>OW386291.2:63870601-64594801 GCA_936432065.2 Rutpela maculata | reverse complement strand
TGTTTGCCAGAGTGGAACAAAAATTAAGAAACGAACCCGATCAACAAGATTACCATCAAACATTTATTGTAAGTGAGGACAAAGAAATTGATGTATTAGTATTTGTGATGGTACACCCAACAACATCAACAAGGGAATTGGCAACGGAATGCGACATTAGTCAGTCTTCGGTTTGCAGAATTTTAAAGAAACATAAGTTTCGGTCTTATAAATACCAAATACACCAACATCTTTATGGAGATGATAACGACAGGAGGCTAGTATATTGCAACTGGTTCTTAAATGCAGTACAACAAAACCCAGGTTTTCCTTTTCATATTTTATATTCAGATGAAAGTAGATTTACGAACCAAGGTATGTTTAACAGAAATAATACTAGGTACTGGGCTCAAGAAAATCCGAGGTTGGTAGGGCGGGGGAATATTCAGGAAAGATTTGGGTTTAACTGTTGGCTTGGAGTACTTGGAGATCGAATAATTGGGCCCATATTTTTTGATGGAACACTTACTGGCGAACGATATTTATTCTTTTTACAAAACCAGACAGCAGAATTTCTTGACTTACTTCCTCTTGCCTATTTACAAAATCTGTTTTTCCAACAAGATGGTGCTTCCCCACAAAATTCCAGAAGAGTGATGGAATATTTAAACAACTTGTATGGTGAACGCCTTATCGCAAATCAAGGTCATATCAGGTGGCCTCCTAGGTCACCTGACTTAACACCCCTCGACTATTATGTATGGGGCACTCTCAAAAATAAAGTTTATCAAACTTCTTCAAATACCCGTGAAGAGCTGCAAAATAAAGTTGTACGGGCTCTTAATGAACTAACGCCGGCTGAATTGCGTAGAGCCATTCAAGCAACTGTACGCAGAGCCGAATTGTGTATAGAAAAAAATGGTGGACATTTTGAACAATATCTATAAATGTCAATTTAGGGTTTAATTATATTAATTATTTTAATATGGATACCTATTGTTACCTAGTTTAAGTTTAATTGTTCAAACGGAATTGATTTTTGTTTATTTATAGGCCCGATATTTATGTTCATTTAAATAAAACTCTGAAAACCGTACTGATGTCGCATTCTATTGCTAATTTCCTTGTGGATGTAACTGTGTTTACCTCAACATACCTATGCTAAACTTACTTGTAACGTTCTTTGCGCTCACAATTATTAAATGTTTGATAGCTCAAGATTGCCTACAACTACACGAGTCTGTCTGGCAGCTGATATTGTTTTATTAACTTCAATGGCTACCATGATGTTTCCAATGTTATTAGGTTACCAGATTTACACAGAAATGTGTCATTTTAGTTTTCAAAGCCCACTAATCTATTATCCATTAGCCGCATGTTTCTGAAAGCTTGGTTGCATTGTATTTTGGCTGAAATCTCAAATATTTCTGAGCGGATTTTCAAAATTTTGGTATCATTAGATTCGTATGAAAATGAGGTATTTAAAATTGTTGGTGAACGATTAACTTCCCATTTAAAAAAACCGAGTTAGTGGGTAAAAATCACATTTGAAAATTTTAAACGCCTCTAGACAATTAAGTAATGCAATCATATTGCTCTTTGTATTTTTATAGTAACGTAGCACACAAACTAAAATATGTTTTGGGCACCACAGCACTCTGGATTCAGAAATAGATTTTTTAATAAACTTTTTAATGTTTATCAAAAAGTGACCAAAATGGATGTATTGTATTCAAAATTTCCTCTAGATTCCAAAAATGTAAAAATATATAGGGTGTTCCATTTAAAAATCGAAAGTTGTGGGCATTTCCGGTCAAACCGGATGTGCACCAAACTTGATTTTTTATTGAAAAGATGATGCCATCTAAAATGCTTTAGTCGTGTAATAAGCCCTCCACATTTCAATTTTCTATTCCAAATATTTTAGGAGATATCGGGGCGAGCGCAATTCGTGACTCACCCGGTATAAAGAAATATTTGACTTACCTTTGTCCGTACAGGTAATTTATAATTTAACTACAAACAACAAACAATCACTAAGTAACTTTCTTGCATTGATTAACAAATTTTATTCTTCCATTTTGAGTTTTGGGACACAACGGCAACGGCAATAACGACATTTGACAGCACACTGTCCGCGACGTCGCACTGATCATGCGTGTCATGCACTAAAAGCCACAAAGGACGGCCGCGCAATTTAAAATAAAGGCAGCTTATTTTAACCTCCCCACAAAATTGCGGGAAGTTAATAAAATTGGTCAAAAATCGAAAATTGAGATAACGTCAGATTTGTACGTTTTGTTTTTATTAACAATTTATAATATGACTGTTGTGAAATTTTCAGAAAAAAATGTTGGTAAATATTTATGTTAATAAATACTTAACAAATTCTTTTCGGAATATGTGATATTCTGTTTTTGCTACAAAACATTCCATATCCGTATTATCTGCCGACCGTGTTTTTTCCACTGGGCTAAATTCATATGAACTAGTTGTTTTCGCTTTATATCCATGGTGTTCCAGAAAAGTATGTTTTAGAGACATACGGTGTAAACATACACTGTACGTACATACAAATACGTACTTAAGACGTACATATTACGCCTTGGTACGTACCAACCAAAATATTACCTAAAATGTACGTATTAGAGACGTCGAGTGCTGTCTGGGTAGTTATAATACTAGAAATGATCTAAACTTTCACTTGCAAACGGACAGGATAAAATCAACCCAAAATAGTTTATTCTATAAGGGATTAAGTGAATATAATAATCTGCCAATAAGTATTAGTAACAGTCCCACATTAAATATATTCAAAAGTCGACTTAAAAAGTATTTATTGGATGAGTAGCTGCTTGTATAGTTTGTCAAACCTCCCGATTAAAAACTGAATTAACTGTCTTAATCTTGATGGGATATCGGTTGCTGTACTACTATTGTTATTCTAGATGCTCATTGTGAAATTTTATAGTGTGACGTGTAAAATTTGTCTGTCTGATGATTTGTTTTATACATATATTGTTTTATATCTATATATTTCTGTGCATTCATGATGTATTAGTCTTTTGGCTAAGTAAAGGATTTATATATCGACAAAGCTGACCTTCGCTTTCTTACGGTCAGCAGGGCTAAAGTCGGAGACTGACGGATTCATTGTGGCCTGCCAAAATGGTGTTATTAACACCTTGGTCTACCGCAGTCGCATTATGGGTGTGGAGGTCCCTGACATTACCTGTTGGACCTGCCGTCAGGCGCCGGAGTCGCTCATGCACTTACTATCTGCATGTCCGGTATATGCGACTTCGGCCTACATCCATAGGCATAACGCGGCTCTACGAGTGCTGTACTACCATCTTAGGCACTCGTACAAAGACCAAACACCAGTGCTGTCTTACGTCCCCGGAGAGATCGAGTCAGTTGTCGAGAACGAGAAGTGCCGAATATATTAGAACTACTCGTTTCCGACGCTCAGGCAGATACAAGCAAACAAGCCTCCCTACTGAAAATTTTGAATAGAACCTGATTAAACTTGATACACTTTAAATCAGGTATTTATAGGATTCTATCGCAAGCGCTGTAAAATTATAAAATTTCTACCAGGTTTAATACAGTTTTACGATTTATCGGTTCCATTACCGGATTTTACGTATTTATTTTAATCGGGTTTTATATGAATAGCAACTGTATTGGGATGTATGAGGTTATTTTGTTGAGTTTCTTACAAGGACGTATATGTTGGACCTTTTTATACGGTTGAATACAAAAATTGTCTTTTATATTCAAACTTTGTTTTATCAGTAAACAAACAATTTAAAAAATATTATTTTATCAGTCATTTCCAAAGCTTTTTTTACAAGACGGTATATGTGAAACTTATTGTATGCGGTTAAATAGTGCAAATAATTTTCTACTTTTTATGCAATTGTATCAGTAAAATACCTGTTCAGAAAATATTACTTTTAGTTAGCTTTTTACGCCTAAATGATTTCACTTTTTATTTAATTTTAACCTATCGAATTGTATCAGGTATTTCCGAAGACATTTTTATAAGAACAAATATGAAATGTTGATACTTCATTGGTTCATCGTGACGACATTGATTTGTACTTTCATTGGTCCATTTTTAACTGTCATATGTCAAAATGTGCGATATAGCATAGCCATAGACGCATAGACGCGAACTATGTTGTATAATAGTATAATATACCACAAATTATACTTATCAGTTATCCTTAATATAATATATCTCAAAATCTTTTTGAGTAGTGTAAAGTGTTCGTGTTACAGTCATTTTGAGAAACATATTTTTGCTGAAAAGTACGCGTATGCGCGATATCTGACAGACAATTATTTTGAGGTTGTGCCCATGAGTCATATAGAAAACTTTTATCCAAAACAATATAAAAATGATAAGATATTCCATTCCATTGAGGAGTATTTCGAGGGTGAAGTAATTTATTTTGGAACAGGTAACTAATTATTTAGAATAAGTATTAAGAGCACTTCTTGGTATTACTGTTGGTCTTGTATTATTAAAGAGTAGGTACTAATAATTCTTTAATATAATGGCCGCGAGACAAAAACATATGCCAGAGAAATCTGAATAAAAATTCTGAAACTGGAAGTACCAAGTGTTCTTACTACTTATACTATTTAATGTTTCATCAGGAACCTACCGCATACTCAGTTGAATTAATTATAAATATTTCTCATAATTGTATGCGTTTTTGTGGGAATGATATTTTATTGCTATTAAGAGATATATTGCTTTATTCAAGTGATTTTTAATTTTGTATTTTTGAATAGGTAAATCGAAAAGAAGAATGCAATGATCTATTCTTATAGTAAATAAATGTCTCCATGCACGTTACATAATGCTATTAAATGTTCCTTTTTAATGTTCATTTCTTTTTAATATTTTAAATAGATTCTGAAAAAGAGCTACTATCCAAGATATCATACAAAAAAGAGTGAAATACACCAATGAAAGATTATTAAAAACCGACTCTGAAGACATGACCTCAGACGAAATCGTTTCAAAAACAACTGAAGTAAGTACCTATTTAATATTATCATTGTGAATGTACCATTTATAATAACATAAGTTTAAAACTCATATGGGACAAAGGAATGGGTAATGGGTATTCTAAATTACTTTTAAGCCAGGAAAATGAAATTTTGTGATCGCCAGTTTTACTGAACTCTATTTTAAATTTTAGATATCTAGACTATAACTTCATAAGACTTAAAAAACTAACTCTGTAAATAATTAACACGTTGACTGCCATCTCGGTTTATATGACCGAGGTTTTTATTGTCTATGAGGCCAACTCGGTCCATAAGACCGAGTACTTATATTTGCCCTGTGGGCCAATTCGGTCTATAAGACCGAGTCATGTTTTTGGGATATCTGGATCTTTTCGGGATCTCGGAATCTCCCAGCGACTCGGTCCAGCACACTTCTATCGTTATAAATAGACCGAGATGGTGTAGTAAAGGACCGAGGCCTTTTTTGACGTTTTTTTTTTTCAAAGTATTGTGTGTCAATTCTCAATTCATAGTGTATTAGCCAATGATATTCATGGCCTGGGGGGATATTTTATTTGGTTAAACCATTGCTACCGGTTGGCGCCTTATGAGAAATTTGTCTGTCTTAACCCGTATGGCAATCAACATGTTAAATAATAATTCCTCCAAAAAAAATTGATGAGCGGGGGGAAGTTCTATTTGGCAACTAACTTACATCTCGAATTTCCAACTTTTGCCAAGTTCCACCGACATAAAGATTGATGAATGGGGGGAAAAAATTGACAACTTACGTCTCGAATTTACAACTTTTACCCAAGTTCTGCTGAAATAAAAGTTGATGAGCAGGGGGGAGAAAATCTTTGAAAAAATTTCAATCAAAATTGACAAATCGCTACGTCCCTGGATAAATTTACTTGTCACCATAATAAATATTTGTCATCAAACGAAATCCTCTGATTATGAAATTCAATTCAAATTATTTTTTATTTCAGATTCACATAAGTGTCTCCAAATATATGTATCCAAATTTATAACATTTTTTATCCAAAATAAACGAATAATCATCGTAACTTATGTCCAATTAATCTGTTTTGAGTTCGAAATAATAACTATGTCCTCAAAATAATAGATCTGTCACCAAATAAAATGTTTCAGAACCTTATCACGATGTAGGTATGTTTTATTATTTTTTTGTCGCCAACATAGTAGCAACAATTACTTCGTTTAGTTATCAAAATAATAGGATTGGTTAATAATTTTATAGTTTTCTTTTAAAAATTAATTGAACAGTATCCAATAGAAGGCGGGGCCAAAGTGGCGTGATGCGAAGAATGTTCAATCAGTCCTCGAAGTATAGGCGCGGGGCATTTTGGTCAATGTTCTTGTTTACTTTAGTTATTCATTCATCGTCACGTTTACTGTTTTGTGTTGCAATATTTCATTTCTGACGCTCAATGATGATACTTTCAATCATTATGAAGTACCTGCTAGTAAGGCAGAAAAAACCCAAGATTTTGGAAACAATTGGACTGGCTTCAATGAGTACAAAAAACAATTCTTCAATAAATGGAAAATGACTTTGTCCCAAAACATTGAATGGATACTTGGAAAATGTAATTGCCCTGCACTTTATGAAAAATATATGTGCAAACATATTATGTCTCAAACTAGCAAGTCCATCGCTTGAGGCAAAAATGTGCTTATTGGCCAAAAAAGAAAAAGAGGGCGCCCCACAAAATCAAAGCCAGCTCTTATTCAGTTACTTTTTTCGCATAACTACATTTTTTGTTCAATTATTATATACTTTTCATAATATTTAAATTTTTAATAAATACAAGTGTCTTTAAGAAATTTGTATATTTATTTAACTTCCTATTAGGACAGACATACCTGCTTACCACAGCAATTGCAGATCATCATCTGATTGCCATAAATTTATAGATAATCATTTTGAAATAGTTTGGTGTTAACAAGTTGGTGACAGATCTATCATTCTTTGAACAAATTATTTGATGACTAATTAGGTTTTTGGGTGATTGTACATAAATGTATAGATAACCGTTTTGAAATAGTTTGGTGTTAACAAGTTGGTGACAGATCTATAATTCTAATCATTTGACAATCAAAACCACATTAAATTGGGGACCGGTAAAATCACACCCGAATAATTTACATCTAGCAGAGATCCTGTTAAAGCAAACGCCTATCATTATACAAATCTAGGTATAACATAAATTTTTATTATATATAGTATTTCATTTTAGTACTTGGCTGAACTCAAACTACATACATATTATTTTCAGTGATGCATTGTGTTCCAAATTCTTAGTCGTAATAAGGAACTTGCCCAAAAAATAAAATTGATTTAAAATACTCAAAATTGTAAACTAACAGACACAGACAACAAAAAAATTTAAAAAAAAATCTTCCAGAAATATAAGCGATTAAAATCTGCCCGTTTAACGTGACGTCAGATGGAGAAAGTCGGATGACGACGTCAAGCGATACCGATTCTGCTTTGGCTTTGATAATTCCGCATACGCATTTGTCAGAAACAACTTGCAGTGAACACAACCTAACCTAAAACTTAAACGTATTCGTTGAAAGAACATCTTCAATATTCTGAAATGTCACAAAATGCTACTTTTGATTCGTTCGTGCCGAGCCGAATTTTTGAATTTTGCTGTGCAATTTACGATCAGGTTTATCTGGAAGACTTCCTCTTTACGTCGCGACATTGTACGGCCATCCCAATGGTGTTTTTCGAAAAATATGAACATGCCAAGATTGCATATTTTTGCAATTTTTTCGGCTTCGAAGTGTAAGCTGTTTTTGCTATTTTTCGCAAATATCTCCGGAATGGTGGGAGTTGGCTCGAAATCTTTTGCTACTATCAGAATTTTGAAATGTTTTTTTCGTTTCGGAGATAACTACTGAAATGTCGGCTATGTACGACAAAAAATCGCAAATTTTGAGCTTCAATTTTTTAATCTTGGCTCCTACGCCAAAAGACTACTCTAGCTAACTAACAGAATTAAATTTCTCAAATTTCTCCATATTGTCACTGTAATTAATCTGTAATTAACTAAAATCGATCTCATATACGATGTTCACTTCATATCATGTACTACTTTGACGCTCCGTTAATATCGGCCCTTCGAAACAAAGGTTTCTGAGAAAAATTATTTTTTTAAGATTTACGTACACTCTATAGGAAAACGTGTAATTTCCTGCATTTCCTCGAATATCTCTATAATTATCGTTATTTCGAAAAATTTGTACAGCTTATGTAAAGAGGATTGATTGAGCTTTCCGACACTTTTTTATTTTTTCTCTAACATAAAAAACAAACAAATATGCGGACGTCTCAAAGCCAACCGCCGCTCAGTCTATTAATTAGGGTGAAGATGTATACCGCTCGGCTAAAGTACGTCATCTGTGGGACACCACGCGAGACTAGTTTCTCGATCTGACGTCACAGTGCTTCTCGCGAGGATCTCAACATTCTCAACTTTAATAATTTATTGCAAAGTAAGTACTGCTATTTAAATGCTGATATTCAGTGTGGGTGTTTTTATACATAAACACACACTTTAATGAAATTTTAAAAAATGGGCAAGTTCCCTATTGAAAAATGCCCTCATCTAATAAATAGGTACCCAGTTAAATCATCTCTGCTGTGGTAAAAAATAGGGGAATCCGCTGTTGATAGCATTTTGTAAATTGACCGGTCGGACAGTTTTATGATTAACAGGAAGAAGAGTTGGAATATAGCATATCTTTAAATATTCGATAGTAGCTAACAGAATATTTTTCTAAATGTATTTTTCATTATGGGAACTAAAAAGTATTTTGAGAGATATTAAATGCTTTTAACCTCCCTACTGTTATAAGTTTTGAATCCAGTGTATAACAATATACAATTTTTGGTTTAGATGGCGATGCCGACAAACATGATGTGGAAGCAGAAGGAGCGAGATCCACTGGTACCAATGAGAATATAAATGAAAAATAAAATAACATAACTTTTTAATTATCTATGTTTATTTTAGATACTGAGGCTGATAATTAAAGATTTTTAACGTTGCTTAAGTTTTATTTCACTTTTCACTTATAACACGTTCTAGTTGTAGTGTGTGCTGTAGAAATTTGATGGAACATATTTGGTCAAAATTGAAAATGAACGGATGTGTAGTAGAACCAAAAGCTTTGCTTGTTACATATAGGAAGTTGAAATATGTTTTAGCAAGAGCACGCCCAATTAAACAATAATTCATCATTTAAATTTTTCTCATAGAGAGAAGTAAAGGTGTAAAATAAAGATGCATACATAAGTTATCAAATAAAAATGTAGGTAGGTCAACAAAATCCGAGCTATAAAAGTTTTTTGATCTATTCTTTTAATGTCTTCAGATGAATATAAAAATATTGCAAGATCTGAAATTGTTGCTTATGGGCTTTTTATGCATATTCACGTTCCCATTTTTGATGATAATACACCAATTTTTTACCGCACCGGCTGTCAGTCAATAAAATGTTTAACCTCTTAAAAATTTTTCAGGTATTCCATTCTTTTCCCGAATATAAGTACAGTGTGAAACTATATGGGGTATACTCTTGTAAACTTTTTTATTTGCCGAGAAAGTCATTCTTTATAAAAAGTTTTGCTTGTCTTAAGAAGTCATAAACGGTTGTTAAACTTTATATTAATTATACTGGATATCTAAAAATTAAAAAAATATGAAATGGACTTTAAGCAAACTACCTTTTTTTACATTTTTATTAAACGTTTTATTTACTTAACAAAGTTATTGCAATTTTGAAGAAAAGCTTTAGTTTCAAAATAAGGAAATAACAATTTTCAAAAAAGCATTTTATTCAGCAGAGTTGAAAACTATTTCACATGTAGACCTCCTACAAGCACATATTTTTCTAAATTCTTCATAGACAGGTGAAGTCACATCTTCATTTATGGTTGCAATAGCATCCACAATTTTTCAATATAGTTAAAATGTCATTTTTTTTGATAATTATATCCTTATATTGCCACTAATCTCCGTGTTTAAGCTTTTCTTCATAATTGAAAAAATTTTGTTAAATAAAATTTTCAATAAAAATGTATATAAATGGTAGTTTGCTTAAAGTCGATTTCATATTTTCTAATTTTTAGAATACCCTGTATAATTTATCTTAAGTTTGATAACTGTTTATAACTTCCTAAGACAAGCAAAACTTTTTATAAAGAATGACTTTTTCTCGGCAAATCAAAAATAAGAAAGTTTACAAGAGTACGGTACCCCATCTAAGGACACACTGTATCTATATGGTTCAATGGGGAAAACCGGTCGATTCTACTGTATACGACCTGATAGAGATTTTCTTGAATTAATTGGTTTCAATTTTATATATACTATAGAAGGTATTTAACCGTGAAACCTGATAAAACGTTATATAGGTATTTAAGCCTTGAACCTGATAAAAAATATTTGCCAGGTTATATGGGGAAATCCAGTTGGTAATTCCATATACGACCCTATAAAAAAAATTTTAAATTATTCAGATTAAATTTTATAGATAAGTCCACAGGTATTTAACGTTTAAACCTGATAATTGTTGAACCTGGTAAAACAGTTATTTACCAGGTTGAATGCGACTTTGACTGTTACACTAACCGCATACAGTCAACATACAACCTCATTGACTGAACCTGGTACATCCTGATGATTTTAATTTTACCAGGTTCTATATCAACATTTTCAGTAGGGCTGACACAGTCCTCCTCGACCACCAAACCAAGGTGATGTATGTCATAGAATTCTCAGCACCTGCCGAGACAAACATCATCTTGAAGGATGGGGAAAGACGGACTAAATACCGAGATATCCGGTATAAACTCCGAGCGCTATACCCAGACTACTCGGTCAAGATGGTCGTCCTGATAATCGGTGTACTCGGTGAAATAAAGCCTACGCTGCTCTCGGAATTAAAGGCCATGCCAGCCTGCCAAAATTCAGCCGAATGGTTGGCAGGCCAAATGCAGAAGGCAGTTATCCTGGGGTCCCTACGTTTGCTTAGGGCACATGAGTCTGGAATTTACAGTCACTGACCCTGCGGGATGCGAGGTGTGAATAATTCGCTGGCGCTTCTCTCGTGAGAATATCGGAGACACGGGAGATCTGTCCAGAATCGCGTGCGCGGAAGAAAAATAATAATAATAATAATGATAACAACAACAACAACAAGGGACAACACAAATAGTCCGTAAGTTCTTGAATCAAACATGAAGGTGCTTGGCTCAGCCCATACCTCATGGAAAATTGCCAGCATAGAAAGAGCTGAGAATAGAAAGAAATAATAATAATAATAATAATAATAATAATAATAATAATAATAATATCGATCCTCCTCTACTCCTTCGGAGTAATTAAATGGAATCAAGAGGAGCTGCGTCAACTCGATGTAGGAACCCGAAAAAAGATGCATCTCTATAGGAGCTTGCATCCTAAATCGTCCGTTCCGCGGTTATATCTCCCACGACATCGGGGAGGCCGCGGACTCTTGAGTTTGGAGAGTCTCCATAACAGAATGGTTCTGGATGGAGCCTGTAAGGTCATAAGGAGTTCGGATCCCCTCCTCTGCATGGTCCGAGACCATGAAAGTGCAGGAGTAGGAGCCTTTTTGTTTAAGGCAGCACGCAGAGCCGCCGATGAACTCGGTCTGGTCTTCGACGCTGAGCGGGTTAACCAAGACTCTGTCACCGAGTTGGAACTTGCTCGGCAAAAAGCCCAAGTCAAAGCTGCTGAAATTGATCTTTTTCTGCAGCGACACTAGAATAAGCCATTGCACGGCGTCTTCTATAAAAATATAGAAGACTGCGGCTTATCCGAAAGGCTGACCTTTGCTTTCTTAAGGTCAGCCGGGCTGAAGTCTGAGACCGAGGGATTCATAATGGCGTGCCAGGATGGTGTATTCAACACACTCGTTTATCGAAGTCGTGTCATGGGTATAGAGGTCCCTGATGTCAGCTGCAGGACCTGCCACAGGGCGCCGGAGACATTAATGCATTTGCTGTCGGCTTGTCCAGTATATGCAGTCTCGGCCTATATCCAGAGGCACGACGCAGCATTACGAGTGCTTTATTATCACTTAAGGCACTCGTATGGGATAGACGAGACACCAGTGCTGCCTTACGCTCCGGGGGATATTGAGTCCGTTGTGGGAAATGAGAAGTGTCTAATTTATTGGAACTACTCGTTTCCCACCGTCAGGCAAATACAAGCTAATAAGCCTGACATGGTACTCCTCGACCACCAACTCAAGACAATATTTGTCGTGGAGTTTTCGGCTCCCGCGGAGAATAACATTGTCTTGAAGGAGGAGGAAAAACGGACGAAATATCGAGATTTGCTCTTCGAGCTCCGCAGGCTTTACCCTGGCCATACCGTTAAGCTAGTGGTCCTGATCATAGGAGCCCTCGGTGGAACGAGACACACACTGCTTTCAGAACTAAAGATCATACCGGCATGCCGAAATTCGGCAGAGATCTTAGCCGGCAGGATGCAGAAGGCCATTATCCTCGGCTCATTACGTCTACTCAGGGCACACGATTCTCGGACCCAGTAGTCACTCACCCCACGGACGTGGGGAGTGGCTGCCGGTACTACCAGCTCCCCTCTGTGAGTGTCGGAGCCACAGAGTATAAAGGGTGACTGGCTTTTATAAACTAATAATAATAATAATAATAATAATAATAATAATAATAATAATAATAATAATAATAATAATAATAATAATAATAATAATAATAATAATAATAATAATAATAATAATAATAATAATAATAATAATAATAATAATAATAATAATAATAATAATAATAATAATGGGGGTGGGGGGTGCTTAAGTAAGTTCAATGAACCTGCGGGCAATGCCGGCTGGAGCTTTTAGCTCCTGGTAGGGCCACCCATGCCGGTAAGGCCGCGGGGGAGAAACGAAAAACAGCACCTCGGTAAGTGTTATGCGTGCAGTCTATAGCCTCTGCACTTACAAGACCATCATGCGTGGTGAAGAGCCACATCCGACTAGAGGTTACCCTGTTCTAACAGAACATGATGGATCTAGAGGAGTAAACCTCGATAAAATAATCCGAAATCTAAGGTGTTTGCCGTGCTGAGGGATGCATGGTTCTGCGTTAGTGAACCGTAAACGGCTGCCTCCGGATACCAGGCGTCCTCCGGTTGTAATACAGCCTTGCTGTAGTAAGGGAGCACTGCTGCAGTTGACCACCTCTTCTTCCCTACTCGTGGGACCGTATACGACTCGAATCAATACAAACCAAAACCAAGAGATGTCCACCTCTAAAAATATGGAACTGGAAGGCGATGGAGCAAGCGGCGTCGCCCCTCGTAATGTTACCGCAAGACCCAGAGGAAGTGCCTCAAAGGCACAGGTGTTGTTAAGTCAAGCACCTCCGGACAACACTCCGAGGTACTTGATAGTGAAAAGAATAGATGGGGATTTTGGAAGAACAAGTCCTTTTCTAATAGACAAAATTATATCATCGGTAGTTGGAAATGTTAAATCAGTAAGGAAAATGAAAGAAGGTCTTTTAATTGAAACGAACAATCCCGCACAGTCAAAGAAATTGTTAGAACTTAAGAAATTCTATGAATACGATGTAGTAGTACAACCTCACCAAACACTGAATTATTGTAAAGGAGTCATAACTTGTCGAGATCTATTGAATTGCTCAATAACAGAAATTTCAGAAAATCTTCGAGAACAAGGAGTCATTGAAGTTAAAAGAATTATAACAAAGAAAGAAGGAGTCTCTATTGAAACAGCATCCCTTATATTAACGTTCAACACACCAAAACTTCCTGAAAAAATTAAAGCAGGTTTTTATCACTCCTTGTCGGTAAGGCCGTATATTCCCGCGCCACTTAAATGTTTTAACTGCCAGAGGTTCGGTCATTCATCAACAAATTGTGACAAAGCACCAGTTTGTATATGTGGCAAAACACCACACCCTGATTCAAACTGTGAAGATCCCGTAATATGCATCAACTGTGGTGGAGAACATGCCGCGCGCTCTAAAAACTGCCCTATATTCAAAGAGCAAGCAGCCATTCAAAAACTGAAAGTACTAGAAAAGATCTCCTATCTAGAAGCTAAAAGGAAAGTACGGGTAAACAATCCCCCTCATACACAATCTTATGCTAGAGTCACTTCTTCCTCTGTTACACAGAGTATCGATGTTAAAGAAATTGTCCAACAGTTAATCCCAGAAATTTCAAAAATCTTTACAACACTAATCCAGAATAAAAACAACACGGAAGATAAAGCTCATACAAGAACTAAAGAATCAGCAATGCTACGTCCTATCGATAAAGTACCAATCAGACCATCTACTCGCTCGTATGCTTCAGATTCGTCTTCTCAAAGTAAAAGAAAAGCTAATAAATCCCCCGATCTATCCGAATATGAATCCGATATTAGTCAATCTACAAGTAAGGAAACAGACCATCATAAGAAAACAAAACGAAAACCAGGATGGCCAAAAGGTCGGCCTAGAAAGCCACCTGATTCAGATACAGGTCAAGAAGAGACACAGCTTGTAGATAAAGGCGAGACTCAACTTGTGATTAATCTAAATTAATCACAGATCACGTACTATTTTTAACTATTTATATATGTATATATATTTTTATCCGTCTATTTATTTATCCGTTTGTTTATTCGTATAGTTATCTACCTATTTATTTATTTGTCTATTTAATTATCTGTTTATTTATGCGTCTATTGTATTGAAATAAGTGCGAATTCTAAAATTAATTCAAAATGGCTTCCATAATTCAATGGAACTGCAATGGGTGTAAAACCCATTACTGTGAATTAAAAGAAATCCTAGTACAGAACTCTCCTATGTGTGTATGCCTACAGGAAACGCACTTTAAAGAAAATGAAAATTTCTCGTTAAGAGGGTACATATGCTCTAGAAAAGATGTAATCCATAACTTGCGTGCTAGAGGTGGTGTTGCTATCTTCACCAAAGAAAATATTCCAATTACACCAATACCAGTGTTAACAGAATTACAAGTTGTAGCCATTAGAACCGAATTTCCAACGAAAATGACCATATGCAACGTTTATCTTCCAAATTTCGACTGGGAAATTCAGGACTGGAGAGATATAGTGGCACAACTTCCCAGACCATATATAATTGTTGGGGACTTCAACGCCCACAACCCACTATGGGGATCTGAACGCTTAGACGCACGTGGTCGCATCATCGAAGACCTTATAGACGAATTAGAATTAGTTATTCTTAATACTGGGGAGGGTACATATTTGAATTCTAGGTCAAATAATTTTTCAGCCATTGACCTTACTTTATGTTCCCCTGAACTAGCGCACATGTTTGAATGGAAACGTCTTGAAGAACAATTGTATACCGATCATTTTCCGATTTTAATAGAATGCGCTGCACCTAACCTCCAAAATAGCCCGGCAAAGAAATGGCGTCTGGACCAAGCCAACTGGACTCAATTTACAGGTAGTTTGACTCCCATTGCGTTAGGAGAAAATATTAACGTCTCTTTAGACAATATAACAAGTAGTATACTCAACGCAGCTGAATCGAGTATACCTATGTCTGGCGGCCGGCACTCCAAACCGGTAGTGCCCTGGTGGAATGAAGAGGTACGGAATGCGATAAAGGAAAAAAAGAAAGCTTTAAACAGATTTAAGAGATTTCCAACACAAGAAAATATGATCACCTTTAAACGCATTCGCTCAAAATGTCGGAGAACAATAATTTCCAATAAGCGCGCGTCCTGGGAGAGTTATGTTTCCGGACTAACTTCCCAAACGCCTGACTCAGAGATATGGAGAAAAATCAGAGCGATACAAGGGAGAAAATGCCAAACTCCTCTATTAATATTTATTGACGGTCAATTACATACAGATCAGAAAGAAGTAGCTAACGCATTGGCCAATTACTTCGAATCAATGAGCAGCTCTGAAAATTACAAACCAGAATTCCTGGATATTAAAGGGGAACTAGAAACAGAACTAAATTTTGAAGATACTGAACTGGCACCTTACAATTCCCCCTTCTCTATGACTGAGTTTGAAGAAGCTCTTCGAGATATTAGAAACTCCTCCCCGGGAGTCGATAATATACCATACGAACTAATACTTCAGCTCCCACCGTCACATAAATCGGCAATTCTAACACTATACAATCGCATCTGGCAAGAAAGTGTATATCCTGATAAATGGAGAGAGGCGATTATAGTTCCTATAATCAAACAAGGAAAAGAACCGAATCACCTCGAAAGTTACCGCCCTATCTCCCTAACATGCTGCATGAGTAAGATACTTGAAAAGATGGTAAATACTAGACTTATGTGGTACCTTGAAAGACATCGACTGCTTGTAGACCACCAAATGGGTTTTATAAAATTCAGATCTACAACAGACCAACTCGTTCAATTAGAACACAAAATTCAAACCAGTTTTGCGGAAAGAAGTCACTTGGTAGCATTATTTTTCGACATCGAGAAAGCATATGACATGACATGGAGGTTCGGGGTCTTAGAAACTCTCCATAGCTGGGGAATGCGAGGAAATCTGCCAAGGTTTATAGAGAGCTTCCTAAAAGAAAGATATTTCAAAGTACGAGTGGGAGGGGAACTTTCAAATTTAAGGAGTCTAGAAAACGGGATACCACAAGGATCTACACTCAGTGTAACACTATTTGCAATTGCCATTAATGATATAACTCTCAACGTTGATCCAGAAATCGGAACCTGCCTTTATGTAGATGATCTCACTATTTATCTGTCTGGTGGAAACATGGAGCACACAGAGGAAAGACTGCAAGTTGCTATAAACACTATTGTACATAATGCCGAACGCCGAGGTTTCCGTCTTACGCCTACAAAAACGAAATGTGTTCATTTCTGTAGACTGAGAACTCCCCATAACGACCCGCATCTTACTGTTGAAGGGCGAAACATAGAAGTAGTTCCCCAAATAAGGTTTCTAGGTGTGATTTTCGACAAAAAACTTACATGGAAACCTCACATTGAAGACCTGGCGGCCAGATGTAAGAGATCACTGAATATCATCCGATGTCTAGCACATATAAACTGGGGAGCTAGCAGTGAAATTCTACTACGTATATACAAATCCATGATTTTGTCAAAAATGGATTACGGATGCCTGGTGTATGCAGGAGCAAGGAAATCACACCTAAAAAAATTAGATTCAGTCCAGCCCGCTAGCATCTATATATAGCGAAGCGGGAGTTCCTCCACTACATATCAGAAGATCTCGTCTTCTGTTAAATTATGGAATTAACATATGGGCTCAACATGAACATCCAAATCACGCCATATTATTCAGAGAAGAATACAGTGAAATATTTGAGGCGAGACCTACGATCACAAGACCGGCAGGAATGAGAATGAAAGAACAGCTAAACAAAATTGATCATAGTTTTCCAACGGTTTATCAGTCTTGCTTCAATGAAATCCCACCATGGAAATTAAGCCCCCCAATATTCCGTTTAGAAAACACTGAATACAGAAAGGGTGACACAAATCCAATCATTTACATCGCAAAATTTCACGGAATCGTAGACCAATATCCCAATTCATTGGTCATTTATACCGACGGGTCAAAAACTAATGAAGGAGTAGGCAGTGCCTACTCAGGCCTCGGAGAGTCACATGCATGGACCCTCCACAATTGGACTAATATTTTCACAGCCGAATTATACGCAATTTGGCAGGCGTTGAAATTTTCAGAAGGAACAACTTATATTTCAATTTTAATATGTACGGACTCCTACAGCGCCATCCAGGCTATTAAAAACACATTTACTTTTGATCCGCTAGTCCAAAAAATTCTTGCGCTGGTAAACAATTTACAACAATCGGGAAGAAGATGTATATTTGTCTGGATTCCCAGCCATATTGGAATAACGGGCAACGAAATGGCAGATCAAGCAGCAAAGGACGCAACGAACAAAGAGCCAGACGAACATATTAAGATATGTTCAAGCGATGTAAAACTCTATTTAAAATACAAAATGAAGGATGTGTGGCAAAATGAGTGGAACGAAAATGAATCCAAACTAAAAGAAATCAAGCCATCTGTGGAACCATGGTATCTCCCCTGTAAATTGACTCGAAGAGAGGAAGTAGCCATTACACGCATGAGACTTGGTCACACCCGTCTCACATCCTCCCATTTACTTTTGGGAACAGGACGACCCAGATGCCCCAGATGCCGTTTAAGATTAACAGTGAAACATATACTTTTAGACTGCCCAGAATATGAGAACATTCGTAACCAACTCGGTATACCAGAATCTCTTATCGAATGCCTAACAAATAGAGAGAATATATTAAAAGTGGTCCACTTTTTAAGAGATACCAATCTACTATATAAAGTGTAATAAATAAACTGGACAGAGATGCGGCTAATGACCATAAGATGTCGATGCCGCAAAAAAATAATAATAATAATAATAATAATAATAATAATAACAGGAGTACACGCAGGCTGTCGGTATGGAGTTCGGGTTGGACAAATGTGCACTGGTCCATCTCAAGAGAGGACGATGCGGGGACTACGGAGAGGACGCGCAGCTCGTAGACGGAAGCATCTTACATCATCTAGATGCCGGAGAGTCGTACACTTACTTGGGTGTCGAGCAACGCTCCACCCAAGAAGTGAGTGTAGTGAAAAACGCTCTCCGCGGCAAGTATCAGCACCGACTCCGACAGATTTGGTCTTCAGAACTGTCGGGGAAGAACAAGGTGGCTGCTACCAACATGCTTGCCGTTCCGATCCTTCTCCACTCCTTTGGAGTGGTGAAATGGAACCGAGAGGAGTTGCGTCAATTCGATGTAGGAACCCGCAAGAAGATGCATCTCAATAGGAGTTTGCATCCTAAATCGTCCGTTCCACGGTTATACCTCCCACGACATCGGGGAGGCCGTGGACTCTTGAGTTTGGAGAGTCTCCATAACAGGATGGTTCTGGATGGAGCCTGTAAGATTATCAGGAGTTCGGATCCCCTCCTCTGCATGGTCCGAGACCATGAAAATGCAGGGGTAGGAGCGTTTTTGTTTAAGGCAGCACAGAGAGCAGCCGATGAACTTGGTCTCTCCTTCGACGTCGAGCGGGTAAATCGCGACTCTGTCACCGAGTTGGAACCTGCTCGGCGAAAAGCCCAAATTAAAGCTGCAGAACACAACATCTTTCTGCAGCTTCATACGGATAAGCCAATGCATGGAGTCTTCTATAAAAATATAGAAGATCTTGGCTTATCCGAAAGGCTGACCTTTGCCTTCTTAAGGTCAGCCGAGCTGAAGTCTGAGACCGAGGGATTCATAATGGCTTGCCAGGATGGTGTATTTAACACTCTCGTTTATCGAAGTCGTGTCATGGGTATAGAGGTCCCTGATGTCAGCTGCAGGGCCTGCCGCAGGGCGCCAGAGACTCTAATGCACTTGTTGTCGGCCTGTCCGACATATGCAGTCTCGGCCTATATCCAGAGGCACGACGGAGCATTACGAGTGCTTTATTATCACTTAAGGCACTCGTATGAAATAGACGAGACACCAGTGCTGCCTTATGCTCCGGGGGATATTGAGTCCGTTGTGGGAAATGAGAAGTGTCTAATTTATTGGAACTACTCTTTTCCCACAGTCAGGCAAATACAAGCCAACAAGCCTGACATAGTCCTCGTCGACCACCAACTCAAGACAATGTTTGTCGTGGAGTTCTCGGCTCCCGCGGAGAACAACATTGTCTTGAAGGAGGAGGAAAAACGGACAAAATATCGAGATTTGCTCTTCGAACTCCGCAGACTCTATCCAGACCATACTGTTAAGTTATTGGTACTGATTATAGGAGCCCTCGGTGGAACGAGACACACACTGCTTTCAGAACTTAAGATCATACCGGCATGCCGAAATTCGGCAGAGGTCTTAGCCGGCAGAATGCAGAAGGCCGTCATCCTCGGTTCATTACGTCTGCTCAGGGCACACGATTCGCGGACCCAGTAGTCACTCACCCCACGGGTGTGGGGAGTGGCTACCGGTACTACCAGCTCCCCTCTGTGAGTGTCGGAGCCACAGAGTTTAAAGGGTGACTGGCAAAAAAAAAAAAAAAAAATAATAATAATAATAATAATAATAATAATAATAATAATAATAATAATAATAATAATAATAATAATAATGTCGAGAACGAGAGGTGCCGAAGTTATTGGAACTACTCGTTCCCGACCGTCAGGCTAATTCAAGCCAACAAGCCTGACATAGTACTCCTCGACCATCAGAACAAAGTGATGTTTGTCATCGAATTCTCAGCACCTGCTGAGACAAACATCGCTTTGAAGGAGGGGGAAAAACGGACCAAATATCGTGATCTCCGGTATGAGCTCCAAGTGCTGTACCCAGACTACTCGGTCAAGATGGTCGTCCTAATAATCGGCGTACTTGGAGGGATGAAGCCTTCGCTGCTCTCAGAATTAAAGATCATACCGGCCTGTCAGAATTCGGCAGAATGGTTGGCAGGTCAGATGCAGAAGGCGGTTATCTTGGGGTCCCTTCGTCTGCTTAGGGCACATGATTCAGGTGTTTACAGTCACTAACTCCACAGGTCGTGGAGAGTGGCTGTAATGAATTAGCCGGCGCGGCTACCGTGTGGTGTCGGAGGCCACGGAAGCCCTGTCCGGCAGCGGGAAACCGAAAAAAAAAAAATAATAATAATAATAATAATAATAATAAGAACCTTCATCATTGATATAGCAGTACCCCTACCCGCAAACATCGATAAAACCCATACGGAAAAAATAAATAAGTACTTGCCGTTAGCCGATGAAGTTAAGAAAATGTGGAAAATGGAAAATGTCACAATAGTTCCAATTGTAATAGGTGCCACTGGGGAGATACCGAAGAAGCTACACACTAGCATTAGCACACTGGGACTAGAAAGGGAATTGTATTTACCTATGCAAAAATCTGTCCTACTGGACAGCTGTAGCATTGTCAGAAGGGTATTGGGAGATTGATGCAATATCAGCATTGAGTGGACTCAAGAAATTGAGAAGGGTCCTAAAGGAACTTAATCCCTTGGTAAGCAATTACCCGGGATAAGTGAATAATGCCAGCATTTTGCTGTGAACTGATAAAATAATAATAATAATAAAATATCGAGATCTGCTCTTCGGACTCCGCAGGCTGTATCCAGACCATACTGTTAAGATAGTGGTACTGATTATAGGAGCCCTCGGTGGAACGAGACACACACTGCTTTCGGAACTTAAGATCATACCGGCATGCCGAAACTCGGCAGAGGTCTTAGCCGGCAGAATGCAGAAGGCCGTCATTCTCGGTTCATTACGTCTGCTCAGGGCACACGATTCCCGGACCCAGTAGTCACTCACCCCACGGGCGTGGGGAGTGGCTACCGGTACTACCAGCTCCCCTCTGTGAGGGTCGGAGCCACAGAGAAGGGTGACTGGTTTTTAGCTAGCTAAAAAAAAAAAAATAATAATAATAATAATAATAATCAGACTGTATCCAGACCATACTGAGGGATTTATAATGGCTTGCCAGGATGGTGTATTTAACACTCTCGTTTATCGAAGTCGTGTCATGGGTATAGAGGTCCCTGATGTCAGCTGCAGGGCCTGCTGCAGGGCGCCAGAGACTTTAATGCACTTGTTGTCGACCTGTCCGACATATGCAGTCTCGGCCTATATCCAGAGGCACGACGGAGCATTACGAGTGCTTTATTATCACTTAAGGCACTCGTATGGGATAGACGAGACACCAGTGCTGCCTTATGCTCCGTGGGATATTGAGTCCGTTGTGGGAAATGAGAAGTGTCTAATTTATTGGAACTACTCTTTTCCCACAGTCAGGCAAATACAAGCCAACAAGCCTGACATAGTCCTCCTCGACCACCAACTCAAGGCAATGTTTGTCGTGGAGTTCTCGGCTCCCGCGGAGAACAACATTGTCTTGAAGGAGGAGGAAAAACGGACAAAATATCGAGATTTGCTCTTCGAACTCCGCAGACTCTATCCAGACCATACTGTTAAGATAGTGGTACTGATTATAGGAGCCCTCGGTGGAACGAGACACACACTGCTTTCAGAACTCGGGGCACACGATTCGCGGACCCAGTAGTCACTCACCCCACGGGCGTGGGGAGTGGCTACCGGTACTACCAGCTCCCCTCTGTGAGTGTCGGAGCCACAGAGTTTAAAGGGTGACTGGCTTTTACAAAAAAAAAAAAAAAATAAAAAAAAAATAATAATAATAATAATTAAAGGCCATACCAGCCTGCCAAAAGTCAACCGAGTGGTTGGCAGGCCAAATGCAGAAGGCAGTTATCCTGGGGTCCCTTCGTCTTCTTAGGGCACACGAATCTGGCATCTACAGTCACTAACCCTGCGGGATGCGGGGAGTGGTTGTGGATAATTCGCTGGCGCTTCTCCCGTGAGAATGTCGGAGACACGGGAGAACTGTCCAGCATCGCGCACGCGAAAAAAAAAAATAATAATAATAATAATAATAATAATAATACCATTTTACCATTTACCATTTATTTATTGACAACTTGTGCATTATACATTTGATGTCACAAATTACAAAATACAATTATATTTTTCACTGCCGAACAAAGTCCATATATTCTTGCACAGTGTAAAAACATTGTTGCTTCAAAAAGCTCTTTGCCCGATTAACAAACTGATTGTAGTTCAGATTCCTTACTTCACTAATGTGATTAACAAAGTTATTATAAATATTTATGTCTAATTTGTTGACTTTAGTTGTGCGTATACGAGAATACGGCTGCACTAAATTCTCCGCTACTCTCGTATTATATGTATGAAGGTTAGCATGTATTGTGAATTTATTTAAGTTTGCTCGTATTTGTTTGAGAGTTTCAAATATGTAGATACAAGGCAGCGGAAGGATTCCTAATTCTTTAAATACTTGTCTACATGGGGCATCATATGGTGCTCCATAGAGTATGCGTACAGCCGCCTTCTGGTAGACAAATACTTTGTCAGCTCTCACTGAGTTTCCCCAGAGATGTACGCCATGTGCTAGATGGGAATGTACATTTGCATAGTATACCATTTTTAAAACCTCATCAGTTAGACAGTATTTTAATTGTCTCATTACAAACACCTGTGAGGCCAGCTTTGAGCAAAGATAGTCGATGTGCGGTATCCAATTCAAATAAGTATCCAAGACAATGCCTAAAAGTTTGACTGGCTCTGATTTATTTACCCATCAATCTGAACAGATCTGTAAATGGTGGGTTTTTGCCTCATTAAGTTTTAGTTTGTTAGCCCTGCCAAAAATTCCACATAGAAACTTATAAAAAAAAAGTGATGCGGTTTTATCGTTCCTATAAGTTATGTTAGTATTATACAGACAGGATTTTATCTGTTTTATTAAGTTTTAAATCGGTTATGAAACAGTAATTCCGAATGAGCTATTTGGAATTATCATGTTGCCCTTTCATGAGTACTTATATGAAATATACAACAACAAATCTACAGTTTAGTGTCTGCAAATGCACCCTTGCCCTCATATCTGTAAACATATGGAATTACAGATACAACTTTAAAGAGATTCTAAACTTTTCTATAAGTAATATCATAAGAGTTCCAGTCCGTCCTTTCTCCAGTATCTATCGTATGTAACACACCATTTATCAACATGTTTTTATTGTAAATTTCAACATTGTTTTTTATTAGTATTAATGTGGATATACATGTCAACAAATGTACAGTTTCAATTGTATATTTTACAGATGTATTTTTATTGTAAACTTCCATTTTGCTTTTTTATTAGTATTAATTTGGATATGCATGCCGACAAATGTACAGTTTAAATTGCATATTTCAAATAGAAATACTAATATTGTGGTAAACACAAAATTCTGCAAAGTCCCTATTTCCTCGAGTGTTCTTCTTCTAGCCTAGAAGCAATGAATGAGTTAGCAGTGAAAAAGACTGCTTTGTTTTTAATTTAACAAACACACTTCAGTTCCTTAGGTCACATTAGATTAGATATGAACTAGCTACACGTACACAGCTCCCTCTACTGGAGTCTGGAGTAAAGTTGCTGCTGAAATTTCTATCAGTTTCTACCAGAATGGAGCAGCAAACATTTACTTATACCACATCAATGAGAATTTATGAGAACAGTATCTAAGGTAAAACGTGCGGCTTTCCGTGGTTAAATGGCAAGTGTTTCTATAAGAAAACAAGCTGCATTTAGGTTGACTTGCAATTGAAGATTACTAATTATAATGTTTGAATAGGGATTTATGAGATCAGTTTCTATGAGTATTAATGTTTTTTTTCAGTAATATATTAAATGTGTTTTCATATGTTTGAATGGGTAAAAAGAAAGGTCAGTTTTCAACTGAAATTACAAATACAAATTTAATCACTTCGAATGGGGTTATATGCGATCAATTTCTAACAGTATTTATACTGTTTTCCGAATATAATTGTGATGAGGTTTGATCAGTAACAAATTGTTCACTACATGTTACGATATGGTCGGAAATTCCAGGTACATATTTAGTATTACTTCGAAAGGATTGATGATAGCAGCTTCTACGAGTATGTATTTGTTGTACCAATAGTAAATTATATAAGTCTTTATCAGTATGCATTCGGATCTAATTTAAATATGAAAATTATATCAGAATAAAGCAACCAAATATTTTAAACAGAATCTATTTGTAAATCCAGACATTTACTTATACTATGTCAATGAGAATTTATGAGGACAGTATCTAATGTAAAACGTGCGGCTTTCCGTGGTTAAATGGCAAGTGTTTCTATAAGAAACGAGCTGCATTAGGTTAGAACAGTTTTGATTTGCAATTGAAGATTACAAATTATAATGTTTAAATAGGGATTTATGAGATCAGTTTCTATGAGTATTAATGTTTTTTTTTCAGTAATATATTAAATGTGTTTTCATTTGTTTGAATGGGTAAAAAGAAAGGTCAGTTTTCAACTGCAATTACAAATACAAGTTTTATCACTTTGAATGGGGTTATATGCGATTAATTTCTAAAAGTATTTATGCTGTTTTCCGAATATAATTGTGATGACGTTTAATCAGTAACAAATTGTTCACTACTTGTTATGATATGGTCGGAAATTCCAAGTACACATTTAGTATTCCTTCAAAAGGATTGATGAGAGCAGTTTCTACGAGTATCTATTTGTTGTTCCTCTAGTAAATTATATAAGTCTTTACATTTACCTATACTATCTCAATGAGAATTTATGAGAACAGTATCTAATGTAAAACGTACGGCTTTCCGTGGTTAAATGGCAAGTGTTTCTATAAGAAACGAGCTGCATTAGGTTAGAACAGTTTTGATTTGCAATTGAAGATTACAAATTATAATGTTTGAATAGGGATTTATGAGATCAGTTTCTATGAGTATTAATGTTTTTTTTTTCAGTAATATATTAAATGTGTTTTCATATGTTTGAATGGGTAAAAAGAAAGGTCAGTTTTTAACTGAAATTACAAATACAAATTTAATCACTTCGAATGGGGTTATAGGCGATCAATTTCTAACAGTATTTATACTGTTTTCCGAATATAATTGTGATGAGGTTTGATCAGTAACAAATTGTTCACTACATGTTACGATATGGTCGGAAATTCCAGGTACATATTTAGTATTACTTCGAAAGGATTGATGATAGCAGCTTCTACGAGTATGTATTTGTTGTACCAATAGTAAATTATATAAGTCTTTATCAGTATGCATTCGGATCTAATTTAAATATGAAAATTATATCAGAATAAAGCAACCAAATATTTTAAACAGAATCTATTTGTAAATCCAGACATTTACTTATACTATGTCAATGAGAATTTATGAGGACAGTATCTAATGTAAAACGTGCGGCTTTCCGTGGTTAAATGGCAAGTGTTTCTATAAGAAACGAGCTGCATTTGGTTAGAATAGTTTTGATTTGCAATTGAAGATTACAAATTATAATGTTTGAATAGGGATTTATGAGATCAGTTTCTATGAGTATTAATGTTTTTTTTTCAGTAATATATTAAATGGGTTTTCATTTGTTTGAATGGGTAAAAAGAAAGGTCAGTTTTCAACTGCAATTACAAATACAAGTTTAACCACTTCGAATGGGATTATATGCGATCAATTTCTAACAGTATTTATGATGTTTTCCGAATATAATTGTGATGAGGTTTGATCAGTAACAAATTGTTCACTACATGTTACGTGTGGAAATTCCAGGTACATATTTAGTATTACTTCGAAAGGATTGATGATAGCAATTTCTACGAGTATGTATTTGTTGTGCCAATAGTAAATTATATAAGTCTTAATCAGTATGCATTCGGATCTAATTTAAATATGAAAATTATATCAGAATAAAGCAACTAAATATTTTAAATAGTATCTATATGCAAATCCAGACATTTACTTATACTATCTCAATGAGAATTTATGAGAACAGTATCTAATGTAAAACGTGCGGCTTTCCGTGGTTAAATGGCAAGAGTTTCTATAAGAAACGAGCTGCATTAGGTTAGAACAGTTTTGATTTGCAATTGAAGATTACAAATTATAATGTTTGAATAGGGATTTATGAGATCAGTTTCTATGAGATTAATGTTTCTTTTTCAGTAATAAGTATATTAAATGTGTTTTCATTTGTTTGAATGGGTAAAAAGAAAGGTCAGTTTTCAACTGCAATTACAAATACAAGTTTAATCACTTCGAATGGGGTTATATGCGATCAGTTTCTAACAGTATTTATGCTGTTTTCCGAATATAATTGTGATGAGGTTTGATCAGTAACAAATTGTTCACCACATGTTACGATATGGTCGGAAATTCCAGGTACATATTTAGTATTCCTTCGAAAGGATTGATGATAGCAGTTTCTATGAGTATGTATTTGTTGTTCCAATAGAAAATTTGTCTTTATCAGTATGCATTCGGATCTACTTCAAATACAAAAATTATATCAGAATGACACAACCAAATATTTTAAACAGTATCCACTTGTAAATCCAAACATTTAAAGATATATTTTAATGAGAACCAATCAGAACAGTATCTAATGTAACGCGTGCGGCTTTCCGTGGCTAAATTTTAAAAGTATTTTTAATAAATAGTTTTAACGGATTTGAACAGTTTTAATTTGCAATTCCAGATGAATAGTTTTAATTGTTAAATAGGGATCTATGAGATCAGTGTCTTTGTGAAATGTTTATTTTTCAATAAAAACACATTTTATTGAAAAAAAAAAAACATTACACTGACCTCATAGATCCCTAACAATTAAAACTATTCATCTGGAAATGCAAAACTGTTCGAATCCATTAAAGCTTATTTATTGCAAATAATTTTAAAATTTAGCCACGGAAAACCGCACACGTTACATTAGATACTGTTGTGATGGATTCTCATTATAATATTATCTTGGATTTACAGGTGGACACTGTTTAAAATATTTGGGGTTTCATTCTGATATGATTTTTGTATTTAAATTAGATCCGAATGCATACTGATAAAGACTTATATAATTTACTGTAGGAACAACAAATAAATACTCGTAGAAACTGCTCTCATTAATCCTCTTGAAGGAATACTAAATATGTACCTGGAATTTCCGACCATATCGTAATGTTGTGAACAATTTGTTACGGATCAAACCTCATCACAATTATATTCCGAAAACAGCATAAATACTGTTAGAAATTGATCGCATATAACCCCATTCGAAGTGATTAAACTTATATTTGTAATTGCAGTTCAAAACTGACCTTCCTTTTTACCCATTCAAACAAAAGAAAACACATTTAATATATTACTGAAAAAAAACATTAATACTCATAGAAACTGATCTCATAAATCCCTATTTAAACATTATAATTTGTAATCTTCAATTGCAAATCAAAACTGTTCTAACCTAATGCAGCTCGTTTCTTATAGAAACACTTGCCATTTAACCACGAAAAGCCGCACGTTTTACATTAGATACTGTTCTCATAAATTCTCATTGAGATAGTATAAGTAAACGTCTGGATTTACAAATAGATACTGTTTAAAATATTTGGTTGCTTTATTCTGATATAAATTTTCATATTTAAATTAGATCCGAATCTTTACTGATAAAGACTTATATAATTTACTAGAGGAACAACAAATAGATACTCGTAGAAACTGCTCTCATCAATCCTCTTGAAGGAATACCAAATGTGTACTTGGAATTTCCGACCATATCATAACACGTAGTGAACAATTTGTTACTGATTAAACCTCTTCACAATTATATCCGGAAAACAGCATAAATAATTTTAGAAATTGATCGCATATAACCCCATTCGAAGTGATTAAACTTGTATTTGTAATTGCAGTTGAAAACTGACCTTTCTTTTTACCCATTCAAACAAATGAAAACACATTTAATATATTACTGAAAAAAAACATTAATACTCATAGAAACTGATCTCATAAATCCCTATTCAAACATTATAATTTTGAATCTTCAATTGCAAATCAAAACTGTTCTAATCTAATGCAGCTCGTTTCTTATAGAAACTATTGCCATTTAACCACGGAAAGCCGCACGTTTTACATTAGATACTGTTCTCATAAATTCTCATTGAGATAGTATAAGTAAATGTTTGGATTTACAAATAGATACTGTTTAAAATATTTGGTTGCTTTATTCTGATATAATTTTCATATTTAAATTAGATCCGAATCTGTACTGATAAAGACTTATATAATTTACTATAGGAACAACAAATAGATACTCGTAGAAACTGCTCTCATCAATCCTCTTGAAGGAATACTAAATGTGTACTTGGAATTTCCGACCATATCATAACAAGTAGTTAACAATTTGTTACTGATTAAACCTCATCATAACTATATTCGGAAAACAGCATAAATACTTTTAAAATTGATCGCATATAATCCCATTCGAAGCGATTAAACTTGTATTTGTAATTGCAGTTGAAAACTGACCTTTCTTTTTACCCATTCAAACAAATGAAAACACATTTAATATATCACTGAATAAAAACATTAATACTCATAGAAACTGATCTCATAAATCCCTATTCAAACATTATAATTTGTAATCTTCAATTGCAAATCCAAACTGTTCTAACCTAATGCAGCTCGTTTCTTATAGAAACACTTGCCATTTAACCACGAAAAGCCGCACGTTTTACATTAGATACTGTTCTCATAAATTCTCATTGAGATAGTATAAGTAAATGTCTGGATTTACAAATAGATACTGTTTAAAATATTTGGTTGCTTTATTCTGATATAAATTTTCATATTTAAATTAGATCCGAATCTTTACTGATAAAGACTTATATAATTTACTAGAGGAACAACAAATAGATACTCGTAGAAACTGCTCTCATCAATCCTCTTGAAGGAATACCAAATGTGTACTTGGAATTTCCGACCATATCATAACATGTAGTGAACAATTTGTTACTGATTAAACCTCTTCACAATTATATCCGGAAAACAGCATAAATACTTTTAGAAATTGATCGCATATAACCCCATTCGAAGTGATTAAACTTGTATTTGTAATTGCAGTTGAAAACTGACCTTTCTTTTTACCCATTCAAACAAATGAAAACACATTTAATATATTACTGCAAAAAAACATTAATACTCATAGAAACTGATCTCATAAATCCCTATTCAAACATTATAATTTTGAATCTTCAATTGCAAATCAAAACTGTTCTAACCTAATGCAGCTCGTTTCTTATAGAAACTATTGCCATTTAACCACGGAAAGCCGCACGTTTTACATTAGATACTGTTCTCATAAATTCTCATTGAGATAGTATAAGTAAATGTTTGGATTTACAAATAGATACTGTTTAAAATATTTGGTTGCTTTATTCTGATATAATTTTCATATTTAAATTAGATCCGAATCTGTACTGATAAAGACTTATATAATTTACTATAGGAACAACAAATAGATACTCGTAGAAACTGCTCTCATCAATCCTCTTGAAGGAATACTAAATGTGTACTTGGAATTTCCGACCATATCATAACAAGTAGTTAACAATTTGTTACTGATTAAACCTCATCATAACTATATTCGGAAAACAGCATAAATACTTTTAAAATTGATCGCATATAATCCCATTCGAAGCGATTAAACTTGTATTTGTAATTGCAGTTGAAAACTGACCTTTCTTTTTACCCATTCAAACAAATGAAAACACATTTAATATATTACTGAATAAAAACATTAATACTCATAGAAACTGATCTCATAAATCCCTATTCAAACATTATAATTTGTAATCTTCAATTGCAAATCCAAACTGTTCTAACCTAATGTAGCTCGTTTCTTAAAGAAACACTTGTCTTTTAATCACGGAAAGCCGCATGAATTACATTAGATACTGTGCTCATAAATTCTCATTGATATAGTATAAGTAAATGTTTGGATTAACAAATGGATATGGCTTGACTCATTTTGCTGGTCAATGCGGATATAAACTGATAAAATTTCAACAGCAACTTTACCTAACTCTTATAGAAACTTATTGACCATATAGGTTCTCATAGATACTTATTAATTTTTGATAATTTTCAATACGGATTGATGAGATTTTTTTGACAGGGAGCAGTAAACCATGTTTTCGCTCTGTCTAAACTATCTCCGCTCAAATCTGTTTTACCTCTATTTAATAATGTCGTGTCATCTGCAAATAAGATGCACTTGTTATATCCACTTAGTGCTGATGGCAAATCATTTATATAATAAAGGAATAGTGTATAATATACTTTGGTTCGTTGGGGTTCTATGATTTAAACTTGACTTGAGTTTTTACCATTTTATTTTTAAAGATACATCATGGTACTTAGAACTACTTGTACCCTCGATGAGAGTTGACTATTTTCTATAAATTATACTTATTCTAATGCTAACCTAAATTACTTGTCGTGCTTACCTAGTATTTACATATATACAAATAATAATAACTAATACATAATATTGGGAGCTGTACTGGACTTGACCTAGTAAACAATTTAAACAATTAATTTCACTAATTGTTTTCATTTCATCATCCAGCACACCTCCCCCGCGAATGTCAAAATAATAGTTTTTCCTAAAAGCTAATTATTTTGTTTTCCTATCATAATATAATTTTACTCTATTTTTATGTACGGTTACTAACTTATTATCTATATTAATTACAATATTTGGTGACTGTTCCTCTATTACCTGATATGGACCTTTATATAATGGTTCCAATTTAGTCCCCGATTCATTTTTTAAAAGTACTTGGTCACCTATCCTATAACTACTTTTATTCGTGGTTCTGTCATACGTTTGTTTTCTATTATTTTTCGCTGTTAATAAATTATTTCTCGCATCTTTACAAGCGACTTGTAACCTATATTTCAGTTCTAAAGGATACTCATCAAAGTTATACAAGGGGTCAATTCCCAGTGTGACATTTGTAGGTAGCCTACTAGACGTTCCAAAAACAAGTTCGTGTGGCGTGTAACGTGTCTCGGTATGTACTGTGTTGTTATATGCAAAACACCAGTAAGGAACCCATGAACTCCAATTATCCGTTCCTTTTGCTAATTGCATCCGTATGTACGCCCCCAAACTTTTGTGAGTATTTTCGAGTGCCCCTAATGTTTCATAATGATACGCGGTGGAATTTAATTGCTTTATTTCTAACAATTTACAAGATTCTTTGAAAATTTCTGCTAAAAATTCTGTACCTTGGTCCGTTACAATGTGTTGTGGCACACCATAACGCAGCACAAAATTTTCTACAAAAGCTCTAGCAACCGTGCCAGCTTCTTTATTTGGCAGCGGATATCCTTCCACAAATTTTCTCAATTCGCATTGCAAAGTCAAAATATACCGATTATTTTGCTCATCCATACTAATAGGACCTACCAAATCAAGAAAAACTTTCTGAAAAGCTGCGGTAGCTGTACTGGTTATTAGCAAGGGTCCTTTATTGGGTTTTGAATATTTAAATCTTTGGCAGTCACTACAGTGTTTTACAAATTTTGCGTCTGTCTTTAGTCCTGACCAAAAATAACGTCTCTTAATATTGTTATACATGCGGTTCATACCAGCATGTCCCCCTGTTGGTGAAATATGATAGTCGTTTAGTATTAATTGTCTTACTTCTTTATTTGTTATATTTCGTGCGTTTTTTACAACACATATTTTTATGTTTGCTTTCCGCAACTCATCTCTTAATTTTACAAGTTCATTTAATAATTCTATAACTGCGCAGTTATCATTTTTAATTATACATAATTCCGTAATTTTATACTTCATGCATACATCTTTCAGATCTCTCAACGACGCACCTAATGCAGACGCTGATCGAGGATTCTGTTTTAAATAAATTACTTGTACTTTTATGTCATATAACAAATTGCTAAGTTCATAGCAGCTATCATTACGGCAATTTTTCCAAACTTTACTAAACTCTCCTTCATTTACTAGTTTCAACTCTACTGTTTGTACTGGTCGTTTCAACAATTCTACAACTCCAGGGTGATCAAGTCTTTCGTCAACAGAATTTGTTTTACTCTCTATTGTAGAAGTTGTAGGGGATATTTTCGCTTGCGCTCGCGTTGTGACAAACATGGTATTATTTATTTTAGAATTCATGTTCTTTAGCTCCTCTGAATCAATTTGGATTCGAGATAAAGCATCAGCTGTGACATTGTCAGAGCCTTTAATATAGTTTATAGTAAAGTCATACTCCTCTAAAATTAATCTAAACTTAGTTAATCTACTAGAAGGATTGGTCATACTGAATAAATATATTAGCGGTCTATGGTCTGTATAAATATGGAACTTTCTAGCGTAAAGGAAAGGGCGAAAATAATGTACGGCCCAAACTACCCCCAATAATTCTTTTTGCACTGTACAGTAGTTCTTTTCGGCTTTATTTAGTACGCGACTTGCGTATGCCACGGGCCTATCGTTTGAAGTAGATAAAATAGCCCCAAGAGCTCCACCTGACGCATCAGTCCTAAGAATGAATTGATTTCCCTCTGAAAAATCTGGATATTGTAATACCGGTGGTGACATGAGTGCCTGCCTTAATTTCTCAAACGAATTTTGACATTCCTCGCTCCAGTGAAACGTTACATTCTTCCTCGTAAGATTATTTAACGGTTGCGCAAGAGTTGCAAAATTTTTAATAAATATCCTGTAGTAGTTCGCAAAAGCTACAAACCGCTTCGTATCGCCTGAATTTTGTGGCGTAGGATATTTCTGAATTACTCGAATTTTCTCAGGATCAGGTGATACCTCTGCAGAAGATATCAAATGCCCTAAGTAAAGGATTTCTTTTCTTAAAAATGTACATTTGCTTGCTTTAGATTTACTTCCCTTAACCTGGTTAAAGCTCGAAAGAGACAAAAAAAAAAAATAATAATAATAATATAATAATAATAATAATGCGCGAATGCACGCTCTGTGGTGTGCAAGACACCCAGAGCACAGCGCCTTCACGCCACAAAATCTGCGTGACTATGTATCCCAACTTCGCAGCAGGGGCTACGTGAGAGCTGTTCCTCAGCCGGTAAATGAGGCGATCGAAGAGCCGCTGAATGAACCGGTTGTGGAGGCAGTTCTAGACGTTCCACCAAGACCAGAGGGCCTCAACACCAGAAGGGGGTTGCACTACATCAAACCCCCCAGATCAGAAGACCTAGCCAGAGTGGATGCTGAACTTCGTGAAGCGATACCAGAAGGGGCTGACATCTGGCACATAAATTGTGCCGTATACGCTGCTGCCCAGCGCTTAACTCCGGGTGAGAGGCGGAATAGTGCCTCCCCACAGGAGAGAGCGGAGTGGCGTATACAAAAGATGGAAGCCAAGATCCGGTCGGCGAGGCAACACGCATCCCGTATCCAATGTGATGGACTATATGGCGACCAATAGGACATTCACGCCTAAAGTTAAGCGCATAGCCGCCAATTTAAGACGCGTCCATCACACACTGAATGGGGCAGTGCTGCGAACCACCAAACAGCACTGCCTTGATCGGATACGGATGCTAGTGACTTGTAAAAAGTCACTAGTGAGGCGGGCGAGGGGGCTGGCGGAAAACAATCTATTCCGCAAAAAGCCCTCGCGCCTTTTCGAACCGCATCAGCGTGTTGTAGAGAATCCGCCGACTGTAGATCAGGTGGAAAACTTCTGGAAAACGCTATACGGACAGAAGCTCCCACTCAACAGAGACACTCCAGCCCTGGCACACTTTGAAGCCTTTTGCCAAAGGTTTCAACAACCAAACGAGGTGTGCCAACCGATAACCCCAGAAGAGGTTCGAAGAGCTCTTGAGGGCTCTAAGAACTTTGCTGCTCCAGATCCCGATGGGATAAATAACTTTTGGTGGAAAAAGTTTTCCAGTACCCACCACCATTTGGCCAGAATTTTTAATTCATGGCTAAATGGGGAGCAGCAAATTCCTTCTTGGGTTGTCGAGGGGCGGACAGTGCTGATCCCGAAGAACGGAGATTTGTCTAACCCAAAAAATTACCGGCCGATAACTTGCTTAAACGCACGCTACAAGTTGTTTACACGCATCTTGTACATGCGGGTGCTCCAAGCAGTTGAACGGGTTTACGAACGGGTATATGAGCAACGAGGGTCAAAGAGAGGTGTCGCTGGCTGCAAGGAGAACCTGCTGATCGACAGATGTATCACGCAGGACTCCGTGCAGTATAAGCGTAACCTCTCTATGGCCTGGATCGACTACCGCAAGGCATTTGATATGACATCCCATGAGCTCATTGTCCACTTGCTCAGATGTCTTGCGGTGCCCGGTCCCGTAGTGAGATGTATCGAAGAACTCATGCCGCTCTGGAGGACTCGCTTTACCATAACATCGGGTAATAGCAGAAACAGACAGAGCCGGTATTGTTCAGAAGGGGAGTATTTCAGGGAGATTCCCTAAGCCCCCTTCTGTTTTGCATCTCGGTACTGCCATTATCCGTTTCGCTGCGAAATACCCGTGGCTACAACTGCGGTACCCCCGGCGATAGGAGGCATAAGGTCACCCATCTGTTTTACATGGATGACCTTAAACTTTATGCCTCCGGAGAGAGGGATTTACGCCAGTCCCTCAGGGTGGTACAGGAGTACACGCAGGCTGTCGGCATGGAATTTGGGTTGGACAAGTGTGCACTAGTCTACCTCAAGAGAGGACGATGCGGTGACTACGGAGAGGATGCGCAGCTTGTGGACAGAAGCATCTTACATCACCTAGATGCCGGAGAGTCGTACACTTACTTGGGTGTCGAGCAACGCTCCACCCAAGAAGTGAGTGTAGTAAAAAACGCTCTCCGCGGCAAGTATCAGCACCGACTCCGACAGATCTGGTCTTCAGAACTGTCGGGGAAGAACAAGGTGTCTGCTACCAATATGCTTGCCGTTCCGATCCTCCTCTACTCCTTTGGAGTAATTAAATGGAATCAAGAGGAGCTGCGACAACTCGATGTAGGAACCCGAAAAAAGATGCATCTCTATAGGAGATTGCACTCTAAATCGTCCGTTCCATGGTTATATCTCCCACGACATCGGGGAGGCCGTGGACTCTTGAGTTTGGAGAGTCTCCAACCATCCTGTTAAGGATGGTTCTGGATGGAGCCTGTAAGGTCATAAGGAGTTCGGATCCCCTCCTCTGCATGGTCCGAGACCATGAAAGTGCAGGAGTAGGAGCCTTTTTGTTTAAGGCAGCGCGCAGAGCCGCCGATGAACCCGGTTTGGTCTTCGACGCTGAGCGGGTTAATCACGACTCTGTCACCGAGTTGGAACCTGCTCGGCAAAAAGCCCAAGTCAAAGCTGCTGAAATTGATTTATTTCTGCAGCTACACTCGGATAAGCCATTGCACGGAGTCTTCTATAAAAATATAGAAGACCGCGGCTTATCCGAAAGGCTGACCTTTGCTTTCTTAAGGTCAGCCGGGCTAAAGTCTGAGACCGAGGGATTCATAATGGCGTGCCAGGATGGTGTATTCAACACACTCGTCTATCGAAGTCGTGTCATGGGTATAGAGGTCCCTGATGTCAGCTGCAGGACCTGCCACAGGGCGCTGGAGACATTAATGCATTTGCTGTCGGCTTGTCCAGTATATGCAGTCTCGGCCTATATCCAGAGGCACGACGCAGCATTACGAGTGCTTTATTATCACTTAAGGCACTCGTATGGGATAGACGAGACACCAGTGCTGCCTTACGCTCCGGGGGATATTGAGTCCGTTGTGGGGAATGAGAAGTGTCTAATTTATTGGAACTACTCGTTTCCCACCGTCAGGCAAATACAAGCTAATAAGCCTGACATGGTCCTCCTCGACCACCAACTCAAGACAATGTTTGTCGTGGAGTTCTCGGCTCCCGCGGAGAATAACATTGCCTTGAAGGAGGAGGAAAAACGGACGAAATATCGAGATTTGCTCTTCGAGCTCCGCAGGCTTTACCCTGGCCATACTGTTAAGCTAGTGGTCCTGATCATAGGAGCCCTCGGTGGAACGAGACACACGCTGCTTTCAGAACTAAAGATCATACCGGCATGCCGAAATTCGGCAGAGATCTTAGCCGGCAGGATGCAGAAGGCCATTATCCTCGGCTCATTACGTCTACTCAGGGCACACGATTCTCGGACCCAGTAGTCACTCACCCCACGGACGTGGGGAGTGGCTGCTGGTACTACCAGCTCCCCTCTGTGAGTGTCGGAGCCACAGAGTATAAAGGGTGACTGGCTTCTACGGAAAAATAATAATAATAATAATAATAATAATCTCGTATTCGACTTCAGGCGAGGGGGCCGGCGAGGTGCTGAACTAGAATCAGTAACTGAGCTTGCGCCAAATCGTCTGATAGCCCAAATTAAAGCTGCCGAGCAGAGAAATCTACTCAGGCAGCACGTCGATAAACCCATGCACGGCGTATTCTATAACAACATAGAGACGCTGGGTTTGTCGACAAAGCTGACCTTCGCTTTCTTACGGTCAGCAGGGCTAAAGTCGGAGACCGAAGGATTCATTGTGGCCTGCCAAGATGGTGTTATTAACACCCTGGTCTACCGCAGTCGCGTTATGGGTGTGGAGGTCCCTGACATTAATTGTAGGACCTGCCGTCAGGCGCCGGAGTCGCTCATGCACTTACTATCTGCATGTACGGTATATGCGACTTCGGCCTACATCCATAGACATAACGCGGCTCTACGAGTGCTATACTACCACCTTCGGCACTCGTACGAAGTAGACCAAACACCAGTGCTGCCTTACGTCCCCGGAGAGATCGAGTCCGTTGTCGAGAACGAGAAGTGCCGAATATATTGGAACTACTCGTTTCCGACGGTCAGGCAAATTCAGGCAAACAAGCCTGACATAGTCCTCCTGGACCACCAAACCAAGATGATGTATGTCATCGAGTTCTCGGCACCCGCCGAGACAAATATCATCTTGAAGGAGGGCGAAAAACGGACTAAATATCGAGATCTCCGGTATGAGCTCTGAGTGCTATACCCAGACTACTCGGTCAAGATGGTCGTCCTGATAATCGATGTACTTGGTGGAATGAGGCCTACGCTGCTCTCGGAATTAAAGGCCACACCAGCCTGCCAAAAGTCAGCCGAGTGGTTGGCAGGCCAAATGCAAAAGGCAGTTATCCTGGGGTCCCTTCGTCTTCTTAGGGCACACGAATCTGGCATCTACAGTCACTAACCCTGCGGGACGCGGGGAGTGGCTGCGGATAATCCGCTGGCGCTTCTCCCGTGAGAATGTCGGAGACACGGGAGAACTGTCCAGTATCGCACACGCGACAAAAAAATAATAATAATAATAATAATAATAATAATAATAAAAAAAAAAATAATAATAATAATAATAATAATAACAGCTCCAAAGTGAATTTGAACTTGTCAAAAAGTTCAGCGACAGCATACATATGGAGTTCGGCTTGGATAAATGCGCAGTTGTCCATGCACGACGAGGGAGAGTTCAAGCTCAAGGTAACGAGATGCAACTGAGCGGAGACACCGTTGTACAAGGCCTTGGAGGAGAAGACAGTTACAAATACCTTGGACTCTTGCAGCTGTTAGGCATTACAGAAACCACTGCAAGAAAGCAGATTAAGAACAAGGTGCTCTCCAGAGTGAATAAGATCTGTAAATCATTTATTAGCTCGAGAAACAAGATCACAGCAATCAACTCTTGGGCAATACCAGTAGCAGCATATACCTTTGGTGTGGTGAAGTGGTCTGATACTGCGTTACAAGCATTTGACAGGAAAATTAGAACAACGCTGACAAAACAACGTATGCACCATCCAAAAAGTTCCATCGAGCGGCTCTATCTCTCACGACATCTGGGTGGCAGAGGGTTACTTAATATCGCAGTAATGTGTAGACAGCAGGAAGATCGATTAAGACAGTACTTCCTAGATAACCATGGTACACTTCACAGAGCTGTCTGCACAGCTGACAAAAACTACAGCCCACTCAACTTGACCCAACAAGACTACCTACTTCGTTATGCTACGCCACAAGACCGCCTAACTACTTGGAGACAGAAGGAACTTCATGGAAGATACGCCGAAGCTGTTATGTCTGACAACGTTGACCATAAAAGCTCCACAGAATGGCTCCGAACGGCAGGCCTATATGGTGAAACAGAAGGGTTTATCTTCGCCATCCAAGATTAAGTGGTTAATACTAGAGCCTACAGCAAATATATCATAGGTCAAGACATTGACAGCAGGTGTCGACTCTGCAAACAAACCAACGAGTCTACCCAGCATGTGTGTTGCGGATGCACGGCGTTGGCACAGACAGATTACCTATGGCGACACAACAATGTAGCGAAGGTAATTCACCAGGCGCTTGCCAAAAGATACTGTCTTGCCAACGTAGAGATACCTTACTACAGGTGTAAACCAGAGCAGGTTCTCCGCAACGACAGAGCCAAAATACTGTGGGATACTGCAATCAACACCGACAGAGCCGTAGAAGCAAAAAAACCTGACATCGTTTTGACTGACAAAAGAGCTAGTAAGGCAGTGATTGTCGACATTGCAGTCCCCTCAGATCAGAAATTAGTTTCGACAGTTGCTGAAAAGAAGAGAAATTACCAACCGCTTGCTGTAGAGCTAAAAGATATGTATCGGCTGAACGAAGTAGAAATCGTTCCGGTTGTGGTTTCTGCGAATTGCCTGGTCACCAAAGATTGGATGGAGGCGAAACAGAAGCTACAGTTGCAGGACTGGCACTTGAGGACGATGCAGAAAGCGGCGTTACTGGGCACAGCAAATATTGTACGCAAATTTCTGGCACTCAAGTGAACAAATTCTAACCAACTACCACCTTTGGAGACAACAGCGAGAAGACAAGCCCCCACATGTCATCAAACATCCATATCTCCAAAATTGTGCGACTTAGCTAGCCTTGGGTAATCGAACCCCGGCTAACTAATGAAAGGGAAAAAGAAAAATATAAGATGATGATGATGATGATGATGATGATGATGATGATGATGATGATGATGATGATGATGATGATGATGATGATGATGATGATGATGATGATGATGATGATGATGATGATGATGATGATGATGATGATGATGATGATGATGATGATGATGATGATGATGATGATGATGATGATGATGATGATGATGATGATGATGATGATGATGATGATGATGATGATGATGATGATGATGATGATGATGATGATGATGATGATGATGATGATGATGATGATGATGATGATGATGATGATGATGATGATGATGATGATGATGATGATGATGATGATGATGATGATGATGATGATGATGATGATGATGATGATGATGATGATGATGATGATGATGATGATGATGATGATGATGATGATGATGATGATGATGATGATGATGATGATGATGATGATGATGATGATGATGATGATGATGATGATGATGATGATGATGATGATGATGATGATGATGATGATGATGATGATGATGATGATGATGATGATGATGATGATGATGATGATGATGATGATGATGATGATGATGATGATGATGATGATGATGATGATGATGATGATGATGATGATGATGATGATGATGATGATGATGATGATGATGATGATGATGATGATGATGATGATGATGATGATGATGATGATGATGATGATGATGATGATGATGATGATGATGATGATGATGATGATGATGATGATGATGATGATGATGATGATGATGATGATGATGATGATGATGATGATGATGATGATGATGATGATGATGATGATGATGATGATGATGATGATGATGATGATGATGATGATGATGATGATGATGATGATGATGATGATGATGATGATGATGATGATGATGATGATGATGATGATGATGATGATGATGATGATGATGATGATGATGATGATGATGATGATGATGATGATGATGATGATGATGATGATGATGATGATGATGATGATGATGATGATGATGATGATGATGATGATGATGATGATGATGATGATGATGATGATGATGATGATGATGATGATGATGATGATGATGATGATGATGATGATGATGATGATGATGATGATGATGATGATGATGATGATGATGATGATGATGATGATGATGATGATGATGATGATGATGATGATGATGATGATGATGATGATGATGATGATGATGATGATGATGATGATGATGATGATGATGATGATGATGATGATGATGATGATGATGATGATGATGATGATGATGATGATGATGATGATGATGATGATGATGATGATGATGATGATGATGATGATGATGATGATGATGATGATGATGATGATGATGATGATGATGATGATGATGATGATGATGATGATGATGATGATGATGATGATGATGATGATGATGATGATGATGATGATGATGATGATGATGATGATGATGATGATGATGATGATGATAATTCAAGCCAACAAGCCTGACATAGTCCTCCTCGACCATCAGAACAAAGTGATGTTTGTCATTGAATTCTCAGCACCTGCTGAGACAAACATCGCTTTGAAGGAGGGGGAAAATGGACCAAATATCGTGATCTCCGGTATGAGCTCGAAACGACACGTCCATTCAGGAGCGACACTCCAGCAATAGCACACTTCGAGGCTCTGTGCCACAGAACCTTTGAAGAGCCAGAAGAAGTGTGCCCGACAATCAGTTCGGAGGAAGTCCAACAAGCTCTTGTTGGCACCAAGAACTTCGCTGCTCCGGGGCCAGACGGCATAAATAATTGGTGGTGGAAAAAATTTCCTTCCACCCACCGTCGTCTGGCCCGAGTTTTCAAAATGGTTGAACGAGGGGCAGCAGATTCCGGACTGGTTTGTCGAGGGACGTACTGTGCTCATCCCTAAAAAGGGTGATTTGTCTGATCCAAGGAATTATAGACCAATCACCTGTCTGAACTCCTGCTACAAGCTATTTACACGTATCTTGTATGCTCGGACACTACGGCAGGTTGATCCGGTCTTCCAGCAGATATACGAACAGCGTGGCGCCAAGAAGGGCATGGCAGGTTGTAAGGACAGCCTGCTGGTAGACCGCTGTATTACACAGGATTCTGTGCAATACAAGCGGAATCTATCAATGGCCTGGATTGACTATCGTAAGGCATTTGACACAACATCACATGAACTTTTGTTACATTTGCTCAAATGTCTTGCGGCAGCAGAGCCACTAGTGAGATGCATTGAACAACTGCTGCCACTCTGGAAGACCCGCTTCACCATAACATCAGGTGCACAGCGGGTTACGACAGAGCAGGTGGCATTCCGAAGAGGAGTTTTCCAGGGAGATTCTCTGAGTCCCCTCCTCTTCTGCATCTCACTGCTGCCGTTGTCTGTTGAGCTCCGCCAAACCCGCGGGTACCTCTGTGGCCCACCCAGCAACCGGAGGCATAAGGTCACTCATCTATTCTACATGGATGACCTAAAACTGTATGCCTCCGGAGAGCGAGAACTTCAAAACGCTCTGAGGGTGGTCGAGGAGTACACGCGGGCCATTGGTATGGAGTTCGGGTTGGACAAGTGCGCGGTCGTCCACCTCAAGAGAGGGCGATGCGGGGAATTTTCTGAGGACGCGCAGCTCGCAGACGGAAGCATCCTAAGACATCTGGATGCCGGAGAGACCTACACATACCTGGGTGTGCAACAACACCACATCCAGGATGTGCAACAAATCAAGAAGTCTCTCCGCGGCAAGTACAGACGCCTACTCCGAAAGATTTGGTCGTCCGAACTTTCGGGGAAGAATAAGGCGTCTGCCACTAACATGCTTGCCGTTCCTGTTCTGCTCTACTCCTTTGGGGTAGTAAAATGGACGGTAGATGAGCTGCGCCAACTAGACAGAGATACCCGCAAGATGATGAACATCCATAGGAGTATTCATCCTAGATCGTCCGTTCCTCGTGTTTATCTCCCACGTCATCGGGGGGGCCGAGGACTCTTGAGTCTGGAGTGTATGCATGGCAGAGTAGCACTGAGTATGGCATGTAACATTCTCAGGAGCTCGGATCCGCTCCTGCTATTAGTGAGAGATCATGAAATGGCAGGGGTGGGCGCAGGATTGTTCAAGGCAGCAAAAAGAGCCGCAGATGAACTTGGTCTCGTATTCGACGTCAGGCGAGGTGGCCGGCGCGGTGCTGATCCAGAGTCAGTGACCGAGCTTCAGCCAAATCGTCTGAAAGCCCAAATAAAAGCTGCCGAACAGGAGAATCTGTTCAGGCAGCATGTCGATAAACCCATGCACGGTGTGTACTATAAGAACATAGAAACACTGGGTTTATCGACTAGGCTGACATTCGCCTTTTTAAGGTCAGCTGGGCTTAAGTCGGAGACCGAGGGATTCATTGTGGCCTGTCAGGATGGTGTAATAAACACCTTGGTCTACCGAAGCCGCGTAATGGGTGTAGAGGTCCCTGATATCAACTGCAGGGCCTGCCGTCAGGCGCCGGAATCGCTGATGCATTTGCTTTCAGCATGCCCGATATACGCGATTTCGGCCTACATCCACCGCCATAACGCGGCTTTACGAGTGCTATACTACCACCTACGGCACTCGTACGGGATAGATCAAACACCAGTGCTGCCTTACATCCCCGGAGATATTGAGTCCGTTGTCGAGAACGAGAGGTGCCGAATTTATTGGAACTACTCGTTCCCGACCGTCAGGCTAATTCAAGCCAACAAGCCTGACATAGTACTCCTCGACCATCAGAACAAAGTGATGTTTGTCATCGAATTCTCAGCACCTGCTGAGACAAACATCGCTTTGAAGGAGGGGGAAAAACGGACCAAATATCGTGATCTCCGGTATGAGCTCCAAGTGCTGTACCCAGACTACTCGGTCAAGATGGTCGTCCTAATAATCGGCGTACTCGGAGGGATGAAGCCTTCGCTGCTCTCAGAATTAAAGATCATACCGGCCTGTCAGAATTCGGCAGAATGGTTGGCAGGTCAGATGCAGAAGGCGGTTATCTTGGGGTCCCTTCGTCTGCTTAGGGCACATGATTCAGGTGTTTACAGTCACTAACTCCACAGGTCGTGGAGAGTGGCTGTAATGAATTAGCCGGCGCGGCTACCGTGTGGTGTCGGAGGCCACGGAAGCCCTGTCCGGCAGCGGGAAACCGAAAAAAAAAAAATAAAATAATAATAATAATAATAATAATAATAATAATAATAATAATAATAATAATAATAATAATAATAAGCAGGAGGGGCTGACTTTCATCAATCAAGCCTTTGGTGAGTAGCGCCACCACTTACTCCAGCTGGGGGTGTAAAATCGAACCGGCAGCCCCAGTGCACCCGGGAGGGGAAAGCTCCTTCCCCTCTGGTGTCGGTCGTGGGCTTGCTGGGCTAACCACCCACAAGCTTTAACTTCTGGTTCCCGCAGGCAGAAGACAGGGCCCCCACAATCGACCCCATCCGGATAGGGGTCAAGGGCAAGGTGGTGAGGCCCAACCGGATCGGGCGCCCGTTGACGACGAACGCCATGAACTAGGACGCTTTGAGTGGACAGATGAGCTAAGGGACGACCTTCTGCATTGCTACGAAAGCAGTGAGCCCGCACGAAGGGGATACATGGGGCGAATGCATGTTCTGTGGTGTGCAAGGCACCCAGAGCACAACGCCTTCACGCCACAAAACCTGCGTGATTATGTATCCCACCTTCGTCGCAGGGGCTACGTGAGAGCTGCGCCTCAGCCGGTGAATGAGGTGGCCGAAGGTCCACCGAATGAACCGGTTGAGGATGTAGTCCCTGACGTTCCACCAATACCAGAGGGCCTCAGTACCAGACGGGGGTTTACACTACATAAAAGCCCCCGGGCCACAAGACCTGGCCAGAGCTTCCAGAACGGGCTGACATCTGGCACATAAACTGTGCCGTGTATGCTGTTGCTCAACGCTTTTCTCAGGTGGAGAGGCGTAATACTGCCTCCCCACAAGAGAGAGCGAGGCGGCGCATACAAAAGATGGAAGCCAAGATCCGGTCGGCGAGGCAACACGCATTCCGTATCCAATGTGTGATGGACTATATGGCGGCCAATAGACCGTTCACGCCTAAAGTGCATCGAATAGCCGCCAACTTAAGACGCGTCCATCACACACTCAATGAGGCAGTGCTGCGAACCACCAAACAGCACTGTCTCGACAGAATACGGATGCTAGTGGTTTGTAAAAAATCACTAGTGAGGCGGGCGAGGGGGCTGGCGGAAAATAAACTCTTCCGCCAAAAGTCCTCGCGCCTATTCGAACCGCCTCCGCGTGTTGCAGAGAATCCGCCGACTGTAGATCAGGTGGAAAATTTCTGGAAAACGCTTTACGAGGAGAAGCTTCCACTCAACCGAGACTCTCCGGCCCTTGCACACTTTGAAACCTTTTGTCAAAGGTTTCAACAACCACAGGAAGTGTGCCAACCAATAACCCCAGAAGAGGTTCGAAGAGCTCTCGAGGGCTCTAAGAACTTTGCTGCTCCAGGTCCCGATGGGATAAATAACTTTTGGTGGAAAAAGTTACCGAGCACCCACCACCATTTGGCCAGAATTTTTAATCCCTGGCTAAATGGGGAGCAGCAAATTCCTTCTTGGGTGGTTGAAGGGCGGACAGTGCTGATCCCTAAGAACGGAGATTTGTCCAACCCAAGGAACTACCGACCAATAACCTGTTTAAACGCATGTTACAAGGTGTTTACGCGCATCTTGTACATGCGAGTGCTCCACGCAGTTGAACCGGTTTACGAACGGATATATGAGCAACGAGGGTCGAAGAGAGGTGTCGCTGGCTGCAAGGAGAACCTGTTGATTGACAGATGTGTCACGCAGGACTCCGTGCAGTATAAGCGGAACCTCTCCATGGCCTGGATCGACCACCGCAAGGCATTTGATATGACATCACATGAGCTTATTCTTCACTTGCTCCGATGTCTTGCGGTACCCGGTCTCGTAGTGAGATGCATCGAAGAACTGATGCCGCTCTGGAGGACTCGCTTTACCATTACATCGGGTAACGATAGAGTCCAGACGGAGTCGGTAACATTCAGACGGGGAGTATTTCAGGGAGACTCCCTCAGCCCCCTTTTGTTTTGCATCTCACTACTGCCATTATCCGTTTCGCTCCGGAAAACCCGTGGATACAACTGCGGTACCCCCGGCGATAGGAGGCATAAGGTCACCCATCTGTTTTACATGGATGACCTTAAACTTTATGCCTCCGGAGAGAGGGACCTACACCAGTCCCTCAGGGTGGTACAGGAGTACACGCAGGCTGTCGGTATGGAGTTCGGATTGGACAAATGTGCACTGGTTCATCTCAAGAGAGGACGATGCGGGAACTACGGAGAGGACGCGCAACTCGTTGACGGAAGCATCTTACATCATCTAGATGCCGGAGAGTCGTACACTTACTTGGGTGTCGAGCAACGCTCCACCCAAGAAGTGGGTGTAGTGAAAAACGTTCTCCGCGGCAAGTATCAGCACCGACTCCGACAGATCTGGTCCTCAGAAATGTCGGGGACGAACAAGGTGTCTGCTACCAACATGCTTGCCGTTCCGATCCTATTCTACTCCTTTGGAGTAGTGAAATGGACTCGAGAGGAGTTGCGTCAACTCGACGTAGGAACCCGCAAGAAGATGCATCTCAATAGAAGTTTGCATCCTAAATCGTCCGTTCCACGGCTATACCTCCCACGACATCGGGGAGGCCGTGGACTCTTGAGTTTGGAGAGTCTCCATAATAGGATGGTTCTGGATGGAGCCTGTAAGGTCATCAGGAGTTCGGATCCCCTCCTCTGCATGGTCCGAGACCATGAAAGTGCAGGAATATAAGCCTTTTTGTTTAAGGCAGCACAAAGAGCAGCCGATGAACTTGGTCTCTCCTTCGACGTCGAGCGGGTAAATCCCGACTCTGTCACCGAGTTGGAACCTGCTCGACGAAAAGCCCAAATTAAAGCTGCAGAACACAACATCTTTCTGCAGCTTCACACGGATAAGCCAATGCATGGAGTTTTCTATAAAAATATAGAGAACCTTGGCTTATCCGAAAGGCTGACCTTTGCCTTCTTAAGGTCAGCCGGGCTGAAGCCTGAGACCGAGGGATTCATAATGGCTTGCCAGGATGGTGTATTTAATACCCTCGTCTATCGTAGTCGTGTCATGGGTATAGAGGTCCCTGATGTCAGCTGCAGGGCCTGCCGCAGGGCGCCAGAGACTTTAATGCACCTGTTGTCGGCTTGTCCGACATATGCAGTCTCGGCCTATATCCAGAGGCACGACGGAGCATTACGAGTGCTTTATTATCACCTAAGGCACTCGTATGGGATAGACGAGACACCAGTGGGAAATGAGAAGTGTCTAATTTATTGGAACTACTCTTTTCCCACCGTCAGGCAAATACAAGCCAACAAGCCTGACGTAGTACTCCTCGACCATCAACTCAAGACAATGTTTGTCGTGGAGTTCTCGGCTCCCGCGGAGAACAACATTTTCTTGAAGGAGGAGGAAAAACGGACAAAATATCGAGATCTGCTCTTCGAACTCCGCAGACTGTATCCAGACCATACTGTTAAGATAGTGGTACTGATTATAGGAGCCCTCGGTGGAACGAGACACACACTGCTTTCAGAACTTAAGATTATACCGGCATGCCGAAATTCGGCAGAGGTCTTAGCCGGCAGAATGCAGAAGGCCGTCATCCTCGGTTCATTACGTCTGCTCAGGGCACACGATTCCCGGACCCAGTAGTCACATACCCCACGGGTGTGGGGAGTGGCTACCGGTACTACCAGCTCCCCTCTGTGAGGGTCGGAGCCACAGAGAAGGGTGACTGGTTTTTAACAAAAAAAAAAAATAAATAAAAAAAAAAAATAATAATAATAATAATAATAATAATGATAAGGGGGGCGAATACGGACCGACAGCCTCCACGCGGTGCTCCCCGGGCAACAGGTAGAGGTGACTCTATCTGGCAGATGTCGGACGTGGGCCCTCAGGGCTAACCACCCTGAGGACCCAAATCTCTGGTTCACGACCACGACAGAGAACGGGCCCCTCACAATAGACCCCAGTCGGATGGGAGTCGGAGACAAGTGGGAGGGGCCATACCGGACGGTCTTAATGATGACGACAATGCAACTGTACATGGACGCTTTAGGTGGACGAGGGGACTACGGAATGACCTGCTTATCTGCTATGAGAGCAGCGAACCCGGACGCAGGGGGTACATGGCGCGGTTACACCGGTTGTGGTGCGATATGCACCCGAAGTACCGCGCCTTCTCTCAACAACACATAAGAGATCAGGTATCTTTCCTGCGTCGAACGGGCTACGAAAGGGCTCCCCGTCAGCAGGAACAAGGGCCAGCCGCATCACCACCGCGGCAACTACCTGCTGAACGACAACATCACCTAGAGTACACCGACGATACCCTCAGGACAAGGGTTAGCTTTAACACCAGGGTTAACCCACAGCCACAAGACCTGGCAAGAATGGATTCGTTACTCGATGATGAACTTCCAGAAGATGCCAACATATGGCAGATCAACAGTGCCGTGTACGCAGCCGCTAGACAACTCGTTCCCCAGCAACGCCTGGCAAGCTTGTTGGGTAAGGTCGAGAAGACTAAGCGGCGCTTACAAAAAATTGAGGCAAAAATTAAATCGGCGAGACAACACGCGTCTCGAATCCAGAGTGTGGTGGAGTATATAACGGCAGCTAAGCCATTCACGCCGAAAATTCGGCGTATAGTTGCCGGTATAAGACGACAACACCACACTCTAAATCGGACAGTGCTGCAAACCATCAAACAGCACTGTCTAGATAGGATTCGAGCACTCATGGCCATTAAAAAATCTTTGATCAGACGAGCACGGGCCATGGAACAAAACCATCTGTTCCAAACAAGTCCCTCTCGTCTGCTCCAAGAGCCACCGCGTGTTGTTGAAAATCCGGAGTCTGTTGAGACTGTCGAAGCCTTCTGGAAGGGAATATATGAGACTACGAGTCCATTCGACAGCGACACTCCAGCGATAGCACGCTTCGAGGAGCTCTGCACCACATTGTTGGGAGAGCAAGATGACGTGTGCCCGGCGATCAGTACCGAGGAAGTCCAACAAGCACTTGTTGGTACTAAGAACTTCGCTGCCCCGGGTCCGGATGGCATAAACAACTGGTGGTGGAAGAAATTCCCTTCCACCCACCGCCATCTGGCCCGAGTTTTCAACTCATGGTTGAACGAGGGGCAGCCGATTCCGGACTGGTTTGCCGAGGGGCGTACTGTACTGATCCCCAAAAAGGGAAATCTGTCCGACCCGAAGAATTATAGACCGACCACCTGCCTCAATTCCTGCTACAAGATATTTACTCGTATCTTGTATGCCAGGACATTGAGGTCAGTTGAGCCGGTCTACCGACAGATACACGAACGGCGTGGTGGCAAGAAAGGTGTGGCAGGCTGCAAAGAGAACCTATTGATAGACCGCTGTATTACACAGGATTCTGTGCAATACAAGCGTAATCTATCAATGGCGTGGATCGATTACCGCAAGGCATTTGATACAACATCTCATGCACTATTATTACACTTGCTGCAATGCCTTGTGGTACCTGCCCCACTAGTGAGATGCATTGAACAACTGATGCCACTCTGGAGAACCCGCTTCACCATAACATCTGGTGCTCAGCGGGTATCGACAGAGTTGGTAACTTTTAGGAGAGGAGTTTTCCAGGGTGACTCCCTGAGTCCTCTCCTATTCTGCATCTCACTGCTGCCGTTATCTGTCAGGCTCCGCCAAACCCGCGGATACCAATGTGTTTCACCCAGCAATCGGAGGCATAAGGTCACCCATCTATTTTATATGGATGACTTAAAACTTTATGCCTCCGGAGAGTGCGAACTCCAAAACTCTCTAAGGGTGGTCCAAGAGTATACGCGGGCCATTGGCATGGAATTCGGGCTGGACAAGTGTGCAGTCGTCCACCTCAAGAGAGGACGAAGCGGGATATTCCTTGAAGATGCGCAGCTCGCAGACGGAAGGATCCTACGACATCTGGATGCCGGAGAGACCTACACGTACCTGGGTGTGGAGCAACATCACATCCAGGACGTGAAACAAGTTAAGGATACTCTCCGCGGCAAGTACAGACACCGGCTCCGAAAGATTTGGTCTTCTGAACTTTCGGGGAAGAACAAGGTGTCTGCAACTAATATGCTTGCCGTTCCGATTCTGCTCTACTGCTTCGGAGTAGTTAAGTGGACGCTAGATGAGTTGCGCCAATTGGATAGGGATACCCGCAAGATGATGCATGTTCACAGGAGCATCCATCCTAGGTCGTCCGTTCCTCGAGTGTACCTCCCACGCCAACGGGGGGGCCGAAGACTCTTGAGTCTGGAGTGTGCGCATGGCAGAGTAGCGCTGAGTGTGGCATGCAACGTCCTCAGGAGCTCGGACCCACTCCTGCGGTTTGTGAGCGATCATGAAAATGCAGGAGTTGGCGCATTTTTATTCAAGGCAGCACGTAAGGCCGCAGATGATCTCGGTCTCGTATTCGACTTCAGACGAGGAGGCCGGCGAGGTGCTGAACTAGAATCAGTAACTGAGCTTGCGCCAAATCGTCTGATAGCCCAAATTAAAGCTGCCGAGCAGAGAAATCTACTCAGGCAGCACGTCGATAAACCCATGCACGGCGTATTCTATAACAACATAGAGACGCTGGGTTTATCGACAAAGCTGACCTTCGCTTTCTTACGGTCAGCAGGGCTAAAGTCGGAGACCGAAGGATTCATTGTGGCCTGCCAAGATGGTGTTATTAACACCCTGGTCTACCGCAGTCGCGTTATGGGTGTGGAGGTCCCTGACATTAATTGTAGGACCTGCCGTCAGGCGCCGGAGTCGCTCATGCACTTACTATCTGCATGTACGGTATATGCGACTTCGGCCTACATCCATAGACATAACGCGGCTCTACGAGTGCTATACTACCACCTTCGGCACTCGTACGAAGTAGACCAAACACCAGTGCTGCCTTACGTCCCCGGAGAGATCGAGTCCGTTGTCGAGAACGAGAAGTGCCGAATATATTGGAACTACTCGTTTCCGACGGTCAGGCAAATTCAGGCAAACAAGCCTGACATAGTCCTCCTAGACCACCAAACCAAGATGATGTATGTCATCGAGTTCTCGGCACCTGCCGAGACAAACATCATCTTGAAGGAGGGCGAAAAACGGACTAAATACCGAGATCTCCGGTATGAGCTCCGAGTGCTATACCCAGACTACTCGGTCAAGATGGTTGTCCTGATAATCGGTGTACTTGGTGGAATGAGGCCTACGCTGCTCTCGGAATTAAAGGCCATACCAGCCTGCCAAAAGTCAGCCGAGTGGTTGGCAGGCCAAATGCAGAAGGCAGTTATCCTGGGGTCCCTTCGTCTTCTTAGGGCACACGAATCTGGCATCTACAGTCACTAACCCTGCGGGACGCGGGGAGTGGATAATCCGCTGGCGCTTCTCCCGTGAGAATGTCGGAAACACGGGAGAACTGTCCAGCATCGCACACGCGGGAAAAATAATAATAATAATAATAATAATAATAATAATAATAATAATAATAATAATAATAATAATAATAATAATAACAGGGGTAGGGGGTGTTTAAGTAAGTTCAATGAACCTGCGGGCAATGCCGGCTGGAGCTTCTAGCTCCTGGTAGGGCCACCCATGCCGGTAAGGCCGCGGGGGAGAAACGAAAAACAGCACCTCGGTAAGTGTTACGCGCTGTCTATAGCCTCTGCACTTGCAAGACCATCATGCGTGGTGAAGAGCCACATCCGACTAGAGGTTACCCTGTTCTAACAGAACATGATGGATCTAGAGGAGTAAACCTCGATAAAGTAATCCGCAATCTAAGGTGTTTGCCGTGCCGAAGGATGGATGGCTCTGCGCGAGTGAGTCCCAAACGGCTACCTCCGGATACCAGGTGCCCTCCGGTTGAAACATAGCCTTCCTGTGGTAATCGGGCGCTGCTGCAGGTGACCGTCTTTCCCGAAGACTCGTGGGACATTCATGGACCAAACTTCTAACGCAAACTTAACAGAGGCGTCCCCTTCTCAAAACAGGGATGTGGATGGGGATCCACCCCAAATAACCCCAAGCCCCGCCTCTAGGCGAAAGAACCCCACCTTCTCAAAGGTGGCTGTGACAAACCCAGATCAGATTGTTCCTAGATTCTGGGTCATGAAAAAGAAAGATGGAGACTTTTCTAGTGTGAGCCCATTCTTATTAGATAAACTTCTGCGTAATACTGTGGGTACTGTTAAATCAGCGAGAAAAATTAAAGATGGACTTTTGATTGAAACTTCGAATACAAGTCAAAGTAATAAATTAAAAGCTATGAAATCTTTCAATGACTGGGAAATTGATGTTACACCGCATGCAACTCTCAATTACAGTAAAGGTGTAGTAACCTGTCGAGACCTTCTTAATTGCTCCGTAGCCGAAATTGAAGAAAATATGAAAGACCAAGGTGTGATAAATGTCAAGAGAATCATAATCAAGCGGGACGGAATTATTCATGATACACCATCTTTAATACTTACATTCAATCAGGTGACCTTACCAAAGAAAGTAAAAGCCGGCATTCACATAATACCTGTCCGTCAATACATTCCTGCACCACTAAGATGTTTTAAGTGTCAGAATTTTGGACACACCTCGGAAAAATGTAACAAACCACAAATTTGTGTCTGTGGTAAAAGCATTCACGAAGGTAGCAGCTGTAATAATGAATCTATTATTTGTGTCAACTGTGGAGGCGAACATTCTGCCAGATCCCGTAACTGTCCCATTTATAAGGAAGAAGTCGCAATTCAAAGAATCAAAGTGGAAGAGAAACTGTCTTATTTTGAAGCAAAAAAAAGAGTAAAAGAAAGCATTCCCACGTTATCGAAATCATATGCTCAAGCGACTAAAGCCAGTCCGACAGATATTAAAGATATAATAAAGCAAATAATCCCTGAAATAGTTAGTATATGTAGCGATTTACTTCAAAGAAGGAGAGTAAATGCTGATGGCGAAGATATCTCATCTGTGCCATCAACTTCTAAGGTGGTTTCCCAACCACCACAGGAGGGTGATACAAACTGCCCTCCTCCACCAGCAGCAACTGGAACGTTGCTTGCTGGCAGTCAGCCTCGTGAACACAGAAGCGGCAGTTCTCTCTCAGAAAAGAGAAAACGTGCCGGAACAGATAAGGTATCGTCTGGTAATGATGCTTCGGACTCTGAAACGAGTCAAGCTTCATTGACGAAGGCAAAGAAAAAACCAGGTTGGCCTAAAGGGAAACCAAGAAAGTGATAAATCTAGTCAAACACATCTGTGATATTATTTATTTTACGTATTTATTTATTTATTTATTTGTTCATTACTTTTCATTGTGCTGTTTCATTAGTATTTGCATTATATATTTAATAATTAAAATGTATAATTCAGAAAATATTATACAATGGAACTGTAACGGTTGCAAAAACAATTACTGTCATCTGAAAACAATTTTACTTGAGAAAGCTCCGTTTTGTATCAGTCTTCAAGAAACACACTTTAAGCCAGGAGAAACCTTTACACTTCGAGGCTATAATGTCTATAGGAAAGACGTATTACCTACTCATAGAGCAAGAGGTGGAGTCGCCATTTTTATTAGAGATACTGTTCCATCGAAATCGATAATTTTACAAACAAATATTCAAGCTACTGCTGTGCAAATAGACTTTCCTTTCTCTATGACAATATGTAATATTTACTTACCTGATCACCACTGGAACAGGAATGATCTGTTGAACCTAGTGGAACAACTCCCTAGACCATTTCTGATTTTGGGAGACTTCAATTCCCATAACCCTATTTGGGGTTCTACCAGACTGGATAATGGAGGAAGGGCTATAGAAGATATAGTAAATAATCTAGACCTTGTCATTTTAAATACAGGATCAGGTACTTACCTAAATTCAAGATCAAGCAACCTGTCAGCTATAGATCTGTCTATTTGCACAGCAAGTTTAGCTCCACGATTTGAATGGTTTTGCTTAGATGAGCATAACAGCACTGATCATTTTCCGATTAATATCAATTGCACGGGCCATTCCATGGACAGATACACACCAAAACGATGGAAGCTAGAAAGAGCTAATTGGCCTCTTTTTCGACAAGGACTGGCATCATTTAGGTTACCACCTGGTAATATAGATGAATGTGTCGACATAGTAACCAAAAGTATTCTGGAGGCTGCGGAAAACTCCATACCAATGTCTAGTGGCCACATAAATAAGAAATCAGTCCCTTGGTGGAACGAAGAAGTTGCTGTAGCAATTCGAGCAAAAAAAACATGCCTATAATGTTTTTAAACGTACACCCACTCAGCATAACCTCTTAATATTTAAGCGATTACGTGCTAAAGCTAGACGCATAATACTTAAAAGTAAGCAATCCTCCTGGGAAAATTATGTGAATACCATTGAAAGGGATACTCCACTGCCTGAAGTATGGAAAAAGATCGGTACTATAATGGGTAAGAAGTTCCCAATCCCATCCCAAGTGTTGGATATCGATGGTCAGTTGATATCTAACTCTGAAGAAATAGCTGAAGCATTTGCTGTACATTTTGAACAAGCTAGTAGTTCAATAAATTACACTCCGGAATTTCTCCAGTTGAAACAAGCTACCGAGGCTAATCTTAATTTTGATGAGAATATAACTTCTGTTTACAACAGACCTTTTACAATGTCAGAATTCGAAAATGCACTCTCAGAATGCCACAATTCAGCTCCCGGAGTAGATAATATTCCGTATGAACTTATACAACAACTACCCGTATTAGCAAAAGAAGGCATTCTGGAACTCTATAACAGAATATGGTCTACCGGAATATATCCTGACTGCTGGCGAGAAGCTATTATCATTCCTATCCCAAAACCCAACAAGGACATGAAATTCCCTACTAGTTATAGGCCAATATCCCTCACTTGTTGTATAAGCAAACTTCTGGAGAAAATGATAAGCTTACGTCTTATGTGGTACTTAGAGATAAAAAACCTTCTATCTGAAGCCCAAACAGGATTTCGTTCTCATAGATCAACAATAGATCAACTGGTACACCTGGAAAACGCAATCCAAAACAGCTTTTCACAGAGGAATCATTTAGTGGCAATATTTTTTGATCTAGAAAAAGCCTATGATACAACATGGCGCTATAATATACTTTTAACTCCCTACAATTGGGGAATCAGAGGAAACTTACCAAAATTTATTGAAAGCTTTCTGCAAGAGAGAAGATTTCGTGTTAGAAATGGACAATCACTTTCAAATCAACATTATTTAGAAAATGGAGTCCTGCAAGGGTCCACGTTAAGTGTCGTTCTTTTTGCCATCGCTGTTAACTCTCTAACAGACAATCTCAATCCACTAATTGATAGAAGTCTATATGTTGACGATTTAACCATTTACTTCTCAGCTCCTAACATAGGTTACATTCAAACAACGCTGCAAAATGCCATCGATAATTTATTTGATCATGCTAGTAACATTGGATTTAAGTTCTCAGCTAATAAAACTCAATGCATTCACTTTTGTCGTCTTAGAGCAGAACATGATGAACCAAACCTAATGTTAAATAATCAAACTTTAAAATGTAAAGAAACAGTAAAATTTCTTGGTCTCATTTATGACAAAAAACTTTATTGGAAACCGCATATTGAAGATCTAGCTACTAGATGTAAAAGAGCTCTTAACTCCCTTCGAGCTGTTTCTAGTATTAACTGGGGCTGTGATAGAGAAGTCTTGTTAAGATTATATAGATCACTAATTATGTCCAAAAGGGACTATGGCTGCACTGTTTACGGAGCTGCACGACCATCCAGGCTAAAAGTATTAGACTCAATACACGGCACTGGTCTAAGATTGGCATTAGGTGCCTTCCGTACTAGTCCATTCACAGCATTGTGCTGTGAATCAGGGATGCCTCCCCTTAAGTATAGGAGATATCAATTACTAAGTGTATATGAGTCTGGAATATGGGCACAACCTAACCACCGTAATCACTCACTTATGTTCGATGCAGACACGTCTATTTTTGAAACTCGTACAACTATTACAAGACCCTCAAATGTTCGATTATTAGAATTTTTAAATTCAAGAAACATAGTGTTCCCAAGAGTTTACGAACTAACCCCAGTTGAGATAGCCCCATGGGAAATAAAACCTCCATATATCGTACTAGAACTTACTAAATTTAAGAAGGATGACACGGCCAATGCACTAATAGTATCAGAATTTAAAAGGATCACAGATATACACTCTGATCATGAAATCATTTACACTGACGGTTCGAAGACAAATAATGGTACTGGCAGTGCTATTGCACACCGAGGAGAATGCCATTCGTGGACATTACCAAATGAGGCTAGCATTTATTCTGCGGAATTGTATGCCATTTGGCAGGCACTGCTATATATAGAATTCAGCACATATAAGAAATTTCTAATATGTTCTGACTCTTTAAGCGCATTAAAATCGATATCAAATCCCTATAACAAAGATCCTCTAGCCCAAAGAATACTAGCCCGAATCACATGCCTAACATTATTAGAGAAAACTGCGACCTTTATGTGGATCCCCAGTCAAAGTGGAATTAGCGGCAACGATTTAGTTGATGCTGCAGCAAGATTATCCACAGAGCAAGAAGACACCGAAGATATTCCCATTCAACCGAACGACCTTAAGTGCTATTTAAAAAAGCAAATCCGGCAAGCTTGGCAAGAAGAATGGAATAACACAGACACCCATTTAAGAAATATAAAACAAAATGTAGATGCTTGGAAGTTCCCTATAGGCTTGACAAGAAGAGAACAAGTTGTGATCACCAGATTAAGAATAGGACATACGAACAGTACATCCATATACATGCTAAATGCTAGTAGGCGACCAAGATGTGAATTCTGTCAATCGCATGTAACAGTCAAACACATTCTGTTACGATGCCCACGATATAGTGCGTTACGGCAAGCACACAACATCCCAGATGAATTAAAAAATTGTCTCGGAGATAATACTGATATTGAAAAGAGTAATACAATTTTTGCGTGACTCCAGATATTTCCTAAAATTATAAAAAGAAAGGAAAAACATGTAATATTCAAATAGCGAAAATGAGGAATACCAAAAGCGGCTAATGACCTATGTAGTCGATGCTGCAGAAAAAAAAAAAAAATAATAATAATAATAATAATAATAACAGGATGGTTCTGGATGGAGCCTGTAAGATTATCAGGAGTTCGGATCCCCTCCTCTGCATGGTCCGAGACCATGAAAATGCAGGGGTAGGAGCGTTTTTGTTTAAGGCAGCACAGAGAGCAGCCGATGAACTTGGTCTCTCCTTCGACGTCGAGCGGGTAAATCGCGACTCTGTCACCGAGTTGGAACCTGCTCGGCGAAAAGCCCAAATTAAAGCTGCAGAACACAACATCTTTCTGCAGCTTCATACGGATAAGCCAATGCATGGAGTCTTCTATAAAAATATAGAAGATGTTGGCTTATCCGAAAGGCTGACCTTTGCCTTCTTAAGGTCAGCCGGGCTGAAGTCTGAGACCGAGGGATTCATAATGGCTTGCCAGGATGGTGTATTTAACACTCTCGTTTATCGAAGTCGTGTCATGGGTATAGAGGTCCCTGATGTCAGCTGCAGGGCCTGCCGCAGGGCGCCAGAGACTCTAATGCACTTGTTGTCGGCCTGTCCGACATATGCAGTCTCGGCCTATATCCAGAGGCACGACGGAGCATTACGAGTGCTTTATTATCACTTAAGGCACTCGTATGGGATAGACGAGACACCAGTGCTGCCTTATGCTCCGAGGGATATTGAGTCCGTTGTGGGAAATGAGAAGTGTCTAATTTATTGGAACTACTCTTTTCCCACAGTCAGGCAAATACAAGCCAACAAGCCTGACATAGTCCTCCTCGACCACCAACTCAAGACAATGTTTGTCGTGGAGTTCTCGGCTCCCGCGGAGAACAACATTGTCTTGAAGGAGGAGGAAAAACGGACAAAATATCGAGATTTGCTCTTCGAATTCCGCAGACTCTATCCAGACCATACTGTTAAGATAGTGGTACTGATTATAGGAGCCCTCGGTGGAACGAGACACACACTGCTTTCAGAACTTAAGATCATACCGGCATGCCGAAATTCGGCAGAGGTCTTTGCCGGCAGAATGCAGAAGGCCGTCATCCTCGGTTCATTACGTCTGCTCAGGGCACACGATTCGCGGACCCAGTAGTCACTCACCCCACGGGCGTGGGGAGTGGCTACCGGTACTACCAGCTCCCCTCTGTGAGTGTCGGAGCCACAGAGTTTAAAGGGTGACTGGCTTTTACAAAAAAAAAAAAATAATAATAATAATAATAATAATAACTTGTAATTACTTGTCGGACATGACAATGAATCCGCAACATAATAATAATAATAATAACACACCTATTATATATGGACGATCTCAAGATATATGCGGCCACTAGGAAGGAACTCGATAAATCACTTAAGCTTACTGCCAAATTCTCCAAAGACATTCAGATGGAGTTCGGACTAGACAAGTGCCGAATAATCGCAATGAAGAGGGGAAGATGGATTGAGGGAACACCGTACCAAGTTGGTGAGGAAGATGGAGAGATATTAACCATGGACGAAAATGAGCTGTACAAATACCTGGGGTACGAACAAACGTATATACTAGAGGAGAAGGTTGTGAAAAACAGGATAAAGGAGAGAATGCAGGAAAGGATGAAACAAATCCTAAAGAGTAGTCTGTCAGCTATAAACAAAACAAAAGCTATCAACACTTACGCCATGCCGGTGGCTGTATACACATTTGGAACTATCAAATGGACTCAAACCGAGCTCGAAGCACTTGATAGACAGACTCGGACTCTATTTACGAAGTACAGGGCACATCATCCCAAAAGTTCTGTGGAACGTTTCCACCTACCACGGACGCAAGGAGGAAGAGGCGTACTGAAATTGGTTACCATGCACGAGAGGCAAACCCGCAACCTACACCAGTATTTCCAGAGGAGAGCCGAGACTAGTCGCCTCCATAACGCAATAATAGCAGTAGACCACAACCTTACACCCATAAGGCTTAACCAGCCCCTTGCAGACCAGGAAACTCGACATCAGATATATCGGCAAGACATTGAGCAGTGGTTAGGAAAGCCCCTACATGGAAAGTACCCTAACATCCTTGCCGCAGATCACATTGACCGTAGCGCATCCCTCAGCTGGCTCAAATATGGCAACATCTTCGGGGAAACCGAGGGTTTCATAGTGGCAATACAAGACCGAGTAGTGGCGACCCGAAACTACATGAAGTATGTAGTACGAGATCCTTCAGTCACTTATGACAGATGTAGAGCCTGCTCGACCACAGCCGAATCGATAGAGCATATTATCAGTGGATGCCCCACATTAGCCCCAACTGCATACACGGGACGGCAAGATAACGTTGCCAAAATTGTGCATCAGGCTCTATTATGTCAAATAAACCAGAACTATTGCCCTGTACCCTATTACACTTACCAACCAGCATCTGTAAATGAGACCGACAGCCATATCCTATACTGGAACAGAACTATACATACAGATAGGCACATAACAAATAATAGGCCGGACATAGTGTTCACAAACAGGCAAACTCAGCAAACCTACCTAATAGACATCAGAAACCCTCTGCCTGAAAACGTAGAGAAGAAATACAGGGAAAAAATCTCAAAGTACTTACCCCTGGCCGAAGAGGTAAAGGACATGTGGCGGCAGGAACAAGTCACCGTGATACCAATAGTGATTGGCGCTACTGGAGAGATACCAGTCACACTCAAGCCTGCTCTAGTCGCGTTAGGAATGAAAGAGAACGCCTATATTATGATGCAGAAGGCAGTCCTGATCGACACATGCAGCCTGACCCGTGCGTTCCTCAATCAAATGTAATAGAGAGGAATTCAAGCTGCCCCAGAGGGGCCCTTGGGTTCTGTAATCACTTGTCAGAGGAGACAATGAATACGCAAAATAATAATAATAATAATAATTGTTTGCGCCGCTCTTTATTTTATCTGAACTTAAATTGATATAATAGGCAACCCAAATTACCTAGCAGTGAATAGATGATAAACTCTATCATTTATACAGGAATTTTATTCTCCCATACAAAAAGGGCAACAAAAAGTGGACTACTGATACTGCTACCAGTGAGCCATTAGACAATATAAATATATTATTAGACATATAGATAGATAGTTAAAGAAGTTTCTAAAAGGTGTTAGACAAAATTTCATTTTTTGATATAAGTAAAACCATTTTCTCATTTAGTTAAATATAGTACACATAGCAATTACTTGAATAGTATTGTGTCGTGCGATAATTCTTCGAATATTGCCGATTCCTCGTCTTTACCTTAAAGTTTCCTTTTCCTGATTTCCTTCAATCTCCGGCATTTATCAAATTGCAACCACCAGGATTTCGACTGAACGGTGAGTTTTACTATTATAGTAAATACTTAGATTTTAGAAATTACAGTCTGCTAATAATAGAAATCTTTAGCAAAATAACATACATTTGGTCCAGATTCGAGCCTGGATTGTTCCTATTTAGTATATTTCATTTATATTAAATTAGTTAGAAATTCGATTTTCACATTTTGAAATAGTTGGAAAATAAAATTAGATAAATTCGTGGTTTTCCTAGTGCTTGAAAAAGAATATATAGTTTTTTGAATAATTGGTTTTTTGTTTCTTTCAAGAGTTATGTTTTTGCTTATTCAAAAAGTGATGTAAAATATTTCATTTTCTGATTTGTTACGTATAGTACGTTTCACAATAATTGAATAAATTATTTATATATAGTGCATTTTCCTAAAATTTTGAGTAGTTATATACAGGATGGCCACAAGAAAGCAGCAGCAATTGTCCATTTTAGTTGCGAAAAAGGAACAATATTTTTCTCGTATTCAGCGATTATTTGACAATAGTAGGGACGTCTCGACCCCCGAAAAAGTAAATCAGTTTAATCTTGGATATGAAACTTTGGAAACAACTAAAATAAAATTTTTAGATATTTTAGATCAAATAAATACGCTAGAATATGAGATAAATGATGAATTTGTTCCGAGTTATCAAATATTAGACACATTTGACGAATTAATATGTCATATACAACATGTAGCAAAAAAGTTAAATACTAGTAGTAGTAGTACTAATAGTTCGAATAATTCACAACCATCCCATCAGATTCGTAGGTCTACACGTAAGTTGCCAGAATTACCACTTCCGAAATTTAATGGTGATGTTAAAGATTGGCCTTTGTTTATAGAATGTTACAATAATATGATACATAACAACACAGATTTAACTGACATAGATAGAGTTCATTATTTGATAGGCTGCCTAAGTGGGAGTGCTCTGTCTGTCTGTTCAGGCATTGCTCCCACCGGTGATAATTATCGAATCATTTTTAAAGCGCTTACAGATAAATTTGAAGACAAACGCATTATAGCTAATACATTTTTAGATCAATTGTTCAATTTTAAACAAGCCCAAATTGAAAATGCGAATACTTTAAATTTATTTTTAGAAAAATTTCACCCGGCGGTAACGGCACTGTCGAAATTAAATATTCCAAATTTGGCAGATTATATATTGGCATATTTAGCATTTCAGAAACTTAATCCTGAAACACAGCGATTATTTGAAAACACTAGAAGGAATTCTGAAATGCCGTCATATGAAGATATAGTCAATTTTGTGAAAGAGCAGGCTAGAATTTGTAATAGAACTAGTAATATTCATAAACCGAGTGGTAATAGCAATAAACATAGTTCAATTCTCCGTAGTAGCAATAATTCGAATAGTAATAGCAGATCAAGAGCAACTCATTCTTTTATGGTTCAAGATAATATGAATTTTAAATGTGTTATCTGTAAAGTCAATTTGCACTCAATTCTTAAATGTCCTAAATTTTTAGAATTATCCCCTGAGGGACGTTATCAACTTGTTCGAAACAATAATTTATGTTTAAATTGTTTATCCTCACATAAAGTCATCAACTGTAAAAGTAGTTATACTTGTAAAATTTGCCATCTTAAACATCATAGCTTGTTACATTTTAAATCGCCTCGGAAAAACATACAAAATCCATACAATAGTGGAGATAAGTCAGATCGGACAATAGTTGGTAATTCGGAGGTAAATGAAAGTTCTATAGCCGGACCCTCCTCTAGCTTGAACAAAGGTAGTAGTCTTTCCAGTGATCACCCACTGCCCCCATTAGTAAATTGTTGTTCTATTACACATAATCATAACCCTTCTGGTAACAATACTGTGTTATTGTCTACAGCTAAGGTACATGTATTAGATGGTCTTGGTAATTTTCATGAAGCCCGCTTTCTAATTGATAGTGGTAGCCAAGCAAATTTTCTTTCTCTAGAATTTAGTCGACGGTTGAAACTTTCCATGTCAAAATATCATTCGCATGTTTATGGAATTGGTTCTGGTAGTAGTTCTGTACATGGATGTTCAACTATAATAATTGTTTCTCAATTTGATGCAACCAAAAGATATCCTGTAGAGGTACTGGTAGTTGACAAAATTGCAGAGCAACTACCTTCTGCCCAGGTTGATTTAAGTACTCTTTCTCATTTGATTTCACTGCCCTTGGCTGATAGTGATTTTTATTTTCCGCAAAAAATTGATGGAATTCTCGGGGCAAGTTTATTTGCTCAGTTGATGGGTGAAAAACGCATAGTAGGTCCCCCAAATACTCCAGTAGCAATTGAAACCACTTTAGGATTTGTTGTAATGGGCTCAGCTCCCATTTTATCTCCATCTGTTACTACCCATAGTTTTTGTATTAGTATAGAACCCCGTATCGAAAAGTTAGTTAAGAAATTCTGGGAAGTTGAAGATTTACCAAATTCGGTCATAGTAGATCCCGACGATGTGGAATGTGAGAAAATCTTTAAAAGTACTTGTAGCCGGGACATTTCCGGAAGGTATACGGTAGCACTACCTTTCAAAATTGATAGTTCTTTTTTAGGAGATTCATATACTATAGCTCTTCAAAGATTTTTGTCATTAGAAAAAAGGTTACTTACTAATCCCACTCTTAGAAAACAATATGCGGAAATAATACGAGATTATTTAATCCAAGGTCACATGTCCAAAGTCGTAGAAAATTGTAGTTCTTCCGCACAATATTTCATTCCTCGCCACGCAGTCTTTAAAAAGGATTCTCTTACAACTCCAGTCCGGATTGTCTTCGATGGTTCGTGCAAGACGGACTCTCTTTATTCATTGAATGATTTACTATATACTGGTCCAAAATTACAATCAGATGTTTGCACGATGTTTTTAAAGTTTAGGTTATTTAAAGTAGCTTTCACTGCGGACATTCGACAGATGTATAGACAAATCAATTTAAGAGAAGATCATCGGAGATTTCAAAGAATTCTTTGGAGATTCTCTCCACAGAAGCCCATAGAAATGTATCAATTGAACACTGTTTCTTTTGGGGTCAAAACCTCACCATTTCTAGCACTGCGTACTGTGTTAGCTGACGATGAAAAAATCTCATTCCCTCTAGCTTCTGAAGTAGTTAAAAGAGACATGTATGTAGATGATCTTGTATCGAGTGTGTCTTCGGATAGCTTAGCTATTGTTTTATATCGTCAATTGGTCGAATTATTTCGTAACGGAGGTTTCCAACTAGTTAAATGGGCGACCAATTCAAAACAGTTACTAGAAGAAATTCCGGTAGAGGCTCGAACCACCGACGTGGTGAACTTTGAAACCGATACCCTTAAAGTACTAGGTTTACAATGGCATCCGAATTCTGATTTGTTGTCATTTTCTTTTGATTTATCTGATAAACCTTGTACCAAGCGTAATATTTTATCAACTGTTACTCGTTGTTATGATCCTTTAGGATTCCCAGCCCCTGTTACCTTGTTAGCAAAAATTTTGATTAAAGATTGCTGGATATCTCAGCTAGATTGGGATGAGCCATGCCCTCCTGATATAGTAAATCGTTGGAATCAATTTTCTATTGGATTACCTCATCTCTTAGAATTTACTCTCCCTCGACATATAGGTGTTGCATTGAAACAGCCCATAGTTTTAGTAGGTTTCGCAGATGCATGTTTAACTTCTTACGGCGCTGTCGTCTATCTTCGTAGTACAAATTCAAGTGGAGACGTTCAGGTACATCTTCTCTGTGCCAAGTCAAAAGTTTCTCCGATGAAAGTTATCACTATTCCTAGATTAGAGTTGTGTGCGGCACACTTGCTCGCTAAACTTCTTGATTTTATTGTAAATTGTTATGGATCTCGTTTAAATATTACCCATATTTTTGCATTATCCGATTCTACTGTCACACTTAATTGGATCGCATCCCATCCATCCAAATTACAAACTTTCGTATCAAATCGGGTGGCCCAAATCCAGTCCTTAACCGAATCTAGTTCGTGGTTTCATGTAAATGGAAAAAACAATATCAGCGACTGTTTGTCTAGAGGTTTAACTCCTTCTCAATTTATAGCTAACACTTCTTGGAAAAGTGGCCCTGAATGGTTAAAGTTAGATTCCGATGAGTGGCCAAGTAGCGTAGCACGTTCACAAGAAAATCTACCAGAGTGCAAGGTAATTTCCTTAGTAGTAGCCGAAAATATCGACAATCCACTTTATACACTAATTATGCGTAACTCGAAGTGGATCAAACTATTGAGATCGACTGTTTATGTCCTTAGATTCCTAAAATTGTTGCCAATAGCTTCTTCAATTTCAGTTTCCGACTTAGATGTGGCTGAAAGCACATTGATTAAAATAGTTCAACGTCGACATTTTCAATCAGCGATAGCTTCACTCATGAAAAATACTATTCCAAAATCTTTAAAACATTTACGTCCTTTCTTGAAAGACGATATAATTAGAATTGGAGGTAGGCTAGCTCATGCTAATTTAAATTTTGATGGACGGCATCCTATATTACTTCCAAAAAATGATCATTTAGTAGAACTTCTTATAGACCATTATCATAGCATCAACCTTCACACTGGCCCCCACCTAGTTCTTTCTTTGCTTAGATTACGCTATTGGATTATTTCAGCTCGTAGTGTCGTTAGATATAGAATCCAAAAATGCAATAGTTGTTATAGATTAAAACCAAAACCACATATTCCCGTGATGGGAAATCTTCCTAGTTTTAGAGTCGAACAAGCCAAGGCATTCTTACGTACTGGATGTGACTATGCTGGTCCTGTACAGCTAATTCCTTATCGTAAACGAGGAGTTCGTCCTGTCAAAGCATATATTTGTTTGTTTATATGCATGGCAACCAAAGCAATGCATCTTAAGCTTGTTACTGATTTGTCCACATCAAATTTTCTTCAAGCCTTCAAACGGTTTATTGCTAGACGTGGAGCGATTTCGGAGATGTATTCTGATAATGGTACCAATTTTATAGACGCAAATGCAGTTTTGGATGAACTTTATCAATTCATACTATCTCCGAAATATAATAATACAATATTTAATGAATTAGCTACCAAAGGAATTCAATGGAAACTGATACCTCCAGGTGCACCACATATGGGTGGTCTTTGGGAATCTAATGTAAGGTCCGTTAAAACATATTTGTACAAAGTAATACACAATCAGCTATTGACTTATGAGGAGTTTAATACTCTACTCGTTCAAATTGAAAGTCTTTTGAATTCACGTCCTTTATGTGTACTTAGTTCTGATCCTGTAGACCCTATAGCTTTGACACCTTCACATTTTTTGACTCTAACTCCCGCCACCAATATTCCCGCTTCTGATCTCACTGATCAAAATATTAATAGATTAAATAGGTTCCAAATGATTGACCGGATGGTCCAAGATTTTTGGAAAAGATGGCATTTAGAGTATCTCACTACATTACAGACTCGACAACGTTGGAATACTGATAGTAATCCTGTCAAAATAGGTACCATTGTTGTCCTGGAACAACCAAATACACCGCCTCTTCAATGGCCTTTAGGTATTATCGATCAAGTCGCACTAAAAATGGAATCTATAGGAGACCTGTCATTAAGGTCTGCCCTTTGCCCTTGCAATAAATTTTCATTATTTTAGTTTGTAACTAGTAGTAATAGTAGTAATGTTTGTAAATAGTAGTTTTAGCATAGATTTTTCATTTATCGTATTTTATCATTCCGAAACTTAGTTCAGCCCGGGGGGAATGTTTGCGCCGCTCTTTATTTTATCTGAACTTAAATTGATATAATAGGCAACCCAAATTACCTAGCAGTGAATAGATGATAAACTCTATCATTTATACAGGAATTTTATTCTCCCATACAAAAAGGGCAACAAAAAGTGGACTACTGATACTGCTACCAGTGAGCCATTAGACAATATAAATATATTATTAGACATATAGATAGATAGTTAAAGAAGTTTCTAAAAGGTGTTAGACAAAATTTCATTTTTTGATATAAGTAAAACCCTCCGATTAAAGAACTTATATCTAGATACATAATGGCATTGATTTATTTGTCGCTGAAAGACTCCCATTCTAAGGCACTTCTTCCCATAAGTTGCTGATTGGCCCATCGGCGTATTCGCGGCCGCTCGTGCACGATCGGCTTCAGTTCGATTATCATAATTTCAGTTGACAGTTCGGCCATTAATGTCAATAAATGTTTTTCGTGTTCTCCGACCAAAAACTGGTGAAAAAGTAATTTTATTTTAAGTTGTGATTTGCTTAATACCTAAATAATATTCTCTATTCATATTTACACAGTTTAGTGACAATATATTTTGTGCAAATAAATAGTGAAGTGCTCTGCCGTTTGCAGAAAGCAGTTTAGAAAAGAAGAAAATCGATCGTTCCATAGTCGTAACATGATGAAGTTCAGTTTACAGTTATAAAGTAAATAGCAATTAAATTTTAATATCCTTTCAATACATATTTAACTTACTGTTTTATCTCACTGTAATATCGTATGCCTACATCACGTTATATAAAGAGCTGGTAATGCAGGAATTGCAATAATTCATTTTAATGAAAATATTTACCATTCTACACATTTTCTACACACACAACGCCACTGTTGCCTATGGGATGTGATGTTCATCTATCCATTTTAATGGACATATAATGTGACTATGTTAGGAGCAAATAAGGTATATAGTGAAAAGATAGCCTGTTATGTATCTAGATATAAGTTCTTTAATCAGAGGTAAAACCATTTTCTCATTTAGTTAAATATAGTTACACATAGCAATTACTTGAATAGTATTGTGTCGTGCGATAATTCTTCGAATATTGCCGATTCCTCGTCTTTACCTTAAAGTTTCCTTTTCCTGATTTCCTTCAATCTCCGGCATTTATCAAATTGCAACCACCAGGATTTCGACTGAACGGTGAGTTTTACTATTATAGTAAATACTTAGATTTTAGAAATTACAGTCTGCTAATAATAGAAATCTTTAGCAAAATAACATACAATAATGCTTTCGAAACTTAAGATCATACCGGCATGCCGAAATTCGGCAGAGGTCTTAGCCGGCAGAATGCAGAAAGCCGTCATCCTCGGCTCATTACGTCTGCTCAGGGCACACGATTCCCGGACCCAATAGTCACTTACTGTGTGTGTGGGGAGTGGCTGCCGGTACTACCAGCTCCCCTCTGTGAAGGTCGGAGCCACGGAGAAGGGTGACTGGTTTTTAACAAAAAAAAAAAAAAAATAATAATAATAATAATAATAATAATAATAATAATAATAATAATAATAATAAAAATAATGCTTTCGGAACTTAAGACCATACCGGCATGCCGAAATTCGGCAGAATGCAGAAAGCCGTTATCCTCGGCTCATTACGTCTGCTCAGGGCACACGATTCCTTGACCCAGTAGTCACTTACCCCACGGGTGTGGGGAGTGGCTGCCGGTACTACCAGCTCCCCTCTGTGAGGGTCGGAGCCACAGAGAAGGGTGACTGGTTTTTAACAAAAAAAAAATAAAATAAAATAATAATAATAATAATAATAGTAATAAGGGTACGGAAAACGGACCGGCAGCCTCCACGCGGTGTACCTGGACAGGCAGAGGCAACTCTGCCTGACAGATGTCGGACGTGGATCTCAGGGCTAACCACTCTGAGATCCACTTCTCTGGTTCTACCACACAGAGGAAGGGCCCCTCACAATCGACCTCAACCGGATGGGGGTCAGAGACAAGTTGGAGGGGCCATACCGGACGGTCTCAATGATGACAACACACGCTATGACCATGGACGCTTTAAGTGGACGAGGGAACTTCGAGATGACTTGCTGACCTGCTATGAGAGCAGCGAACCTGCGCGCAGGGGGTACATGGCGCGATTGCACGAAATCTGGTGCGACACGCATCCAGAGCATCGCGCCTTCTCTGAGCAACAGCTCAGAGATCAAGTATCCTACCTGCGCAGGACAGGTTACGTAAGGGCACCCCGCCAGCAGGAAGAAGCGCCGGCCGCACTGCCACCGCGGCAAAGAGCTGACGGGGAACATCCTAGAAGGTACGCCGAAGTCAACTTAAGGACGAGGGTTAGCCTTAACAGCAGGGCTAACCTAAAGCCACAAGACCTGGCTCGGATGGACGCTGTTATCGATGAGGAATTACCAGAAGACGCTGACATTTGGCAGATCAACTGTGCCGTGTACAACGCTGCTAGCCAACTCGTGCCCCGCGAGAGGAATACCAACCCCTCGAGCGGTATCGAAAAGGCTAAGCGGCGTGTACAAAAGATCGAAGGCAAAATACAGTTGGCCAGACAACACGCTTCTCGAATCCAGAGTGTGGTGGAATACGTAACCACTGGCAAGGCATTTACGCCTAAAGTCCGGCGAACAGCAGCCGGACTCAGACGCCAACACCACACTCTAAATCTGACAGTGATGCTCACTATTAAGCAGCACTGTTTAGATAGGATTCGATCGCTTATGGCTATGAAGAAGAAGCTAAATAGGCGGGTACGAAGTATGGAGCAAAATACGTTGTTCCGTACGAATCCCTCCCGCCTATTTCAAGAGCCACAGCGTGTTGTCGATAATCCACCAACTGTAGCCGATGTCGAAAGCTTCTCGAAAGGAATCTACGAAACGACACGTCCGTTCGATAGCAACACTCCAGCAATAGCACACTTCGAGGCTCTGTGCCACAGAACCTTTGAAGAGCCGGAAGAAGTGAGCCCGGCAATCAGTCCGGAGGAAGTCCAACAAGCTCTTGTTGGCACCAAGAACTTCGCTGCTCCGGGGCCAGACGGCATAAATAACTGGTGGTGGAAAAAATTTCCTTCCACCCACCGTCGTCTGGCCCGAGTTTTCAACAAGTGGTTGAACGAGGGGCAGCAGATTCCGGACTGGTTTGTCGAGGGACGTACTGTGCTCATCCCTAAAAAGGGTGATCTGTCTGACCCAAGGAATTATAGACCAATCACCTGTCTGAACTCCTGCTACAAGCTATTTACTCGTATCTTGTATGCTCGGACCCTACGGCAGGTTGATCCGGTCTTCCAGCAGATATACGAGCAGCGTGGCGCCAAGAAGGGCATGGCAGGTTGCAAGGACAGCCTGCTGGTAGACCGCTGTATTACGCAGGACTCTGTGCAGTACAAGCGGAATCTATCGATGGCCTGGATTGACTATCGTAAGGTATTTGACACAACATCACATGAACTTTTGTTACATTTGCTTAAATGTCTTGCGGTAGCAGAGCCACTAGTGAGATGCATAGAACAACTGCTGCCACTCTGGAGGACCCGCTTCATCATAACATCAGGTGCACAGCGGGTTACGACAGAGCAGGTGGCATTCAGAAGAGGAGTATTCCAGGGAGATTCTCTGAGTCCCCTCCTCTTTTGCATCTCACTGCTGCCGTTATCTGTTGAACTCCGCCAAACTCGCGGGTACCACTGTGGACCACCCAGCAACCGGAGGCATAAGGTCACTCATTTATTCTATATGGATGACCTGAAACTATATGCCTCCGGAGAGCGCGAACTTCAAAATGCTCTAAGGGTGGTCGAGGAGTACACGCGGGCCATTGGTATGGAGTTCGGGTTGGACAAGTGCGCGGTCGTCCACCTCAAGAGAGGGCGATGCGGGGAATTTTCTGAGGACGCGCAGCTCGCAGACGGAAGCATCCTAAGACATCTGGATGCCGGAGAGACCTACACATACCTGGGTGTGCAACAACATCACATCCAGGATGTGCAACAAATCAAGGAATCTCTCCGCGGCAAGTACAGACGCCTACTCCGAAAGATTTGGTCGTCCGAACTTTCGGGGAAGAATAAGGCGTCTGCTACTAACATGCTTGCCGTTTCTGTTCTGCTCTACTCCTTTGGAGTAGTAAAATGGACGGTAGATGAGCTGCGCCAACTAGACAGAGACACCCGCAAGATGATGCACATCCATAGGAGTATTCATCCTAGATCGTCCGTTCCTCGTGTTTACCTCCCACGTCATCGGGGGGGCCGAGGACTCTTGGGTCTGGAGTGTATGCATGGCAGAGTAGTACTGAGTATGGCATGTAACATCTTCAGGAGCTCGGATCCGCTCCTGCTATTAGTGAGAGATCACGAAATCGCAGGGGTGGGCGCAGGATTGTTTAAGGCAGCAAAAAGAGCCGCAGATGAACTCGGTCTCGTATTCGACGCCAGACGAGGCGGCCGGCGCGGTGCTAACCCAGAGTCAGTCACTGAGCTTCAGCCGACTCGTCTGAAAGCCCAAATAAAAGCTGCCGAACAGGAGAGCCTGTTTAGGCAGCATGTCGATAAACCCATGCACGGTGTATACTACAAAAACATGGAAACACTGGGTTTATCGACTAGGCTGACATTCGCCTTTTTAAGGTCAGCTGGGCTTAAGTCGGAGACCGAGGGATTCATTGTGGCCTGCCAGGATGGTGTAATAAACACCTTGGTCTACCGGAGCCGCGTAATGGGTGTAGAGGTCCCTGATACCAACTGCAGGACCTGCCGTCAGGCGCCGGAATCGCTGATGCATTTGCTTTCAGCATGCCCGGTATACGCGATTTCGGCCTACATCCACCGCCATAACGCGGCTTTACGAGTGCTATACTACCACCTACGGCACTCGTATGGGGTAGACCAAACACCAGTGCTGCCTTACATCCCCGGAGATATTGAGTCCGTTGTCGAGAACGAGAGGTGCCGAATTTATTGGAACTACTCGTTCCCGACCGTCAGGCTAATTCAAGCCAACAAGCCTGACATAGTCCTCCTCGACCATCAGAACAAAGTGATGTTTGTAATTGAATTCTCAGCACCTGCTGAGACAAACATCGCTTTGAAGGAGGGGGAAAAACGGACCAAATATCGTGATCTCCGTTATGAGCTCCAAGTGCTGTACCCAGACTACTCGGTCAAGATGGTCGTCCTAATAATCGGCGTACTCGGAGGGATGAAGCCTTCGCTGCTCTCAGAATTGAAGATCATACCGGCCTGTCAGAATTCAGCAGAATGGTTGGCAGGCCAGATGCAGAAGGCAGTTATCTTGGGGTCCCTTCGTCTACTTAGGGCACAAGATTTAGGTATTTGCAGTCACTAACTCCACAGGTTGTGGAGAGCGGCTGTAAGGAATTTGCCGGCGCGGCTACCGTGAGGTGTCGGAGGCCACGGAAGTCCTGTCCGGCAGCGGGCTACCCGAAAAAAAAAAAAAAACAAAAAATAATAATAATAATAATAATAATATAGCAGGAGGGGCTGACTTTCATCAATCAAGCCTTTGGTGAGTAGCGCCACCACTTACTCCAGCTGGGGGTGTAAAATCGAACCGGCAGCCCTAGTGCACCCGGGAGGGGAAAGCTTCTTCCCCTCTGGTGTCGGTCGTGGGCTTGCTGGGCTAACCACCCACAAGCCCCAACTTCTGGTTCCCGCAGGCAGAAGACAGGGCCCCCACAATCGACCCCATCCGGATAGGGGTCAAGGGCAAGGTGGTGGGGCCCAACCGGATCGGGCGCCCGTTGACGACGAACGCCATGAACTAGGACGCTTTGAGTGGACAGATGAGCTAAAGGACGACCTTCTGCATTGCTACGAAAGCAGTGAGCCCGCACGAAGGGGATACATGGGGCGTATGCATGTTCTGTGGTGTGCAAGGCACCCAGAGCACAACGCCTTCACGCCACAAAACCTGCGTGATTATGTATCCCACCTTCGTCGCAGGGGCTACGTGAGAGCTGCGTCTCAGCCGGTGAATGAGGTGGCCGAAGGTCCACCGAATGAACCGGTTGAGGATATAGTCCCTGACGTTCCACCAATACCAGAGGGCCTCAGTACCAGACGGGGCACTAGACTACACTACATAAAAGCCCCCGGGCCACAAGACCTGGCCAGAGTGGATGAAGAACTTCGTGAAGCGCTTCCAGAACGGGCTGACATCTGGCACATAAACTGTGCCGTGTATGCTGCTGCTCAACGCTTTTCTCAGGTGGAGAGGCGTAATACTGCCTCCCCACAAGAGAGAGCGAGGCGGCGCATACAAAAGATGGAAGCCAAGATCCGGTCGGCGAGGCAACACGCATCCCGTATCCAATGTGTGATGGACTATATGGCGGCCAATAGATCGTTCACGCCTAAAGTGCGTCGAATAGCCGCCAACTTAAGACGCGTCCATCACACACTCAATGGGGCAGTGCTGCGAACCACCAAACAGCACTGTCTCGACAGGATACGGATGCTAGTGGTTTGTAAAAAATCACTAGTGAGGCGGGCGAGGGGGCTGGCGGAAAATAAACTCTTCCGCCAAAAGCCCTCGCGCCTATTCGAACCGCCTCCGCGTGTTGCAGAGAATCCGCCGACTGTAGATCAGGTGGAAAATTTCTGGAAAACGCTTTACGAGGAGAAGCTTCCACTCAACCGAGACTCTCCGGCCCTTGCACACTTTGAAACCTTTTGTCAAAGGTTTCAACAACCACAGGAAGTGTGCCAACCAATAACCCCAGAAGAGGTTCGAAGAGCTCTCGAGGGCTCTAAGAACTTTGCTGCTCCAGGTCCCGATGGGATAAATAACTTTTGGTGGAAAAAGTTACCGAGCACCCACCACCATTTGGCCAGAATTTTTAATGCCTGGCTAAATGAGGAGCAGCAAATTCCTTCTTGGGTGGTTGAAGGGCGGACAGTGCTGATCCCTAAGAACGGAGATTTGTCCAACCCAAGGAACTACCGACCGATAACCTGTTTAAACGCATGTTACAAGGTGTTTATGCGCATCTTGTACATGCGAGTGCTCCACGCAGTTGAACCGGTTTACGAACGGATATATGAGCAACGAGGGTCGAAGAGAGGTGTCGCTGGCTGCAAGGAGAACCTGCTCTCCGCGGCAAGTATCAGCACCGACTCCGACAGATCTGGTCTTCAGAGCTGTCGGGGAAGAACAAGGTGTCTGCTACCAACATGCTTGCCGTTCCGATCCTTCTCTACTCCTTTGGAGTAGTGAAATGGACTCAAGAAGAGTTGCGTCAACTCGACGTAGGAACCCGCAAGAAGATGCATCTCAATAGGAGTTTGCATCCTAAATCGTCCGTTCCTCGGTTATACCTCCCGCGACATCGGGGAGGCCGTGGACTCTTGAGTTTGGAGAGTCTCCATAATAGGATGGTTCTGGATGGAGCCTGTAAGGTCATCAGGAGTTCGGATCCCCTCCTCTGCATGGTCCGAGACCATGAAAGTGCAGGAATAGGAGCCTTTTTGTTTAAGGCAGCACAGAGAGCAGCTGATGAACTTGGTCTCTCCTTCGACGTCGAGCGGGTAAATCCCGACTCTGTCACCGAGTTGGAACCTGCTCGACGAAAAGCCCAGATTAAAGCTGCAGAACACAACATCTTTCTGCATCTTCACACGGATAAGCCAATGCATGGAGTTTTCTATAAAAATATAGAAAACCTTGGCTTATCCGAAAGGCTGACCTTTGCCTTCTTAAGGTCAGCCGGGCTGAAGTCTGAGACCGAGGGATTCATAATGGCTTGCCAGGATGGTGTATTCAACACCCTCGTCTATCGCAGTCGTGTCATGGGTATAGAGGTCCCTGATGTCAGCTGCAGGGCCTGCCGCAGGGCGCCAGAGACTCTTATGCACTTGCTGTCGGCTTGCCCGACATATGCAGTCTCGGCCTATATCCAAAGGCACGACGGAGCATTACGAGTGCTTTATTACCATCTAAGGCACTCGTATGGGATAGACGAAACACCAGTGCTGCCTTACGCTCCGGGGGATATTGAGTCCGTTGTGGGAAATCAGAAGTGTCTAATTTATTGGAACTACTCTTTTCCCACAGTCAGGCAAATACAGGCCAACAAGCCTGACGTAGTCCTCCTCGACCACCAACTCAAGACAATGTTTGTGGTGGAGTTCTCGGCTCCCGCGGAAAACAACATTGTCTTGAAGGAGGAGGAAAAACGGACAAAATATCGAGATTTGCTCTTCGAACTCCGCAGACTGTATCCAGACTATACTGTTAAGATAGTGGTACTGATTATAGGAGCCCTCGGTGGAACGAGACACACACTGCTTTCGGAACTTAAGATCATGCCGGCATGCCGAATTTCGGCAGAGGTCTTAGCCGGCAGAATGCAGAAGGCCGTCATTCTTGGTTCATTACGTCTGCTCAGGGCACACGATTCCCGGACCCAGTAGTCACTTACCCCACGGGTGTGGGGAGTGGCTGCCGGTACTACCAGCTCCCATCTGTGAGGGTCGGAGCCACAGAGAAGGGTGACTGGTTTTTAACAAAAAATAATAATAATAATAATAATAATAATAATAATAATAATAATAATAACAATAATAATAATAGCTCATCCGTGAGAAGTTGGCAAGATTGCCCCTTCCCACGAGTTCACAAACCAGCTATTGCTGTGATGGGAAAAAAAAAATAATAATAATAATAATAAATAAGCAGGAGGGGCTCCCTTACATCCAACTAGCCTTTGGTGAGTAGCGACACCACTTACTCCAGCTACGGGTGCAAAATCCGGACCGACAGTGCTAGCGCACCCGGGAGGGGAAAGAGACTACCTCTCTGGTGTCGGCCGTGGGCTTGTTAGGCTAACCACCTAACAAGCTGAAATCTTCTGGTTCCAGGCCACAGAAGACAGGGCCCCCACAATCGACCCCATCCGGATGGGGGTCACAGGCAAGGTGGTGGGGCCCAACCGGACGGATTGCCTGACAATGACGACCGCGAGACACATGGACGCTTTGAGTGGACAAATGAGCTGAGGAATGATCTTCCGCTGTGCTACGAAAGCAGTGAGCCCGCACGAAGAGGGTACATGGCGCGAATGCATGCTCTGTGGTGTGAAAGACATCCGGAGCACAGCGCCTTCACGCCGCAAAATCTGGCGTGATTATGTATCCCACCTTCGTAGCAGGGGCTACGTGAGAGCTGTTCCTCAGCCGGTAAATGAGGCGGTTGAAGAGCCGCTGAATGAACTGGTTGAAGAGGCAGTTCTAGACGTTCCACTAACACCAGAGGGCCTCAACACAAGAAGGGGGTTACACTACATCAGACCCCCCAGATCAGAAGACCTAGCCAGAGTGGATGCTGAACTTCGTGAAGCGATACCAGAAGGGGCTGACATCTGGCACATAAACTGTGCCGTATACGCTGCTGCACAGCGCTTAATCCCAGGGGAGAGGCGGAACACTGCCTCCCCACAGGAGAGAGCGGAGCGGCGTATACATAAGATGGAAGCCAAGATCCGGTCGGCGAGGCAACAAGCATCCCGTATCCAATGTGTGATGGACTATATGGCGGCCAATAAGACATTCACGCCTAAGGTTAGGCGCATAGCCGCCAATTTAAGACGCGTCCATCACACACTGAATGGGGCAGTGCTGAGAACCACCAAGCAGCACTGCCTTGATCGGATACGGATGCTAGTGACTTGTAAAAAGTCACTAGTGAGGCGGGCGAGGGGGCTGGCGGAAAACAATCTATTCCGCAAAAAGCCCTCGCGCCTTTTCGAACCGCCTCAGCGTGTTATAGAGAATCCGCCGACTGTAGATCAGGTGGAAAACTTCTGGAAAACGCTCTACGGACAGAAGCTCCCACTCAACAGAGACACTCCAGCCCTGGCACACTTTGAAGCCTTTTGCCAAAGGTTTCAACAACCAAACGAGGTGTGCCAACCGATAACCCCAGAAGAGGTTCGAAGAGCTCTTGAGGGCTCTAAGAACTTTGCTGCTCCAGGTCCCGATGGGATACATAACTTTTGGTGGAAAAAGTTTTCCAGTACCCACCACCATTTGGCCAGAATTTTTAATTCATGGCTAAATGGGGAGCAGCAAATTCCTTCTTGGGTTGTCGAGGGGCGGACAGTGCTAATCCCGAAGAACGGAGATTTGTCTAACCCAAAAAATTACCGGCCGATAACTTGCTTAAACGCATGCTACAAGTTGTTTACACGCATCTTGTACATGCGGGTGCTCCAAGCAGTTGAACGGTTTCACGAACGGATATATGAGCAAAGAGGGTCAAAGAGAGGTGTCGCTGGCTGCAAGGAGAACCTGCTGATCGACAGATGTATCACGCAGGACTCCGTGCAGTATAAGCGTAACCTCTCTATGGCCTGGATCGACTACCGCAAGGCATTTGATATGACATCCCATGAGCTTATTGTCCACTTGCTCAGATGTCTTGCTGTGCCCGGTCCCGTAGTGAGATGTATCGAAGAACTCATGCCGCTCTGGAGGACTCGCTTTACTATAACATCGGGTAATAGCAGAGTCCAGACAGAGCCGGTATTGTTCAGAAGGAGAGTATTTCAGGGAGATTCCCTAAGCCCCCTTCTGTTTTGCATCTCACTACTACCATTATCCGTTTCGCTTCGAAATACCCGTGGATACAACTGCGGTACCCCCGGCGACAGGAGGCATAAGGTCACCCATCTGTTTTACATGGATGACCTTAAACTTTATGCCTCCGGAGAGAGGGATTTACGCCAGTCCCTCAGGGTGGTACAGGAGTACACGCAGGCTGTCGGCATGGAATTTGGGTTGGACAAGTGTGCACTAGTCCACCTCAAGAGAGGACGATGCGGTGACTACGGAGAGGATGCGCAGCTTGTGGACGGAAGCATCTTACATCATCTAGATGCCGGAGAGTCGTACACTTACTTGGGTGTCGAGCAACGCTCCACCCAAGAAGTGAGTGTAGTAAAAAACGCTCTCCGTGGCAAGTATCAGCACCGACTCCGACAGATCTGGTCTTCAGAACTGTCGGGGAAGAACAAGGTGTCTGCTACCAATATGCTTGCCGTTCCGATCCTCCTCTACTCCTTTGGAGTAATTAAATGGAATCAAGAGGAGCTGCGACAACTCGATGTAGGCACCCGAAAAAAGATGCATCTCTATAGGAGTTTGCATCCTAAATCGTCCGTTCCACGGTTATATCTCCCACGACATCGGGGAGGCCGTGGACTCTTGAGTTTGGAGAGTCTCCATAACAGGATGGTTCTGGATGGAGCCTGTAAGGCCATAAGGAGTTCGGGTCCCCTCCTCTGCATGGTCCGAGACCATGAAAGTGCAGGAGTTGGAGCCTTTTTGTTTAAGGCAGCACGCAGAGCCGCCGATGAACTCGGTCTGGTCTTCGACGCTGAGCGGGTTAATCACGACTCTGTCACCGAGTTGGAACCTGCTCGGCAAAAAGCCCAAGTCAAAGCTGCTGAAATTGATTTATTTCTGCAGCTACACTCGGATAAGCCATTGCACGGAGTCTTCTATAAAAATATAGAAGACCGCGGCTTATCCGAAAGGCTGACCTTCGCTTTCTTGAGGTCAGCCGGGCTGAAGTCTGAGACCGAGGGATTCATAATGGCGTGCCAGGATGGTGTATTCAACACACTCGTCTATCGAAGTCGTGTCATGGGTATAGAGGTCCCTGACGTCAGCTGCAGAACCTGCCACAGGGCGCCGGAGACATTAATGCATTTGCTGTCGGCTTGTCCAGTATATGCAGTCTCGGCCTATATCCAGAGGCACGACGCAGCATTACGAGTGCTTTATTATCACTTAAGGCACTCGTACGGGATAGACGAGACACCAGTGCTGCCTTACGCTCCGGGGGATATTGAGTCCGTTGTGGGAAATGAGAAGTGTCTAATTTATTGGAACTACTCGTTTCCCACCGTCAGGCAAATACAAGCTAATAAGCCTGACATGGTCCTCCTCGACCACCAACTCAAGACAATGTTTGTCGTGGAGTTCTCGGCTCCCGCGGAGAATAACATTGTCTTGAAGGAGGAGGAAAAACGGACGAAATATCGAGATTTGCTCTTCGAGCTCCGCAGGCTTTACCCTGGCCATACTGTTAAGCTAGTGGTCCTGATCATAGGAGCCCTCGGTGGAACGAGACACACACTGCTTTCAGAACTAAAGATCATACCGGCATGCCGAAATTCGGCAGAGATCTTAGCCGGCAGGATGCAGAAGGCCATTATCCTCGGCTCACGATTCTCGGACCCAGTAGTCACTCACCCCACGGACGTGGGGAGTGGCTGCCAGTACTACCAGCTCCCCTCTGTGAGTGTCGGAGCCACAGAGTATAAAGGGTGACTGGCTTTTATATACAATAATAATAATAATAATAATAATAATAATAATAATAATAATAATAATAATAATAATAATAATAATAATAATAATAATAATAATAATAATAATAATAATAATAATAATAATAATAATAAGGGTACGGAAAACGGACCGGCAGCCTCCACGCGGTGTACCTGGACAGGCAGAGGCAACTCTGCCTGACAGATGTCGGACGTGGATCTCAGGGCTAACCACTCTGAGATCCACTTCTCTGGTTCTAGCAGACAGAGGAAGGGCCCCTCACAATCGACCCCAACCGGATGGGGGTCAGAGACAAGTTGGAGGGGCCATACCGGACGGTCTCAATGATGACAACACACGCTATGACCATGGACGCTTTAAGTGGACGAGGGAACTTCGAGATGACTTGCTGACCTGCTATGAGAGCAGCGAACCTGCGCGCAGAGGGTACATGGCGCGATTGCACGAAATCTGGTGCGACACGCATCCAGAGCATCGCGCCTTCTCTGAGCAACAGCTCAGGGATCAAGTTTCCTACCTGCGCAGGACAGGTTACGTAAGGGCACCCCGTCAGCAGGAAGAAGCGCCAGCCGCACTGCCACCGCGGCAAAGAGCTGACGGGGAACATCCTAGAAGATACGCCGAAGTTAACTTAAGGACGAGGGTTAGCCTTAACAGCAGGGCTAACCTAAAGCCACAAGACCTGGCTCGGATGGACGCTGTTATCGATGAGGAATTACCAGAAGACGCCGACATTTGGCAGATCAACTGTGCCGTGTACAACGCTGCTAGCCAACTCGTGCCCCGCGAGAGGAATACCAACCCCTCGAGCGGTATCGAAAAGGCTAAGCGGCGTGTACAAAAGATCGAAGGCAAAATACAGTTGGCCAGACAACACGCTTCTCGAATCCAGAGTGTGGTGGAATACGTAACCACTGGCAAGGCATTTACGCCTAAAGTCCGGCGAACAGCAGCCGGACTCAGACGCCAGCACCACACTCTAAATCTAACAGTGATGCTCACTATTAAGCAGCACTGTTTAGATAGGATTCGAGCGCTTATGGCTATCAAGAAAAGCTAAATAGGCGGGTACGAAGTATGGAGCAAAATACGTTGTTCCGCACGAATCCTTCCCGCCTATTTCAAGAGCCACAGCGTGTTGTTGATAATCCACCAACTGTAGCCGATGTCGAAAGCTTCTGGAAAGGAATCTACGAAACAACACGTCCGCTCGATAGCAACACTCCAGCAATAGCACACTTCGAGGCTCTGTGCCACAGAACCTTTGAAGAGCCAGAAGAAGTGTGCCCGGCAATCAGTCCGGAGGAAGTCCAACAAGCTCTCGTTGGCACCAAGAACTTCGCTGCTCCGGGGCCAGACGGCATAAATAACTGGTGGTGGAAAAAATTTCCTTCCACCCACCGTCGTCTGGCCCAAGTTTTCAACAAGTGGTTGAACGAGGGGCAGCAGATTCCGGACTGGTTTGTCGAGGGACGTACTGTGCTCATCCCTAAAAAGGGTGATCTGTCTGACCCAAGGAATTATAGACCAATCACCTGTCTGAACTCCTGCTACAAGCTATTTACTCGTATCTTGTATGCTCGGACACTACGGCAGGTTGATCCGGTCTTCCAGCAGATATACGAGCAGCGTGGCGCCAAGAAGGGCATGGCAGGTTGTAAGGACAGCCTGCTGGTAGACCGCTGTATTACACAGGACTCTGTGCAGTACAAGCGGAATCTATCGATGGCCTGGATTGACTATCGTAAGGCATTTGACACAACATCACATGAACTTCTGTTACATTTGCTCAAATGTCTTGCGGTAGCAGAGCCACTAGTGAGATGCATAGAACAACTGCTGCCACTCTGGAGGACCCGCTTCACCATAACATCAGGTGCACAGCGGGTTACGACAGAGCAGGTGGCATTCAGAAGAGGAGTATTCCAGGGAGATTCTCTGAGTCCCCTCCTCTTTTGCATCTCACTGCTGCCATTATCTGTTGAACTCCGCCAAACTCGCGGGTACCACTGTGGACCACCCAGCAACCGGAGGCATAAGGTCACTCATTTATTCTATATGGATGACCTGAAACTGTATGCCTCCGGAGAGCGTGAACTTCAAAATGCTCTAAGGGTGGTCGAGGAGTACACGCGGGCCATTGGTATGGAGTTCGGGTTGGACAAGTGCGCGGTCGTCCACCTCAAGAGAGGGCGATGCGGGGAATTTTCTGAGGACGCGCAGCTCGCAGACGGAAGCATCCTAAGACATCTGGATGCCGGAGAGACCTACACATACCTGGGTGTGCAACAACATCACATCCAGGATGTGCAACAAATAAAGGAATCTCTCCGCGGCAAGTACAGACGCCTACTCCGAAAGATTTGGTCGTCCGAACTTTCGGGGAAGAATAAGGCGTCTGCTACTAACATGCTTGCCGTTCCTGTTCTGCTCTACTCCTTTGGGGTAGTAAAATGGACAGTAGATGAGCTGCGCCAACTAGACAGAGACACCCGCAAGATGATGAACATCCATAGGAGTATTCATCCTAGATCGTCCGTTCCTCGTGTTTACCTCCCACGTCATCGGGGGGGCCGAGGACTCTTGGGTCTGGAGTGTATGCACGGCAGAGTAGTACTGAGTATGGCATGTAACATCCTCAGGAGCTCGGATCCGCTCCTGCTATTAGTGAGAGATCACGAAATCGCAGGGGTGGGCGCAGGATTGTTTAAGGCAGCAAAAAGAGCCGCAGATGAACTCGGTCTCGTATTCGACGTCAGACGAGGCGGCCGGCGCGGTGCTGACCCAGAGTCAGTCACTGAGCTTCAGCCAACTCGTCTGAAAGCCCAAATAAAAGCTGCCGAACAGGAGAGCCTGTTTAGGCAGCATGTCGATAAACCCATGCACGGTGTATTCTACAAAAACATGGAAACACTGGGTTTATCGACTAGGCTGACATTCGCCTTTTTAAGGTCAGCTGGGCTTAAGTCGGAGACCGAGGGATTCATTGTGGCCTGTCAGGATGGTGTAATAAACACCTTGGTCTACCGGAGCCGCGTAATGGGTGTAGAGGTCCCTGATACTAACTGCAGGACCTGCCGTCAGGCGCCGGAATCGCTTATGCATTTGCTTTCAGCATGCCCGGTATACGCGATTTCGGCCTACATCCACCGCCATAATGCGGCTTTACGAGTGCTATACTACCATCTACGGCACTCGTATGGGGTAGACCAAACACCAGTGCTGCCTTACATCCCCGGAGATATTGAGTCCGTTGTCGAGAACGAGAGGTGCCGAATTTATTGGAACTACTCGTTCCCGACCGTCAGGCTAATTCAAGCCAACAAGCCTGACATAGTCCTCCTCGACCATCAGAACAAAGTGATGTTTGTCATCGAATTCTCAGCACCTGCTGAGACAAACATCGCTTTGAAGGAGGGGGAAAAACGGACCAAATATCGTGATCTCCGGTATGAGCTCCAAGTGCTGTATCCAGGCTACTCTGTCAAGATGGTCGTCCTAATAATCGGCGTACTCGGAGGGATGAAGCCTTCGCTGCTCTCAGAATTGAAGATCATACCGGCCTGCCAGAATTCGGCAGAATGGTTGGCAGGCCAGATGCAGAAGGCGGTTATCTTGGGGTCCCTTCGTCTACTTAGGGCACACGATTTAGGTATTTGCAGTCACTAACTCCACAGGTCGTGGAGAGTGGCTGCAAGGAATTCGCCGGCGCGGCTACCGTGAGGTGTCGGAGGCCACGGAAGTCCTGTCCGGCAGCGGGCAAACCGAAAAAAAAAAAAAAAAAAAAAAATAATAATAATAATAATAATAATAAGGGAAGAACAAGGCGTCTGCTACTAACATGCTTGCCGTTCCGATCCTTCTACACTCCTTTGGGGTAGTGAAATGGACGCAAGGCGAGCTGCGCCAACTCGATGTAGGAACCCGAAAGATGATGCATCTCAACAGAAGCTTGCATCCAAAATCGTCCGTTCCGCGGTTATATCTCTCACGACAGCAGGGAGGCCGTGGACTCTTGAGCCTGGAGTATCTACATAGCAGGTCTGTTCTGGATGGAGCCTGCAAGATCATCAGGAGTTCGGATCCCCTTCTCTGCATGGTTCACGACCATGAAAATGCAGGGATAGGAGCGTTTTTATTTAAGGCAGCACAAAGAGCAGCTGATGAGCTTGGTCTCGACTTCGACAGTAGGCGGGTAAACCCAAGCTCTGTTACCGAGTTGGGACCCGCTCAGCTTAAAGCCCATACAAAAGCAGCTGAGCAAATCAGATTCCTACAGCTGCATAAAGATAAGCCCTTGCACGGAGTCTTCTACAAGAACATTGAAGGCAGGGGCTTATCTGAAAAGCTGACCTTTGCTTTTCTAAGGTCAGCTGGGCTGAAGTCTGAGACCGAGGGTTTCATCATGGCTTGCCAAGATGAGTCTTTAACACGCTGGTCTATCGAAGTCATGTCTTGGGTATGGAGGTCCCTGATGTAAACTGCAGGGCCTGCCGAAGGGCGCCGGAGACACTCATGCACCTATTGTCGGCTTGTCCGGCATACGCTGTCTCGGCCTATATCCATAGACATGATGGAGCATTACGGGTGCTGTACTATCATCTACGGCACACGTATGGGATAGATGAGACACCAGTGCTGCCTTATGCTCCGGGGGATATTGAATCCGTGGTGGGGAATGAGCAGTGCCTAATTTATTGGAACTACTCTTTTCCCACCCTCAGGCAAATACAGGCCAATAAACCTGATATAGTCCTCCTCGACCACCAAACCAAGACAATGTTTGTTATTGAGTTCTCCGCTCCAGCGGAAACAAACATTGTTTTGAAAGAGGAGGAAAAACGGACTAAATATCGAGATCTTCTCTTCGAACTCCGCAGACTCTATCCAGACCACACCGTTAAGCTAGTGGTATTAATTATAGGATCCCTCGGTGGGGTGAGGCATACACTGCTTTCGGAACTGAAGACGATACCGGCATGCCGAAACTCGGCAGAAATCTTAGCTGGAAGAATGCAGAAGGCCGTTATCCTTGGCTCGTTACGCCTGCTCAGAGCACACGATTCGCGGACCCAGTGATCACTGACTCTACGGCGTAGGGAGTGGTCTCTGGTATTACCAGCGTACCCTCTCCGGCATCGGAGACAGAGATAAGGGCGACTGGCTTCAAAAAAAGAAAAAAAAATAATAATAATAAGCAGGAGGGGCTAACCGTCGCTTATCTAGCCTTTGGTGAGTAGCGCCACCACTTACTCCAGCTGGGGATGCAAAATCGAACCGGCAGCCCTAACGCATCCGGGAGGGGAGAGCATCTTCCCCTCTGGTGTCGGTCGTGGGCTTGCTAGGCTAACCACCCACAAGCCCAAACCTCCGTTTCCTATTGGCCGAGGACAGGGCCCCCACGATCGACCCCGTTCGGATAGGGGTCAAGGGCAAGGTGGTGGGGCCCAACAAGATCGACAGCCCATTGTTGACAACCGCGACGAACAAGGACGCTTTGAGTGGACAGATGAACTGAGGGACGAACTTATGCAGTGCTACGAAAGCAGTGAGCCCGCGCGAAGGGGATACATGGGGCGAATGCACGTTCTGTGGTGTGCAACGCACCCAGAACACAACGCCTTCACGCCACAAAACCTGCGTGATTATGTGTTCCACCTTCGTCGCAGGGGCAACGTGAGAACTGCTCCTCAGCCGATGAATGAGGTGGCCGAAGGTCCACCGAATGAACCGGTTGAGGTCGCAGTCCCAGTCGTTCCACCAGTACCAGAGGGCCTCAGTACCAGAAGGGGGTTGCACAACATAAAACCCCCCGGGCCACAAGATCTGGCCAGAGTGGATGCGGAACTTCGTGCAGCGCTACCAGAAGAGGCTGACATCTGGCACATAAATTGTGCCGTGTATGCTGCCGCTCAACGCTTGTCTCAGGTGGAGAGGCGGAACAGTGCTTCTCCACAAGAGAGAGCAAGACGGCGCATACACAAGATGGAAGCCAAGATCCGGTCGGCGAGGCAACACGCATCCCGTATCCAATGTGTGATGGACTATATGGCAGCCAATAGGCCTTTCACGCCTAAAGTGCGGCGAGTAGCTGCTAACTTAAGACGCGTCCATCACACACTCAATGGGGCAGTGCAACAAACCACCAAACAGCACTGCCTCGACAGGATACGGATGCTAGTGTCTTGTAAGAAGTCACTAGTGAGGCGGGCGAGGGGGCTAGCGGAAAATCAACTTTTCCGCAAAAAGCCCTCGCGCCTTTTCGAACCGCCTCAGCGTGTTGCTGAAAATCCGCCGACTGCAGATCAGGTGGAAAACTTCTGGAAAACGTTGTACGAACAGAAGCTTCCACTCAACAGAGACTCTCCAGCCCTGGCACACTTTGAAACCTTTTGTCAAAGGTTTCAGCAACCACAACAGGTGTGCCAACCGATAACCCCAGAAGAGGTTCGAAGAGCTCTTGAGGGCTCTAAGAACTTTGCTGCTCCAGGTCCCGACGGGATCAATAACTTTTGGTGGAAAAAATTATCCAGTACCCACCACCATTTAGCCAGAATTTTCAATTCATGGCTAAATGGGGAGCAGCAAATTCCTTCTTGGGTTGTCGAGGGGCGGACAGTGCTGATCCCGAAGAACGGAAATTTGTCTAACCCAAAGAACTACCGGCCGATAACCTGTTTAAACGCATGTTACAAGGTGTTTACGCGCATCTTGTACATGCGAGTGCTCCACGCAGTTGAACCGGTTTACGAGCGGATATATGAGCAACGAGGGTCAAAGAGAGGTGTCGCTGGCTGTAAGGAGAACCTGCTGATTGACAGGTGTGTCACGCAGGACTCCATGCAGTATAAGCGTAACCTCTCGAAGAACTGATACCGCTCTGGAGGACTCGCTTTACCATTACATCGGGTAATGGTAGAGTCCAGACGGAGTCGGTAACATTCAGAAGGGGAGTATTTCAGGGAGACTCCCTCAGCCCCCTTCTATTTTGCATCTCATTACTGCCATTATCCGTTTCGCTTCGGAAAACCCGTGGATACAACTGCGGTACCCCTGGCGATAGGAGGCATAAGGTCACCCATCTGTTTTATATGGATGACCTTAAACTTTATGCCTCCGGAGAGAGGGACCTACACCAGTCCCTCAGGGTGGTACAGGAGTACACGCAGGCTGTCGGCATGGAGTTCGGATTAGACAAATGTGCACTGGTCCATCTCAAGAGAGGACGATGCGGGAACTACGGAGAGGACGCGCAGCTCGTGGACGGAAGCATCTTACATCATCTAGATGCCGGAGAGTTGTACACTTACTTGGGTGTCGAGCAACGCTCCACCCAAGAAGTGAGTGTAGTGAAAAACGCTCTCCGCGGCAAGTATCAGCACCAACTCCGACAGATCTGGTCTTCAGAGCTGTCGGGGAAGAACAAGGTGTCTGCTACCAACATGCTTGCCGTTCCGATCCTTCTCTACTTGAAGTAGTGAAATGGACTCAAGAAGAGTTGCGTCAACTCGACGTAGGAACCCGCAAGAAGATGCATCTCAATAGGAGTTTGCATCCTAAATCGTCCGTTCCACGGCTATACCTCCCACGACATCGGGGAGGCCGTGGACTCTTGAGTTTGGAGAGTCTCCATAATAGGATGGTTCTGGATGGAGCCTGTAAGGTCATCAGGAGTTCGGATCCCCTCCTCTGCATGGTCCGAGACCATGAAAATGCAGGGGTAGGAGCCTTTCTGTTTAAGGCAGCACAGAGAGCAGCCGATGAACTTGGTCTCTCCTTCGACGTCGACCGGGTAAATCGCGACTCTGTCACCGAGTTGGAACCTGCTCGGCGAAAATCCCAAATTAAAGCTGCAGAACACAACAACTTTCTGCAGCTTCACACGGATAAGCCAATGCATGTAGTTTTCTATAAAAATATAGAGAACCTTGGCTTATCCGAAAGGCTTACCTTTGCCTTCTTAAGGTCAGCCGGGCTGAAGTCTGAGACCGAGGGATCCATAATGGCTTGCCAGGATGGTGTATTTAACACCCTCGTCTATCGTAGTCGTGTCATGGGTATAGAGGTCCCTGATGTCAGCTGCAGGGCCTGCCGCAGGGCGCCAGAGACTCTTATGCACTTGCTGTCGGCTTGCCCGACATATGCAGTCTCGGCCTATATCCAAAGGCACGACGGAGCATTACGAGTGCTTTACTACCATTTAAGGCACTCGTATGGGATAGACGAAACACCAGTGCTGCCTTACGCTACGGGGGATATTGAGTCCGTTGTGGGAAATGAGAAGTGTCTAATTTATTGGAACTACTCTTTTCCCACCGTCAGGCAAATACAAGCCAACAAGCCTGACGTAGTACTCCTCGACCATCAACTCAAGACAATGTTCGTCGTGGAGTTCTCGGCTCCCGCGGAGAACAACATTGTCTTGAAGGAGGAGGTAAAACGGACAAAATATCGAGATCTGCTCTTCGAACTCCGCAGACTGTATCCAGACCATACTGTTAAGATAGTGGTACTGATTATAGGAGCCCTAGGTGGAACGAGACACACACTGCTTTCGGAACTTAAGATCATACCGGCATGCCGAAATTCGGCAGAGGTCTTAGCCGGCAGAATGCAGAAGGCCGTCATTCTCGGTTCATTACGTCTGCTCAGGGCACACGATTCCCGGACCCAGTAGTCACTTACCCCACGGGCGTGGGGAGTGGCTACCGGTACTACCAGCTCCCCTCTGTGAGGGTCGGAGCCAAAGAGAAGGGTGACTGGTTTTTAGCTCGATAATAATAATATCGCCCCCGGCGATAGGAGGCATAAGGTCACCCATCTGTTTTATGTGGATAATCTTAAACTTTATGCCTCCGGAGAGAGGGACCTACACCAGTCCCCCAGGGTGGTACAAGAGTACACGCAGGCTGTCGGCATGGAGTTCGGGCTAGACAAATGTGCACTGAGAGGACGATGCGGGAACTACGGAGAGGACGCGCAGCTCGTGGACGGAAGCATCTTACATCATCTAGATGCCGGAGAGTCGTACACTTACTTGGGTGTCGAGCAATGCTCCACCCAAGAAGTGAGTGTAGTGAAAAACGCTCTCCGAGGCAAGTATCAGCACCGACTCGATTGTTGTACTTAACTAAGGATTCGCTTTTTTTTATAGTCACAAGACGAGTTGTCTGGATAGACAACGCTCGTTTGTTTTACTGAACTCTTAATAAGGATTAATTTTTATATATAATCACGAGACGAATTGTCTGAATAGACAATGCTCGATTTTTGCTTAACTCTCAATAAGGTTTCATTTTTGTTTATATAGCCACGATATAAGTTGTCTGAAAAGACAACGCTCGTTTTTGTATTCAAGTCGAAACTGTAAAAAAATGGGGAATTTAAATTAGTCTTTGCAAAGAAACTAGAAGTTTATTTTTTTCATCCAAATTTAATTGTCCATCGGTACTCGGACAATGGACGGACAGGTCATAGAAGACATTCATGAGGGCATTCAAGGTACAGGGGGAGAGAATCCTGGTAATCTTACCGTATACACCGGTAGAGGTAGTGTAACTTAAATAATTATCACAAAAATGACCAATTAACTTTAATTTGTTTATTCATTTCTATCAAAATTTCGACAAATTTTTGGCTACGCGAATTACATTTATACAGTTCACGACTTTATATTAAACCACCCCAACGTAATACTATCGGCTAATGTGATACCATGATGGTAATAAATTGAGGGTAATTAGTTAGTTATAGTTACGTAATTTGCTGATATGAATTTAGGTCAAACTATCCGAGTAGGATGCTTTTTCTTATTAGTTCAGTTAAGGACTACGTGGGGAGAATCTATTTATATTGTACCAATCAAACTGTGAAATGGTCAACACATGTAAATAATTGTCTTTGGTCACTAACCTTTCGGACCACGGTCAGCTGTGCTAGACCTAGACATTTCATCTAAACATTTCTGTGTCGAACTTTATGAGCCATCGGTGGTTAACCTACTCTATTAGCTTTTAAGTGTTTGACGTAGGGGGTGTTGTAAATAAGGATGCTATTTAACAACAATAAGGTTTGACAGTAGCTCTTTTCTCAAAGTAATGGATTCGGTTATTGTCCGAATGCCTAACACAGGATTTTATTGATGGTGTTATCAATTTATATAAAATAAATAACTACGAAGCGTATCATCGGGTCATAGACAATCAGTTTTGTCTACCCCGCCAGCGTATACGCAAAGGTCCCTGTTGGCCTACCTACACAACCATCCTGTTGTAGTGTGTGCGACGAATCATCGAAAATTGTGAATACCATCATATAGATTTTTGTGTGGGTTTTATTGGTCAAAGTTGCGGGAAACTTCCAGGAGCCTACTGTCAAATTTTATGTTGACCGAACACAAAATTACAAGTTTTCAGAGATGGCATGCGAAACAAAGCATTACTGTTTGTTTGCAGATTTGTGCTGATCATTTCAGATTCGTAAGTGACAATGCTCCCTACGCACTCTTTATCTTTAATTTTATTAGGACGATTGTCCCAACAATGATTATACATCTATATATACTTCGACATATACTTTACTATAAACGAGGCTGTTGCCCCAACTTATGTTCATATCGTATAAAATAAACGTATTAAAACGTTTTCTGTTTTCCTTCCATATTTTACTTTTTCAGAAATAAGTGAGATTAAATAAGACTATAATTCTTTAAACAAATAAAATTTGTAATTACAGTGGTCAGTATTCAATGAAGTGTAGAACAAATAAAAGAGTACAAACGTAAAAGTTATCGTTAAACCAGGTTTTCCAAAATTAAGATAATTATATTTTAATCGGTAAATAGAAACAAGTAATATCAAACTTTATGAAAGAAGCTGTTTTCAGTAAAATTACTATCACAACGTAAATTTGGGTCCTAACTTTAAAAATCTAGACGATCACGTAAACTGCCAAATTTGTGTATTTTTCCGTCTCAACAAAAAGGAGATAAATACACGACTGTGGTTAGGGGTGTTTCAGTTATGGGAAATGAGAAGTGTCTAATTTATTGGAACTACTCTTTTCCCACCATCAGGCAAATACAAGCCAACAAGCCTGACGTAGTCCTCCTCGACCATCAACTCAAGACAATGTTTGTCGTGGAGTTCTCGGCTCCCGCGGAGAACAACATTGTCTTGAAGGAGGAGGAAAAACGGACAAAATATCAAGATCTGCTCTTCGAACTCTATCCAGACCATACTGTTAAGATAGTGGTACTGATTATAGGAACCCTCGGTGGAAGAACACACACACTGCTTTCGGAACTTAAGATCATACCGGCATGCCGAAATTCGGCAGAGGTCTTAGCCGGCAGAATGCAGAAGGCCGTCATCCTCGGTTCATTACGTCTGCTCAGGGCACACGATTCTCGGACCCAGTAGTCACTTACCCAACAGGTGTGGGGAGTGGCTGCCGGTACTACCAGCTCTCCTCTGTGAGGGTCGGAGACAGAGAAGGGTGACTGGTTTTTAACAAAAAAAAAAAATAATAATAATAATTATTATTCATAATTAGAGAATATTATTTAGGTATTATGCAAATCACAACTTACACACTTTTTATTTATTATGAAAATACCTACTTTCTGTATATTGTTGCCCTAATCTGGGCACGCTAATATACTAGTCAGGTAAATACTTTAAAACACTCATTATTGGAGAATCAATCAAAACAACTACTCTTCTAGCTAATACTGACGAAGTATTAAATTACATGATAGGATTCTTAGCATTTTAAAGAAAAAAAAATATACTGAAAATACTTAAATCATTTATTCAAATTTAATCATTCACACTTTTTTATTTAATATGAAATTATCTACTTTCTATATATTGGTGCCTTAATCGCTAATATACTACTTAGGAAAACACTTTAAAACACTCATTATTGGAAAACCAATCAAAACAACTACTCTTCTAGCTAATACTGACGAAATATTGAATTACGTGATAGGATTTCTGGCATTTTAAGACAAAAAAACGTATTGAAAATACTTAAATTATTTATTGAAATTCAGTCATTCACAACAATTACTAAACCATACATTCTATTTCAACTCTAGAAAAGTTGTACAAGTTTTTTCGAACTCGTTAGTTCTCATCAGTAGAGTATAGAAACATTAATTCATTATTTACAAGCCTATTCTTGATTTATTTTTACAATTAATTATTTTTTATTTATTAGCTTTTATCATGATTAGAGAATATTATTTAGGTATTATGCAAAGCACAACTTACACACTTTTTATTTATTATGAAAATACCTACTTTCTGTATATTGTTGCCCTAATCTGGGCACGCTAATATACTAGTCAGGTAAATACTTTAAAACACTCATTATTGGAGAATCAATCAAAGCAACTACTCTTCTAGCTAATACTGACGAAGTATTGAATTACATGATAGGATTCTTAGCATTTTAAAGAAAAAAAAAATATACTGAAAATACTTAAATCATTTATTCAAATTTAATCATTCACACTTTTTTATTTAATATGAAATTATCTACTTTCTATATATTGGTGCCTTAATCGGGTCACGCTAATATACTACTTAGGAAAACACTTTAAAACACTCATTATTGGAAAACCAATCAAAACAACTACTCTTCTAGCTAATATTGACGAAGTATTGAATTACATGATAGGATTCCTGGCATTTTAATGCAAAAAAATGTATTGAAAATACTTAAATTATTTATTGAAATTCAGTCATTCACAACAATTACTAAACCATACATTCTATTTCAACTCTAGAAAAGTTGTACAAGTTTTTTCGAACTCGTTAGTTCTCATCAGTAGAGTATAGAAACATTCATTCATTATTTACAAGCCTATTAGCTAGAAGAGTAGTTGTTTTGATTGGTTTTCCAATAATGAGTGTTTTAAAGTGTTTTCTTAAGTAGTATATTAGCGTGACCCGATATATAGAAAGTAGTAGTTTCATATTAAATAAAAAAGTGTGAATGATTAAATTTGAATAAATGATTTAAGTATTTTCAGTATATATTTTTTTTTCTTTAAAATGCTAAGAATCCTATCATGTAATTCAATACTTCGTCAGTATTAGCTAGAAGAGTAGTTGTTTTGATTGATTCTCCAATAATTAGTGTTTTAAAGTATTTACCTGACTAGTATATTAGCGTGCCCAGATTAGGGCAACAATATACAGAAAGTAGGTATTTTCATAATAAATAAAAAGTGTGTAAGTTGTGATTTGCATAATACCTAAATAATATTCTCTAATCATGATAAAAGCAAATAAATAAAAAATAATTAATAGTAAAAATAAATCAAGAATAGGCTTGTAAATAATGAATGAATGTTTCTATACTCTACTGATGAGAACTAACGAGTTCGAAAAAACTTGTACAACTTTTCTAGAGTTGAAATAGAATGTATGGTTTAGTAATTGTTGTGAATGACTGAATTTCAATAAATAATTTAAGTAATTTTCAATACATTTTTTTGCCTTAAAATGCCAGGAATCCTATCATGTAATTCAATACTTCGTCAGTATTAGCTAGAAGAGTAGTTGTTTTGATTGGTTTTCCAATAATGAGTGTTTTAAAGTGTTTTCCTAAGTAGTATATTAGCGTGACCCGATTAAGGCACCAATATATAGAAAGTAGATAATTTCATATTAAATAAAAAAGTGTGAATGATTAAATTTGAATAAATGATTTAAGTATTTTCAGTATATTTTTTTTTTCTTTAAAATGCTAAGAATCCTATCATGTAATTCAATACTTCGTCAGTATTAGCTAGAAAAGTAGTTGTTTTGATTGATTCTCCAATATTGAGTGTTTTAAAGTATATTAGCGTGCCCAGATTAGGGCAACAATATACAGAAAGTAGCTATTTTCATAATAAATAAAAAGTGTGTAAGTTGTGATTTGCATAATACCTAAATAATATTCTCTAATCATGATAAAAGCAAATAAATAAAAAATAATTAATTGTAATTATTATTCATTTCAGAAAGAAGAGTTTAAGAAATTTTGCCACAAGTATCTCATCTAATAAGAAAATTTTTAGAGTTACACAGTGTGTCCCAGGATAGATGTAAGAGGTGTAATGGACCAAAAATTTTGGAATAGTATTTGGGGATTGAGTCCTGCTTGTTGTGAAACTAAAGTATACCAAAAATGACTTGATTTGGTGTTCTACAGGGTGTTTTATAAGCAAAGTTGTAAAAATCACCACTAATAAAGTACCTTTATTTTTCAAAATATCTAAAAATTCCACTAAGAAAAGTTATTTAGAATGCAATTTTATACCTCTATACCAAATATCAGGAATTTAAAATTATTTTTTTGAAACATTTTTTGCGAATTGAGAGTTGAATTCATATTTAAAGTTGTGTAGGAGCAAATGTTAATCATCTCAAAAAGTAGGCTATTGGTAAATAAAAAATTGAATATACGAGATGTCAGAAATGTAAGAAATGTTAATCGGAGTAATTGTAAAACAAGATGAAATAATTACTAACAGAAGATTAATGAGGTTTAAAAATTATAACAAGTAACAAATGTCAAAAACATAACAGATTCACAAACAAATTAATTATTGACCAATACAACACAATGTTTACAATTTTTTTATTATTCGACGTAGCTACCACCCACATCCACACACATTTCGATCCTTCGCCTGAAGTCCTTAAAACTGTTTCGAATATGATCTAACGGTATGGAGTTTACGGCATTTGTAATTCTCTGTTTCAATACTGTTACATTGTTAGGAAGTGGTTCAGCGTAAACAAACTGCTTGAGGCAACCCCATAAAGGTCTGGGGATCTCGCCAGCCACTTGATCGGTCCATTCCTGGCAATCCAATTTTCTCCAAAATTTAAATTCAACCACCGATTAACCATTTCTGTGAAGTGGCCAGGGCAACCATCATGTTGAAAATGAACTAAAGGCATATCTCTTAAAATATTTAAATGTTCTTCAGAAAATATTTCAAGAAGCTGTAAATAAGTGTGCTGGTTTAACCTTCCCTCAATGAAATAAGGTCCAATAACTCCAACGTGTTAAGAAACGGCACAAGGCACATTCACTTTTTTATAATATTGTCTTCTACAATGAATTCTAAAATTTGGATTTTCAGAAGCCCAAAACCGATAATTCTGAGATGAAACAACACCATTGATTGTGAATGTGGATTCATCTGAGAAAATTATGAATTGATGAAAAAATCTCTCTTCCATGATTTTTGTTCCAATGGTCAAACAAAAATCCAACCTACGGCCGTCATCTCCCTCTTCAAGCTTATGTTTATAATTTTGCCTTTGCCTTGTAAATTCTTTGGAGTTCAGACTTGCTAATATTAATAAGAGCTGATCTCTCTCTTTGTGGCATCCTAGGATTTTCTATAACAGAGGCATGAGCTATAATAGCCCCAACATTGTCTTCATCATATGCTTTTATTTTTATTTTCATGTTAAGAACACTACCAGTAGCCAGAAACTTTTTAATTATTCTCATAGCCTGAGTACGTGACAAAGCAGTGTTTGGAAATTTCAAATTAAATTGGCTTACCACTTCTCTTAGCGAGTTTTCACCGCCAATTCCGTAGCATTGCACAATATAAATTTTTTCACACACTGTGAGTACCATTTTCACTTAATTTTTTATGCTTGGTTCGTTAATTTGAAACAGAAATTAAGGATAATATTGACTACGTTTGACAGATATGTCAAAATAATAAATGATAAATGTGTATTCACTGCTTTTCTCATAGCCTACTTTTAGCTTCTACATAACTTTAAATATTAATTCACAAAAAATAATTTCTATGCAGTTTTAATTGAATGGTTCAAAATAAAATACTAATTTATTGAAGAAATGGGAAGTTTCAAAAAAATAATTTTATAATCCTGAAATTTGGTACAGAGGTATAAAATTCCATTCTAAATAACTTTTCTTAGTGGAATTTTTTCATATTTTGAAAAATAAAGGTACTTTATTAGCGGTGATTTTTACAACTTTGCTTATAAAACACCCTGTAGAACACCAAATCAAGTCATTTCTGGTATACTTTAGTTTTGCAACAAGCAGAACTCAATCCCCAAATACCATTCCAAAATTCCAAAATTTTTGGTCCATTTTACTCCTCTTGTTACGTCTATCCTGGGACACACTGTATAATTAAAAACAATTATAATATAAAAATAACAATAATTGATAAAAACTAATACATAAACACATAAATATGCATACATAAGTCACATATATAAAATATAACTAGCAGATTTAATGGTTTAAGTTGACTTGTAAAAAAAGAAAAAAACCCAAGTGTTCATCAATGGTGTAGCAATTTTTATTTAATAATAACGATTTTACAGCCGTTTTGAATCTATAACTTGTTGGTAAACTTTTTATATTTTCAGGTAAAGCATTGAAAAACTTACATCCATTAAAAAAGAGACTTCTTTGATAAAGTGCTGTTTCGTGCTTATGTGGTATCAGCAGTTTTTTTCCTGGTATTATGAAGATGTTGAGTTTTATTTTCAACAAAGGCTGCTTTATTTTTGTATACAAAACAGGAAATTTCATAAATATAAACCGATATCAGAGGATGTTCTAGAATTAATAAACAAGTTGAAAAACTCGAATTCTTCTGGTGTTGATGAGATTTCTAACACTTTATTAAAATCAATTGGTATATATATATAGTACATCCTCTCACTTATATAATCAATTTGTCGTTAGAACAAGGCATATATCTTGAAAAATTAAAAATAGCTAATGTAATACCTCTTTTTAAAAAGGGCGACCCAAACTTAGTTATTAAACTTAAAAATTTCTAACTGTTGAATCTTCTTCGTTATACACTGAATATTCTGATGAGTTACTACAAATGAAACACTTTTTTCTATGGATCTAACTCCAGCTGCGATAAGTGGGGGTATAAAAAATTGCCATTATTAACAGTTTGTTGACTATTGTTGTTGGTTTGTTGACTATTGTTATCAGATGATTCTTTGAACAGTGTGCAAATCCAAATTAATGAATTTTAAATTCTTTACTGGCTTTGAATTCTTTATTATATTAGAAAGAGATCGAGAAACATATTTCTTTAGATCATATACATTTTTATCATTTATCTCCACATATCCTGTATATGTATAAATTTGCATAGAAAGTCGTATAATTTCACATTATATTTGTATACATGACATTGATTCTTGTTCGAAAATATGATACTGAGGTGAATAAAACATTAGTATGAGAGCATTGCTTAAGTTTGTTGCATATAAAACAAAAAGGAGTTTTTCTTGCGTATATATCATTCATACCTGCAATTACTATAATATGTTCATAGTATAACTGATAGCTAAAAATTCGATTATGTCCATAATGTCACTTAATTGTGCTCCGCGTTTAATAATAAAATTTATTTCGTACATACTTGGATCCAAAAACTTACTAATCTTACCATTTATATATTTGGCATTATCATCACCTAATATTATTAGTATCCATTTCCTTAGTTGACATTTCCTATTTTCATTAGTATCACCAATATTATTATTGGTTTCGTTGTGGTTCTCATTATATAACATATTATTGGTAGGCTGCTTGCAAGTGACTAAATTTATTTCCTCTTGTAGACTAACTGTACTTTTTATGGTACCATCCCACACAGCACAGACTGACCCGGGACATCCTAAAATGATCCCGTATATCCGATAAATGGATTGTCTAATTAGGGATGTCGATAGGAAGTTCAATGTTTATCCTTTGGTCTTAATAACAGCCAGAATTGGGATATCCAGTGGAGAACCTTACGGATATCTATAGGATAACCTTTAGTGATGTCGTATATAAAACCTATATAGGGATAACCAAAGGCTTTCTCAAGGGTCATCCATAAGTCAACCTGTTGGGCTATGTAGGTTCCAAATACATGATAATTCATAATAGTTTCAGTAAGTCGTGATAGATGGCTCCCCTTGCAATTTGCAAATTACTTCTGTTGCGATACTCACCTAGTCATCAGTAACTACTGCCAAAAGGTCAGAAACTACAGTGTGGTCTATCTACTACGCAGGAAATACACATATTGCAAATGCATACCCATTTTATTATTTATTTTTTTGCAATATGAGATTCATTTATCACTCAAGTGAGGGTGAGTATACCCAGAATTTCAAATTGTTGTCTACAGCAATCACAATATTTTTAGGAAGAGGAGATACTTAAGGATAACAGGTTGCAACTATATGTGGATGTCTGTAGGTTGCCCAGATTTTATCCTAATTGGTCCCTTTTCTTCCTATATGGGACAATCATGGGCTATTCCATCGTGGATGTCTGTAGGTTGTCCAGGTTTTAACCTAAATTGATCCTTTTCTCGTCCTATGGACAACCATAGGTATTCCATTGTGGATGACTGTGAGATTTTGACCTAAATTGGTTTCCCTACCTATGGACAAACACAGGCAATCCCAATTAGTCCCAAAAGGATATCCACAGGAAGTCCTAAATCTGGAGTAACCCAGTTTAGAACATCCATAGGATGTCTTGCTCATCCTCCAAGTATATGGCCACTGTCCTAAGGTTATTGAGTACTGTGTGGGATTCAGAGTTATAATTTCATAACTTTCCTCATTATTTAAGCCCCGTTCTTTATTTGGACACCATGTATGTGCTGCTCAAGTATTTTCAAAATCAATAGGCGTCTGAAAATAAGGAGTACGCCACCTGGTGGTCTATAGTCAAACTAATTATGGGCCTTTCTGTCATTGTCTCTTTAGTGTACGATGATATCAACAATAAGTAAATGATAAACTGAGATGCTAAGTTATTAAAAATATGAAAGCGTTTAAAGGAGCTACACAAACTACAATTTGCTGGAGCCAACCTAGTCGGTATCCTTTGTAGATTGCAGGGACAACTCGTGAAAGTTGAGTTGGCACGACAATGTTCAAAGCATACCCTCATCTTTGATGTAGACACATTTAACCAGGCATTGAAAGGGAATAAGTTGGTGCAAATAACCGTGGCCTGAGTAGCAATAATAATGGCCTCAACAATCACACATTGTGAGTGAAATTTTTGAAATAAGTAAATATATGCAATTTCAGTATATTTATAAAAGTAATATATACTATTGCACTATGCACTAACCAAACATAACCTGAAAAAGACGTCATTCATCTGAGACATTAGGAAGTCATTTTCACGTTTCATTTACGCCATCTAGCCCGTCATTTCTCGTCACTCCTGACCATTTTTTCACGTCATTTTCACGTGCCTTTGCTACCTGGGAATATGCCTAACCCAAATGTCACTCATGTTTCCTGAAAAAAAAGTGATTTAAACTACAAATGTACATAAATTTAAAGAAATATTTAAGTTTATTAATATTTAACTAGCCAGACACCGTTTATGTCGAAGAAACTGTACTTTTCAAGGGAAAAACTAGATAACCTAAAAAAATATGAATTTTGCTGAATAGTGCCATTAACATCTTGCAAATCACTTACAATAAAATCTTGCAAACCTTTAGGTCATATATTATTAGTGTTATTATTTTTGACGCCAAAAATAACAATAAACAGAAAAAAAATCAATATAAGTATTCGCCACAGAAACAAAGGGCCTATAATTAGTTCACGAGTTCTCCACTTTGGCGCTGGCATCTTAAATTCAGACGCCTATTGGAACCCAGGTAGCAGGCGTTATAATGACGTCAGAATCTGGTGATTCTGGTCAAAAAGACGTTAGGGCACTAAAAGTCGACGACAGAATGACGTCTTATAAATGACATTAAAATGACGTGCTATACATCACGTCATATTGTCGTCTTTTTTCGGTGTTAAATTTATTTATATTTTATCGGATTACAACCTTTGAAACTCGCTAATGGCATTTTGTTATCGTAAGCAGAGTGTAAAGTTTAAAAAAAATAAACCGTGTCGTGAGGAATAAGTTTTTATTCGAGGATATAATGTTTTTTAACATTATCCAAAATAATTTATATTCGAAAGAGTTTGCAAAGATTCGGCAGTTTATTTGTTTAAATTATATTTGTATCTATTCTTTTAATAATAAAATTAGATTAAAATGCATTAAAAAGCAAAATCTATCCTTTTGCGTGTTCCAACTATAAAGTCTTTAGATAAGTAGCCTCAGAAAGGTTGGTGGCCGAGTGCTTAAGTCGTCGTCTTCCAAAGTCATGAGGTCGGCGGTTCGGCCCCTGCTCATTCCTTTTTTTTTTATTGCGAAAAAAATTTTAGTTGTTTTTTTTTTAAGGTAATAATTGCTTATTGGTTTTTTCAATTTTAGGTCTGTTTTAGACCATTAAATATTCTATTTATGTTGTAGATGACGATATTACACCTTTACCGTTTTTTCTCCAACACGCTTCCCAGGTTTGTATAAGTACCTCAACTTAAAACTTTAATTCTTAAAATAGTTAACTCCTGACTTTCCCTCCACCGCTCATCAAATTTGAGATAAAGAAAACTTTTTTTTTTGGATTTCTCCCTCTCTGCTCTTCAATTTCGAGATCTGAGGAAAATATATTTTTTTAGCGAACCGCCACTAATACTAATTAATGTAATAATTACATTGTTCAACAACTACTCGTACTTCTCAGGTGACACTGGTGACAGTTTAATTAAATTAAATAAGTTCTTCTTAATAATTATAAATAAATAAAAATACTAGTAACTCGAAGCGAGAACCTGAAAGATTTTCATATATTTTAAATAAGGCAAGAAATTCAATTTCACATAATAAAGACTTCATTCACCACCATAAATACTGCTTTTAGCATCCGAAATAGCGGTCGCCAAGCTAGCTCAGTTGGTTGAAGCGTCAGTACTGTAATACGGACAACGGGAGACATGTAGGTTCGAATCCTACGGGCCGCAATTGGTAAAGGTAAGTAAAAATGAATTTAATAACTTAATAAACATTATAATTTGCAGGATGCAACTCTTGTGAGAAAAAGTTGGAGTGATGGTAAACAATATTAGATATGTTAATGTAAATAAAATTACGGATGGCTAACAAACAAATTCATTAGGACAAAACTTATTTATGCATTAATTATTTTATTTTTATCAAGTAGATTACTAACTAGTATGTAGTTTTATATGTTCCTATTACTAAAAACCTGTGGGGGATTACCAAATATAACCTGAAAAAGACGTCATTCGTCTGAGACATTAGGAAGTCATTTTCACGTTTCATTTACGTCATCTAACTCGTCATTTCTCGTCACTCCTGTCCATTTTTTCACGTCATTTTCACTTGCCTTTGCTACCTGGGAATCGTATTTGTAGATACACTTTTTTTAAACTTATTGTCTTGTTTTGTTTGTGTTGCCACAGTTTTTGTTTCTTTATCACCTAGATTCTTTATAAATACTTCCAATTTTTCTATATAGTTTTTTAATTCCTTAATTTTTTTGTCCTTAGATTTAATTATTTCGTCCATTTCTATCTCGCAAAAAGATGCATCTTCCACAGACACACTATTGTTTTTTTTTTTTAATGTTTCAATCTCCGATTAAAGAACTTATATCTAGATATATAATGGCATTACTTTGTGTGATTCCGAAAGATTCACAATCTAAGGCACTTCTTCCCATATGTTCTTGATTGGCTAGTCGATCTGTTCGCAACCGATTCGGGCACCATCGGTTCAGTTTGATTACCATAATCTCAGTTTGACACTTTTGACAGTATATCCGCCATTAATGTTAATAAGCGTTTTTCGTGTTTTTCGATCAAAATGTGGTGAAGAAGTCTTTTTATTTTAAGTTGTGATTTGCTCAATACCTAAATAATATTCTCTATTCACATTTACACAGTTTAGTGACAATATATTTAGTGCAAATAAATAGTAAAGTGCTGTGCCGTTTGCAGAAAGCAGTTTAGAAAAGAAGAAAATCGATCGTTCCATAGTCGTAACATGATGAAGTTCAGTTTACAGTTATAAAGTAAATAGCAATTAAATTTTAATATCCTTTCAATACATATTTATCTTACTGTTTTATCTTAGGTACTGTAATATCGTATACCTACATCACGTTATATAAAGAGCCGGTAATGCAGGAATTGCAATAATTCATTTTAATGAAAATATTTACCATTCTACACATTTTCTACACTCACAACGCCACTGTTGCCTATGGGATGTGATGTTCATCTATTCTTTTTAATGGACATATAATGTGACTATGTTAGGAGCAAACAAGGTATATAGTGAAAAGATAGCCTGTTATGTATCTAGATATAAGTTCTTTAATCGGAGGTTTCAATGTACCAATCTTTACACCTACTGTCTTTTTTAAATTCTTCTACTATTTTTTTGAAGCTCTCAATGTCTTCAGTCATTTTTCTGATTATTATCTATAAGATCGTTTCTGCAGCATATAATTTGGTTTTCTTTCACCATTTCAATTTTGTTTTTACAACGCGGTATACAAGATTTAAAGAGTTAAAACATTGTATACACAAAATGTACAAAATTTTTGGTTTTACAGCACCTTGAATTAGTAAAATTCGACGACTGTACACTACACTTTTACTGCTTGCCAGACTGCTTATAACCAGTGAATTGTGATTTTCAAACTAGTGGAGTCGTAAGACACCCAGTCTACTCAATTCCGGTCTTTTAAACGGTCTTTTTAAATGGATAATTACCCATCCATTTTAAATGGATAATTTAAATTATAATTATAATTAATGGATAAGACTTACAATAAGTCATATTATCAATAAAATGCAACTTTCAAAGAATACTACTTATGAATTATTTATTTTTTATTTTATTTATTTATTTATATACAATTTATAAAAAGGTACAAATGTTATAATTTCGATAATATAATTTACAATAAACGAATGATTTGGTGGGCACCTAGATGCTGGAACATCTGTGTGTGCCCTTATAAATTTCCAAGTGGGTATATTATTTATTTATATTAATTTTGTATGGAAAATAATACATTATTAACATAGAAAATTGAAATCTTCGAAATTGAGAATATAATACTTATACCTGTATAGTGTATATTCATGTCACCAAAAATAAGATGTTTCTAAATTTACCGGTGTGATCAGCTGTTTCAACCGGTAAGGCACCAGATCCACCAGGTTTTTGAGTTGGAGTTTCGGTGTGTTTCCGATCCCGTCTTGCGCAGTTTAATAAATTCACTATTTCAATACATTGCGCATGGCTGCTTCTTTATTGTGCATGATGGGAACTGTCCGCGAAGTTGGAACCAAAACGACAAACCGGAAAGCCTTACCGAAGCGTTTCAAAATGTTTAATCAACTGCATGCAACCAGATATTTACCGGAAAAAAATGTTTCTAACCGGTTCCCTCCACCGGTGAATTTAATGGTGAATATTGAAAAGTGCGGATAGTGTGTTTATATTACAAATGTCCTCATTAAAGAGCATGCTCGTGGGGTATAATTTATTTCTCTTGTAAATTATTTTTACAATTGTATTTTGTATAACAGTCAGTGGTTGTAGTTTCTTTTTATATGTCCCGCCCCATGCAATTAATCCATATCTTATAAGAGATTCTATTAAGGATTTGTACACTAGTATGAGTAATTTAATATTTAAAAATTCTTTTAATATGTAGAATTTATGAATCAGTTTTCGTATTTTTTTTATTAAATAGTCAATATGTTCTGACCATTTTAGGTGTTTATCTATAATGATTCCTAAGTATTTTATATTCTCTACTTCTTTGATTTCGTCACTTTTATTATTATCATTTATTGCTATACTATTCTGCCCTCCTAACTTAGAGAGCAGTATCTCCACCTTTACTAGTTTTGAGATAACGTCTTTTTAAGTTTATTTAGCTGGGCCACCACAAAAACCTTAATGAAAATTTTTGAAATTTTTTCTAAGTATTTCAATATCATCGTTTTAAATTTGTATTACAATAAAAATGTCAATATTTAGAAATGTAAGTAGAAATTGGCAGTTACTGCTTTTTAGTCTAGTGGATCATGTAGATTAAAGAGGAACATGCAACTATATGACTTGCAGTATGTGCGTATATTAGGATTTACTGCTTTTTAGTGTAGACTAGAAAAGTTTACTTTGGAGATGCCGCAATATTTTGTAAGAAATGTTCATAAAAATTATGACAAAATAAAACGGAATATTACTAAAGAAATTACATTTCTTGCAACATAACTAAAAAAAAGTACAAATAGTACTTCCTATTACAATTTTTATTAACCATTGTATTTAAATCTAAGGTCAACTGCATCGTCATTCACTGGAAACTTATTTTTTTCTTCCGAATACACATTGATGCCACAGGCAAGGAAAAGGTTTAGTAGATTGTTTTTTACCTACCGGTACAAAACTCTCGTTGAACCACTATTCTTCGAGGCGTTTCTCGGGAAATTAAATTTGAAATCTTATCGTCTTGCCATTGGAAAGATTGTCTAAAGGTGTCAAACATGTTTTTACATGTTTTCAAAATCCCAAAAAAAACATTTTTTCAGACAAATTAGTTGAAATTTTCAGTCGTGGCGGCAAGAATCAATTCTCGGAATTTTTTTTCTTTACCTGCTTAGTTAACCTAAGTTTTTAGTTTTTCTCTAAATTGTTAATTATTCAAATATTCAACATATTCATCAAGACTTTGGTAGCCTAAAAGATGTAAATACAACTGTAGTACACGGGGGTAGGGGGTGAAAGGGGAAAACTTTAAAATCCCACCCTACGCCCGCAATAATAGATAAAATGAATAATAAAATAAAAATACCTCCCTCAATAAGGGGTTGGTAGTTTCGCTGCCACCACCCTGTATTAACAGGGAAAATTTTGAAAGGTAACGGTCTTCGAAGCGGGGGTGTCGTGAGCCCTGTATGGTTAATTGGAGTGGGAGAGAACTTTCTCTGAGAATAAAACTAAGTTCTGTTAATTTAAATTGACTTTAATGAAATGACTAATAAACACAAAATACAAAAGAAATTTAGAGGAACACATCAATAGTTAACAAAACCTTACTAGACCGAAAATATTGATATGAGGGAAAATTTACAACCCAAAACATTTAATTCATAAAAATAAACTGCAGAGAGCATTTAACCCTCCTGCCATGAGCATTTCAATGATTGCAGTACGGGGACATTTAATAATACCTGTGAAACACTACTATATTTGAAATCTTTACTCACCCCTGGCTGCAACACTCACGTTATATTATATTATGTTTCGCGGACGCGTCATAATCTTTTAATACCTAATTTATTTTCAAAATTTCCAAGTGAAGGTTAATATTGTGACAATTAAAATCCACACCCGTGGCACCGGGGGCCCTTAGATTGCGAAAACGCCAATCTCCATTATTAATAAGAATGAAAACAAAATTCACTTGGCTAAACAAAGATTATAACATATTTTAAACTTATTGAAGTTATTAGGGCTTGTCCATCCGCTCACGCTCGAAGCCACGGGACAAGTCGTCCCTTCCCTCTCCTGCAGGGTTTCAGCTGTGTGTCTTTTGCTGTGATAGCATATTTTCCAACTAGCAAACGTATGACATATACATACAGGGTGTTACAATGCTCTCCCCAAAAGAAAAGAGTGTTTACTTCTACAAGTAACAATCTTTTATAGTCCCTGTAACATTGATCACCTTTTCAATTTAACAAGTGTATTAACAGACATATCTTTTAAAAGTTAACAATATTTTGCAAAGATTACAATTCCATTCAGTCATCTCTTTCCTTCCCAACCTTACTATATTAAAACTTATCCTACATCGGTAGTAATAGGTATATCCTTGGTACATCTGGTATACACATTACATTAACACACCAGGTATACACAACCCGAAAATATATGTAAAAAGATAATGAAATTTCAGCCAAACGACAGGTAAATCAATAATAAAACTGTTAGTCTCTCAAAACAATAAAGTCTTTTACTTCTTCATTCGTGCACTTATTCTTTTCGATAAAAAGACCATAACCGCACTCGACTTCGAATGGTTTAGACGCGAATTCGCGCTACGCCCGCGTTTGCATCGTGGTTTTCTCCTTCTCCGTCCAATGTACATCAGGATAGAGTCCTGCTGGGTTAGTAGGTATAAGTGGGGGTTGTTCCTCATTTACAAGTACGTTACCGGGTTGCTCGGGTACATGGGGTTGCTTAGCTCTATTGTGGACTACCCACATCGTCAAGGCACTCCAAAAGCTGGCTAACAGTGTAAAACTAAATCCGAATAGTTGATATAAATGGAATCCGTTCATTACGACTTCTATTACATATTTTATTTCTCGACATACAATATGGACTCCCATAATTCCACTAAAGAAAATTCCGACATCTGTGAACCATCCCCAAACTTTCTCTAGGGTAGTTCGTGCCAACTTTTCTAAGTCTGCTTTCTCAAAAATGTTTAATGTTGAATATCCCTGGTTATTGACCTCGAAACCTGCTACGCTCCTGGCAATAATATTTTCTACTGCAGATCTCTCAACTCCAAAACTAAGGCTTTTCTGGGCTTTGTTTATTTCTTCCATTGTATACATGCCGCTGGAACTAATGGGCTGTATAGGGGCAGGACGTTTTTCCGGTTCGACTTCAATTTTTCTGGGGGGGGTCTGATATAACGGGATGTGGTGCCAAGCCTATCCACTGACCATCGATTTGGTATAAAGGGGGTGTAAGGAAATTACACTCAATTTCTTCCGCATGCGCCTGGACTATATGGTTACAGCTGACATAAAGTATGATTCGCTGTTAACAGAAATCGGCAATTCATTATAGCATTGATTTGTTCTTCTTATTTCGACTGTCTTGGGAACACATTTCATAATATATAGTACCTCTCCTAAAACTCTTCCCGTGTATCCTACATCTTTCTTTATTAGCATGCCTATAGCTGAAGGGTGCCATGTTAAAGGTGCCATGGTTAAACGGTTAATGAGAATTTCTCTGTGTGCCAGACATCGGCGATACACAGTGTCGCTATACAATCTTTGGATTGATCCTTTATACGCCTGCTCTACATATAAAAATTTGCTGTTTACGTACATCATTAAGTTAATGTTTTGTACTGGGTGTCCCAATTTATACTTTCTGTTAATGGTTTCCTCGGCCTCTTCTATCACTAGGAGTTGCGGATGTTCCGTGGTCCAAACGTTTGAACTGCAAATGTGATCTTTCCTCATTAAGGTTAATGCAAAGACTTTGGCATCCTGCTCAACAACCAAATATTTTCCCGAATTTTTTTCGATAATTAATTGAGCTTCTCCCCTATAAAGCATGGTTAAATCTTCTTCGCACGTCTTTTCCACGTCTAAGTCCCACGTAGTTTCTCCAAAGGTCGAATCAAAACAGTACCCTTGAATATACGGACAGGTAACTCCGCCCACTAAACTGACTTCATTTTCGATCAACTTTACTGGTGCCCTGTAATTTTTTGTAGTAATTTTTATGGTGGCTAAGACTACAACATTGTTCCATTCATTTTCATTCTCCACGTAACTTCCTCCATAGCAGCTTCCTTCTGAGTTTACTGACCCGACTAAGGTAATGGATTGGCTAGTCGTTCCATTCATTATTATTTGATTTATCAACCGATTAAAAATGGAAAAGGTCCTATATCTGTGGACATCCTTGCACGCATCGCTCCCCACTTTTTGAATGTAACTGTAAAGTCCGTTTTTTACTACCGAACTATGACTATGCATCCCACAATAAGTGATCATACGCGTAACTTCAATCAGACACGATTTAACCGCCACTTGTCTGACTTCGTCTTTTTATAATACAGCAACTTGGACAGTCTTTTGATTATAGTCTTTCACTGGATCCGGACATGAGGCAATGTCTTTTATGGAAATCACTGAAATGTTTGTTTTTGGGTCCATACAGTCGTATGCTACTAACGCGGCACTTTTGTTTAAGCACAAGAATAATATCACGCAGGACAAAAACATTGTTACAATTATTATGAACAAAAATAAAATATTAACTTATAAGTATTAAGTACTTGGGTTGCTTATACCTGTGTTAGCTAGTAATCGCGTTCATATGAGAGAATGTACTGTCAATACTATTCATGTATAAAGGCTACCTTACTGTCAGCAAAATTCATATCATTCTCGAATAAAATATTGGGACTAATCGCCCTCGATAAACATCCGGTTTTACTGTGAGAAACCTATCACTTGAAAAGTTCTTTATTTACTTTTATTTTCCTACAAAAAGGCAGAATTTATTTCTGTGTTATTTTACGATTATAACATTTTGAATGTAAAAACGGTCCCATCCTATCATATATATATATATTACAACGAAAGACAACATTGTTTGTCTAGAAATTAATCTTAATTTCCCTGCTATAAATTTAACCTGTCAGGCGGTTTACGTATTCTAGCGGAGCGTCGCAAAGGTTGCGGCATTTCCTCATCCCTATCTTCTTCAAAAATAGTTTCTAACGGGTTATTCCCCGGGTCATGACAAAAGGGTAATATTTCGAGTGTGTTTTGAAAAATATCGTCCTCACTTTCGTGATGTTCTAAATTTTGTATATTTCCCTCCGGGATGTCAATTAAAGTCTCCTGATTGTCTTCATTTAATATTATATTCTCAATATCATCCACCTCAATATCATTTAAGTTTATTCACATGTACTACACGATCTTTCCTAGTATGTAATTTTCTGATTTTATACGTGACTGGTCCCTTTTTTTCTATGATTCTAAACGGTCCTACCCAAGGTTTACGTAATTTGCGCCAAAGCCCTAGCTTAGCATGACGTTAGACATGAATGCTTCCTAATTTAATTTCTGAGCTCATCTTTTCCTTAACTTTTCTACTTTGGCTAATAAATTCGCTTAATAAATATCCACTATTTTCGCCTAAACACGCCAAATCAAATTCGTCATATACCCAATCGTAATCCGAAATATCTATTTTATTTAACCTGGTATTAATCCCTGGTAAATTTGTTTTTTCTAAATGGGGTTCGGCAGCTCCTATAATGCAATTTTCTTTTAGAGTTACCGAAAATGTATTCATGTTTATTATCCGCATATCTAAATTTTTTGGTTCGACTAATATCGTTTGACAGTTCAAATTCTTCCGTAATTGTATTTTGCAATCCACCTCGCATCTAGGGGGTATCACAGTATCTTCTATTAATATTACATTACAAGTTATAATTCGGTTTTTATTGTTTATTAAGTTTGTTTCATTTGCGATCTGAGTTTCAGTGAAGTAAATGAGTGTGCCCTGAAAATTAGCAAAGTCATTCGCTTTGTCGTCGTTTCTCATGGCCCTGAAAGTATCTTTATTTAGACTAGCTTTTATCTTATCGCTCCCGACCTCTCGCATTGATGCTCGAGTGTTCACGTCCTCTATGCTATGGAAGTTATTTTTCTCAATATAAATATTACGGTCTTCTATACCTAGTATTGTTTCAGATTTATTCATACCCGTGCTATCAGAAGTTTTATTACGCCCCATTATATCTTTCCCTCTATCAATTTCCCTCGGATTTACAGTGCAGTTTATTTTTTCCTCAGTATTTTCAGCTTCTCAACAACATTATCTTTATTATTCATAGACCTTATTTCTTCTTTACTTATTTTACCTCTATGTACCTTTATAACACCCTTAATATCACCATTGTTATCTCCTTTAATAATAATATTACTAGAAACCTTATCATTACGTTCCTCGGTATAATTATCATTATTCACCAGAACAGTTTTGTTAATAATCTGTTCTTCACCGCAAGTCGTTGCCGCGTGTAGAAAAGAATTATTGTTATTCACATTTTGTCTATTTCCCGTAAAAGTTTCGTTTTCGCCGCAGTTTCTCGAAGGAGCCATTGCCGCGCGTAAACAAATTTCACGCCTACTATCTACGCCCTCGTTTTCCGTAACATTGATAAAATTTTCATTTTCCTTTGTAATATCTGTTTCTAAAGGTTCATCCGCCCGTGAATATTCGCAATTTAATTAATCCTCATCAACAGGTATATTATAATTTGTACCTCTTAAGTTTTGCATTGATAAAAGTGGTATTTCGGTATCACTTACGCTCAAAATGTGTCGATCATAACAAATATTTACTTTATTCTTGACTAAAAAGTCTCTGCCTAGAATTCCCGCGATACCTAGTGGCACCTGGTCATTACAAACGATTAATTCAAATTCCCCTATATAAAAATTATTATAATTTAATTTTGCAATGGTTGTACCCAAAATCGGAATAACGTGCCCTGTAACTCCAGTTAATTTGACATCGGGTCGCTCGAAAATTTCATACCCATTATTTAAATAACTCTTTTTAATCATGGAAACAGCTGATCCTGTATCCACCAAAAATTCTAGTAAAATACCGTTTATAAAAAGTTGCACATAGCCTGGTGAATTAATTACATTAAAGTGAATTTGTGGAATTTGTAAAGCGTACGTATTACTTCTTTCGTATATTTCGTAGCCACTCTCACAACTTAATTTCTCGTTCCCTCGCGAGGTATCAAAGGAACGACCCCCGAGTTTTTTTGCTTGGTTACTTGGGCCTGCTGTAGCCCCTATGTCTAAATTTAAAAACTGCCTTCTCGGTATAGCCCCTGTATATCGTTGGTTCGTCCCCTCCTGCGTTTCTGACGTAGAATTATTTTTATAATTTCCCCTAAAGTTACTCTGGCTATTGCCCCGATCTGTGTGAAAACTACCCTCTCTATCATCCCCGTTTCTCCCGTTATGTCTAAAATTGTCCGGCCTAGTTGGTCCGTAGTTGTTACTTCGATTATATCTATCATTTTCGGGCCTGATGGTCTGTCTGTAATTATTATTTCCGTTATATCTGTCATTACGGCTTTCATAAATATTGTTACCACTATTTCCCTGAAAATTATTATTATTTCTATTCCCATTAACATTACCTCCGAACTCTCTAAAATTACCATTTCCCGACTAACAATTTTTTGCAAAATGACCAATTTTGTTACACCGAAAACAATGAATATTATTAACGTTCATTACTTGGGGTGTTTGTCGCGGCCTTAACATGATATCATTTAACTCCTCTTGTTTCGCAATTCCTACGGTCTTGTCAATGGTTAAACCCACTTCTCGCATGAGAACTGCCCCGCAAAATTTTAGTAAATTTTTGTTCATCCCCGTCGTAAATTGGTTCAACACTAATTGGTCGATCTTTTTTCTCAAACCCGGCTCCTCGTTATCAGTAGCGGTGGTTAGATCTTCCTCAAGAATTTCTACCCCTAACAATTTAATCCTCGTTGCATACTGGTCAACGGTTTCATCATGTCTTTGAAAACATTTATTTAATCTAATTAAAGCCTGTCCTGGTATTTTTACTGGTGAAAACCTTTTAATGAATTTAGCTTTAAAATCTGCATACGTTGCCGTATCTAAAGTTGGATCGGTTTTAAAGAAATTATACGCATCCCCTATCAATCGAAACTTAACAATATTTAAAGTTGTTTGTTCAGGCCAATCATCTAGCTTAGCTCGTTGTTCGACTTTTTCAAAGTATCTTTTCACGTCATATTTTCCCGAAAATTGTTCTACTGTGTTCGCTATCATACCCCAAGTCACTGTCCCAACACTGGGGGTTGTGCTTGCGGTAGGTCGTCTGGCATTTTTATTATTTTACTTTACTAATTTTTGAAATTAAACAAATATTAAATCGCTAAATTACACAAGGTAAACGTTCTTAGTAATAAAAATAAAGGCAGTTAAAATTTCTCACACATTAACGGAATAATAAAATTGCAAAACTAAGTAAAACTCTATCAAATCCTAGAAAAATATTAGAATATCCTATCAGGTTGTCTGGAATTCTCTTAACTTTTATTAAAATGCTATCAACCCTGTTACATTTCATCCCATTCCATTAAGTTGTCTCAAATCTATTAAACTCTATAACATTCTATGAATCTGTGAAATTCTGTGTTAAATTACATTTAAATCTCTTAAATTCTATATTAAATTTCTCAAATTTTTAGATTCTATAATTCTATAATTCTATTCCACTTTTCTTTTAACCATATAATCTCACTTAGCTGCCGCCACTGTAGTACACAGGGGTAGGGGGTGAAAGGGGAAAACTTTAAAATCCCACCCTACGCCCGCAATAATAGATAAAATGAATAATAAAATAAAAATACCTCCCTCAATAAGAGGTTGGTAGTTTCGCTGCCACCACCCTGTATTAACAGGGAAAATTTTGACAGGTAACGGTCTTCGAAGCGCTGTGTCGTGAGCCCTGTATGGTTAATTGGAGTGGGAGAGAACTTTCTCTGAGAATAAAACTAAGTTCTGTTAATTTAAATTGACTTTAATGAAATGACTAATAAATACAAAATACAAAAGAAATTTAGAGAAACACATCAATAGTTAACAAAACCTTACTAGACCGAAAATATTGATGAGGGAAAATTTACAACCCAAAACATTTAATTCATAAAAATAAACTGCAGAGAGCATTTAACCCTCCTGCCGTGAGCATTTCAATGATTGCAGTACGGGGACATTTAATAATACATGTGAAACACTACCATATTTGAAATCTTTACTCACCCCTGGCTGCAACACTCACGTTATATTATGTCCGAGTTTCGCGGACGCGTCATAATCTTTTAATACCTAATTTATTTTCAAAATTTCCAAGTGAAGGTTAATATTGTGACAATTAAAATCCACACCCGTGGCACCGGGCCCTTAGATTGCGAAAACGCCAATCTCCATTATTAATAAGAATGAAAACAAAATTCACTTGGCTAAACAAAGATTATAACATATTTTAAGCTTATTGAAGTTATTCGGGCTTGTCCATCCGCTCACGCTCGAAGCCACGGGACAAGTCGTCCCTTCCCTCTCCTGCAGGGTTTCAGCTGTGTGTCTTTTGCTGTGATAGCATATTTTCCAACTGGCAAACGTATGACATATATATACAGGGTGTTACACAACGTTACTGACTTTTCTTTGCAAACTTAAGTTACCTATTATTGGTACTTAATCGACATTATAAAGGCAGTTTAAGGAAAAACAGAAACAAAACAGAATAAAATCACAACTCGTAATTGGTTAACGTGTCAAGCCATAGTACTATATCCGATATAATTACAGAGATATTAAAGAAAACTAAAGTACTTACTTCTTTTTAAGAGCTACAAGTTCTTAAACTAAGCATATATTTTTACTTGTCTAAACACGAACAGTTTATTTATATGTGCAAATAAAATGATTTTACCGGCGTCAACACTTTTGAACATGGGCATTTTAAGTACAATACCAACTATTACTAGTCTTAAATGCAGCACCTCCAATAAAAATTGGAGTTACTGCATTTTAGTTGAGCACAGGGCTCATACTGCCTTTTAGTTTGGTATATGGTTTAAAAAGTGGAGATACTGCTAACTCTATAGCTCATTTTTATTAAAACTATGGTCAATATTGCTGTCAAAGAGGTGTAAAAATACCAGAAACATTAAAAACGCAGCAACTCCAAATTGACAAAATCTCTCAGTTACTGGTTTTTAGGTTAGGACGGCAGTATTATAGTCTGGTCTATTTCCTTTTGTTAAAGAGAATGCAATATATTTGGTTTTTTTAACCTTAAGGGATAGTTTGAAAGAGTCTAGTCAATTTTTTACTATTTTGTAGCCTTCTATGACTTTTTCTTTGGTTTCTTTCCAAGTATTACCCATGAAAATGAGTGCAGTATCATCTGCGTATGATATAATTTTGCCTTTAACTTTTATACTCAACAATGAGTTTATATATGTAATAAATAGTACTGGTCCTAATATAGTACCTTGGGGTACACCGATTTTTATTTTTTGAGGATTGCTAAGAGCAGGGCCGTTCCTGGCGGGGGTGCAACAGGTGCAGTCGCACGGGGCGGCACAATTTAGGGGGCGGCATTTTAGCCTATTCAGTGTGAATTTATTCAATAAAATTTTCACAAACGGCGAGAAAGTTAAGGGAAATTGGCATTACAGATTTTGTTAGGCTATCAAACGTGTTTGAGCATGTCTGTAATGTGTCTGATCATGTTTAGAATATAGAACGTAAATGAAATAAAACGTCACGTATGGGGTGCTTGATTAATGTGTCCCTTTTCCACTTACAATTAATATTTGTGTCTATCGAATATCTACATCATTTAAACCATCGTTATTTAGTAGTAAAGCTCTTTCAGCAGCGTCTAATATTTGGTATAGAAGAGAAGTTGGAGAATATCTGATATTTTGTTGGTGTTGAGCAAAACCAAGATACCATAAAATACTGGCAAAATGACAACATGTACCTAATTTCCTGGCTCCTGATATGCAAGTACAGTAATACCTGTCAATTGGATTCTCTTCGTCGTAATTGTGTTCTCGTTTTGTATTATAAGCAATCCATTGTTGACAGGGCCGTTCCTGGCGGGGGTGCAACAGGTGCAGTCGCACGGGGCGGCACAATTTAGGGGGCGGCATTTTAGCCTATTCAGTGTGAATTTATTCAATAAAATTTTGACAAACGGCGAGAAAGTTAAGGGAAATTGGTTAGTTTATTCTGTTAAACTCAATTCCGTGTTTTATTTCTGTTGTAAACTTTTTAATACAAGAAATAGAAACATTAAATTGATAAATGGTGTATATTCCGACTGACTGGCGCCATGCCGCCGTATATTTTTTGGAACACGATCATAGTTTACATGATATAGAATGCGTTAAAAAATGGTGTGAATTAAAAGTGAGACTGAACAAAGGCTGCACAATAGATAAGGAACAGTAAAGTGTTTTTGAACATGAAAAAAAAAGATGGAGAGCTATTATAGAAAGACTAATAGCAATTAGGAAGTTTCCTATTTTAGAAATATCATGTACATTCAACCTCAATTAGTAGTCTTTCAGATAACTAGTCAAACAAAAAAAAAATTATCTCGATATCTGAAAAACTCACGAACTTATTCAATTTTTTATTTGAATACTTCGCCTCGGCGGAAGTCCACCGTGACGTCACAATACACAACGCGCTGACTTGCCATGCCCGCAGCGCGCTGTATGTTCCCTTTATTTAGTGTATGTGCTCGATTTTCTGAAATGTCACAAAATGTCACTTTTGATTCGTTCGTGCCGAGCACAATTTTCGAATTTCGCCGTGCAATTTACGATCAGGTTTATCTGGAAGACTTCCTCTTTACGTCGCGACATCACACGGCCGTCCCATGTGGTGTTTTTCGGAAAATATGAACGTGCCAAAATTGCATATTTTAGCAATTTTTTCGGCTCTCAAATGCAAGCTGGCTATAAACTGCCGGTGCCTGCCAGCGAGTATAAAGATGCCCGCGCCCGCTCGCTGCTGGTGTAATCGAGCTCAACCCAGATGATCGCGGCATTTTAAACTTGGAAGTACCATAACTTTTTTATTTATAGAGATAATTTTAAAAAAACTTACAGATATTTTTTAGATTTTTACGACTATTTATTACGAGAAAATGAGAAAAATGGAAACTTGTGCAGTTCTTGGCTGGACAATGTGTCTCCTTTTCGGGGGGACAGTTCTCAACTGTTTGTACCTAACAATGGTAACTTTCTGAAAGCCGTGGAAATATTGTCTAAATTTGACCATATTATGGCGGAACATACAAATAATATACTGTTGGTATGTGTTGGTTTTCTATAAACACTTGTTTCAGTTATACCATTTACTTTTTTAATTAAAACAGTTAGAAATGGTAATTCATTTCTAATTTCCTTTTCTAAAGTAAATTTAATAGAAGGTTGTTTATTATTTAAATTTTCAAAAAAATTATCTAGTAACTTCATACCGTGAGCCCAAATTGCAAAGATATCGTCTACATATCTCCACCAGATAACCGGTTCTTTTTGCACGGGGCGGCAAAAGACCCAGGAACGGCCCTGGCTAAGAGTATTATTTAATTTTAGAACTTGGTCACGATCACTTAAATAGTTTTTGAATATTTCTAGTACCGTACCTCGACTCCATAATGTGATAAAATATCAAGAAGTTTTTGGTGTGGTACTGTATCAAATGCCTTTGCCAGATCAATGAAAACTGCTATGCTTTTTTTAGCATTGTTTAGGCTATTTGTAATCTCAGAGGTGAGAAATAGAGCGGCGGCCGAGTCCTCGAAAGTCGTCGTTTTAAAGGCGAACCCAATATTGCGGTATAATTTTATGAGACCTTTACAGATTTGTTTATTAGGTCAGTTTATACACAAAATTAACTGGACGACTGTGTATGGTGGTCGTGTCCTATTTTATTGGCCGAAAACTTAAAAAAACTGAAAATATGAATTTTAAAGTTTAACTCTATATAACTTTGAAAGCAAGGAAGATAAGGAAATGTTTTTTTTCCAGTTTAAAAGGCAGAACATTGACCTTTAAATTTATGTATAATTTGCTGCAAAAATATAAAAAGCAACCTTCAAAAATTAATGTTATTTTAGGAATTGCGCAAATATTTAATGTTTTTATTATATTAAACCTGCTATAAGTCGGTTATAAACAGAGGAAATTAAATTTTATTCTGTTCAAAAACTGGCAAATTTTATGGGCTTTAATTTGTCTCGATTAATAATGGGTCTATGTTTAAAAATAAAGGAGATACAGAGCTCTATTCACGACGAAACGTGGGGCGGCGGCAGAGCCCCAAGACTCCCTCTTGCCCGCTCAACCCGCGACGAGCTACATACAGTACAGTATTTGTTTATGATTTGTGTCGTTTAGTTTATATGTAGTTTTATAATTTGCTGTGTGGTGCTTTATGCGATTTTGAAGAGAAATAAGTTGTTGGCAGTCTTACGTTTACTTGGAGATTTAAAAGGTAGTAGGTAATTATTTGTAGGTTTTTGGCGTACCAAATCTATCGTGTTGTAAAATTTGCAGAATTACGATGAGTAAAGATACCTGTATTTTTTGCTGTAAAACTATAACCGAATACACAGGTGATAAGAACACTTCAGGGCTTCGCTACGATTTTTTCGACAGCAGAAATCAGAAAAGACGATGTTTCCTTACGAATATTATCATAACAAAATCAAATATGTGGAAAACCTGAAAATTTTAAATTTCACTTAAGTTGCAGAAAATCATTTTGCAGTAAAAACAATATTAATAAAATAATTGTATCCAAACAAAATGATACAAAAGCTCCGTGTTGCAGCACTAGCACATACTAGTACATATTCCTATTTACCTTTTCAGATGTTATTACCAAGTACGCCTCTGGATAATGAGTCATGTTGGCATAGTAGAAAAGCTAGATCCCAAGAACTATGGCTGTGTCTGCGAAACTGATATTTTAATCCCCAAATTCGCTACTAGTCTAGTCAATGAAAGAGTTGTAGAGAACATTTAGGAGGGGAGAATTTTCCTCTTCAGGGATGTGTTGGGGGTAGTTAGGAGGTAAACATACTAAAAGTCCCCGCCCCTAGCCCCGCCGTTTCAGGGAGAGAAGGGGGTAGAAACGTTCCTTTTTTCGATTCTTCGCTTATAACTCGAAAACGATCCGTCGAATGGAAAAAAGGTAATCTATGCAAAATTAAACGTAATTAAATTTCCAACAAGAATGTTTATATTCATTTTCTTCCTATGTGTTATAGTTTACGAGATACTCGCCAGCGAAAATCGATGATTAATAGAAAAAAATCAATTATGTACCTTGAATATTTCTACCAAAGCGGTTTACCGTGGTCTGCTAATAAATCACAGTCACAAAACAATCTTTATTTTACAACACTCGACGTATTTACTAACGTAATATTTTGTCGAAATCTATACATTTCCTTAAATATACAGTGTGACTCACTTAAAATGAAGATACCCTTATAACTTTTTCATTTTGTTTCCGATTCGAATCAAATTTTACCCAACTATAGAACAAATTAGGATCTACTTATGACCAGAAAATCATTCACCTGCTAAAAAGGCAAAGCCATCTGCGGTACCAAAATATGATAAAGAATAAAAATCACATTGATTCACGTAGCCACCACAAATTGCAGAAACAGAGGATCCCCTTTGCCAGATGAGCTTATGTATGAGAAATCGCCCATCAATAACCAAATCAAATTTTGGTGTATGTACGTTTGTGGCGCCGATCGGATGCATTTTTTAGAATTTCTAACATTCAAAATGTTTTACTTTTTTCAGCATATTTTGGCACCACAGGTGGCTTTGCCTTTGTAGCAGTCGAATATTTTTCTGGTCATGAGTATATTCTAATTTGTTCTATACTTGAGTAAAATTTGATTCAAATCGGAGACAAAATAAAAAAGTTATAAGGGTATCTTCATTTTAAGTGAGTCACACTGTATATTTAAGGAAATGTATAGATTTCGACAAAATATTACGTTAGTAAATACGTTGAGTGTTGTAAAATAAAGATTGTTTTGTGACTGTGATTTATTACCACGGTAAACCGCTTTGATAGAAATATTCAAGGTACATAATTGATTTTTTTTATTAATCATCGATTTTCGCTGGCGAGTATCTCGTAAACTATAACACATAGGAAGAAAATGAATATAAACATTCTTGTGGAAAATTTAATTACGTTTAATTTTGCATAGATTACCTTTTTCCATACGACGCATCGTTTCCGAGTTAAAAGCGAAGAATCGAAAAAAGGAACCTTTCCACCCCCCACCCCCCCTGAAGCGGCGGGGCTAGGGGCGGGGACTTTTAGTATGTTTACCTCCTAACTACCCCCAACACATCACTGAAGAGGAAAATTCTCCCCTCCTAAATGTTCTCTACAATCCCCTTTTGGGCATTCATTGATTGGATTATACCAAGGCCTCCATTCCACAGGAAATTAGAAAAATTATAAGTCTTTTTTGTAATGAAAAGAATTGCAACAGTAATAAATGTGCCTGTAAAAATGAGGGAATGCTTTGTTCAATCGAATGTAAATGTAATATGAATTGTAACAATATTGCCAACTTTTCAGAAGAACAGGAAGAAGATAATATACCAGAATAAGCTTTATTAAATAATTAAATCATTTTAAACATTCATAAAGCTCTTCTTTTAGAACGCCAATCAACACTCCTTTATTATTATAAGTAGGTAGGTACTAAACGAAAATTACAAAAGTATGTTGAAATTACGTCTATGATTGCCTTCTAAAATAAGCTTATTGTTTTATTTATAATAAATTATCATTCAATCCCAATCTAAAGTTAAATCTATTATATTTAGGGCGACATTCTCACTGCGAACGCGTCTAGTTTGATGACGAGTAGTGCGATCGGACTGTGGCTCTGCTGCGTACCGTGCCTCGCTGTTTGAACGGCCGTATCTTATGTAATGAAGCGTATTTTAAACCCCAACAAACCATTTATATTTTCTGTTAGATTTTACCAGGCTGTGAAAAATAATTATATCACCGCATAAACTAATAGGCCCCACCAGGCCCAACCATTCTGAAAATGCATACTAAACCGTGATCTCCGCAGAAAGCATTCTGTTGCTACCAGTGAACAACAGCGAGCAGAAGTGCCTTCTCCAGGGAACCCGCCAGCAGACGTAAGTTACAATATTTGAATTATATTTCCGCGACACTGTACTAAGTTGCGCCTACGTCAATCAATATCCACGCGCACTGCTCCCCCGTTCATTACCGCGAATAGAGGGGATAGTGGACGAGATACCCGATGCGCTGAGAGCAGACAGTCAGTTCCTCACGAGCTCCAACGGCGACCAGACGTGCCCACTGCAGCCAGCTCCGGAAATAAGAGTAAGTGAAATTTTTCTAAGACCGGGAGACAGAAAATAATGGTAAAGTCCGCGATTTCTGACTTGTAAAATATTTTTCATTTAACCGTTTCACCTGAAAATAATACAAGTATTCATTTACCGCTACGCACCGTGTCTGCACATTTCTCCCCTCTACCGGCTTGTTGAAAGAGGAAAGTATTTATTAAAACTCGTGATATCAAACAGTCGTGGTCGGCCGTCCCACGACTCTAGACGTACCCAGCTGTAAGTAAACAGGAGCCCCGCCAACCGTGCAAAGACCGATCCTCGAAGATTGCTCCTACCGCGACCACGTCATTACCGCACGCAGCAAATATAGAGTCCCCCAGTCTAACCGAGAATCTTCTGTTATAGTCACCGCCATTTTTATCGTCATACCGCTGCCTATCACTGCCTGCTGTCAAACTGTACGTCACCGCCATTTTTTTCGTCATACCGCTGCTTCACTCCTGCTCACCTTAGTAACGTCACCGTATCGCATGGTAGCACTTACCGTAATCATCAGCACGTCACAGCCTGGGTTTGCTCTTTTGTGCGTTATGAATGTACTGTATATATTAAACTAGTTAAGCTGTACATAGTTTCGTTATCACTGTAACTTATAGGAAATAAATAGATATTTTGTTTTACCGAATTCTGTGTTTTACTGCTGTTTGTGTAACAGTCCAATTTTCCCAAATTGACCCACTGGAAGTTACTGTTTTCTCCACTGTAGCTATCCCAGCCCTACTGTAACAGGCTGTGTTAAGAGGCTAGTGTGGGACCTTTGAACCACGTAAAAAATTGTAAAGGTGGCGCCCGAGTAACCGAACCGTTGCTAAGGTGCCAAAAGTGAGCACTTTCCGGCCTCACCGGAAAGTATACGTCACAAACTTGGCGCCCGAGCAGGGACTGTATTAAATTAAATTAGATTGTGGGAAAATTTAATTGGACTTTCGCATTCGGCAGTGACCGGACGCGACCGAAAAAGTACCGACCGGCCTAGAGAGACATCTGAGGTGTCATTTTCGACTAAACCGACCACGAGGAAGCGATTGCGACCATTACCGAACTGCTCCGACCACTCCCGAAGACGTTCTCGACCATTTTAAGAAGACTATTAGATTTTGGGAATTGAACATAGGTTCCGGCGGTGTTAGCATACGAAGAGGCTGCACTTTTAACCGAAAACCCGAACTCCGGCCGAACGTTTCCGAAGTGTACCGAAGGGATCCGAAAAGGAACGAAGTCGTGTGGGGTATCAAATTCAGGGTAATCGGACCCAAGGAATCGATTGCCACCAGTGTCCGGCCGATCAGACCAACCGTTCCGGAAAAAAGTGCGCTACGGCCAAAGTAAGGGTCGAATTTTAGGTCCGGATTTTACCCGGAATACTTGGAGTCCCCGGAGTCCGGAGTTACTAGGCAAGTGACCCCTCGTGAAATAGTAACTTTGGGACGCTGAATCGATTGCCACTGGTTTCAGACCGCTCCGACCGGAAAACCGTGTACCACAGCAACCTGGGAGGTCGAAACTGAGTAAGACCGACAAGATTGGGTAACTGGCATCTCAAGACACCATCTAATTCGATTTCACCGTTTCTACCGATTTTCTGGATTATCCCCGGAGTCCTACCAGTTCCGGTGATAAATTCTATCCGATTGGTGTCTACCCCTACCAGTAGAGCTCCAGTGCGTAAAACATTTGCGCATAGCTGCAGCCACTTATATCCGCTGCCAAGAAGTCAGAACGGAGAGTTCTGCTTGAGAACTCGAAGGGTAAGGACGTCTCCGAAGAAGCACTATCAGATACCGCCTGATACCTGCTTTCTTCACTGTCACTGTCCTCACCACTGTCACTGTCACCGCCACCGTTCACTGTTGTCCGTTACCGTCGAGGGAGTTCTGCTTGAGAACTCGAACGGTAAGGACGTCTCCGAAGAAGCACTACCAGATACCGCCTGATACCTGCTTTCTTCACTGTTACCATCCTCACCACTGTCACTGTCACCGCCACCGTTCACTGTTGTCCGTTACCGTCGAGAGAGTTCTGCTTGAGAACTCGAACGGTAAGGACGTCTCCGAAGAGCACTACCAGATACCACCTGTTACCTGCTTTCTTCACTGTCACCGTCACCGCCTCTGTCACCGTCATCACTGCTGGCACCGTCACCGTCCTCACCACTGTCACCGTCACCGCCATCGTTCACCGTTGTCCGTTACCGTCGAGAGTTCTACTTGAGAACTCGAAAGAGAAGGACCTCTCTGAAGCAGCACTACCAGACATCATCTGTTACCGACTGTTCCAACATAGACCGTCCACCGTCCACCGTCACCGTCCCTGTCACCGTTCACCGTTCATCGTTGGCCGTTACCGTCCAGAGTCGGAGTGTTTTGAAGTCATCTCAGAGAAGCAAACATGTCCGATACCGAGGAAGAACTAAAACATGAGTCAGAAAAGCCGGAGGATGTCCGCCCACCGGAATCAACTGATGTCCGTTTTAGCTGGATCTATAAGCTCAAGAAGGAACAACTGGATACCGAACTAAGCAAATTCCGCCTGGACCTGTCTGGCACCGTAGAAGAAAAGAAACGGCGCCTGATTAAATTCATCAAGGATCCCAACTACTTCACGGCTCACCTTCCCGCCACTCCGGCCACCGCCACTAGTGATTCCACCGCAAGCCCAGACCGTGACATCTGTCCCACCTCCGTCCACGGTTACTAGTAATACGATGCTAGACCCTCTCAAGATCCGTAAATGGGGTATCCACTTTAATGGGAAAGGAGACCCTGCCGCCTTCCTAGAGAGGCTAGAAGAAGTATGCTCCTATACTGGAATGCGACCGGAACAGCTGTTACCCGTACTACCAGAGCTGTTACAAGGAACGGCAGTCTTATGGTACCGCAATAACCGGGCTCGTTGGACCACTTGGAGCGAGTTTACGAAAGATTTCCGCATCTTCTACTTCCCGGTGAACTACCAGGAGGAGATAGAGGCGCAGATTAGTCGCCGCTTACAGAAACCGGAAGAAGCTGCCAGCACCTATCTGATTGATATGCAGACTCTGATCCGGAGACATGGAGACTTCTCCGTACAGGAGGAACTTCGATGGGTATACAGAAACCTGCTTCCCGATTACAGACAGTACATCCCAAGGACCACAGTGAGCGACATTTCCACCCTGACCGCCAGAGTGATGGAATACGAAACTCTACGCCGGGAAATGCAGCAGGTGTATCGTGCCACCTCCGCTACATCACACCCAGGTATGCACACGACTGCCCCCGTCACCCAGCGGCCAGCACCAACCTACCTCCCGGATCCACCGCCACCAGTACCGTCAGGAGGAGCGCGAATGTCCACCCCAGCATCCCAACCGCCTCCAGGAAACCGCAGAGCCATTGAACCGGCACCAATACCGTCAACAAGTGGCATGACACGCGCCGGAAACAGACCGCTGGAAAGTAGATCACCGGAAAACAGACCACCGAGCCAAAGACCGTCAGAAAATAGGCCGCCCGTCAACAATGAGCCCACACAGGACCTCAACAGTAACTGCTGGAGATGTGGCAGATCTGGACACTTCCGCAGTCAATGTCGATTTCCGCCACAACTATTCTGCTCACGCTGTGGCCGACCAGGTATCATGACACGGGATTGTCAGTGCCGAAGGATGGAAAACTAGACCGGAACCGCACCGTAACGAGGCCAGTACGGTTCCCTCCTACCTCCGCATCGCAAGATACCGACTTCAAGGATAACCGACCGCACATACCAGTGACCATGTATGGTAGAACGTTCTCCGCCCTAATAGACACCGGTGCCGTCCGTTCCTACGTGGGAAACCAAGTAATGGAACTCTGCAAGCAACAGGGAATACCCTCTGTTAGTATATCCGCCCCTTCCGCCCAACTAGCAGATGGAAACCTAGTAAACATCATCAGTGCCTATGATCTCGACTTCATGGTAGAGGAAAGTTCGTTTTCCGAAAGACTACTCTACCTCCCGAATCTGACATCCGACATTGTACTAGGCATGGACATCCTGAGTACAAGGGAATTTACACTGGATCTAACTACCGCCACCGTCTACCTGGATCACCGCCCTGTCTCACTGCCGCTGCCAACTTCTGCGCTGACTGGAATCGCCCTGACTCTGTCCCAGGATGAAGAAACCCGCCTTCAGGAATTTTTGGATATGGAACTGCCAAGTTTTCAAGACATAACCGGAACCACTAAACTAGCCCAACACCACATCCGCCTGTCGCAACCGGAACCAATCAAACAGAGATACCGCCCACAAAACCCTAGGATGCAGGAAATTATTAACACCGAAGTCGACGAAATGTTAGCTAATGGAATTATCGAACCGTCCAACAGTCCATGGAGTTCACCTGTGGTCATAGTCCGCAAAAAGGATGGAAAGCCCCGTTTCTGCATAGATTTTCGGAAAGTAAACGAGGTCACGGAAAAAGATGCCTATCCACTACCGTATATCAATGCAATACTGGACAAACTCCGAAAAGCTCGTTACATTTCTAGTATAGATCTAAAACAAGGATACTGGCAAATACCACTCTCTGCCGAAAGCAAGCCTATCACAGCTTTCACCGTACCAGGACGAGGACTGTTCCATTTCCGAGTTATGCCGTTTGGACTTCATTCCGCACCTGCTACTTTTCAACGACTCTTGGACCGAATCATTGGACCTGATATGGAACCATATGCTTTCGCATATTTGGATGACATTATAGTCCTGGGTGAAACTTTTGAAGATAACCTGAAGAACCTACATGAAGTATTCCGCCGACTGAGAATGGCCAATCTACAGCTGAACCCCGAGAAATGTCAGTTCTGTAGAAAGTCGCTACGTTACCTAGGACATGTGGTTACCGCGGAAGGCATCAATACCGATCCAGAGAAAGTGGAGGCCATTGAAAAGTTTCCCACACCTCGAAACGTGCGAGATGTTCGTCGTTTGCTTGGTGTTGCCTCCTGGTACAGACGATTCGTACCAGCATTTTCCCAAATTGTGACTCCGTTAACCCGACTCTTGAAAAAGAACCACCGTTTCAAATGGGACACCGAACAGGAAGAAGCTTTTGGTCAACTGAAGAAGTGTCTGACTAAGGCTCCAGTTTTGACCTGTCCCGACTTCAAGAAGCCGTTCACCCTACAAACCGACGCCTCAGACCAAGGTTTAGGGATAGCCTTGACACAGGAAATTGAGGGACATGACCGAGTGATTGCCTACGCCAGCCGAACCTTAACTCCCGCCGAGAAGAACTACTCCGTAACGGAAAGGGAATGTTTGGCCATCGTGTGGGGAATAGAGAAGATGAGACCGTACCTCGAAGGGTACCACTTCACCGTCTTGACCGATCACCAGTCCCTCCGCTGGTTACACTCTATCAAAAGTCCGACTGGCCGCCTAGCTCGCTGGAGCATATTTTTGCAACAGTATGACTTTGAGATTAAGTACCGTAAAGGAAGCTTAAACCGTGTAGCTGATGCACTGTCACGTCAACCATTGGAAGGACCTTCTCCCGCCACGGGTACCGAAGAATTATGTGCTGTGAATGAGGTACCAAACTGTTCTTGGTACAGACGGAAGAAGTCGGAAGTTGAAAAGAACCCAGAACCTAATCCGGATTACTGTGTACGTAATGACCGGCTGTACCGCCACTTCTGGGATTCCAGTGACTTAACCGAACCCGACCAATACGACCCGTGGAAGTTATGCGTACCAACGCCACTCCGGACCACAGTTTTGCAAGAAAACCACGATGCTCCGTCCGCTGGACACATGGGAATTGCCAAGACTACAGCCCGGATCACACAAAAGTACTACTGGCCAGGGATGTTCCGCGACATCGCCAGATATGTACGTAGCTGTATGCAGTGCCAACGTTACAAGATCTCCCAGCAGCAAACACCAGGAGCCATGCAACCGTCCATCAGCCGCCAACCCTGGGAAACTGTCAGCACCAACCTAGTAGGACCGCTGCCTAGATCTAGTAAAGGAAACAGCTACCTAGTAGTGTTTCGAGACCGTTTTACGAAATGGATCCAGTACCGTCCCCTACGAAGTGCCACCGCCCGCAATGTCAGCCAAGCTCTCTACGATGAAGTTATCACCCGTTTCGGATGTCCGCGTACCGTGATCACGGATAATGGTACCCAGTACGACAGCCGTATGTTCCAGTCATTATTGGACGAATTTGGTATCCAGCACCGTTTCACGCCACCGTACACACCACAGGCAAATCCCGTTGAACGAGCCAATCGCACTATCAAGACTATGATAGCACAATACTGCGAACAGGATCACCGAAAATGGGACCAACACTTGAATAGCTTTCAGCTAGCTATCAACAGTTCCAAACATGAATCAACCGGATTTTCACCCGCCTTTCTGAATTTTGGAAGAGAATTGTCGCTACCAGCCACCGTATACCAAGCCGAAACCAACGAAGCTACCGAACCCAACGAAGATGAGGATAATCAGATCCCAACCGTTCATACCGACCGCCTAAAAAAGTTACAGGAAATGTTCGAACTGGTTAGGATAAAGCTTGCCCAAGCATATACTTCCCAGAGCAAATACTATAACCTACGACGCCGGGATATCCAGTATCACGTGGGTAACCGGGTTATGAAACGGGAACATCCCCTCTCCTCGGTTATTAAAGGCTTTGCGTCTAAATTAGCTCCGAAATATTCTGGACCGTATACCGTGACCCAAGTCGTATCACCCGTGGTTTACAATCTAAAGTCTGATACTGGAAAGAAACTGACCCGTATCCATATTAAGGATTTGAAACCACATGTAGCTGTCAACGAACCGCCAAGGACAGAACAGACCGCCAAGAATAAACCTTCCAGGAGACCACCAACCTCGTTTCCTGGCGAAGGAAATCGGCCGCCCGTCCCGCCCGAGTACGTTACCCGTCAATCTGCCAGATTGAGACAACGCCAAGAAGTTCAGCGTAACCTACTCCCATAGGGACCTGATCGCTGCAAGAATAGAAAAAGAAATCCAGCATCAAAGACCAGAAGCAACCGTTTAATTTTTCATCATTTAAGGTATTTATTTTAGGAGGACCCTCCCTACCAGGATCTAGGAGTATGGTATCCAGCCGTAGCAAGAGGACCTCAGTAATATTTTACTTGTTTTCATTATTACCATTGTTATTTTTGAAAAATTTAGTTTTGATTTTCAGTTGTAAAAGGTGTATGTGCCCCCAAATAAAGTTTATGCAACCGGAGTGGGGTACGCGCCTTAAAATCAGTTAGGGAACTTGAGTAAATTTTCTTTTAATCTTTTTCCAGTACGAAAGCAAGAAAGAAAAAAAATAATTACATTATTTTTTTTTTATGAAGTAAGAGGGGGGTGTAATGAAGCGTATTTTAAACCCCAACAAACCATTTATATTTTCTGTTAGATTTTACCAGGCTGTGAAAAATAATTATATCACCGCATAAACTAATAGGCCTCACCAGGCCCAACCATTCTGAAAATGCATACTAAACCGTGATCTCCGCAGAAAGCATTCAGTTGCTACCAGTGAACAACAGCGAGCAGAAGTGCCTTCTCCAAGGAACCCGCCAGCAGACGTAAGTTACAATATTTGAATTATATTTCCGCGACACTGTACTAAGTTGCGCCTACGTCAATCAATATCCACGCGCACTGCTCCCCCGTTCATTACCGCGAATAGAGGGGATAGTGGACGAGATACCCGATGCGCTGAGAGCAGACAGTCAGTTCCTCACGAGCTCCAACGGCGACCAGACGTGCCCACTGCAGCCAGCTCCGGAAATAAGAGTAAGTGAAATTTTTCTAAGACCGGGAGACAGAAAATAATGGTAAAGTCCGCGATTTCTGACTTGTAAAATATTTTTCATTTAACCGTTTCACCTGAAAATAACACAAGTATTCATTTACCGCTACGCACCGTGTCTGCACATTTCTCCCCTCTACCGGCTTGTTGAAAGAGGAAAGTATTTATTAAAACTCGTGATATCAAACAGTCGTGGTCGGCCGTCCCACGACTCTAGACGTACCCAGCTGTAAGTAAACAGGAGCCCCGCCAACCGTGCAAAGACCGATCCTCGAAGATTGCTCCTACCGCGACCACGTCATTACCGCACGCAGCAAATATAGAGTCCCCCAGTCTAACCGAGAATCTTCTGTTATAGTCACCGCCATTTTTATCGTCATACCGCTGCCTATCACTGCCTGCTGTCAAACTGTACGTCACCGCCATTTTTTTCGTCATACCGCTGCTTCACTCCTGCTCACCTTAGTAACGTCACCGTATCGCATGGTAGCACTTACCGTAATCATCAGCACGTCACAGCCTGGGTTTGCTCTTTTGTGCGTTATGAATGTACTGTATATATTAAACTAGTTAAGCTGTACATAGTTTCGTTATCACTGTAACTTATAGGAAATAAATAGATATTTTGTTTTACCGAATTCTGTGTTTTACTGCTGTTTGTGTAACAGTCCAATTTTCCCAAATTGACCCACTGGAAGTTACTGTTTTCTCCACTGTAGCTATCCCAGCCCTACTGTAACAGGCTGTGTTAAGAGGCTAGTGTGGGACCTTTGCCCCACGTAAAAAATTGTAAAGGTGGCGCCCGAGTAACCGAACCGTTGCTAAGGTGCCAAAAGTGACCACTTTCCGGCCTCACCGGAAAGTATACGTCACACTTATTTATTTTTAAAAATAGACCCAATATTAATCGAGACAAAATAAAGCCTATAAAATTTGTCAGTTTTTGAATAAAAAATCATTTATGTACCTCTTTTTATAAGCGAATTACGGTGGGTTAAAGAAAATAAAATATTTAAATTTTATTTTAAATTTTAAATTTTATGCAATTCCTAAAATAACGTTAATTTTTAAAGGTAAACTTTTTTATCTGTGCAAAAAATTATATATAAAATTAAATAGAAATGTTTTTTCTATAAACCTGCAAAAATTCAGGTTTCTGTCTCAAATATTTTTGAAGCTATATGAAGTTAAATGTTAAAATTGAACTTTCCAATTTTTTTACGTTTTCTGGCTATGACATAGGTCTCGACCAACGGAAACAGTCGTCCATTATGATTCTTATGTAAAAAAACATGCTCAATCGAATGGTAATGGTCCCAATAAATTATACCTCGATATTGGGTTTTTGAACGCAAATGTCGGGCGACCGCCGCACTAAAAGTACATGGCGTCGGCTGTGCTTACATTTTCAGTAAATCCAAATTGATTTGTATCTAGAATGTTATTATTCTTGAAAAAATGGATTAGTCTTTCTTTAAGACATTTCTCTAGAATTTTTGCAAAATTATTTATCAAACTAATTGGGCGATAGTTTTGAATTTTATTTTTTGAGCCCTCTTTAAAAATAGGTGTCACCATAGATTGTTTAAAATATTTAGGTACATGACTCGTTTTAAAGATTAAGTTGATAATGTGTGTTATGGGCTGTGTGATTTCAGTGTGTGCCAATTTAATGACATTTGTTGAGATACTGTCTATGCCAGGAGCACTATCATTTTTTAAAGAAGAAATGTGGTTTATAATTTCATTTTCGGTGGCTGGTTTTAAAAACATAGAAGCTGTACAATAATCGTTTAAGCTAACAGGGTTATGGGGCACGTCTATTTTCTTTTCCATTTCAGAACCAATATTTATAAAATAATCATTACAGTAATTAGCCATATCTGTGTATTCTGAAATTAATCGCTGTTTTCGTTAATGATTTTAAGATTTTGTAGGATGATAATTAATAAAACACTAATTACACCCAAACATACTTAAATTAATTCGTGTAATGAACACAAGAAAACATAGATAAAATTAGGAAAACATCTCAAGCACGTACAGTGTTGCCAATGATTAGATTTTAAATACCCGCAAAATCACAAAGAAAATAGCCGCATTACCCGCCAACTGTATGAAATTACCCACCGAAATACCCACACTGGAAAAACAGATACGCGTTGCAATTTTTTTGTTTATATGGCTTGGTTTGGTGCTAAAAATTTTTACTGGTTTAATAATGATGCTCGTACGAAGGAATGCGAAGATAAAAAACAATATATTAATGCATAATTTAATGGGTATTTTTTAAATAAGTATAAAACGCAATAGAAACTATTAAAAAAATAACAAAACTCTAACAATGTAAATAATGTAATAACAAAAATATAAATATAATAAGTAATGACACAGCGCCAGCACACAGCACAGCGCAGCAATGAGCTCTATACACAATAGCTGTTAATTTTCTTTCATGCGAACGAACTGATTGCAATCACTAAACAGCCAATCAAATCGAGGTATTTTTGAAATCCTTGATCTCCATTGGTTGCTTACCGATTATGTTCACTTTGAACGAGCATAAAAGAAAATTAATGGAGTGAACTCGACCAATTGTGGAAAGGTTCTGTGTCTATCTCGCAGTTGTTAAACTATGTATTAGGCAACAGAGACAGAGAACCTGCGGATGCGAGCTTACCCCCTTTGCGAACACACTCCAATTTGTCACTGGCGCCAGATCTCAAAATAACCGCATTTTACCCACATGAAGCCATTACCCACTAAAATACCCACATATCACTAAAATCCCCGCAATTCGGGTAAATGCCCACCAATTGGTAACACTGAGCACATATGACATTGTCCCGCGCGTCTAGTCACTTCTTTTCTTCTGCCGTTGACAGCTGATCGGTTACGAGACACTGTGCAAGCGTTAAGCCCGGGGCGGTAGTGTGATCCAAAGAGGGAGTGTGTAGCGACCTAAATAAGGGGTCGCTACACACTCCCTCTTTGGATAACACTACCGCCCCGGGTGTGATACAATACGAAGGAAGGGGGTCAAACGTCCACGACACTTTTGGCGCGGCGTACTCGCGAAGAACGGCGCGGCGCACTCGCGAAGAACGGCGCGGCACGTCACTGTTGCACTGCGGACGAGGAGCTGCCGGTAAAGGCCTGGAATGTTGATTAGGCGTAGTTGAGGTCCTGGAACCTGGATCCGGAGGTGGGCCTGGAATAGGCGTTGCTGAAGCAGGTTGCTGGGGCAACTGACGTCGAAGGCGTCCTCTACGACGTATGGGGTGAACTGGAACCGGATTCGGGGTGTCCTGGGTAGGCGGCACATATTTGGTTAATGCCGACACTTGATAGGTACCGAGAGGTACTGTGGGATTCGTTGGATCCTTTATTTCGTAGGAGGTAGGGCTCACAATTCTAGAGACCTGGTAGGGGCCATCTCTACGTGGTACAAATTTGGAAGTGATTCCAGCTTTGGGTTTGCTTAGCACATGAGTATTGACAAGTACGAAGTCTGATACTTTGTAGGTCACATCACGGCGTTTGCTATCAGCAGTTCTTTTTCGGCTGTCTTGTTGGCGTTCGTGAGTCTCTCGGGCCTGGCTGAGAGTGTTCGCCATGGTACGCAGATAAGGAGTAATCTGAGGTACAAAATTGTCGCTTTCGATGATGGCTCTGAAGTCTCTTCGCGTATCATCGGGGTGCGTAACTCTCTACCGAAAGTTAGGTAGGCTGGAGTGAATCCTGTAGACTGTTCATGGCAAATCGCACTGAGGAAATTTTGTCCTTCCAGCTGGTGTGGTCATCTGCCGTGAGGATTGCAAGTTGCGTTTTCTGATCTCGGTTCTTACGTTCCACCGGATTGGCGGCAGGATGGTAAGCAGGGATAAGACTTTGGGTGAACCCCAGAGCTTGGGTTACATGCTGCATGACTCCAAATTGGCTTCCGTTATCGCTGGTAACTTTTCGAGGAGTTCCGTAACGAAGTATGATTTCATCAATTAGGCATTTGGCACGGGCTTCGGCTGTGGCTACTTTAAGTGGAAACATTTCTGTCCAGCGAGTAGATGTATCTTCGATGATAAAAATCCATCGCTCTCCAGTAGGAGTCTCTGGAAGAGGTCCAAAAAGGTCAATTGCAATGACTTCAAATCTTTGTGCTTGCACGGGGGTCTGAAGTAAGCCAGATGGCTTCATGTTAGAAGATTTATACCTCAATTCGGCTTTTTCTTCTTGGCGTCTTGTTTCTTCATCCTCTTTTTCTTTCTGACGTCTTGTTTCTTCATCTTCTTTTTCTTTCTGACGTCTTCTTTCTTCATCCTCTTTTTCTTTCTGACGTCTTGTTTCCTGATCTTCTTTAATTCGTCCCTTTCTTCTTGACGCCGTTTTTCTTCCTCCTGGCGTTTTCTTTCTTGCTCTTCTTTTTCTTCCTGACGTTTTTTCTCCTGTTCTTCTTTGTCTTCCTGCCGTTGCTGCGCCATCATTTTTTGGAATTGTTCGAATAAGTCCTGTATTTGTTTATCGGATGCCATACTTTTTGTTGTTACGGGCATACGATGAAATTAAAATAAAATAAATTTAACTGTCACGTCAATATCGGTAACTTTCTAGACAAATCTCGAAATAGCACGAAAAAGTCTTATCCAGAGTCTTTTGTCACTATCCAGTTCAGAGAATTTAATAATCTCCACTACTTAATGTCCAAATAGAAAAGTTCTAGAAATTTTCACGCACTAAATGAGTCTTTTTCAGTGTCTCTATCACTTCTCAGTTTAAAGGATTCAATTATCGCACTAATGTCCTAATAAAATGTTCTACAATGTCTCAAAAATGCACTTAACACTATTTTCCTGTTCGAAAATAACCCTCGAACAAATGTCCAGTAAATGAGTCCTCCGTGTTAGCACTAAACCTCGAGAATACTTCTCGAACACTCCAGCACAACTTCAGAGCTCCTCTTGTCATAAAATTCCGCTTTCTGATACCAATTTGTGACGTGTTTCCACCCTTAGGAAACCACCCTCGCAAATTCCGTGGGTTCCAAAAATTATAACAAGAGATGTCCACTAACACACTTTATTAAATATTTACTGGATACTTCACAATACTATTATTAATTTAAATACACTTTACTGACTAAAATCACAATGTTTATCACTTTGTTTATCTTTAAAGTCTTAACCTCACTTTCTATACTTTCTGAACTACTCGCCGAGAATGCGGTCGGTCTTTTATACCTAAAAATGACAGATCTCGATTGTTCTGTGATGACGCCACCATTCTCTAGATAATTCCAGATGTCACTTTGGAATCTTCTGGTAGGTTCTTTTTCGAGTAGGTGCAAATACATCATTCTAGGGGTTGTAACACATTACACTATTATTACAAGTCTTTTCATTTAGGTTTAAATTTCTGGCACTTGCCGCTTTGACCTAAATTCTTGGGCGGACATCCGCAAAACGTTAATAGACCATTTCTCAGACCCAAGATCAATTGCAAATCTTGAACATGACTTAAGACAAACGACCCGACACAATAATGAATTACTACACGACTTTGAGTTAAGATTGCAAAACTTACAAAGTTTACTATTAGCAAAACTTTCCCAGTCAAACGACGGAGCTGCAGAAAAACAGTTTATACCAAAATATACGAAAAACTAACGCTCGATACATACACCCATTCCTTACCACAAAACTACCAGGTTATGATACGTTTAAGCCCCTTCACAAAACTAGAGGAAGCTATAAATTTGGTAGCTCGAGAAGAACAATTCAACAAAACATCAAGACAGACATCGTCGCAAAATTTCATAAAAAATAACTTCCATATCAACCAAAATCATAGCTTTAAACCTCAATTTCCATCTCAACCAATGAATTTACCCCCACGTCAAACTATTCAAACACATTTCCCTACTAACCAACAAGTATTCGGAAGACAGAATACAAATCAAAATCAAAACGTCTTTAAACCAAGACCACAAAACACTCAGTCATATAAGCCCACTCCAATGTCTGGTGTTTCTGTCCAACCTAGACAAAATTTTGCCCACCCTTCAACAAGCAAACAGAATTTTTCGCCCCAATTTCGACCACACACGAACTCCCAAATTAAACGACAATCCCCATGGTTCAAACAATCGAGTCCCCAAAACTTCGTAGCCCAAGAACTACACACAGCTGAACTTGATCCAACAGTAGGATACTACTATTATCCAGAAGAATCTCCTGAGATTCCTAACCCTCGATTTGCAGATTTAAATATTTCCGAAAATTTCGATCTTACTCCAGAAGAGCCAGAAGAGTTCCAAAATCAAAATGAAGAATACAATGAGGACGTAAATTTTCCCAACGAGCCTCGGAACAATCAATCTTCGAATTAAATTCAGTAACCGCCCCTTGTAGTTTACCATATATAGAAATCCAAAACCCCCCAATGAAACTTCTCATAGATACAGGTTGCTCCAAAACTATCATTAGACCCCACATAATTGAAAACTTCTATTCTGATTGTATGTACACTAACTCTACAAAAATTAAAACATGTCACGGAGAGACAGACATACAATTTCATGCTGAAATCCCCGCCTTCGACGAATTTAATTCAGACTCTCGACGTATTAGTATATAATTTTCACGAATTTTACGACGGTTTAATAGGATTTGAAGACTTATCTAAATTTAATTTTCTATTAGATTTCGAAAATAAAGCTCTCTTTAACCATGATGTTTGCATACCACTATTATTAAATATCGACACATCACGCACCTATGATTTAAACTCAAATGAACTGGTTATAAAGCAAATACCTGTGGATATTTACAATGGAGAAATTCTAGTCCCAGCATTCTCAAACGGCACAGTTAATATTCCGGAAACCCTAACCATTGCGAAAAATGCTACAGTAGAACTTCATAATATGAATGAATTTTCTACACAAAAGCTACCTTTGACCAGCCCTTAAATGTTTTAACATTTCAAGATTTCGAAACTTTTACCCCTTATATACGTCCCCTAGAAAACTCTAAACATAAAATTGATCTAAGTAAAACTATCCGCACAGATCATTTAAATTCCGAAGAAAAGAATGCGCTCTTTTCAGTCCTAAAGAAACATCCCAACATACTTTACTTTCCTGATGACAAACTTTCTTTCACTAACCATGTAAAGCATGAAATACGCACCAGCGACCAGACCCCTGTCTATACCAAATCATATAGATATCCTTTCATACACAAGCAAGAAGTACAAACCCAAATAGACAAAATGTTAAAAGACGGAATCATAAGACCCTCAGTCTCCCCTTGGAGTTCCCCCATATGGATCGTCCCTAAAAAACTAGATGCCTCTGGAAAAAAGAAATGGCGCATAGTCGTTGATTACCGTAAGGTTAACGAGAAAACCATCACCGACAGGTACCCCCTACCAAACATTACTGACATCTTAGACAAACTTGGTAGATGCCAATATTTTACCACACTTGACCTTGCATCAGGTTTCCATCAGATCGAGATGCACCCAAACAGTATCGAAAAAACTGCTTTTAATGTCGAAAAAGGACACTATGAGTATGTACGCATGCCATTTGGTCTAAAGAATGCCCCCAGTACCTTCCAAAAAGTCATGGACAATGTCCTAAGAGACCTCCAAAATAAAATTTGTCTTGTATACATGGATGATATAATCATCTTTTCTACTTCCCTTCAGGAACATATTCAAAACGGCTCTCGAGAATTCAAATCTCAAGATACAACTTGATAAATCCGAATTTCTATGTAAGTCAGTCGAATTTCTAGGACATGTAATAACCACTGACGGCATAAGGCCAAACCCAAAGAAGATAGAAGCTATTAAATCTTTCCCTATCCCTAGAACACCTAAGGAAATTAAATCTTTTCTAGGACTTCTTGGCTACTATCGTCGTTTCATTCCAAATTTCGCCAAAGTTACAAAACCCCTCACTCAATGTTTAAAAAAGGATCAGAAAATTACCTTTACCGAAGAATACGTCTCCTGCTTTAAGGAATGCAAAAACCTTCTTTGCAATGAACCAGTTTTAGCTTACCCTGATTTTTCGAAACCCTTTACCCTAGAATGTGACGCTAGCAAATATGCCATTGGCTCTATACTCGGTCAAGACGGACATCCTATCTCATATTATTCCAGAACCTTAAACCCCGCAGAAATCAACTACAGCGTTATCGAGAAAGAATTATTGAGCGTAGCCGACAGTTGCAAATTCTTTCGTCCCTACCTCTTTGGACACCACTTTACTATCATCACAGATCACCAACCACTACAATGGTTGTATCACTTGAAAAACACAAATTCTCGACTGATTAGATGGAGATTACGCCTCGACGAATACGATTACACCATCAAATATAAAAAAAGGGAAACACAATGTAAACGCAGACTGTCTCCCACGACCCCCTATACAAGAACTTAATGCCATCAACAATGATGACACTAATTCGATGATTGTAAATTCTCCAGATCTACAATCAATTCTAGATGAATTACCCGAAGTAGACCCAGAAATCGCAGACAATTTAATAAAAGACATTGACGAACATACTTTCGACAACAACACTGTACATACAGCTCTTTCAAGTTCCACATTCACAATGCCTTACTCAAAATCAGCCATCAATATTTATAAAAACAAGATTTTTATAAAAGAAAGCGACAACGCAGTCACCAACACCCACATCTTAGAAACACCTTTCCCCGGATACAAGATACACAGAATTATACTAAAATCACGGACATCCGATGAGGAGGCATTTAAATTTGTAAAACAATTCTTACGTTCCACCCAAAATACTCAAAATTGTTTTAATTTCAACGACGAATCTATCAAACACACAATAATTAGAATATTTCAAAGGTTCTTAAACTCCAACGACTCAATGAGTTGTATAATTTCAAATAAAGTTCTTGAAGATATTTCTCAAAAAGATAAACAGAATCAAATAATAAAATATATGCACGAAGGAAAAACTGTACACCGCGGAACCAAAGTCACAACTAGTTTAATAATGAGAAAATACTATTGGCCTAATATCAACTATCAAGTTGCCCAATATATAAAAAATTGTCACACGTGTAACACTTGTAAATACGACAGGCACCCACAGAAAATTAAATTCCAAAATACACCAATACCCAAGAAACCTCTAGATGTTATTCACATAGACCTTTTTCACTTTTCAAATGAATGTTACCTTACTATCTTCGACCCTTTCTCGAAAATCGGATAAAGCTATCCCTTAAAGTCTAAAACAGAAATGGAAGTACAACAAAACCTCTTAACCTTTATTCAACACTACGGAAAACCTTACAAAATAATTTGTGACAAAGGAAAAGAATTCAATAACACCATGATCATTGACTACTGTGACCTGCATAAAATATCTTTACATTTTACCAGTACCGACAGCCCCGTTGAACGCTTCCATAGTTCATTAATAGATAGCATGCGATGCCTAACCTCAGAAAATCCTAATTTCCCCAACTACTACCTAATGAAATTGGCTACTATCGGATACAACGAGTCGATACACTCCCTTACTAAACACACCATTTTCGAAGTTCTTTTTGGACATTTAGACAAACCCTCTTCGTTTGAAATATCAGACGAAATTATCACCTCAGACTATATACAGGAACACAAAAACCTTACTCAAGAGCTATACGAACAGCTCAGAATAAACCAAGTTCTAGACAAAGAAAACATAATAGCAAAAATCAATAAAAAACGCAAAGAACCAAAAATTTATAATCCGAACGATATAGTTTATATTAGAAATTCCCAAGCTACACGCGCAAAGAATCTCCCTAAATTTATATCAGCAACAGTAATAAAAGACGAAGGACCCGTTATCATTACTAATAGAGGACGATTTACAAAAAATCAAGTACGTGACAATACACTCGAACAAACCCCAGACAATGATTCTGTTTCAGGTGAAACAGAGACTAATCCAGGACAAGATCAACAAACATGTCACCACTCCTATTAGTACTACTGTTGATTTTGAGGACATATTGCCTAAAAATCAAGTCCATTCATAACCCCATCTACCTAATGACTTACCAACCAACCCGACTTATTAATAACTATCACTCATTCTCTTACATCATCGATTTAAACATAGTCGAAAATCAAATCCAACAGACTACCGAAAATATGTTAGATTTCCCGAATATATGTACTAATTATTCAAACACGCGTTTAACCCAACTCTCGAAACTAGTATATTCAAAATTCCTAAACTTTCAACCCATGAATCGAAAAAAACGAGGACTAGTTAATGCTATTGGAAAAATTAATAAATTCTTATACGGTACTCCTGACGCAGATGACTTAGAAGACATAAATTCAAAGTTAAATACGAGGAATATGAGGAATCAACATTCTTTAACGGCTCAACTAAACCTAAGAACCTCTGTATACGCAACTAATGGATAGAATAAACAAAACTTTAGGGGTCATTGAAACAAATGAAAAATCAATCATGTTTCACTTGAACACAACAATAAACCAACTTAATAATTTAGGAAAAAACGTATATTGCCAAAGCTTAGCAAACCAAATATCACAGAACTTTCTACTCATTGTAAATCACTTAGAAACTTTAGAAAATGCACTAGTAAACTCCTATTCAGGAATTATACATCATTTCTTCATGTCTCACTCAGACTCAATACATATTTTGAAGACTTTAGTAACTCTTTATAACTCAAAAAACCTCTTAAAAATAGACACTGATGAATATTACAGATTATTTCACATTCAGACTAAAGTTAACAAGAATTTGATTTATGTTCAATTAACTATCCCACTCTTTGACATTAGAGACTTTCAATTAGTCCAGTTAATTCCTATTCCCTTAAATAACACTATCCTCATACCACCAAAACCCTACCTAGTATTGAGTATTGATCATTCTGCCCATTTATGGAAAGACACTGCCTGCCAAACGATCAACAAATACCATATTTGTGATGGAGAACCTCTACCTTGGACTTCCAATTGCTTCCTTAACTTGTTAGAAGGAAAACAACCTAACGACTGTGTCCTACAAAAGATCAAAGTAAATACCGATCTTCTATTAAGGATTTCCAAAGAGAAGAAGTGCTTCCCTCGAGAAGAAGTTGTTATTAAAAGCTCATGCCCAGAACAAGAAATAATCCAACTAAATACTCTCAGCGAAGTTACACTCGAACACAACTGTAGCATTATTATTAAAAACACTACCTACTCGATAGATAGTACTAGACTTGAAGGACGTCCATTCTATCTACCGAAAATCGAAAGATATACTATGTCCCAACTACCAGACCTTCACTTAGAAGAATTTCCCGCAGACTTAAGCAAAATGTCTGAATCACTGAAGCAACTCCAACCACTAGAAATTAAAGACTTCAAGACTCCTACTCATCACACTTGGATTCTCTACTTTCTTATTTTTTTTATTATCTTTGTAATTTTAATTTACGTTTTCTTTAAATATTTCAAGACAAAGCCATTTAACATAAAAATTATAAATAAAGGCAAACCGCCCAATGAACCTATTGAACTCCAAGATTCAAACCTTCATGTAAAGGATATGAATCCATTTTAAGAAGGGAGGAGTTATACGTTATCACTTGTTTACTCGTTATTTTTATTTTGATAACGATACTAGTAAATGTCATAATAAATATAGTTATAAATAATATTGATAGTTTTACGCTATCACTTGTTTACCCATTATTTTATTTTGATTATTAAACGTCTAATAAATATAGTTATAAATATTATCAAATGGCCACAAGTTTGATAAACCGGACATATAAATATCCGTACCAAACTCGCAGCCATCAGAAAGTGTTGTAAGCTGTTCTAATAAAGAAGTTAGTCCAATATTGCAGTTTTCTTCTACCGAGAAATCCTCGTAAACTTATTTTATAGGTTCCATCCTTTTTTATAATAATATACATAAATGACGTTCATTTTTCGAATTTTCATGTATTTTTTGTGCAAAAAATATAGTACATTATCTGTGAAAAATTGCCTCTAACTCGGAAAATTAGCAAGTTACAAAAAAATTCCAAGGAACAAAAAATATTTAGAAGACCCAATGGATACGTCTGAATTTTTTCAAATTTTTAAATTACATATTTTTAAAGCGCTACATTTTAAAGGAAAGGGTAGTGTTTCATGTTTTTCTGGAATAACTCGGTGGAAACGCACTTACAGACAAGTTGCAAATACAAAAAGTCTTGAATTTCGATAACATATTCACCTGAATTGTTTCAGATTTTAGTTTCAACTTCTACATTTCCCCTCCTCCACTGTTAGGAATTTTCGAGAGGCCATATCTCCAAAAATATGCATTTTTCGAAAAAATTCACAAGAGTAAAAACATCTTATTTTTGGCAAAAAAAAAGGTAAATTTATTGTTTCTCTTTCATTTTTGACCTAATAGGGTGTTTTCACTTTTTTTTTTAAGTCGAAAAATACAAAATACTTATGGTAAATATTACAGCTGAAATAATTTTTCGGCAAAAAAATTTTTTGTTATAATTTTAAAAGAAATATAAATTCAAATTAAATATTTCCCGCCAAAAAAGACAAATCTAGTATTACTGGTCATCTGTGACGTCACTGCCTATATATGTCAATGATTATAAAATCTAACCTTACTTAATGACTTTTGTTGTTATTGTAAATTGTAAGTCAGAAACATGAGTAGTAACCAAATAAGTGGTGTTTTGTGCCAAGGTGCAGAAATACTTCAGTAAATGCTGCAAATAAAAAGTTCCCATGTGTTCCTATAGCGAATTATTCAGGGAAAGTGAAATGGTTTAAAACAGCGAGGCGCGATTTTCCCAAATCGAAATCGACATATTATTGTTGTGAAGATTATTTTAATGTAAGTATTATTTATCTTTTCTCATCATGGTAAAAGTTAACCGATGATAGCTAGCTAGATGGATTATTACCTTCAATATTATAAATATATCATATATACTTACCGTAAAATTATGCTTGTAATGGTATGAGATTTATTTTGAATTGAAAGTAATATATTATAGCTTCTAGTATTATTGAACATTTATAATGAAATTTTGCTAGGTTATGATTATTAATTAAAATTGCCAAAATATTAAGCGATGCATGTCATGGCTAGTGATATTCGACGTCACAAATATATGAAGATACTTGTTTGTTATTTTCAGCTTGATGAAATCATGGAAAATTACATCCGATATAAAATTTTGGGAGGAAAAATGATTCTGAAGGAAGATGTAGTTCCACACATATTTAACTGCCAATCAGACAGAAAAGGAGCAGCGTCTGCACTAAAACGATCTCTTAAATATTTAGAATCTCACTCTGCAATAGATCATAATTTGATTGCCCACATAGACAGTGTTATTGTTATTAATTTACAACCTTCCATCATTAAATAAAGTAGTTTGTGTAGTAAATATGAAAAAAATCAATATACTAAAAATACAAATTTTGGTTTTTATTATTCAGATAGACATATTTTCAATATATATAATTTTAATTGTCAACAACAGTTATTTATAGTTATCATAATCCATGTTTAAAATGTTCACAATTTTGGTTTTTTCAAAATTTGAGTTCGCAATTACACAGAAAAGTCCTTTTTGTTGATTTGCACATAACATTTGTAAATATACCTACTTGCGCTTTAAATCTGTCTGTAATTTGATCATTTTTTATGTAGTTCTCCACATACTCTGAAATAATAGATACCGTCAGGTAAAGCGACAAGAAAAGTCCACAATCTTTCAATTTTTAAGTTTCAATTTTTCCTCCACAACGGCCACCACCTTCTCTAAATTGCGGCCCCTTTCCATATATTTATTATCCCTTATTTTGTATGCACCTACTACCTATAGACTCGACAGCTAGCGAACGATTAACTTTTCAGCTTCCTCACACAATTTCTCTGACATTTTATTTTTAACAAATTATTATAAAATCACTGCACTTTTTACTACTCTCAGAAGCAAATTTCAACAAAAGTTTATAAACTGACAAATTTGCAAATTTGTCTTGAACCATACATCTGAATTATATTGCATTATTTGTACACCGAGAAGATTTTGTATCCCAATATTTAATAATTCTTGTCAAACGGTGCTCTGGGCAAATTCTTTCTTTTACAGTGCATAATGAGTCTTCTGGTTTCAACTCCACATATAGTAGAGTAGGTAAAATCTGGAAGTAAAGTCGCTTAGTTTCCGAGAAAAAAAAAAACCGGCGTAGAACCAAACCAGACTTAGTGGGATTCTTTAGTAAGATAATCGTGTACACGAAATCGTTTTTTACGACATTTTTCGGTGGTCGAGAACTTTTTTATTTCGGAAAAACTCAAAAAAATAGATTTTTAATGAAATATGTTTTTTAACGTCTCCACCGCTATATCTCTAAAAATATTTGTGCTATCAAGCTATTTTTTTTTTTAGATTAAAGTAGACACAATAGCGCTTCGAACAACGTCCCACGTGAACCCGATTTATTTTTTTTTAAGTTGGTAAAATAATAGGAAACTCAAACTTGTTATTTTCAGTAACGTAATTTTAGGCAATCGAGAAAAAAGTTTATTTATGAAAATTTGTATATACATGCTGCGTACAAATTGAAGCCAATAGTTGAAAAAAGTTTTTAGGATAAAAATGTTTCATGTCCCGTTCATAGTATTGAGTCAGCGATTTTTTTTAACGGGCCAAAGTCATATTCTTGCGCGCTCGGCTGTAGCAAGCCTGCCGACTGCAACGATCTGACGATCCCGGTCGGGGTGTAATAATAGTTTAACTTATATCAATAGGTACAAAACCAGTAGTGATCAAAAGCATCTAGGGGATCAATATTATTGTTCAATATTTCATATATTGTACAGTAGTATTGATCATATGTTGTTAATATTAAGAAATTGTATAATAAATATTAAATAGTCTCCTTTTAATAATAAAAAGACAGGTGGTAGTAGTACAGTACCTAGAGGTAAAAAAAACTTCGAAGTAATGTCATATTGAACGGATTTCGTTCATTTTTGGCAGTATAATAGTAAATGTTTCACAGAAAAGTTTCTATATTGAGCGGGGGCTTGTTAATTTATAGGGGGTGGATGCCACCCCCTATGAGGGGGCGGCACTTAAAAAATATATGAAGTACAATCATATTTTAAGAAGAAAAGGTTCTATGCAATTTTTCACATAAATTGAAGTTTTTAAGTTATAACGACTTCAAAATTGCGATTTTAGCTTAAAAAAAAGTATTTCTAAACGGCTTTCGTCAAGTATCTCAAAAAGTATTACTTTATTGAAAAAACATTATAGACCAATTACAGAAAGTACAAACTGGGAATTAATTATATTTTTTGTTTATTGATGTAGGATTAATAATTTCGGAGATATTTAAGTTTACATTTGGCATCCAAGTGTTCGTAAGATAACTATTTAGAGTGAGAGTTAAATATCTCAGAAACTGTGACACCTACGCCAAGGATACTAATAGATACAATAATAGATTATTAATTAAGCTCTTAACTATTTTTTTATTTGTTTATGTAGCATAAAAAACAAAGAAGTTATGACCGAAGCAATGTCCGTCTACACATTATTTTAATAACAACGTCGCCATTTTGTTACTGTAATTAGCCAGTAATTAAAAAAAAAATTAATTTCAAACACGGTTTCTCATTAATATACAGCATGACGTAGATGCTCAAATTTTTTGGTTCGTATACAGCACTTGCTTTAGAAAAAATACAGTTTAAACTATAAAGGTATTTTCGATAAAACGTATTTTTTTTTCCTATTCCAAATATCTCAATAAATATTAGTTTTGTTCAAAAATGTGTAGAGATCAAAAATAAAGCTCATAAACTAATAATAATGCATTTCGCTTGTTTATTTAGTTACATAGATTTAATAGTTTCGGAGATATGAGTTTACAAATGGCATCCGAACGTTCATAAGACGAAAAATGCAGTTTAAATGTTAAATACCTCAGAAATTGTGACGCATGCTAAGAAAGGAAATTAAAGACAATTAATTGCGCTTTCAAATTATTTTTTACTCGTTTTGTTACCCTAATTAGCCAATAATCTAAAAAAATTATCTCAAATACAGTTTTTCGTTAAAATGTAGCATTACCTAAATGCTCAAATTCTTTTTTGCTCATTTAAAGCACTTGCTTTAGAAAAAAATGCATTTTAAACTTTAAAGGTAATTTCGAAACCCTTGGATACCAAATATAAACTTAACTATTTCCGAAATTATTAATCCTACATCAATAAGCAAAAAATATAATTAATTCCCAGTTTGTAGGGTGCTTTCTGTAAGTGGTCTATAACATTTTTTCGATAAAATAATACTTTTCGAGATACTTGACGAAAGCCGTTTGAAAATACCTTTTTTAAAAGCTTTTATTTTAATCTAAAATCGCAATTTTGAAGTTATAACTTAAAAACTATCAATTTATGTGAAAAATTGCATGGAACCTTTTCTTCTTAAAATTTGATTCTATTACAACTCCAATAAATATATATTTTTTAAGTGCCACCCCCTGAGAGGGGGTGGTACATTTTTTCTGAATGATATCTAATTTTTTAGATGACAGTAAGCAACTCCACCCCAACCTAGAATGCCATATATTAATCTACATTCAACTAACGCTACTTCTACGTGACTAATCTGACCAACCTGCATGCGAGGTGTATTAATTGCGTCCCAATGTCGCGTTTAGCGCTGATAAAAAAAATCGCTGTTGCCAAACGGTACACTTTAGGCAAAAACATATTTTTTCAAAAACTTTTGTGATTATTAGGCTTTATTTTCTTCGCTGCATGTATGCAAATATTTTCAAAAATAAAAAAGTTTATCGATTGGTGAAGATTTCAATACACAAAATATGTATTTTTAGTTTATTTGATTTTTAGAGAAATGAAAGTGCGAATTGTGCCCAAACCGTTTATATTGGTAAAAGCGCTACAGTGTGTGCTTTAATTTGACACAAAACAAATTTCGGTACCTTTAATAGTTTTAAAGATATGGCGGTGGAAACAAAAAAAAAACAATTTTCTTTAAAAATACATTTTTTTCACTTTTTATTGATTTAAAAAGTTCGAGACCACAAAAAAATGTCGTAAAATATGATTTCATATGCCCGGTGACATACTCAAAGGAACCTAATATGTTTGAACTGGTTCTACGCCAAAAAAAAAAAAAAAAAAACGACACGATAGACTTAAGAAATCGCTGCTCTAATACCCAAAAGCACTATTCACGTTGTTCTCGAGATGAGCTGCAAATAAACATTTAATTATATCTCTAGCACAGACTATTAATTCTACTTTCTTTTAAGGTTATGTTGTTAATATAAATAATCGTAAATAAAAAATAAACCAAATTAAATATAACATAATACTGTGTAATAATACAAAAACTAAATCATAAATTTAATAACTCTATTAGGCTCAAGCTGCAAACAACTAATTCATTAATTTATTTTAAATACATTTTGCTGCTGTTTTTACGCCCTCCAACTCGGTTGAATGAAATCGATCATCATTTTTAATACATAAAAATATTTAAACTAGGTAAATTGTTTGTAAAAGCTTTCAGTAACCATTGTTCACTAGGAACAGGTTTCAAATATCCAAGCCAGTTCGCCAGTTGTCTCTGGCCAAATATGGTTAACATGTAAACAATAATAGGTCCGTTCGGACTTTACATTAGCTGCACTAGTGCAAATATTAGAAGGAGATAGATTGTGACTCTACATAAGTTGAAGAGAGACAGATTTGCACTGGTGCAGATAGTGGAGAATATTTGAACAATAAACGAACAAAGTTATTTTGTCTTCTGACAGATATATGAAGCGACGTCACCAGGATCATTACTCAATAAGGTGACGTTCTCGAAATTATTCAAATATTTGAATTTTAAGTCGATTTGTTTATTAAATATTTATTTTAATCTGACGATATAATTAATAGAAATGCGTTTAGGCTTTCATATTTATGTATTACTTCATATTAATGCATGATTTGAAGTGAATTGTTATATATGGAAAACACCCTATTCTACAAGTTACGGAACCCATAATAAAAGAGGTGTTTTCTACCTCTTCCGATCATTTCCTACTCTGATCTTTTGTTAATTCTTTTATTAACGTCATTACAAACACATTGCACAAGGTTTCGTCAAAATCCATTCATTAGCACTCAAATTAGAGGTGAAAGTTGACTGGACTATATGCTAACAGCAAATAAGCAAAGCAAACGACGCCCGTGGATTATTTCTTTATCTAACTGCGCATCCCAGGTAGCAGGGTGACGTCATTATGACGTCTTTTTAAGGTGATTTTTCGTCGCCGACGTCATTGTCCCAATAAATGACGTACCAGAGACGTGATATTTATAACGTACTTCTGACGTCATCATCAAGACGTCAAATACACGTTTCTTTTAGGTCATTATTTTGACGTCATTAATAAATGACGTACCAGAGACGTGATATTTAAAACGTACTTCTGACGTCATCATGAAGACGTCAAATACACATTTCTTTTAGGTCATTATTTTGACGTCATTAAAATGATGTGAAATAAATCATTATAAAATAAAAATAAATAGAAGTATTTAGTGACTAGTTCAATTTTCGCCACATAGTAATAATAATTTTGTTTTACTATTTCTAACTAGGTATACAGCTCTTAAACATGTTTAAATAAAGATGTTCAATGGTTCAGTGAGTTAAGTGTTAGGTTGCATACTTACCTGGCGTACCGTGATCAACAAGGCGGTTCCCCCAGGGTGAGGCCCTTCCATTGCACTACGGTTAGGCTGACCCCTGCGATTATTCCTAACTGGAAAAGCGGACGTTATCGCTGAGTACTTGCAAAGCACTACCTCCAAACTCTACACCTTTTCAAGATCAAGTCACTTCCCATGTACGTAACTTACACCCCAAATATCCTATTCCCATCAATAAACTCCGCAAATTACTTACCACCCCCTCTGAAATACAAAAACATATCAAATACTCTCCAAATAATAAAGCCCCAGGTATTGATACTATCCCAAATACAGTACTAGAACATCTACCAAAAAAGGCAATTGTACAAATAACATACATAATAAATGCAATCATGAAACTGCAATATTTTCCCGCCAAATGGAAAATTGCAATTGTGATTCCTATCCTGAAGCCGGGAAAGCTACCTCACGAACCGGGGAGTTATCGGCCAATCTCTCTTCTTAATACCCTATCAAAATTGGCCGAAAAGGTGATATTAGGGCACCTTAATAGGTTCGTGGGGAAAAAACACCTCCTACCCTTCGGCTTCAGGCAGGGACACACTACCACCCACGCCATTTGTAAGTTGGTACAGGACACGTTATACAGCTTCAATAAAAAGCAGTGCAACGTAGTCCTGTTACTAGATATAGAAAAAGCATTTGATTCCACGTGGAGGAATGGGCTTATATACAAAATGGATGTAATACACAAATTCCCCAAGTACATCACAACTCTGATAAGCTCCTTTGTATCAGACAGGTATATCTTGGTGCGAGTGAACAACTCGCTCTCTAATAAAACTAGGCTCTCCGCAGGAGTTCCTCAAGGGTCCTCTCTCTCACCCATCCTTTATAACCTTTTTACCTCAGATATTCCTTCCTACCCTAATACTTCCCTCCTCCTATACGCCGACGACGTAACTATATATGCCTGCAGCTTCTACGCCCAAACAGCTACCCAAAAAATCCGGTACCACCTAAATCTATTACTTACTTTCTATGAAAAATGGAAGATTAAAATTAAATAAAACTGAAACTATAAATTTTAATAGGAAGTTTACTAACATTAAAACAATTAATAAATTAAAGATAAATGGGCTAGAAGTTGCAGAGCGAAAAACAATAAAATATCTGGGAGTCTCCCTGGATAAGAGGCTATGTTTTGGCCCACACATAACGCGGGCCATAAATTTGTCCTATGGGGCACTTAGTCGTCTCTACCCACTGGTTAACAGACGAAGTAAACTAACAACTAAAAATAAGTTAACTTTATATAAAATTATATTCAGACCTATCCTGCTCTATGGCTGTGTGGCCTGGAATGGGGCTTCTAACACACAGCTGGGCAGGATACAAGTCACACAAAATAAGATGCTTCGTCTGTTGACCAATTCACCGAGATATATAACGATAGAAGACCTTCATCCCAGCAAACATAAATATATAGCATATACGTAAATGCTACGTAAACTAAGTTTCGCAGAAGTAACGTGCTATGTAAAATGTGACGCATAATCATATGTGCATACTCTGCGAAATGTCAGCAACATGTGCATATGATTTTTACATAGTGAAGAGGTAACACTGTGACCTCACGGTATAGAACAAATGACGTAGCGTATATGTATATTCAACCACTTGCTATGTAAAGCATACGTAACTAATTTCATCTCTTTATAATGTAGCATATACACTGAAAAAAAAAATGGTTTGATTCAAGAATATATTGGTTTATATATATACGCAAATATATATTCTTCATATAAAACAAGTACATTTATTTCATGAATAATTAATTTACTACCAGCTTTTGATTACTTGCCACAAATGTATTTGTTTTATATGAAGAATACATTTATTTGCGTATATATATATAAACCAATATATACTTGAATCAAACCATTTTTTTTCAGTGTATGTATATTCAACCACTTGATAGTGACCTATATGTTCTTTAGACCTATCTTGCCTTGCATTCCTAGTAAAGCTCAAATTTCATTTAATTTATTTTATTAACTGTTGATTTAGGAGAGATTAATACTAGTGTCTTTTGTGTAACTAATCTATATTCAAGTTAACTAAGTATCTACAATAAGTGTTAAGCATTTCTCGGGTCGTTTCTGATTGTACTCGTTCTTTGGTCAGCCTTCATCACTCTGACATTTGCTATTTGAACATCAGTTACAACCTGTGAAAATAATTGAAATATTAGTCTATTTCATATAGGGGGTGGTGCACCATTTAAAACTCCCCAGGCTTGTAATTTTCTTATTTTTTAAGGCACATCAAATTGTAGATATTTTTAAAGCATTTAAAAAAATTTTTTTTTTAAATTGTTAAGAAAGAAATCTTAATTTCCTTGAATATTTTTTTACGTCACCCTGTGCATGAACTGCGTTAATGTTTTCTTATAAAGGTTTTAATTAGCTTCAATTTATATTATTACATCATATTCGAAATTCTTTTTGGTTTTAGAGAAAGGAATTAAAAACACTCCAAACTGATTTTTTTTTTAAATTACTTTGAAAGGAATGTAAATAATAATTTTATGCTTTATCTGTAAAAGACATATCACAAACAATATTCAGCGTAATAAAACAGTAACAAAAAATAAAAAAATATATTTTTAAAAACTAATTTATATTAAAATGTACTAAGTAGGAAATTGCAAATTTTTTATTTCTTAAGTTTTTTTATTTTAATAACATAAATTGAAGCTAATTAAAACCTTTATAAGAAAACAATAACACAGTCCATGTACAGGGTGAGTTAAAAAAATATTCAAAGAAATTAAGTTTCCTTTCTTAACCATTCAAAAAAAAATTAATCAGTCTGTATGGATATTTAAAGGCTTTAAAAATGTCTATAAGTTGATGTGCCCAACATGGTCATCGCTTCGAAAATAAAAAAGTTACAAGTCTGGGGAGTTTTAAGTGGCGCACCCTGTATAGTGTAGTAAATCTGGTTATATAGCTTGTATCCCTTTACTAAATTGTGAAGAAAACTAGATGCAAACTATTTTGATCAATTTGTTAAGTTATTAAACAATTTATGATAGCTTAAATAATAATGTATATATTTTAACAAAACTTTACGAAAACACGCTTCCAATGGAATGGAAAATTTGAGGTCGATCCGATAAGTTTCAGAAGTATACTGCTTTAAACATGAAACGATGTGCTCAAAGTGCTGTCATTCAATCCGAAAGTCTGCCTCAAAGTTGAGTTTACACTGTTAAAACCCAGCTATTTAAAATCAGATTTGTCTAATCTGTCAGAGGTAGTGATTTGGGGACTATTGGAGTATTTCAACATAAGAGTATGCAGCATATAACTGCTAAAAAAAGGGGAATGAAAATGCAACTAGCAGTGAATGACTTCACGCAGCTTCTATATTCTTGATTAATTTTAAAGCCTCTTAGATCTTAGATAATCCTGGTTTTTTGAATTTCGCTCTAAAATTAAGAGATTTTTTTACAAAATGTAATAAAAAAATATGCTAAATAAGCCCATTAAATCATCACACCAAATTTCAAGTGGAAATGTTTATAACAACGCCAAAAAAACAATAACAAAGTCGAAAATTGAACCGTTGACTGTTTAAGTGCATCAAGTCATAGAACAATTTGTTTTAGAATGTAGATTCTTCTCCTACTCTTCAGTGGTGTTAACAAAATTTTTTTAAACTATTTAAAATCATTTTAAATTTTTTATAAAGAACATTTTTTCTCAGAATTAAACAACTAAAAATTATTAGAATGCTTCAAAAGATCACAAAAAAGAAACAATTTTAAAAAACGGGGTTTTCTACGCCAATTGGCAGCCGTGAAGCATGAAAAAAATGCATTTGTTAAATAATTGCCAAAAAATTGTTTTAAATAATTTTAAAATACCTACTTATTTATGCAACAAGTGTGTAAAGCAGTACTTTTTTCATGCATAAGTTGTAGACGAGTGCATCAATCTTGTGAGAATCCCATGATAAAAGTAGTTTCTTTAACAGTCATATAAACAAATTGTTAATTAACGCCACTGAAAAGTAAACAATCAACGATTCAATTTTCGAACTTGTTACTGTTTCTTAAGCATTTTTTGTATAAATATTAAATTATATTATACTATTTACATTACATTCACCGAGAGCCATTTGATGTAAGAAAATGTGCGGGGACCTTTACCAAGATGATTTAATTCTACCAGAAGCATATTTTTAATAATGACAAATCTTAATTGTCTTAATTTATTGCAACAAAATTAACCATGAAGTTTCAGACAATTCTAGTTTTCTTCGTAGTTTTATAATGATCAAATTAATTTTTTTAATGGCGATACAAGCAATATCATTAATCACAAGACAACAAGAAAAGGGGCTGCGCTTTTGATCAGAACCATCTATAATCCTGTTTTTTAACATGTTGAAACCGATTCTGATATTAAAAAAAAAATTATCAGTTTTTATCACTTTTATCCCCTAAAAAGGGGCAATGATTTTGTCCTAAGGTTATGATCTAATTTTTCTGAATTATTTTGACGTGCTTAAGCCAATTTTGGACAAAAGAAAAATTGCAGGAAAATATTAGCCTACTTTACACATACAAAATCTTGAAATATACGTACAATACAATAACGAACACAAAGTAGGTGCTATAAGATGTCGGTAAACAATAACCATACCTATGCATAGTACTTACTTCGCAAAAGCTTGTGATCTGGGTTTCCTTGAATTACAACTTCTTACGCTGGATTCAGTTGAACTTAATAATGTGGGAGCAGCACCAACATACAGCTTTTGTGTAACAAAATCCATGTAATGATATAATTGTCTGTCGAGAATAACGATTGCCCGTGAAATAATTCTAACCTATAAAAAGATTACGTTTCATTTAAATAAATATCTTTATAAAAACGGTACAACACAAACTTACTTTTGGGTCATTCACTGGAAAATGATGCTGCACCTTCAATATAGGTATGTACACCAAATTCGCAAACAAAAGGGCATGTTTATGTTTGCACCTAACCTCTACACTAATAAAACGTGCAAACAAAATAATATTTAAAGAAGTCACAATGCTTTATGTTTCACACTTCTGCATCAAAGTTATTAAAAGACATCATCCACAATTTTTCACAAAAATGATAAAAAAACACAAACGTTAGATTTTACATCATTTTACACTGACGTGCGACACTGACGCGTTCCATGAGTTCGATGTCGTAAAATGAAGTAGGTAAACATTTTTAAGTAAAATTATGTAGCAAATATGTAAACTTGTGTATAAGTAATTAAGTTAATATGTTGACTTAAATATTGATATTATTTTACGTATATGCTATGTAAAATTATGTAAAATATTTTATATAAAAATGTTCTATTAATCTTACCCCTCAGAGAGGTAAAGTTACATTAATGTTTACTGGGATAGGATAACCGCAATACCCATGATCACTGACCATATTAGGGAGGTCTTCCAGAAATTTTTTACATATAAAATAGAAGCCTCTGAACTTACCCGGAACATTGCTGACGTGAGAAGTCACGATAACTCTTCACATACTCATAAGTTATTACATCAGAAACTTGAAATATATAATCTCAGAAGGCAATGATCCGGGTAAATCCCACCAAAAATCCCTTCCCAGTAATCATCCTTTCCTAGTAAACCCTCCCTTTGAGGAATCCTGTACCAGGAGAACAGAAAATACAAAAGTTTTACAAACCAAGCCAGATCCCCTCAAGTGATATTTACAAATATCAATACATTTTGCTCTAAAAACTACTTTGCTGTAAAAACTACTTTTATCTTATGACGATAAGCAAATTATTTGAAGCAGGTTTTTATAGCAATCTTTTCCTGCGTTACTGACCAGATATTCTAAAACCACTTTAATCTTCTGCATTCCTACTACCTAAAGCCTTGGCATATACAATTAAAATGCATATAAACTTTTGAAAATATGCATATTTAAATTTTATATAAAGAATTCATAGAGCATTATCTCCTGGCTACCACCAGCCATGTTCGGACGTTCTACGTCATTGCGCGTTCTGTAATGTCCGCTCAAAATATATACTATGTAAAATACATACCACATTTGAGATAATAAAATACATGAATTCCAATATCTTCGTACTTATAAAATTAAATAAAGAGCTTTAATGGTAATGTTAGGTTGCGAGTCAAGAGGTCCGAGGTTCGATCCCTGCACATTCCGACTTTTTTTTCGTCAAAAACTTTATTAATAATTGTGGAAAAATATTATAATTAGAGGTTTGCATCCCTTATCGGAAAATTCACTGATTACCAATACGTCATATTGGCGTCATATGTATGACGTCATTGGGCTGTGACATTGTGCCGTCTTTTTCACGTCATTTTTACGTCATGCTGAAGGTGAAATTGACGTAATTAATGCCGAAAAAACGACGTCATAATGACGGCATCTTGCTGCCTGGGATGCGCTCATATCTGACGTGGCAATGGGCGCGAATTCAAAATTTCTTAATTTAAATAATTAATTTCACTATTAAAATGACCTCAGATTGTAAAATAAAAAAATACGGGTCGAATAAAATTTAATACAGTATTTGAACATAAAATTTTTAAAAAATGGTCAACGACCCTATTGCCTTTTTTTAGCTCGGTTGTTTGCATTGAAATCGCCTATTATTAGAGTATATTTATATAGAGATGCTTTTGTGAATATATTTTCGTCAATTCTAGCCGTTGGATGAATGTATACTAAAAAAATATATGTAATTTCTCGTCTGCAAATGGGACAGTGAAATGTATGCATTCATTAAGATAATGGTTAATGGTGGGGGATTTGCTTTTCCAATTCCGAGACCAGGTTGGACTTGAACAAGAGAGCCTCCTCTAGTTTTATTATGAATTTGATTTCCATTAAGTTGAATTACTGACCAGTTCTTATATGACATATTGGAGTTTTCTGAGATTTTTGCTTCTATCAGCATGGCACAATCAATTTTTTGTTTTTCAATAAAATTGTTAATTATTAGTTTTCTCCTGGAGTAGCTGTTTATGTTACAGTATAGAAACTTAAATATTTGCTAGTTGAACATGCTGAAAATTATTGGTGTTGTTTATGAGTTCTGTGGGAGATATTGGGTCTTCGCTGTCTAGAACATTAGAATATATACTCGGCTCCCTGAGAATACGGCAGTCGAGTCCACCTTGTAGTTGTCAATGAATCTTCTTCTTAATTTTTGTAATAGTTCCTCTCTATCTATATTTTTTGGATCATTTAAGTCTATGATATAAGTGTTGATAATCATATCGTGGATAGTGACTGGGCTGTGAATTCTTGACTTTTTCTTTTCTTGTGAAATTTACACTGTTTTCTTGTTCAACGATTTTATTTGTATGTTCGGAATGCCTATAATTGGAGCAGTAGGTCTTTTGGGGCATCTGAAGGACCATGCTTGGTGGTCTTCAGATCCGCAGCCTGTACATTTCGATGGTAGTGTTGAGGAGCATCTATTCGCAGTATGTGGGCCATAACATTTTGGACACTTTGGTGGGGTATCACATAACTGTGGGTGTTAAAAATAATAAGTCACAAGGCAAAAATTAACGAGACGGACCTGTGCATAACGGTAGGGGGGTGCAACGGGGTTGCATTTAAAGGAGAGAACAGGTCAAGGGCTGAAGAGACTTAAAACGGGACTTAAGTGATAACCGTTAAGTGCATCACATGTGCAAAGACTAAAGTTTAGTTGTTGTCAACTTTCTTTTTACCATTTTGCATATTTATCAGTTGTTAAGTTATTCAATATACAAAGCTTGTTACGAATCCAGGGTTTCATTTAACGTCTATAACCTAACGTAGTAATAATAATAATAATAATAATAATAATAATAATAATAATAATAATAATAATAAACCGTAAACCGGGCCGCTTGCTTGAAGTACCCGCATGTACAAGATACGTGTGAATATCTTGTAACATGCGTTTAAACAGGTTATCGGTCTGTAGTTCGCTGGATCTGCCAGATCTCCGTTCTTAGGGAGTAGCACGGTTCGCCCCTCGATAATCCAGGAAGGAATTTGCTGCTCTCCATTTAGCCACGAGGTGAAGATTCTGGCTAAATGGCGGTGGGTGCTCGGAAGTTTTTTCCACCAAAAGGTGTTAATCCCATCGGGTCCAGGAGCAGCAAAGTTCTTGGAGCCTTCTAGGGCTCTTCGAACCTCTTCCGTCGTTATCGGTTGGCACACTGCTTGAGGCTGCTGGAGCCCTTGGCAAAAAGCTTCAAAGTGTGCCAGGGCTGGAGTATCTCGGTTTAGTGGACGCTTTTGTTCGTAAAGCGTCTTCCAGAAGTCTTCCACCTGATCTACAGTCGGCGGATTCTCAACAATACGCTCAGGCGGTTGGAACAGGCGAGATGGCTTCTTGCGGAAAAGGTTATTTTCCGCTTCTGCCCTCGCCCGCCTTGCTAGCGACTTTTTGCAAGCCACTAGCATCCGTATTCTATCGAGACAATGTTGCTTGGTGGTAAGCAGCACTGCCACGTTAAGCGTGTGATGGACTCGCCTTAAGTTTGCGGCGATTCGCCGCACTTTTGACGTGAAAGGCCTGTTCTCCGCCATGTAATCCATCACACACTGAATACGGGAGGCATATTGTCTCGCCGACCGGATCTTGGCTTCCATCTTTCTTATACGCCGGTCAGCTCTCTCCTGAGGGGAAGTAGTATTATCCCGCCTCACCACCGGAGAGAGCCGCGTCGCGGCGTCGTAGACGGCACAATTAATGTGCCAGATATCAGCCTCTTCCGGAATAGCTTCACTGAGTTCTGCGTCCACTCTGACCAGATCTTGTGGCCGAGGGGGCTTTTGATGGTGCAGCCCCCTTCTGGTTCTGATGCCCTCTGGTATGGGTGGAACATCTAAAACCGCCTCCTCGACCGGTTGATCGGGCGGTCTGTCGGCTACCTCTTCGACAGGTCTCAGAGCGGTTCTGATGTAGCCTCTGCTTCGGAGGTGAGATACATAGTCACGAAGATTTTGTTTCGTGAAAGCGCGATGCTCTGGGTGTATATCACACCACAGAGCATGCATCCGCGCCATGTATCCCCTCCGTGCAGGCTCACTGCTTTCATAGCACTGCAGAAGGTCGTCCCTCAGCTCGTCCGTCCACTCAAAGCGTCCATATGCGTCGCGGTTGTCGTCATCGGGCAGTCCGTCCTGTTGGGCCCCACCACCTTGCCCATGACCCCTATCCGCTCGGGGTCGATCGTGGGGGCCCTGCCTTTGGTCAATTGGAACCAGAGATTTGGGCTTGTGGGTGGTTAGCCCAGCAAGCCCACGACCGACACCAGAGGGGAATGAGCTTTCCCCTCCCGGGTGCACTAGGGCTGCCGGTTCGATTTTGCACCCCCAGCTGAAGTAAGTGGTGGCGCTACTCACCAAAGGCTTGATAGATGAAAGTCAGCCCCTCCTGCTTATTGCCGTTATCCGTTGAACTTCGCAGAACCCGTGGTTACAATTGCGGTACCCCCGGAGATAGGAGGCATAAGGTCACCCATCTGTTTTACATGGATGACCTTAAACTTTATGCCTCCAGCGAGAGAGATTTACGCCAATCTCTCAGGGTGGTACATGAGTACACTCAGGCTGTCGGTATGGAGTTCGGCTTGGACAAATGTGCACTGGTTCACCTCAAGAGAGGACGATGCGGTGACTACGGAGAGGACGCGCAGCTTGTGGATGGAAGCATCTTGCACCACCTAGATGCCGGAGAGACGTATAAATACTTGGGTGTTGAGCAACGCTCCACTCAAGAAGTGTCAACAGTTAAAAACGCTCTCCGCGGCAAGTACCAGCACCTCCTCCGGCAGATTTGGTCTTCTGAACTGTCGGGGAAGAATAAGGTGTCTGCAACTAACATGCTTGCCGTTCCGATCCTTCTACACTCCTTTGGGGTAGTGAAATGGACACAAGGCGAGTTGCGCCAACTCGATGTAGGAACCCGAAAGATGATGCATCTCAACAGAAGTTTGCATCCAAAATCGTCCGTTCCGCGGTTATATCTCTCACGACAGCAGGGAGGCCGTGGACTCTTGAGTTTGGAGTATCTACATAGCAGGTCGGCTCTGGATGGAGCTTGCAAGATCATCAAGAGTTCGGATCCCCTTCTCTGCATGGTTCGCGACCATGAAAACGCAGGGACGGGAGCGTTCTTATTCAAGGCAGCACAACGAGCAGCCGATGAACTTGGTCTCGACTTCGACACTGGGCGGGTAAACCCGAGTTCTGTCACCGAGCTGGAACCCGCTCAGCTAAAAGCCCATACAAAAGCAGCAGAGCAACGTAAATTTCTGCAGCTGCATAAAGATAAGCCCTTGCATGGAGTCTTCTACAAGAACATCGAAGACAGGGGCTTATCTGAGAAGCTGACCTTTGCTTTCTTAAGGTCAGCTGGGCTGAAGTCTGAGACCGAAGGGTTCATTATGGCTTGCCAGGATGGTGTCTTTAACACACTCGTCTATCGAAGTCATGTCCTGGGTATAGAGGTCCTTGATGTAAACTGTAGGGCCTGCCGAAGGGCGCCGGAGACACTTATGCACCTGTTGTCGGCTTGTCCGACATACGCTGTCTCGGCCTATATCCACAGACATGATGGAGCATTACGTGTGCTGTACTATCATCTGCGGCATACGTATGGGATAGACGAGACACCAGTGCTGCCTTACGCTCCGGGGGATATTGAGTCCGTAGTGGGGAATGAGCGGTGCCTAATTTATTGGAACTACTCGTTTCCCACCCTCAGGCAAATACAGGCCAATAAACCTGATTTAGTCCTCCTCGACCGTCAACTTAGGACAATGTTTGTCATTGAATTCTCCGCCCCAGGGGAAACAAACATTGTTCTGAAAGAGGAGGAAAAACGGACTAAATATCGAGATCTTCTCTTCGAACTCCGTAGACTCTATCCGGACCACACTGTTAAACTAGTGGTTCTTATCATAGGATGCCTAGGTGGGGTGAGGCGCACACTGCTTTCGGAATTGAAGACGATACCGGCATGCCGAAACTCGGCAGAAATCTTAGCCGGAAGAATGCAGAAGGCCGTTATCCTTGGCTCGTTACGCCTGCTCAGAGCACACGATTCGCGGACCCAGTGACCACTGACCCTACGGCGTAGGGAGTGGTCTCTGGTAGTACCAGCGTACCCTCTCTGGCATCGGAGACAGAGAGAAGGGCGACTGGCTTCACAAAAAAAAAAAAAAAAAAAAAAAAAATAATAATAACAGGTCTTTATTTAGGGCGAAGTTCGCTTGTAATGCGCTCTTCCACTTAACCCTCAATAACGCAGTAATTATAACGTAGTTAATTACTGTGTGTTTTTTACAGTAGGGTGTGTGAAAGATAAGCACTTGCTGCATGGTTTAAGCGTTGGGGCGGGAGTTTACTCGGATATACCAGATAGTGTCACGGGGACGGTAGCTCAGTGGTTTAGCGCGTCTAGCTTGTATACTGGCGTACCTAGCGAAGCAGGTTCAATCCCTGCTCATCGCAAAATAATTTTAATTATAAAATTATCCCCAAGAAGTGGTTCGGACTCCACTATAAGCTGTAGGGCCTCGTTTCTCTTTACCTAACACAAAACCATTCTGGATTTTCAAGGAGTTACTTCGGTGACTTGAGAAGCGGTTAAGAAAACATTTTAAGAAAACATTTAAGTGTCGATGTTTATAGAATAGTCCATTTTTAGTAGTGTTTCGCACACGTTTCGAGATCCACTGATGATTCTAATTAAGGTTGTGGGCTTTTGCGTTGTCTGGGAAGTTATCCTTTTACAATATCTATGTGGTAAATTGAGTTTCTGTAAGTGTAGGCTTATTAAATTGTCCTCTATTTCATGTTCAACAGATCCAATTACCACTGAGTAACTTTCTACAGGGGCAGATGTAGTTGGTTTAGTGTTTGGCAAAGTTTCTTTAAATACGCGTATTTTTTTGACTTCAACTAATTTTTCCAGTATCATTGTAATGCTGTTTTTCTCCTGGTTGGTTTTTACTAGTAGGCCAGTGTTTGTTTTGATTATGTCATCATCAGCATCTGGAAGTATCTTGTCCCACAGATCACAGAAATTAATTCTTGAGCACTCTGTATCTGTTAGTAAATGAAATATATATGTTTATATTTTTTGTAGGCAATATCTTTCATTAAAGGAGAGTAGTTCTTATGTTGAATGTTTTTGTTGGGTGTAGTTTTTGTAGTTGTGTTGGTTTTTGTGTTGAGATTTTTATCACTGGATGTTGATCCCACTATAATTTTATTTATTTCTTCTGTTGACAATGTTTTTTTTTTCGAAACACTTCCTAATCTATTCCTTAATTTTCGTTTATGCCTCACTTTTTTCCATTAACCATCATCACAAATTTCCATTTAACTGAAACTACTATCACTTTCGCTAGACATTTCAGTTTGTTAATACTAACAGCTTGTACTATGAGCAAAAGATAAATAGGTGTTCACTCTACCACTGTTGCTATAGAACTGGATTTTATTATAATTTGTTAAAAAGTAATAAAATACAGTGCAACAGCAATATGTGTGGGGATAGATAAGAGATTTTACTAATTTTAGTTTTGTTTGCTCGCTTAACAGATTTTTTAGATGATACAATGATTTGAGCTTAAAGTTAAAGTAAGATGTATAGGTGATATGAATGACATGATGATTATGTAGTACACATGGGTAGGGGGTGAAAGGGTAAAACTTTAAAATCCCACCCTACGCCCGCAATAATAGATAAAATGAATAATAAAATAAAAATACCTCCCTCAATAGGGGTTGGTAGTTTCGCTGCCACCACCCTGTATTAACAGGGAAAATTTTGAAAGGTAACGGTCTTCGAAGCGGGGTGTCGTGAGCCCTGTATGGTTAATTGGAGTGGGAGAGAACTTTCTCTGAGAATAAAACTAAGTTCTGTAAATTTAAATTGACTTTAATGAAATGACTAATAAACACAAAATACAAAAGAAATTTAGAGAAACACATCAATAGTTAACAAAACCTTACTAGACCGAAAATATTGATATGAGGGAAAATTTACAACCCAAAACATTTAATTCATAAAAATAAACTGCAGAGAGCATTTAACCCTCCTGCCGTGAGCATTTCAATGATTGCAGTGCGGGGACATTTAATAATACCTGTGAAACACTAATATATTTGAAATCTTTACTCACCCCTGGCTGCAACACTCACTTTATAGTATGTCCGAGTTTCGCGGACGCGTCATAATCTTTTAATACCTAATTTATTTTCAAAATTTCCAAGTGAAGGTTAATATTGTGACAATTAAAATTCACACCCGTGGCACCGGGCCCTTAGATTGCGAAAACGCCAACCTCCATTATTAATAAGAATGAAAATAAAATTCACTTGGCTAAACAAAAGATTATAACATATTTTAAACTTATTGAAGTTATTAGGGCTTGTCCATTCGCTCACGCTCGAAGCCACGGGACAAGTCGTTCCTTCCCTCTCCTGCAGGGTTTCAGCTGTGTGTCCTTTGCTGTGATAGCATATTTTCCAACTGACATATATATACAGGGTGTTACAATGCTCTCCCCAAAAGAAAAGAGTGTTTACTTCTACAAGTAACAATCTTTTATAGTCCCTGTAACATTGATCACCTTTTCAATTTAACAAGTGTATTAACAGACATATCTTTTAAAAGTTAACAATATTTTGCAAAGATTACAATTCCATTCAGTCATCTCTTTCCTTCCCAACCTTACTATATTAAAACTTATCCTACATCCGTAGTAATAGGTATATCCTTGGTACATCTGGTATACACCTTACATTAACACACTAGGTATACACAACCCGAAAATATATGTAAAAAGATAATGAAATTTCAGCCAAACAACAGGTAAATCAATAATAAAATGTTAGTCTCTCAGAACAATAAAGTCTTTTATTTCTTCATTCGTGCACTTATTCTTTTCGATAAAAAGACCATAACCGCACTCGACTTATTCGAATGGTTTAGACGCGAATTCGCGCTACGTCCGCGTTTGCATCGTGGTTTTCTCCTTCTCCATCCAATGTACATCAGGATAGAGTCCTGCTGGGTTAGTAGGTATAAGTGGGGGTTGTTCCTCATTTACAAGTACGTTACCGGGTTGCTCGGGTACATGGGGTTGCTTAGCTCTATTGTGGACTACCCACATCGTCAAGGCACTCCAAAAGCTGGCTAACAGTTTAAAACTAAATCCGAATAGTTGATATAAATGGAATTCGTTCATTACGACTTCTATTACATATTTTATTCCTCGACATACAATATAGACTCCCATAATTCCACTAAAGAAAATTCCGACATCTGTGAACCATCCCCAAACTTTCTCTAGGGTAGTTCGTGCCAACTTTTCTAAGTCTGCTTTCTCAAAAATGTTTAATGTTGAATATCTCTGGTTATTGACCTTGAAACCTGCTACTCTCCTGGCAATAATATTTTCTACTGCAGATCTCTTAACTCCAAAAGTAAGGCTTTTCTGGGCTTTGTTTATTTCTTCCATTGTATACATGCCGCTGGAACTAATGGGCTGTATAGGGGCAAATTTTAGACGTTTTTCCGGTTCGACTTCAATTTTTCTGGGGGGTCTGATATAACGGGATGTGGTGCCAAGCCTATCCACTGACCATCGATTTGGTATAAAGGGGGTGTAAGGAAATTACACTCAATTTCTTCCGCATGCGCCTGGACTATATGGGTTACAGCTGACATAAAGTATGATTCGTTGTTAACAGAAATCGGCAATTCATTATAGCATTGATTTGTTCTTCTTATTTCGACTGTCTTGGGAACACATTTCATAATATATAGTACCTCTCCTAAAACTCTTCCCGTGTATCCTACATCTTTCTTTATTAGCATGCCTATAGCTGAAGGGGTTAAGGGTGCCATGGTTAAACGGTTAATGAGAATTTCTCTGTGTGCCAGACATCGGCGATACACAGTGTCGCTATACAATCTTTGGATTGATCGTTTATATATGTTTACAGTGTTTAAATTAGATCGTAGAATAAAAGAAACTGATTCCTTGGTGTCAAAATAATTATTTTGTTTAAGTTGATTTTTATGTCTTTTCCATGTCATTCCACTCTCCGTTTTAATTAAATAGGTTCTTCGACCAATAACTTTAATTATTATGCCTGCACACCATTTATCATAGTTTTCTCTATAATCACGAACCCAAACATGATCATTTACTTTAAAATAGATATCTCTTTTCGCTTGATAATATCTTTTTTGATAATTTTGTTTATTTTCAACAACTTGCTTAGTAGAAGGCAATAATAAATAAAATTTTGTGCGTAAACTACGACCAATTAATAATTTTGAGGGTTTCTCCCCTGTTGTATTATGAGGAGTATTTCTGTACTGAAATAAAAAGCGATTTATGATTAAATTAATATCTAAATTAGGATTTTCATATCTAGCTTTTAAAATGGCTTTTTTCATAATTTTGACAGCACTTTCCCCTAGCCCGTTTGTAGCAGGATGATAGGGAGCTCCTGTTGAATGTTTTATACCACTAGATGCAAAAAAATTTTGAAATTCTTGAGACGTGAAAGTTTTTGCATTATCAGTACAAATTTCTAGCGGCAAACCAAATCTGGCAAATAATTCACGAAATATTTTTATAGTATTATAAGTGGTTAAGTTATTTACCTCAAAACACTCGATCCATTTAGATGTGGCATCTTCGATAACTAAAAAATTTTTATTTAAACATGGTCCAAAAAAATCTGCATGTAATCTAGTCCAGGGTTCTTTAGGCCATTCCCACACTGCTAATGAAATTTTTGGCGGGTTGTTTGAATATACAGAACATGCCTTACAACAGTTAGAAACATTTTCAATTTGTTTATCGATTAATGGCCACCATAGATATGAACGTGCCAAAGATTTCATTTTTACCATGCCCATATGTGTACTATGTAATTCATCTAAAATATATTTATGAAATTTATTTGGTATTATTAGCCTATATCCCCACATGAGACAATCAGATTCTACCGTAATTTCCGTTTTTCTAGTAAAATATGGCTTAAATTCATCTGAAGGGCATTTATTAGGCCACCCATGACGTACATAAAAAAATATCTTGCTTAAAACTGGGTCAACAGCTGTTTCTCTTTTTATTTGTTTAAAATCTACTGGCAAATTAAATTCATTTAAATAACTAATATAAGAAATATTTGAAATTGAGTGTAAATATGAAATTTTATCGTTTAGTACTTCGACGTCTTTTATTGGCAATCTTGACAAAAAATCAGCTGTATTTTTATCAGAATTTACGAATTTTATTTCATAATTAAAAGCTGATAAAATATGAGCCCATCTCTGCAATCTATTTGCAGCAAAAACAGGTAAACCTTTTTTATCACCAAAAATTGTTAGCAGAGGTTTATGGTCAGTGCATAATATAAATTTTTGTCCGAATAGATATTGAAAGAATTTCTTTAACCCGAATATTATAGAGCAGGCTTCTTTATCAATTTGTGAGTAGCTTAATTCAGCAGAGTTCAATAAACGTGATGCAAAAGCAATGGGTTTTTCTGAATTATCCTCAAATATGTGACTTAAAGTTGCCCCTACTGCAAATTGCGACGCATCAACCGTTAATTTAATTTTTTTCTCAGGATCAAAATGTGCTAAAACCGAAGAAGATAATAAAATCTGTTTTGCCTGTTCAAAACTTTCATTACATTCAGTAGACCAAACCCATTTAACATTTTTTTTAATAACCTGTAAAGAGGTTTTAAAATTTCTGCAGCTTTTGGAATGAATTTGCAATAAAAATTTATTGTTCCCAAAAATGATTTTAACTCCGTAACCGACTTAGGAACTGGTATTTTTTTTATTGCTAACACTCTCTCATCTGAAGTATGTAACCCATCTTTATCAATTCTATGCCCCAAATAATTTACAGATTTTTGAAAAAATGAACATTTTTCCTTCCCTACCTTAAGGCCACAATCTTGCAATCGTTGAAAAACACTCAACAGACGCTCCATATGCTCCTGATCATTTTTCCCAGTAATTAAAATATCATCTAAAAAGCAAACCACGCCAGGCATTACAAACATTTGTTCCATAATATTTTGAAATATGGATGGTGCACTAGTTATTCCATAAGGTAAACGCGTATACGAAAAAAGACCCTTATGTGTAGAGATGGTGACAAGTTTTCTAGATTCTTCCGTTAATAAAACCTGTTGGTACGCCTCTGGTAAGTCGATTTTAGAAAACTTATCACCTCCTTGTAATTGTGAAAACAAGTACTCAATGCGTGGCAAGGGAAAATGTTGTATTTTTAAATGGGGGTTTAAAGTTACTTTAAAATCACCACAAATTCTTATACCACAATTTTGTTTTAAAACCGGAACTATATCAATTTTTGGTTTTAAAGCAAATGGTACGGGTCGAGCTTTGCAAAATTTCGGAACTGTTCTGTCTTTCAAATTTAAAGAAATTTCGAATTTATTAAAGGTTCCTATATTTTTATCAAAAACATCTTTATATTTTTCGAGCATAATATCGATATTGGCGGAAGACTCTATTTTACACATAGTGCTTGGAATTTTACAAATACCCAAATTGAGCATGTTTAAACCATTTCTACCAATAAGTGGTGGTCCACCATTTCTTATAACATATGTTTTTAAACTGTAAGAATTTTTATCAAAAACTATATTTAAATTTAAATATCCTAAAGGTTCAAAAGTTATGTCAACATAATCTTTTAATGCTAAATCATTTTTATGCAATTCTTTACTACGAAAATGTTTCTGGTATAATTTTTCAGAAATTGCCGAATGTGCAAATCCCGAATCAGCCTCAAAACCTATTGGTAAATTTTCAACAATTAAATTTACAAATGTTGGTTTGATGTTGCCATTTTCATCAGATAAATTATTTTCTAAACTACTTAAATTAAAAATAGAATCATTAGAAATATTTACTTCTGTTTCACTTAAGAAATTTTGTGAAAATCTTTTGCATTGTGGTGCCAGATGTCCTTTAACACCACACTTATGGCATATGCAATTTTTAAAAGCACAGTCCCTTGCCATATGATTTTTACGGCCACAAACAAAACAGCCTTGTTGATTTGAGAGATTTTTGTAGCTTACCGGCTGACTTCTTTCCTGGTTCGTACCTGCGCTGCTAGGCGGCTTCACCGTGTCCTGTCTACTCAATCGGGAGGCTCTAGGAACTCGTGTCTGTTGCTGGTTGAAATTTATATCTGTTTCTGTCTTCACACTCGTGGTTACCAAACTCTCCCTGGTGGTATGTTCCTGCATTGCAGATTCCTTTGATAATGCCAATTTAACCACGTTTTTAAGGGATACATTCGAACTTGAAGCATCTTCTTCAAATAGACGATCCATGATTTTTTCGTGATTTATACCAACTACGAAAATATCTCGCATAACGATATTTAGTTCTTCACCAAACATACAATTTGAGGCCAAACTTTTTATTCTTGCTTCCCACTCCGACACACTTTCATTTAATTGTCTTTTAGCAGTGTAAAATTTTAATCGTTCAGAGAAGTACGATTTTACCGGTGAAAAATATTCAACTAATAATTTGACTAATTGTTCATACGTATTACTTTCCGGTAAATTTGGAACACATAAATTTCGAAGTAAAATGTAACAGTCTTCAGAAAGGGTATTTAAAAGAATAGCTTTTTTGCGATCCTCGTCCGTAATTTTATTTGCAATAAAAAATTGCTTAAGCCTCTCATTAAACACTAGAAAGTCTGAATTTTTGGGGTCAAAAATATTCAGCGATCCTAAAAGACCGACTCGTTCCACCATCTTGATAAATTTGTCACTAATTTATTTAATTTAATTTAAAACAAATTTAATTTAGTGTCAATAATTACACTGCACTTGCACGTGAGTCACTAAAAGATACCTCGTCGCCAAATGTTCTATTTGGGTATTACCAATTTGGGTAATTAAAAATCGGAATAAACTTAGTTGTGACTTTATTGTACATCAGAACTAATACACACTGTTGAACCCGTGATACGAGGCGGCCGGGCCAGCCGTAGTTACAAAAAGTGTCCCTTTTTATATATCAGTGTTTTTATACACTATTTATAATAGTACATCTTTATGAAATTAAATAAAATATATTTTGCTATACATAACATAACATCAATAATTGAGAGTTGCATTCTATGAAATAAGTTTGCAGATTCATTTTATCCCACTGTGCAAAGACGGATACTTCTAGTAAATTCTTTTAATTTGCCCATCAGAAAGTACTGTAATACTGTGAAGACGTAAGAAAGCAATTTGAACTTAAAAATAGACAGAGAGTGTATTATTAATATGCTTTTTGTGACTTCCGTGGAGGTTTCGTTGTTACAAGCCGACTTTTATATAAAATAAATAATTACATAAGTACTGATGTGTCAAAAGACCATAAAAAAATGTCATGTGCTCATGCTCTTTTGAGCATTAAAGTTAAAAACGAGTTAAGCGTATGGTGGAAAAATAAATAAATTGCGATTTTTTGATGTAAGTATCTAATTTTCATAAAATATTTTGTAGAGGAAATATTTTTATCGCTTTCAAATGTTATATTATTAAAGTTCCATAATCAATTATTTCCACATACAAATTTTTTTCGTTGTGAGAAACTTGGATAGAAAATCTGGATGTGGAAGTAGTGAGTCCTTGGTCCTTTTCTTTTCCTAATATATATGGGGAGGTGAAAGATAGTATAGACTAACCTCTTTTTTTTGTGTGTACACTCTTTTGTGCACAATAAATGTTTATTTATTTATTAATTTTGTTTATTTAACTTTGTTCCGGCTGCCAATGCATCAAAAATGAGGTACCGAAACACTTGTCTGTCGTCATTTTACTTCCACATCTAGTGTAAACTAAATTTTTAAAAACGTTTTATTCTTCAAATAGGCTTAGAATGTCATGAAACGTCGAGATTTTAAGTTTGAGCGAAAAAAAATGTATGTCTGTCGGTCTGTCTGTAACTTTTTTGTGCGCACGTTTACTCTGGAACCGTTTAAGATATTTACTTGAAATTTGGTACACATATGTACATTAACGAGATCTGGAACTAGATTATATTTTCATCTTGTTCCGTCGAAGGGTTGGGGGTAAATTGGGGTAAATAGGTAAATCAAGCAGGTAAGAGTCCATAAAATTGGTATTTAGTATATACAAGAGAAGCTAAGATCTCAAAAAAATTTTTGGCATTAGCCACCCCCATTACCACCCCCACCACATTATTAAAGGGGATGAAAAAAAAATTGTGATCTAGTGCATGTACAATAACCAGAAACTTCAAAATTTTTTTTTACTTCATCCACCCCCACTACCACTCCCCTATCACCACCCCCACCCCACTACCGATGTGGGGTATCATTTCATGGGTTTTTGGGGTAGAGGATTTCAAATATTATATTATTAAAGTTCCATAAACAATTATTTCCACATACAAAATTTTTTCGTTGTAAGTGACTTGGATAGAAAATCTGGATGTGGAAGTAGTGATTCCTTGGGCAGCGGTTTTTTCATACTTTTCTGGGTCATTTAAAATGCAATTAAAAATCTGCGGATGATACTCTTTTTCTGTTATTTGCATGATGTTTTTAACTTATTATTTTATTAAGAAAAAGTCATTGTTATTTGAACATAACTCGAAAAATAAATCAATAAAAGGCATAGTTTCACCCACTTTCGTTATAGTCTAGGAAATAGCGTGCAAATTCGACGACGAGTGTTTACCGTCTGCCAGTCGGTAATCGAAGAGACCATATAAGTACAATTTTTTTTTCTCTCTGGAACTTTTTTATTTTTAAATCGAATGATTATCGATATCTGTCCGCATAGATAGTTGGTATACGTTCTTCACATACTCCAATTACGCTGGCAGACGAAACTTCCGATCGGCGCGCATTAACCGAAAATAGAAAAAAAAATTTTTAGTTTCTATTTTCGGTTAGCGCACGCGCCGGCCGGAAATTTCGTCTGCCAGCGTAACTGGGGTATGCGAAGTATATATACTAACTACCTATGCGGACAGATATCGATAATCATTCGATTTAAAAATAAATGCCCCCCTCCCCTCCATATCCCCCCACTATACCAAAAAGTTCCAGAGAGAAAAAAAATTTGTACTTATATGGTCTCTTCGATTACCGACTGGCAGATGGTAACCACTCGAATTTGCCTATTTCCTAGGCTATTATAGATTTATGCATTATTACACTATATTTCTTAAATTATACAAAGAAGGTAATTTTTAATGGTTTTTATTTTTTGCAAGTTAACAAATTATTACAAAGTTTTTTGTCTATTTATATTCAAAATTTTTATTTTCATTTTTTTTATGCGATTACCAAGACCGGAGATAATAAAAAAAAATAGTAGAAAATTCTAATATTGCAACATACATTGTTTAAATTTTTATGAAGCTGGACTTCTCATTGCACTTGTTACCACATCGAAAATATATTAAAATAATAAAGCCGAGGCAGAAAAAAATTCTTAATCACCTTTTTTGATGCTGTCATAAAGTTTAGGTCAAGCGCTCTGCTCTTTTCCCACTAATGCTTGCGTTAGTGTTTCCTAACTGTGACTAAAATATACCCTTTTTATTAAAATATGTAGGTATATTTACCCACATGAAATAATACAAGAGTAGCAGTAGTCTATGTTTTGGCTCAGACAGGTGTTAAATAATATGGACATTTCGGACAGAACGCTTTTGTTATTTGCAGATGAAATGAATGATTTAAAAATAGTTTTTTCAATTTTCAAGGCATACTTAATAAGGGTGTTTTCTCGATTTTTAAATTATTATTCACAAAAGAATCAAGTAGTCTAAATTTGTTTTTTAAACTATGCAATCATACTTGAAATCGCCTCCGAAATCAAAACATGTAAAAATACACAGGGTGTTTTTTTTTTCAAAGTTGGAATCATTTCCGGGGAAACCAGAAGTGAACGAAACTTCTCAAATAATGAAAAATTGGACATTTTTAGTTTATAATAATTACCCCTGCCAAGTTTTAGTCTCATACTATGAAAACTCTGGAATCTATGGCTTTCCTAATGATTTCGTTGGTATGCTAATATTTTAACAATTTAATCTAACAGTAAGTAACATGTTATTACACAAATAATAAATGACTAATTTCCAACTTTCAAAAAAAATTACAAAGCTGCAAGTAATTTGTGTTAGGAGAATGGTAAATACAACCAATAAATATTATCTCCAGATATACTTTAATGTTAGTTTGTAAAACCCAATGGTTAAATTCCATATTTTCAATTATGTTACTTTCAGTTGTGTTGATTATATAAATTATTACATCTCCGGATGCGACTAAAAGAACTGTACACAAAATGTTTATAAATTTATATGAAAATCTCACAACCTAAAATGTCTTTAGTTATTCTAGTTTCGTTTAAACAAACAGCAATGGGTTGTATTTCTAGAACTGACCCTTTAGAAATGAATGGACAATTTACAAATTCCTTTCTTACATTGTTATGTTCCTTATAATAGTTTTATGGCCGGATACTTCTGGAGTGCCTGTCAATTTCTAATCTAATAAACTCTTTAGTAAACTGTTAACAAACTCTGGCCACGTTTGAATTTTTTTGTTAATTTGATTTTCTGGTACAAAGGATGTCTATTGTCTAATTCTGTATTGTTAATCGACTCATACTTCAGTTTGTTTCCTCATTTCTCATTGAGTGTTGTTACTTAAAACAGATGAAATATCTAACATTTAAAACTTATATTATCACGCCTGAACTCAATCGCCGCAATAAAAAATATAGAAAAAATAAAAGCCCTTCAAAAAATTTCTTTCTTCATTGAGAACTATTAAAAGGTACGTACACTTCATGATTATTATGGTTTATTAAGTTGTAGTAATGTGGATTCAAAAAAAGGTACATCTCAAATCATTTTAATTTCCTTGCTTGATGATTTTTTTAATAAATATATATATATTGGAGGCTGTGATTTGCCGAGAACTTTACGCATTGAAAAAAATAAAATATCACTATTTCGAAAAAAATGTGTGATAGTGATACTTTTCGAATGTTCAAACACAAATTCGTTTACTTGTATGCATTTTTTCGAAAATATGATCAATCCCATTCTTGATCAGAAATAGCGATTTTCACGATCTTATCCTTATAACTCTCTATAGTTTTGAATATAAATTCTGGAACTTTTCCAATACACTAACATTCCTATAAGGAATTCATAAGGAATCCATTGAATATAGTTGAAATGTGGATAGGTGTAAAATTTACATTTTATTTTTATAATTTTTATTTAATTGGGGTGAGTGAAAAATTAATGAAACTTTTTTTTATAAATACATTAATAAATACAATACAGTAAAGGCAGTTAAAAATTCGTGCGAGTGACGGCGCGACAGATCTGCTTCGTTACAACGGCTATGTGTGGTGTCTGTGTATGCGTTCATAATTATATATTTTCTCTCCAGACTCACTATTTATCCTCCTATTCATTAAGAAAAATGTTAAAAATGTGTAATCAGAAAGTGTTAGAACTGCTAAGAATTTTTAGAGGTTCCATAGTGTGCATTTAACCGTGCGTGTGCTTGGCCGCGCAGGTGACAAAGTTACTTCACTTCACTTTTTTCCAGGAATACCGTGGTGTTAGCGATAAATTTTATTAGGACATTTTTGTTCAGAAGCACGTGGTCTATCCAACTGTATTTTTTATTTTTTCATACCCTGACTTAATTTCAGAATTTTGAAAAAAATGGATACATTTTTTTCACTGGACTAATAAAAAGATATGCTGCACGGTAGTGGGAATGGTAGAGGGGGAAGTTGATGGCAAAAATTTTTAGAGGCTCTTGTACACATAAATCATAATTTTATTCCTTTATTCCCTTTAATAATGTGGTGGAGGTGGTAATGGGGGTGGTAGAGAGACAAAAAAAGTATTCAGGCCTTTTGTTCCTGTATACATATTAAATCACAATTTTATCTTTTTATCCTCTTAAATAACGGGGTGGGGGAAAAATTTTTGAGACCTAGGTTCATGTATACACGCTAAATCAAAATTTTATTTTTTCACCTCCTTCAATTATGGTGTGGTAGCGAGGGTGGCTAATGCCAAAAAAATGTTGAAACCTTGGCTTCTCGTATATACACTAAATCCCAATTTCATGGATTCTAACTTGCTTACTTTACCTATTTAACCCCATTTTACCCAATTTACCCTCCAACCCTTCAACGGGATAAGATCAAAATACAATCTTGTTCCAAATATCGTTATAATACATAGGTGTACCAAATTTCTAGCCAATATCTTCAACTGTTCTAGGGTAATCGTGCGTACAAAAAAATGTTACAGGCAGACAGGCAGGCATTTTTCTTGACACACTGAAAATCTAGGCGTTTCATGACATCCTATTAAAGCAAAAGAAAATTTAATTTTTTTACGATTACTGTACTTCCAGTTCGCTACGTGGTGTCTAAGTAATAGGTATTCAGCAGTCATGGCGTTGTTCTCTTATACACGTCCAAATAGCATAAAACAATTCAAGTTAGCCCATCAAAATTTTATTTTTGTAGAGACCGTGTACTCTTAACAGGCAACCACGACAGATCACGTCATCCAGTTAGGTGCGCCATACAGCAGAGAGAACCCGACTGAAAATACCGCTGCCTAACGAATCACTACTTCCACATTCAAGTCTCTTACAACGAAAAAAAAAAGGTTGATACTGTAAGTACAATCCATTATGTGGATTATAAAAACAGGGTGATAGTGGAAGTGACTGATCTCAAAATTTTTTTGAGAACTTGGCTTCTCGTACATACATTAAATCCCAATTTTATCGATTCTTACTTGCTTTACCTATTTACCCCCATTTACCCACCAACCCTTCAACGGAATAAGATCAAAACATAATCTATTTCCAAATCTCGTTTAATACACAGGTGTACAATATTTTGAGTCAATATCATGAACGGTTCCAGAGTAATCGTGCGCACAAAAGAAATTACAGATAGAATTTATTTGCTGAAACTTAAAATATCGTCGTTTATGCCATTGTAAATCTATTTAAAAAAAAAAACAATTTTTTCACCGTTAATATACGTCCACTCCACTACTAGTACAGGAAAATATTGAAACAAATGACCGTAACTCGAAGAAAATTTGTGCAGACTTTAAACTTTGGTTATAAGATAAGTTTAGAAATTTAACGGATCCGCGGAAACCTATAGGGGGTAAAAAATGGGTATTTTTAATAAAAAAAATCGATTTTTCTCTAATTTCTCGGGAAATATGGCATTTACAAAAAAATATTTCAAATACAAGTTGTTTCTGGAAAAATTATCTTTAATTTGGTGTTTTTAAATTAATTTTATAGCAATAATTAACCGAAATACGACCATTTTCCGATGGGGGGGATGGCGGATGGAGTTTGTTCAAAAAAAGTGTTTTAAAGGAACAAAATAAATTGAACATCTAGGTGATGCTATATATTAACGAAAAGCAGGAAGAAAAATTAATTACTGAGCAATTACAATAACAAAATGCCGACATTTTGTTAACAAAAATGTGAAGACGCACATTGAATCGGCCATAACTTCTTTATTTTTTGTGATGTAGAAACAAACAAAAATCATTTTAAAGATTAATTAATTACCTTTAATTTTTTTAAATACTTCATCCTAAAAACGGTTGGATGCCATCTATAAAATTAAATATCTCCGAAACAATCAACCTTACACAAATATCAATATAAACAAAACAAAATTCTCAGTTTATAAGCTTAATTTTTGATGTCCACCATATTTTCTCTTAAACTAATATTTATTGAAATATTTGCAGAGAAACAAGAATGTTACGTTTTTTCTAAAATCCCTTTACAGTTTATAATGCAATTTTTTTTTCTAAAGCATCGGCTGTAAGTCGATAAAAACATTCGAGCGTGTAGGGTCACACTATACTATATTAACGAAAAATAGTATATGGGATTATATTTTTTTCATTACTGGCTACTTACATTAACAAAATTGCGACGTTTTTATTAAAAAAAAAAAAATGTGGAAAAGTACATTGTTTTTGTCATAACTTCCTTGTTTTTACGCTATAAAAATAAGAAAAAAATCATTTGAAAGCTTAATTAATAATTTTTCATTTTGGTTATTAGCGTTTTTGGCGTAAGTGCCATAGTTTCTGAGATATTTAACATTGAAACTAAACACTTCGTCTTATAAACGTTCGGATGCCACCTTTAGACTTGACTCTCTGAAACCATTAACTCTACAAAAATTAGAAAAAAACGAAATTCATCCTTAATTTAGTAGCTTTCTTATTTGTCTGTAGCATGTTTTGCTCAATGTAATACCGTTATTTAACGAAAAAGCATTTGAAATACCACTTCTTCAAGCTAAAATCACAAATTTTCTAGTAGTTATTAGGTTATATCAATTTATAAAAGTTGCATAGGTTCTTTTCTTCTTAAAATTTAATTATCTCTCAGCTATAATGTTTTTGTTTTTTTTTTAGGTGCCACCCCCTATAAATTAGCAAGTCTTCGCATAATATCGAAACTTCTTTTTTTATGCATTTACTATTAAGCTGCCAAAAATAAACGAGATCTAATTCATATCACATTATGCTGAAGTTAAAACCTCTAGTATTTCGGTTAATTATTGCTATTAAATTAAATTAAAAAACACCAAATTAACGATGATTTTGTCAGAAATAAATTGTATTTGAACTATTTTTTGTCAATTTCGAGAAAGTAAAGACAAATCGATTTTTTAATTAACCCCCCCGCGGATCCGTAAAACTCCTAAACTTGTTTGTTTCGTGAACTTTGGCCTATTTTGAACCTATAAGGGTCTGCACAAATTTTTTTCGAGAGGTAAAGTTTTCCTGTACTATATGTGGCTGTAGAAGTAATACGAACTAGTCATCATGAACAATGTCTATCTATCCTTATTATACGTAAATCATCATTCTGCATAATAATTGTTTAATATTTCTCCATGAAAATTTTAGCACCAGAATTAATACCAATTAAGTATATTATTATTGAATCCTGAATGCAAAAAATCACAAACCTAATTTAGGAACATGGAAACATCAATTTAGTACAACAAATGGAGAAACTCAATGTATTTTATATTTTGTTCTCATTGTAAATTCTCTCTCTTATGATATAAATGTGTATATATTTTATCGCTCTATTTTAAATTCTGTATTACAATTCAAAACACATTTTAAGATGCTAACAACTATTCTTCTTTCATAGCACTGTACCATATAATTTATAATTCTTAGTAGGTATATATAAATTTTTTAATTTAGAAAAAATGTTCTAATACTTGTGAGGTTAAAATATTGATTCGAATAAAGAGCTTTCATTCATTGATTGTGACTTCATAAGGAAAGTATTTAAGAGGAAATGAGAATCGAACGTTATCGAGCCATTGCAACGATGCCAAATATCGGGCTATGTAACGCGCGACGAATGTCAGCTGTATAAGAGCCCTGGATATACAGGAACAGCGCCGCCTGACTCAGTAGTGCTGAACTAAAAGTGTATCTCTGAACATGAAAATATGACTTTTTGAAGCCCACCCCAAAATTTTGTAGAAAGGAAGCTAACATGCTTTCTGGCCATTTAGTGATGATATACACGGGGGTACGTTGATGAGCCCGACGCCGACACTTTTAGTTCAGCACTACTGAGTCAGCCGGCGCTGTTCCTGTATATCCAGGGCTCTTATACAGCTGATATTCATCGCGCGTTACATAGCCCGATATTTGGCATCGTTGCAATGGCTCGATAAATTTCGATTCTTAGTTCCTCTTAAATACTTTCTTTATGAAGTCACAATCAATGAATGAAAGCTCTTTATTCGAATCAGTTTTTTAACCTCACAAGTATTAGAACATTTTTTTCTAAATTAAAAAATTTATATATACCTACTAAGAATTATAAATTATGTGGTACAGTGCTATGAAAGAAGAATAGTTGTTAGCATCTTAAAATGTGTTTTGAATTGTAATACAGAATTTAAAATAGAGCGATAAAAGATATACACATTTATATCATAAGAGAGAGAATTTACAATGAGAACAAAATATAAAATACATTGAGTTTCTCCATTTGTTGTACTAAACTGATGTTTCCATGTTCCTAAATTAGGTTTGTGATTTTTTGCATTCAGGATTCAATAATAATATACTTAATTGGTATTAATTTTGGTGCTAAAATTTTCATGGAGAAATATTAAACAATTATTATGCAGAATTATGATTTACGTATAATAAGGAGAGATAGACATTGTCCATGATGACTATAAGTTGGTATTACTTCCACAGCCACATATAGTACAGGAAAACTTTACCTTAACTCGAAAAAAAATTGTGCAGACCTTAAACTTTGGTTATAGGTGCAAAATAGGCCGAAGTTCACGAAACAAACAAGTTTAGGAGTTTTATGGATCCGCGGGGGGTGAAAAGTGGTACTTTTATTAAAAAATCGATTTTTCTTTACTTTCTCGAAATTTACAAAAAATAGTTCAAATACAAGTTATTTCTGACAAAATCATTTTTAATTTGGTGTTTTTTAATTCAATTTTATAGCAATAATTAACCGAAATACTAGAGGTTTTAACTTCAGAATAATGTGATATGAATTAGATCTCGTTCATTTTTGGCAGCTTAATAGTAAATGCATAAAAAAAAAGAAGTTTCGATATTATGCGAAGGCTTGCTAATTTATGCTACAGGCAAATAAGAAAGCTACTAAATTAAAATAAATTTCGTTTTTTTCTAATTTTGTAGAGTTAATGGTTTCAGAGATCTGGAAGTCTAAAGGTGGCATCCGAACGTTTATAAGACGAAGTGTTTAGTTTCAATATTAAATATCTCAGAAACTATATGGCACTTACGCCAAAAACGCTAATAACCAAAATGAAAAATTATTAATTAAGCTTTCAAATGATTTTTTTTTAATTTTTATAGCGTAAAAACAAGGAAGTTATGACAAAACAATGTACTTTTCTACATTTTTTTTAACAAAAACGTCGCAATTTTGTTAATGTAAGTAGCCAGTAATGAAAAAAATATAATCTCATATACTATTTTTCGTTAATATAGTATAGTGTGACCCTACACGCTCGAATTTTTTTATCGACTTACAGCCGATGCTTTAGAAAAAAAATTGCATTATAAACTGTAAAGGGATTTTAGAAAAAACGTAACATTCTTGTTTCTCTGCAAATATTTCAATAAATATTAGTTTAAGAGAAAATATGGTGGACATCAAAAATGAAGCTTATAAACTGAGAATAAATTTGTTTTGTTTATATTGTTATTTGTGTAGGGTTGATTGTTTCGGAGATATTTAATTTTATAGATGGCATCCAACCGTTTTTAGGATGAAGTATTTAAAAAAATTAAAGGTAATTAATTAATCTTTAAAATGATTTTTGTTTGTTTCTACATCACAAAAATTAGAGAAGTTATGGCCGATTCAATGTGCGTCTTCACATTTTTGTTAACAAAATGTCGGCATTTTGTTATTGTAATTGCTCAGTAATTAATTTTTCTTAAAAAAATCCTGTTTTTCGTTAATATATAGCATCACCTAGATGTTCAATTTATTTTGTTCCTTTAAAACACTTTTTTTAGAATAAACTCCATCCGCCATCCCCCCATCGGAAAATGGCCGTATTTCGGTTAATTATTGCAATAAAATTAATTTAAAAACACCAAATTAAAGATAATTTTGCCAGAAACAACTTGCATTTGAAATATTTTTTTTGTAAATGCCATATTTCCCGAGAAATTAGAGAAAAATCGAGTTTTTTTATTAAAAATACCCTATAGGTTTCCGCGGATCCGTTAAATTTCTAAACTTTTTTGTTTCGTGAATTTTGACATATTTTAAACTTATCTTATAACCAAAGTTTAAAGTCTGCACAATTTTTTTTCGAGTTACGGTCATTTGTTCCAATATTTTCCTGTACTAGTAGTGGAGTGGACATTAACGGTAAAAAAATTGTTTTTTTGTAATAGGTTTAGAGTGGCATAAACATCGATATTTTAAGTTTCAGCAAATAAATTCTATCTGTAATTTCTTTTGTGCGCACGATTACTCTGGAACCGTTCATGATATTGACTCAAAATATTGTACACCTGTGTATTAAACGAGATCGGAAAATATATTATGTTTTGATCTTATTCCGTTGAAGGGTTGGTGGGTAAATGGGGGTAATTAGATAAAGTCAGCAAGTAAGGATCGATAAAATTGGGATTTAATGTAGGTACGAGAAGCAAAGTTCTCAAAAAAATTTTGAGATCAGCCACTTCCACTATCACCCTGTTTTTATAATCCACATAATGGATTGTACTTACAGTATCAACTTTTTTTTTTTTCGTTGTAAGAGACTTGAATGTGGAAGTAGTGATTCGTTAGGCAGCGGTATATTTAGTCGGGTTCTCTCTGCTGTATGGCGCACCTAACTGGATGACGTGATCTGTCGTGGTTGCCTGTTAAGAGTACACGGTCTCTACAAAAATAAAATTTTGATGGGCTAACTAGAATTGCCTTATTCTATTTGGACGTGTATAAGAGAACAACGTCATGACTGCTGAATACCTATTACTTAGACACCACGTAGCGAAGTGGAAGTACAGTAATCGTAAAAAAAAAATGAAATTTTCTTTTGCTTTAATAGGATATCATGAAACGCCTAGATTTTCAGTGTGAGTCATGAAAAATGTCTGCCTGTCTGCCTGTAACATTTTTTTGGTACGCACGATTACCCTAGAACAGTTGAAGATATTGGCTTGAAATTTGGTACACCTATGTATTATAACGAGATTTGGAACAAGATTGTATTTTGATCTTATCCTGTTGAAGGGTTGGAGGTAAATTGGGTAAATTAGGTAAAATGGGGTTAAATAGGTAAAGCAAGCAAGTTAGAATTCACGTAATTGGGATTTAGTGTATATACGAGAAGCAAAGGTTTTAACATTTTTTTGGCATTAGCCACCCTCGCTACTGCTCTCACCCCATAATTGAAGGAGGTGAAAAAATAAAATTTTGATTTAGCGTGTATACAAGAACCTAGGTCTCAAAAATTTTTCCCCCACCCCATTATTTAAGAGGATAAAAAGATAAAATTGTGATCTAATGTGTATACAGGAACAAAAGGCCTGAATACTTTTTTTGTCTCTCTACCACCCCCATTACCACCTCCACCACATTATTAATGGGAATAAAAAAATAAAATTATGATTTATGTGTACAAGATCCTCTAAAAATTTTTGCCATCAGCTTCCCCCTCTACCATTCCCACTACCGTGTAGCATATCTTTTTATTAGGTAGTCCAGACAAAAGAGAAAATTTTATAGTGAAATCTCTAAAAACTTGCAAAATGAATAATTTTTTTTAATGAGTCCGTGAAAGTGTATAGAATAATATCCTGAAAAGTTTACATTCAGACATAGAAGAAAAGTGAACAAAAATTTAGCCATTTTTTCAAAATTCTGAAATTAAGTCAGGGTATGAAAAAATAAAAAATACAGTTGGATAGACCACGTGTTTCTGAACAAAAATGTCCTAATAAAATTTATCGCTAAAACCACGGTATTCCTGGAAAAAAATTGAAGTGAAGTAACTTTGTCACCTGCGCGGCCAAGCACACGCACGGTTAAATGCATATTATGGAACCTCTAAAAATTCTTAGCAGTTCTAACACTTTCTGATTACACATTTTTAACATTTTTCTTAGTGAATAGGAGGATAAATAGTGAGTCTGGAGAGAAAATATATAATTATGAACGCATACACAGACACCACACATAGCCGCTGTAATGAAGCAGATCTGTCGCGCCGTCACTCGCACGAATTTTTAACTGCCGTTACTGCATTGTATTTATTAGTGTATTTATAAAAAAAGTTTTATTAATTTTTCAATCGCCCCAATTAAATAAAAATTATAAAAATAAAATGTAAATTTTACACCTATCCACATTTCAACTATATCCAATGGATTCCTTATACATTTGTTAATGTATTGGAAAAGTTCCAGAATTTATATTCAAAACTATAGAGAGTTATAAGGATAAGATCGTGAAAATCGCTATTTCTGAGCAAGATGGGATTGATCATATTTTCGAAAAATTGCAGACAAGTAAACGAATTTGTGTTTAAACATTCGAAAAGTATCACTATCACACATTTTCTTCGAAATAGTGATATTTTATTTTTTCCAATGCGTAAAGTTCTCGGCAAGTTACAGCCTCCAATATATATATTTATTAAAAAAATCATCAAGCAAGGAAATTAAAATGATTTGAGATGTACCTTTTTTGAATCCACATTACTACAATTTAATAAACCATAATAATTATGAAGTGTACGTACTTTTTAACAGTTCTCGATGAAGAAAGAAATTTTTTGAAGGGCTTTTATTTTTTCTATATTTTTTATTGCGGCGATTGAGTTCAGGCGTGATAATATAAGTTTTAAATGTTAGATATTTCATCTGTTTTAAGTAACAACACTCAATGAGAAATGAGGAAACAAACTGAAGTATATAATACACAATTAGACAATAGACATCCTTTGTACCAGAAAATCAAATTAACAAAAAAATGCAAACATGTGGCCAGAGTTTGTTAACAGTTTACTAAAGAGTTTATTAGATTAGAAACTGACAGGCACTCCAGAAGTATCCAGCCATAAAACTATTATAAGGAACATAACAATGTAAGAAAGGAATTTGAAAATTGTCCATTCATTTCGAAAGGGTCAGTTCTAGAAATACAACCCATTGCTGTTTGTTTAAACGAAACTAGAATAACTAAAGACATTTTAGATTGTGAGATTTTCATATAAATTTATAAACATTTTGTATACAATTCTTTTATTGCATCCGGAGATGTAATAATTTATATAAAAAACACAACTGGAAGTAACATAATTGAAAATATGGAATTTAACCATTGGGTTTTAGAAACTAAAATTAAAGTATATCTGGAGATAATATTTATTGGTTGTATTTACCATTCTCCTAACACAAATTACTTGCAGCTTTGTATTTTTTTTTTGAAAATTGGAAAAGTTGAAAATTAGTCATTTATTATTTGTGTAATAACATGTTACTTACTGTTAGATTAAATTGTTAAAATATCAGCATACCAACGAAATCATTAGGAAAGCCATAGATTCCAAAGTTTTCATAGTATGAGACTAAAACTTGGCAGGGGTAATATAAACTAAAAATGTCCAATTTTTCATTATTTGAAAAGTTTCGTTCACTTCTGGTTTCCCCGGACATGATTTCAACTTTGAAAAAAAACCTGTTTATTTTTACATGTATTTTTACTACATAAAAAATGTAATACTTTTATTAGTAAGTAATATGGATGTAGCGATATGGGGAAAATGTAAATGTGGGATTTGGAGAATTGGTTTAGTACTTATGACCAAACAAAATCTCCGAAAGCACTAATTTGTAATTAAGACCACTTATCCAAATGGCAATATATTTGTATAAATATAAAAAATACTAATTTTCACGGCAAATCTGTTGATAACTTCAAATCGAAAATTGGTTTGCTATTAACCCAAGTACACAAATTCTTTTGTGAATAATAATTTGAAAATCGAGAAAACACCCTTATTATGCCGTGAAAATTGAAAAAACTATTTTTAAATCATTCATTTCGTTTACAAATAACAAAAGCGTTCTATCCGAAATGTCCATTTTATTTAACACCTGTCAGAGCCAAAACATAGACTACCGCTACTCTTGTATTATCTCATGTGGGTAAATATACCTACATATTTTAATAAAAAGGGTATATTTTAGTCGCAGTTAGGAAACACTAACGCAAACATTAATGAGAAAAGAGCAGAGCATTTGACCTAAACAAATTTATGACCGCATCAAAAACGGTGATTAAGAAATTTTTTCTGCCACGGCTTTATTATTTTAATATATTTTCGGTGTGGTAACAAGTGCGATGAGAAGTCCAGCTTCATAAAAATTTAAACAATGTATGTTGTACCATTAATTATTTTTATTTATTTGCTTTTATCATGATTAGAGAATATTATTTAGGTATTATGCAAATCACAACTTACACACTTAAAAAAAAAAAAAAAAATTCTATTTTCGGTTAACGCACGCGCCGATCGGAAGTTTCGTCTGCCAGCGTAATCGGAGTATGTGAAGTACATATACTAACTATCTATGAGGGCAGATATCGATAATCATTCGATTTAAAAATAAATGCCCCCCCCCCCTTCCCCATCCTCCACCATACCAAAAAGTTCCAGAGAGAAAAAAAAATTGTACTTATATGGTCTCTTCGATTACCGACTGGCAGACGGTAACCACTCGTCGTCGAATTTGCACACTATTTCCTAGACTATAACGAAAGTGGGTGAAACTATGCCTTTTATTGATTTATTTTTCGAGTTATGTTCAAATAACAATGACTTTTTTTAAATAAAATAATAAGTTAAAAACATCATGCAAATAACACAGAAAAAAAAGTATCATCTACCGATTTTTAATTGCATTTTAAATGACCCAGAAAAGTATGAAAAAACCGCTGCCCAAGGAATCACTACTTCCACATCCAGATTTTCTATCCAAGTCACTCACAACGAAAAAATTTTGTATGTGGAAATAATTGTTTATGGAACTTTAATAATATAATATTTGAAATCCTCTACCCCAAAAACCCATAAAACGATACCCCACATCGGTAGTGAGGTGGGGGCGGTGATAGGGGAGTGGTAGTGGGGGTGGATGAAGTAAAAAAATATTTTGAGGTTTCTGGTTATTGTACACGCACTAAATCACATTTTTTTTTCATCCCCTTTAATAATGTGGTGGGGGTGGTAATGGGGGTGGCTAATGCCAAACATTTTTTTGAGACCTTAGCTTCTCTTGTATATACTAAATACAAATTTTATGGACTCTTACCTGCTTGATTTACCTATTTACCCCAAATTTACCCCAATTTACCCCCAACCCTTCGATGGAACAAGATGAAAATATAATCTAGTTCCAGATCTCGTTAATGTACATATGTGTACCAAATTTCAAGTCAATATCTTAAACGGTTCCAGAGTAAACGTGCGCACAAAAAAGTTAGACAGACAGAAATTTTTTTTCGCTCAAACTTAAAATCTCGGCGTTTCATGACATTCTAAGCCTATTTGAAGAATAAAAATTTTTTAAAAAATTTAAAAGTAAAATGACGACAGACAAGTGTTTCGGTATCTCATTTTTGATGCATTGGTAGCCGGAACAAATTTAAATAAATAAAATTAATAAATAAATAAACATTTATTGTGCACAAAAGAGTGTACACACAAAAGGAAGAGGTTAGTCTATACTATCTTTCACCTCCCCATATATATTAGGAAAAAACCGCTGACCAAGAAATCACTACTTCCACATCCAGATTTTCTATCCAAGTTTCTCACAACGAAAAAAATTTGTATGTGGAAATAATTGACTATGGCACTTTAATAATATAACATTTGAAAGCGATAAAAAAATATTTTCTCTACAAAATATTTTATGAATACTTACATCAAAAAAATCGCAATTTATTTATTTTTTCCACCATGCGCTTAACTCGTTTTTAACTTTAATGCTCAAAAGAGCATGGAGCACATGACATCTTTTGACACATCAGTACTTATATAATTATTTATTATCGGCTTGTAACAACGAAACCTCCACAGAAGTCACAAAAAGCATATTAATAATACACACTCTGTCTATTACTTCCACATCCAGTGGAAGTATAGTAACGACAAAAAAAATTTTTATTTTTCAAATTGGCTTAGAATGTCACGAAACGTCGAGATTTTAAGTTTGAGCGAAAAAAAATTTCTGTCTGTCGGTCTGTCTGTCTAACTTTTTTGTGCGCACGTTTACTCTGGAACCGTTTGAGATATTAACTTGAAATTTGGTACACGTATGTACTTTAACGGGATCTAGAACTAGATTAAATCAAGCAGGTAAAAGTCCATAAAATTGGTATTTAGTATATACAAGAGAAGCTAAGGTCTCAAAAAAAAATTTGGCATTAGCCACCCCCATTACCACCCCCACTATTATTAAAGGGGATGAAAAAAAATTGTGATTTAGTGTGTGTACAAGAACCAGAAACCTCAAAATGTTTTTTTTCTTCATCCACCCCCACTACCATCCCCTATCACCACCCCCACCCCGCTACCGATGTGGGGTATCGTTTTATAAATTTTTGGGGTAGAGTATTTCAAATATTATATTATTAAAATTCCATAAACTATTATTTCCACATACAAATTTTTTTCGTTGTGAGTGACTTGAATAAGAATCTGAATGTGGAAGTAGTGATTCCTTGGGCAGCGGTTTTTTTAATTTCAAATTGCTTTCTTACGTCTTCACAGTATTACAGTACTTTCTGATAGGCAAATTAAAAGAATTTACTAGAAGTATCCGTCTTTGCACAGTGGGATAAAATGAATCTGCAAACTTATTTCATAGAATGCAACTCTCAAATATTGATGTTAACTTGGGACAGCTGGTACATAGTAGAGGCCATTGTATTATTTTTTTTAATTGAACCTATAAGTATAGTGACACTGAAACAAAATTAAATAAAAACTTACGAATACTTAAAAGGGAACTTCATGCTTTGTTGTTATTTGATGTCAATCAATTTTTGGTCATATTTGACTCGGAAACACAAGGGTCACTTGGTGTAATCTCATCGAAAATAAGCACAGTTTCCAAACAAAAATTGCTGCAGCAAGGGACTCTTTTACTGTTAATACCTAATTTTACTGTAGTATCAATACAGTTCGTTTTATATTTCTCTGTTAAGTAAATAAATGTAATTTAATTTCTAACGCCTTGCATCTTTTTATTTCAATGCGAATGAGGCAATACTTTAAAAGTGGAAATCAAAAAATGAGGACAAATTCAAAATATTTAAATACTTATAGGCCTACCACGAACATTACTACATTATCATTCATTAATAACACAGGTTTACAAAAAAAAAAAGTTGTCTGGATCTGGGGACAAATACATAAGAAACGTATGGTCGTTTCTTATGTATTTTTCGACGCTGAATTCGAATCTATTTTTAGTTTTGCTCTATCACGTCAGAATTTTGAGATATCCTAACCTAAAAGTGCAAAAAACACGGTTTTTTGACATATTCGAATTTTTTTTGGGATCTTAAAGTACAAATCTTCCTCTTTAAAATGCCGTTGAGTTTGCTCAAATATCTTTTTTTTCTTCGCAGAGATATTGCAATTTAAATGATGACCATAAGGTTTCCGTACTAATTAAATGTATTGGGAAAGATATGATATGAACAGACAATTTTATAAATTCGATATCTCAGCGAAAAAAAAGATATTTGAGCAAACTCAACGGCATTTTAAAGAGGAAGACTTTGTTCTTTAAGAGCCCATACATGGGTTTTCGAGAAAAAAAATTCGCAAAGCTACATAACGTCAAATATGTCAAAAAAACGTGTTTTTGCGCTTTTAGGTTAGGATATCTCAAAATTCTGACGTGATAGAGCAATACTAAAAATAGATTTGAATTCAGCGTCGAAAAATACATAAGAAACGTATGGTCTGACCCCAGATCCAGACAACTTCTTTTTTTTGTAAACCTGTGTAATTAATGTTTATTTGCATACAAAACCACCCAATATTTTATTAGGTTCTTTTAATGTATCCTCAAATCCATAACAATAAATAATAAAAAACGGTATATTATTTTGGCGTTCAAAGAATGAATATATTTCCTTTATCAGGTGGCCCTCCAATAGCGTCTCTACTGTAAAGAGTAATGATAGTGGCGCAGTATAGCAAGTACTCCTAGCCATATAATTTTGTGCTTCGTGACAATCTATGCATCAAAGAAATATATATTATAAAAATATAACCTATTGAGGCCCAGTTAGATTGGCAACATCGCTGGGATGGAGAACGAACGCTAACTATATTCTTAGATACAGCGGGCTATGAAAGGATCGGTAAATATGTCCGGGCTCTAAAATATGCCATGTTTATATAATCAAAGGAAAAATAATAATTAGCTACATCTAGTGGCTTCCTATTAAAAAAGATGCACAACAGTCGCTACATTTAATAAATTTGTTAATTTATACACTTGGGAAATGCCGGGCTTATGAGCGACCTATCGATATATCGGGCTACACAATATACCGTCTATATATATATATATATATATATATATATATATATATATATATATATATATATATATATATATATATATATATATATATATATATTTTACAACGAAAGACAACATTATTTGTCTAGAAATTAATCTTAATTTCCCTGCTATAAATTTAACCTGTCGGGCGGTTTACGTATTCTAGTGGAGCGTCGCAAAGGTTGCGGCACTTCCTCATCCCTGTCTTCTTCAAAAATAGTTTCTAACGGGTTATTCCCCGGGTCATGACAAAAGGGTAATATTTCTAGTGTGTTTTGAAAAATATCGTCCTCACTTTCGTGAGGTTCTAAATTTTGTATATTTCCCTCCGCGGTGTCAATTAAAGTCTCCTGATTGTCTTCATTTAATATTATATTCTCAATATCATCCACCTCAATATCATTTGAAATATATAATTTAAGTTTATTCACATGTACTACACGATCTTTCCTAGTATGTAATTTTCTGATTTTATACGTGACTGGTCCCTTTTTCTCTATGATTCTAAACGGTCCTACCCAAGGTTTGCGTAATTTGCGCGAAAGCCCTAGCTTAGCATTCATGTCTAACATGTACACTAAGTCTCCTAGTTCAAACTTCTTTTCTCGAGCTTTCTTATTAAATCGTACTGTCCTATTTTCTGCAGATTTTTCTAAATTAATTTTTACCTGTGTATAAACATTATTTAACCTAGCTAACATTTCAGAAGCAAGCATAGTCGTATTTAATAACTTGTGGTTTGATAATATCATCATATGGTAATACAGGGTCTCTTCCATGTAGCAAGAAAAATGGACTATACCCAGTTGAAGAATGTTTACTAGATCTATAAGCAAGTAAAATATACGGGATCCATTCGTCCCAATCTGTTTGATCAGCTGCGATATAATGTGACAAAATGTCCTTAAATACTCTATGTACTCTTTCAATACTATTTGATCTTGGGTTAAACTGAGTAGTTTGTAATTTTTCTATTTGTAATAACCGACACACTTCCTTGAATAATTTTGATAAAAAGTTCGAACCTTGGTCCGTTATCAGTTGTTTGGGTGTACCGTGGCGTGCAATAATATGAGTAACAAAAACTTTCGCTATGGTTTCTGCTTTTTGGTCCGGTATTGGAATCGCTTCTACATACTTAGTAAAATAATCTTGAAAAGTTAAAATGCATTTGTTATTATTTCGAGTTTGCACTAACGGTCCGACAATGTCCATATTAGTTCGCTCAAATGGTTCACTAACATCTGGAAATTTTTGTAATAGCGCTGCTCGCATATGAGGTGATGTCCTTCTTTGACAACAAGAGTGGCACTCTGAACAAAACTTAATAATATCTTTACGCATATTTAACCAAAAAAAACGAGATTTAATTAATTCGATAGTTTTTTGTTGACCTTGATGTCCTGCAAAAGGCAAGCAATGAAAATCACGTAAAGTTTTATTAATATAACTCCTAGGCAATACCAACTTATCGCCATCCCCGTCTTCTCCTAGCTTATACAAAATTTTGTCATTATCTAAAAAATAATCTAAGTACATTTCCTTTTCTGGACCATTTACGTAGTCAATTATTTCCTTACAAAAGTTATCTTTATATTGTTCTTGTTTAATATTATCCCTGTCCCATACTGGTATACAGAGCGGTTCGTTTATTATATCCACTTTCAAAATATTTAAATTAGAATCGTTTGGGTTCGGTTCTTTAACGTATATATAGACTTTAATATTGGTATCTTTGAAAATATAGTGAACGAATTTAAATATTATACTCCGATTCAATTTATCTAAACCACAAGCAATTCGTGGCATTGCTATATGCGTAACATAGTCTAGTTGACACGCTTCCTTTAAATTCTTTAAAGCCAAAAATACATTTTGATACGAAGGTTTATTATAGTATCTTGTTTTAGTTATCATATAGTAAATATTTCTTTCTGGCAATATAATTTCAGCAACCTCCCCTAATTTTTTATTTTGAGCTAGTAGCTCACTAACACTACCAAAATAATTTTTAAAGTTTTTGCTATACCTTGGCTCATATGGAAGTCTTGTGATACACAGTGAGCCAACGAAAATTATTCCGGACAATTTAATAAATCACCTTTCACTTCCTGTACGTCTGGATTTATATAATTTGTTTTGTACACATACTCTATAATATGGTCAACATCGTTAAAATTATGATCAGTTTGAATATTACAAATTCTACTCAGCGCGTCAACATTTCCGTGTTTTCTTCCCGGCCTATGTACTATATCGAAAGCATACTCGCTTAAAAGTAGCGCCCATCTGGCTAATCGTGAAGTAGGGTCCTTAAGATTGAGTAACCATTTTAAAGGACGGTGGTCGGTAACTATAGTGAACCTTTTTCCGTAAAGCATCCACTTATGTGCTTTAATTCCGGTAATAACAGCCAAACACTCTTTCTCGGTCACTGTATAGTTCCTTTCCGCTTTATTAAACTTCCTACTTGCAAATGCGATCGGTTTTTCAAATCCATCTCTTAATTGACATAAAATACTTCCTGCCGCAAAATCACTAGCGTCAGTGGCTAGAATAAACGGTTGTTCAAAATCTGGGTATATTAATATAGAGTCTGACGTAATAGCCTTTTTCAATATATCAAAAGAATTTAAAGCTGCTGGTGTAATTTCAAAGTTCGTACCTTTTTTTGTAAGATTAGTTAAGGGTAATGCTACCTCCGCAAAGTTTTTAATAAATTTTCTATACCAGCCCGCTAAGCCTAAAAATGCTCGTACGTCCTTTACGCTTTTTGGTATTGGATATGAATTTATACACTCTATTTTTTGGGGGTCGGGTTTAATTCCACCCTGTGAGATTAGATGGCCTAGGTATCTGACCTCTTTTAGTAAAAATCTACATTTACTGGGTTTAAGTGTAATGTTTGCGTCAATGAGTTGGAAAACTAGAGCTAATTGTCTAATGTGATCAGCTACTCATTTTGAATTAAAGACAATAATATCATCTAAATAGACCATACACATCTCTGTAGTTACACCGGCTAGCATGGCGTTAGCAAATCTCTGAAATGTTGAGGGTGCATTTACCAACCCGAAAGGCATCCGAGTATATTCGTAGTGTCCATCTGGTGTACTAAAAGCTGATATTTCTATTGCATCGGGCGCTAAAGGAATTTGGTGATACGCGTTATTTACGTCAAATGTACTGAATAAATTGGATTTACCAAAAAGTTCCAAAGTTTCATTTAAATTTGGCAAAGGGTAAAAATCGCGCTTGGTTACAGCGTTTAACGCCCTATAGTCGATACACATTCGAATTTTATTGGTCCCATCCTCGTTCTTTTTATTTACAATAACCACTGGTGCACTCCACGCAGATTGAGAATGTCTAATTACCCCCGACTCTAATAGTCTATCAATTTCCTTCCGAAAAATTTCCCGTTGATAATAGGGTACCCTGTATGGTTTCTTAGCGATAGGTAAAACGTCTTCCGTGATTATTTGGTGCTGCACATCATACGTGTTCGACAAACTTTTTTCCCCCTGACTAAACACCTGCCGATATTGACTAATAAATTCACATAACAAATTTCTACTATCCTCGTCTAAATGCATTAAATCGAATTGTTCATATACCCAATCGTAATCCGAAATGTCTATTTTATTTAACCTGGTATTGGCCCCTGGTAAATTTGTTTTTTCTAAATAGGCAGTTCGGCAGCTCCTATAATGCAATTTTCTTTTAGAGTTACCGAAAATGTATTCATGTTTACTATCCGCATATTTAAATTTTGTGGTCCCAGTAGGGTACATGCAGCGTGAACGCCCTGTATATCTAAATTTTTTGGTTCGACTAATATCGTTTGACAGTTCAAAGTCTTCCGTAATTGTATTTTGCAATCCACCTCGCATCTAGGGGGTATCACAGTATCTTCTATTAATATTACATTACAAGTTATAATTCGGTTTTTATTGTTTATTAAGTTTGTTTCATTTGCGATCTGAGTTTCAGTGAAGTAAATGGGTGTGCCCTGAAAATTAGCAAAGTCATTCGCTTTGTCGTCGTTTCTCATGGCCCTGAAAGTATCTTTAGCTCTAGCTTTTATCTTATCGCTTCCGGCCTCTCGCATTGATGCTCGACTGTTCACGTCCTCTACGCTATGGAAGTTATTTTTCTCAATATAAATATTACGGTCTTCTATACCTAGTATTGTTTCAGATTTATTTATACCCGTGCTATCAGAAGTTTTATTACGCCCCATTATATCTTTCCCTCTATCAATTTCCCTCGGATTTACAGTACAGTTTATTTTTTCCTTAGTATTTTCAGCCTTGTCTACTTTTAGTTTGGTTACCTTACAAGAAAATTTATCTTTACCTTGACTATTAAATTCATTTTTACCTGCTTTACTTCTACTTGTCTCACTTGCGGACTTCATTACATTTATTACCTGTTTATTTCCTTTTTTATCGCTTACCTCACATTGATTTGTCTTATTTACATATTTTCCCTCAATAATATCAGTGTTACCTCTCTCAACATTATTATTCTCATTATACCTTATTTTAACCTGTTCTAGTTTACCTCTTATTACTTTATTATCAATATTCTCCGTATTACTTATTATCTCAACAACATTATCTTTATTATTCATAGAACTTATTCCTTCTTTACTTATTTTATCTCTATGTACCTTTATAACACCCTTAATATCACCATTGTTATCTCCTTTAATAATAATATTACTAGAAACCTTATCATTACCTTCCTCGGTATAATTATCATTATTCACCAGAAAAGTTTTGTTAATAATCTGTTCTTCACCGCAAGTCGTTGCCGCGTGTAGAAAAGAATTATTGTTACTCACATTTTGTCTATTTCCCGTAAAAGTTTCGTTTTCGCCACACTTTCTCGAAGGAGCCCTTGCCGCGCGTAAACAAATTTCATGCCTACCCTCTCTATTTCCCGCAAACATCTCGTTTTCGCCGCACTTTCTCGAAGGAGCCATTGCCGCGCGTAAACAAATTTCACGCCTACTATCTACGTCCTCGTTTTCCGTAACATTGATAAAATTTTCATTTTCCTTTGTAATATCTGTTTCTAAAGGTTCATCCGCCCGTGAATATTCGCAATTTAATTCATCCTCATCAACAGGTATATTATCATTTGTACCTCTTAAGTTTTGCATTGATAAAAGTGGTATTTCGGTATTACATACGCTCAAAATGTGTCGATCATAACAAATATTTATTCTTGACTAAAAAGTCTCTGCCTAGAATTCCCGCGGCAATGGTTGTACCCAAAATCGGAATAACGTGCCCTGTAACTCCAGTTAATTTGATATCGGGTCGCTCGAAAATTGCATACCCATTATTTAAATAACTCTTTTTAATCATGGAAACAGCTGATCCTGTATCCACCAAAAATTCTAGTAAAATACCGTTTATAAAAAGTTGCACATAGCCTGGTGAATTAATTACATTAAAGTGAATTTGCGGAATTTGTAAAGCGTACGTATTACTTCTTTCGTATATTTCGTAGCCACTCTCACAACTTAATTTCTCGTTCCCTCGCGAGGTATCAAAGGAACGACCCCCGAGTTTTTTGCTTGGTTACTTGGGCCTGCTGTAGCCCCTATGTCTAAATTTGAAAACTGCCTTCTCGGTGTAGCCCCTGTATATCGTTGGTTCCTCCCATCCTGCGTTTCTGACGTAGAATTATTTCTATAATTTCCCCTAAAATTACTCTGGCTATTGTCCCGATCTGTGTGAAAACTACCCTCTCTATCATCCCTGTTTCTCCCGTGATGTCTAAAATTGTCCGGCCTAGTTGGTCCGTAGTTGTTACTTCGATTATATCTATCATTTTCGGGCCTGATGGTCTGTCTGTAATTATTATTTCCGTTATATCTGTCATTACGGCTTTCATAAATATTGTTACCACTATTTCCTGAAAATTATTATTATTTCTATTCCCATTAACATTACCTTCAAACTCTCTAAAATTGCCATTTCCCGAATAACAATTTTTTGCAAAATGACCAATTTTGTTACACCGAAAACAATGAATATTATTAACGTTCATTACTTGGGGTGTTTGTCGCGGCCTGAACATGATATCATTTAACTCCTCTTGTTTCGCAATTTCTACGGCCTTATCAATGGTTAAACCCACTTCTCGCATGAGAACTGCCCCGCAAAATTTTAGTAAATTTTTGTTCATCCCCGTCGTAAATTGGTTCAACACTAATTGGTCGATCTTTTTTCTCAAACCCGACTCCTCGTTATCAGTAGCGGTGGTTAGATCTTCCTCAAGAATTTCTACCCCTAATAATTTAATCCCCGTTGCGTACTGGTCAACGGTTTCATCATGTCTTTGAAAACATTTATTTAATCTAATTAAAGCCTGTCCTGGTATTTTTACTGGTGAAAACCTTTTAATGAATTTAGCTTTAAAATCTGCATACGTTGCCGTATCTAAAGTTGGATCGGTTTTAAAGAAATTATACGCATCCCCTATCAATCGAAACTTAACAATATTTAAAGTTGTTTGTTCAGGCCAATCATCTAGCTTAGCTCGTTGTTCGACTTTTTCAAAGTATCTTTTCACATCATATTTTCCCGAAAATTGTTCTACTGTGTTCGCTATCATACCTCAAGTCACTTTCTGTCCCAACACTGGGGGTTGTGCTTGCGGTGGGTCGTCTGGCATTTTTATTATTTTACTTTACTAATTTTCGAAATTAAACAAATATTAAATCGCTAAATTACACAAGGTAAACGTTCTTAGTAATAAAAATAAAGGCAGTTAAAATTTCTCACACATTAACGGAATAATAAAATTACAAAACTATGTAAAACTCTATCAAATCCTAGAAAAATATTAGAATATCCTATCAGGTTGTCTAGAATTCTCTTAACTTTTATTAAAATGCTATCAACCCTGTTATATTTCATCCCATTCCATTAAGTTGTCTCAAATCTATTAAACTCTATAACATTCTATGAATCTGTGAAATTCTGTGTTAAATTACATTTAAATCTCTTAAATTCTATATTAAATTTCTCAAATTTTTAAATTCTATAATTCTATAATTCTATCCCACTTTTCTTTTAACCATATAATCTCACTTAGCTGCCGCCACTGTAGTACACGGGGGTAGGGGGTGAAAGGGGAAAACTTTAAAATCCCACCCTACGCCCGCAATAATAGATAAAATGAATAATAAAATAAAAATACCTCCCTCAATAGGGGTTGGTAGTTTCGCTGCCACCACCCTGTATTAACAGGGAAAATTTTGAAAGGTAACGGTCTTCGAAGCGGGGTGTCGTGAGCCCTGTATGGTTACCCTGCCAAAAATTCCACATAGAAACTTATAAAAAAAAAGTGATGCGGTTTTATCGTTCCTATAAGTTATATTATTATTATACAGACAGGATTTTTTCTGTTTTATTAAGTTTTAAATCGGTTATGAAACAGTAATTCCGAATGAGCTATTTGGAATTATCATGTTGCCCTTTCATGAGTACTTATATGAAATATACATCAACAAATCTACAGTTTAGTGTCTGCAAATGCACCCTTGCCCTTATATCTGTAAACGTATGGAATTACAGATACAACTTTAAAGAGATTCTAAACTTTTCTATAAGTAATATCATTAGAGTCCAGTCCAGTCCAGTATCTATGGTATATAACACACCATTTATCAACATGTTTTTATTGCAAATTTCAACATTGTCTTTTTATTAGTATTAATGTGGATATACATGTCAACAAATGTACAGTTTCAATTGTATATTTTACAGATGTATTTTTATTGTAAACTTCCATTTTGCTTTTTTATTAGTATTAATTTGGATATGCATGCCGACAAATGTACAGTTTAAATTGCATATTTCAAATAGAAATACTAATATTGTGGTAAACACAAAATACTGCAAAAGTCCTTATTTCCTCGGGTGTTCTTGTTCTAGCCTAGAAGCAATGAATGAGTTGGCAGTGAAAGAGACTGCTTTACTTTTAATTTAACAAACACACGTCAGTTCCTTGGGTCACATTAGAGTAGATATGAATTAGCGACACGTATACAGCTCCCTCTACTGGAGCCTGGAGTAAAGCTGCTGCTGAAATTTCTATCAGTTTCTACCAGAATGGAGCAGCAAACATTTACTTATACCAAATCAATGAGAATTTATGAGAACAGTATCTAAGGTAAAACGTGCGGCTTTCCGTGGTTAAATGGCAAGTGTTTCTATAAGAAACGAGCTGCATTACGTTAGGACAGTTTTGACTTGCAATTGAAGATTACTAATTATAATGTTTGAATAGGGATTTATGAGATCAGTTTCTATGAGTATTAATGTTTTTTTTTCAGTAATATATTAAATGTGTTTTCATTTGTTTGCATGGGTAAAAAGAAAGGTCAGTTTTCAACTGCAATTACAAATACAAGTATAATCACTTTGAATGGGGTTATATGCGATTAATTTCTAAAAGTATTTATGCTGTTTTCCGAATATAATTGTGATGAGGTTTAATCAGTAACAAATTGTTCACTACTTGTTATGATATGGTCGGAAATTCCAAGTACACATTTAGTATTCCTTCAAAAGGATTGATGAGAGCAGTTTCTACGAGTATCTATTTGTTGTTCCTCTAGTAAATTATATAAGTCTTTACATTTACTTATACTATCTCAATGAGAATTTATGAGAACAGTATCTAATGTAAAACGTACGGCTTTCCGTGGTTAAATGGCAAGTGTTTCTATAAGAAACGAGCTGCATTAGGTTAGAACAGTTTTGATTTGCAATTGAAGATTACAAATTATAATGTTTGAATAGGGATTTATGAGATCAGTTTCTATGAGTATTAATGTTTTTTTTTTTTTCAGTAATATATTAAATGTGTTTTCATATGTTTGAATGGGTAAAAAGAAAGGTCAGTTTTCAACTGAAATTACAAATACAAATTTAATCACTTCGAATGGGGTTATACGCGATCAATTTCTAACAGTATTTATGCTGTTTTCCGAATATAATTGTGATGAGGTTTGATCAGTAACAAATTGTTCACTACATGTTATGATATGGTCAGAAATTCCAGGTACATATTTAGTATTACTTCGAAAGGATTGATGATAGCAGTTTCTACGAGTATGTATTTGTTGTGCCAATAGTAAATTATATAAGTCTTTATATTGTCTAAACGTTGGTTGTGGCATTTTCTTAATTTTTCTCTATTCTTATTGGGATGCTCTGCCACATGTATTCTTCTAAACAATGTCTGAAATCTACAAAATAATACAATTAACCAGTATTTTACTGGAAAATAACCTCTACGCCTGTGACTTTTACGTCAAAGGATCAGTTAGAGGGTGGTTTTGACAAATAATGAATAAGAACAAAAATATAAAAATGACGTATTTTGCTGACGTTTCGGAAAACGAATCTGTTTCCTTTCTCAAAGCGTATTATAATGTTTGTGGGCTGTGTATATTAAATACACAGCTTTAAGAATATATTTGTTATGTTCAGTATCCATAGATACTTACTGCTTACACAGAACTGTTGATATGTCTAATTGATAGTTTTATTTTAAACAATGTTGAGTTTGTTAAGTTCTTCTTTTAACATCGGCAGCCAGGTTGTGCAAACATCTACAGAACAATTGGACACGCATTTATCCTCATTCAATAGTATTATAGCCGCTTCTTTAATTTTTCTTTTCTTGCTATCTGTCTCTTTTGTTAAAATTTTTGCCGAGTCCCAGTTTATTCTATGTCCGTTCTCCCAAGCGTGTTCGCAAATCTTCGATTTCTGAATCTCATTTTTTCTAATGTAACCCTTGTGCTCACCCAATCTAACACTGAATGATAGGGCCAAAATAATTTCTTCTAATGATGAAATATTAGACAATGAGAAGCGCTTTATAAAAGAGGTTCTTATAAACAATCAATACCCTGAAGCTTTTGTTGATAGAACTTTCACATATATAGAAAATAATAATCATGTACGACAAAAACCTGAACAACGGTACACGACGTTAATTCCTTATGTACACGGATTATCTGAAAAGCTACGCCGTATAGGCAATAGATTTGATATTAGGACGATATTTCAAACGGGCAATACATTGAGATCTATGTTAACAAAAACAAAACCGCTAAATCATGAGCAAAATTCAAAAAACTGCATTTATAGTATTCCGTGTGAGTGTAATAAACATTATGTGGGTGAGTCATCTAGACCATTCAGTGTTAGATTGGATGAGCACAAGGGTTACATTAGAAAAAATGAGATTCAGAAATCGAAGATTTGCGAACACGCTTGGGAGAACGGACATAGAATAAACTGGGACTCGGCAAAAATTTTAACAAAAGAGACAGATAGCAAGAAAAGAAAAATTAAAGAAGCGGCTATAATACTATTGAATGAGGATAAATGCGTGTCCAATTGTTCTGTAGATGTTTGCACAACCTGGCTGCCGATGTTAAAAGAAGAACTTAACAAACTCAACATTGTTTAAAATAAAACTATCAATTAGACATATCAACAGTTCTGTGTAAGCAGTAAGTATCTATGGATACTGAACATAACAAATATATTCTTAAAGCTGTGTATTTAATATACACAGCCCACAAATATTATAATACGCTTTGAGAAAGGAAACAGATTCGTTTTCCGAAACGTCAGCAAAATACGTCATTTTTATATTTTTGTTCTTATTCATTATTTGTCAAAACCACCCTCTAACTGATCCTTTGACGTAAAAGTCACAGGCGTAGAGGTTATTTTCCAGTAAAATACTGGTTAATTGTATTATTTTGTAGATTTCAGACATTGTTTAGAAGAATACATGTGGCAGAGCATCCCAATAAGAATAGAGAAAAATATATAAGTCTTTATCAGTATGCATTCGGATCTAATTTAAATATGAAAATTATATCAGAATAAAGCAACCAAATATTTTAAACAGTATCTATTTGTAAATCCAGACATTTACTAATACTATCTAATTGAGAATTTATGAGGACAGTATCTAATGTAAAACGTGCGGCTTTGCGTGGTTAAATGGCAAGAGTTTCTATAAGAAACGAGCTGCATTAGGTTAGAACAGTTTTGATTTGCAATTGAAGATTACAAATTATAATGTTTGAATAGGGATTTATGAGATCAGTTTCTATGAGTATTAATGTTTTTTTTCAGTAATATATTAAATGTGTTTTCATTTGTTTGAATGGATAAAAAGAAAGGTCAGTTTTCAAGTGCAATTACAAATACAAGTTTAACCACTTCGAATGGGATTATATGCGATCAATTTCTTACAGTATTTATGCTGTTTTCCCAATATAATTGTGATGATGTTTGATCAGTAACAAATTGTTTACTACATGTTACGTGTGGAAATTCCAGGTACATATTTCGTATTACTTCGAAAGGATTGATGATAGCAGTTTCTACGAGTATGTATTTGTTGTGCCAATAGTAAATTATATAAGTCTTTATCAGTATCCATTCGGATCTAATTTAAATATGAAAATTATATCAGAATAAAGAAACCAAATATTTTTAAACAGTATCTATTTGTAAATCCAGACATTTACTTATACTATCTCAATGAGAATTTATGAGGACAGTATATAATGTAAAACGTGCGGCTTTCAGTGGTTAAATGGCAAGAGTTTCTATAAGAAACGAGCCGCTGCATTAGGTTAGAACAGTTTTTATTTATTTATTTATTTATTTATTTATTTAGAAGAAGAAACAAACAGGTTACAAACCTAATTACATGTTTCTTGAGGGGGGACTACAGGCGATATAACCCGCCGGAGCCAACCCGGGCGACACGCTCCGAAGACCGGGTTTTGATTTGCAATGAAGATTACAAATTATGATGTTTGAATAGGGATTTATGAGATGAGTTTCTATGAGTATTAATGTTATTTTTTTTCAATAATAAGTATATTAAATGTGTTTTCATTTGTTTGAATGGGGTAAAAAGAAAGGTCAGTTCTCAGCTGCATTTACAGATAGGTACAAGTTTAATCACTTCGAATGGGGTTTATATGCGATCAGTATTTCGAATATAATTGTGATGAGGTTTGATCAGTAACAAATTGTTTACCACATGTTACGATATGGTCGGAAATTCCAGGTACATATTTAGTATTCCTTCGAAAGGATTGATGATAGCAGTTTTCTATGAGTATGTATTTGTTGTTCCAATAGAAAATTTGTCTTTATCAGTATGCATTCGGATCTACTTTAAATACAAAAATTATATCAGAATGAAACAACCAAATATTGTAAACAGTATCCACTTGTAAATCCAAACATTTAAATATATATTTTAATGAGAACCAATCAGAACAGTATCTAATGTAACGCGTGCGGCTTTCCGTGGCTAAATTTTAAAAGTATTTTTAAATAAATAGCTTTAACGGATTTGAACAGTTTTAATTTGCAATTCCAGATGAATAGTTTTAATTGTTAAATAGGGATCTATGAGATCAGTGTTTTGTGTAATGTTTTTTTTTAATAAAAACACATTTTATTGAAAAAAAAAAACATTACACTGACCTCATAGATCCCTAACAATTAAAACTATTATCTGGAAATGCAAATGAAAACAATTCGAATCCCTTAAAGCTTATTTATTGCAAATAATTTTAAAAATTTAGCCACGGAAAACCGCACACGTTACATTACCCAACAAACACCGAAGATCGGCCCATCAGTGGGCCATCACTGGGCCAGAAGTTTCATTTCTGGCACAGTGATGGTCCGCTAAAGGGCCAACCTTTTGTGTTTGTAGGGTAGATACTGTTCTGATGGATTCTCATTATAATATTATCTTTAAATGTTTGGATTTACAGGTGGACAGTGTTTAAAATATTTGAGGTTTTCATTCTGATATGATTTTTGCATTTAAATTAGATGCGAATGCATACTGATAAAGACTTATATAATTTACTGTAGGAACAACAAATAAATACTCGTAGAAACTGCTCTCATCAATCCTCTTGAAGGAATACTAAATATGTACCTGGAATTTCCGACCATATCGTAACATGTAGTGAACAATTTGTTACGGATCAAACCTCATCATAATTATATTCGGGAAAACAGCATAAATACTGTTAGAAATTGATCGCATATAACCCCATTCGAAGTGATTAAACTTGTATTTGTAATTGCAGTTGAAAACTGACCTTCCTTTTTACCCATTCAAACAAATGAAAACACATTTAATATATTACTGAAAGAAAAAAAACATTAATACTCATAGAAACTGATCTCATAAATCCCTATTTAAACATTATAATTTGTAATCTTCAATTGCAAATCAAAACTGTTCTAACCTAATGCAGCTCGTTTCTTATAGAAACACTTGCCATTTAACCACGAAAAGCCGCACGTTTTACATTAGATACTGTTCTCATAAATTTTCATTGGGATAGTATAAGTAAATGTCTGGATTTACAAATAGATACTGTTTAAAATATTTGGTTGCTTTATTCTGATAGAATTTTCATATTTAAATTAGATCCGAATCTTTACTGATAAAGACTTATATAATTTACTAGAGGAACAACAAATAGATACTCGTAGAAACTGCTCTCATTAATCCTCTTGAAGGAATACCAAATGTGTACTTGGAATTTCCGACCATATCATAACATGTAGTGAACAATTTGTTACTGATTAAACCTCATCACAATTATATTCGGAAAATAGCATAAATACTTTTCGAAATTAATCGCATATAACCCCATTCAAAGTGATTAAACTTGTATTTGTAATTGCAGTTGAAAACTGACCTTCCTTTTTACCCATTCAAACAAATGAAAACACATTTAATATATTACTGAAAAAAAACATTAATACTCATAGAAACTGATCTCATAAATCCCTATTCAAACATTATAATTAGTAATCTTCAATTGCAAGTCAAAACTGTCCTAACCTAATGCAGCTCGTTTCTTATAGAAACACTTGCCATTTAACCACGGAAAGCCGCACGTTTTACCTTAGATACTGTTCTCATAAATTCTCATTGATGTGGTATAAGTAAATGTTTGCTGCTCCATTCTGGTAGAAACTGATAGAAATTTCAGCAGCAGCTTTACTCCAGGCTCCAGTAGAGGGAGCTGTATACGTGTCGCTAATTCATATCTACTCTAATGTGACCCAAGGAACTGACGTGTGTTTGTTAAATTAAAAGTAAAGCAGTCTCTTTCACTGCCAACTCATTCATTGCTTCTAGGCTAGAACAAGAACACCCGAGGAAATAAGGACTTTGCAGTATTTTGTGTTTACCACAATATTAGTATTTCTATTTGAAATATGCAATTTAAACTGTACATTTGTAGGCATGCATATCCAAATTAATACTAATAAAAAAGCAAAATGGAAGTTTACAATAAAAATACATCTGTAAAATATACAATTGAAACTGTACAATTGTTGACATGTATATCCACATTAATACTAATAAAAAGACAATGTTGAAATTTACAATAAAAACATGTTGAAAAATGGTGTGTTATATACGATAGATACTGGAGAAAGGACGGACTGGACTCTTATGATATTACTTATAGAAAAGTTTTAAAGTTGTATCTGTAATTCCATATGATACAGATATAAGGGCAAGGGTGCATTTGCAGACACTAAACTGTAGATTTGTTGATGTATATTTCATATAAGTACTCATGAAAGGGCAACATGATAATTCCAAATAGCTCATTCGGAATTACTGTTTCATAACCGATTTAAAACTTAATAAAACAGATAAAATCCTGTCTGTATAATAATAATATAACTTATAGGAACGATAAAACCGCATCACTTTTTTTTTATAAATTTCTATGTGGAATTTTTGGCAGGGATATGTAAAAAAACGCCGTCAACTCCTTCACAAGTTACCTTCAATTTTTTTTTTCAATAAATATTTATTATTGTGTAAGTAATAAAGATGTATAAAGAACACTTCGGTGGACGGTCGCATTCAAAGGACAGACGGGAGTAAATTGCTATTAATATATGAAAGTACGCGTAAATTATTTAAAACGACCTCGGGAATATAGAGGTCCTTAAGCAAAAATTTTATGTAACAAAAAGGCTAGTGATATAATACTTATTAAATATTTATTTAATTTTAAACACGCAATAAAAACAAAAGAAATAGAAGCAAAAATAGGAAAAATTCATCTATTCATCTTCATAACCACTTGTATTGTAAAATACGTCATCTTCATCGATGTCCAGATCTGGGATTTTGCAAATTTCTTCGAGTGTAGAAGGGGTTTGTGGTCCAATAAACCATTCCACTTGGTATCTTTCATCGATTAAAAGCCAGCCATGTTCTTCAGGATTAAAAAATTTGGATTAGCCTCTGTTGCATAATTCCAGATGGCGCAAACTTGATTAACCCTTTTTATTTTATTTATTAGTACCTTTCGACAAGGTGGCATCAAGCTCCCATCAAAGTTTTTAACTTTATTTAATGGATTTCTTCTCTGGGATACATAGACTGGCGGTACATGACCAGTCAGGTGCAACGTTTTTAAAATGCATGCCAATCATATATATGAATGTAATTACCATGAATATGCCAAAAACGCTAATTTTAGGCAGTCGTCGCGTGCAGAAGGGTGTGCAAATCGATTTTCCGTTTGCATGGAAAATCGATTTCTGCGAACGATTTTAAAATGGATGCCAATAGTGCCAAATGAAAAGCCGTGAAAATAAATCCAGCGGAAACTTATTGGCATGCAGTTTCTACGCGCACAACAAAGTTTGGTGCGCACATTAAATCGTAAAATTTTTTGATATCTCCGAACGATTTTAAAATGCATGCCAATACGTTTTATGATAAATTTGCACTGTCAAACGACGATTTACCGATTGGCATGCAGTTTTATAATGCAGAACGTTATTAAAAGTTATTCCTAAAATGCAAAAAAATTCAGGTCTCTCCAAACGACTTTAAAACGTACGTTAATCATTTTTATGAATAATTTCCACTTCCAAACAACGATTTACCGATTGGCATGTAGTTTTCTCGTGCAGGACGTTGTTAAAAGTGATTCCTAAAAATGCAAAAAAAATCAGTTATCCCTGAACGCTTTTAAAATGCATGCCAATATATTTTGTGATAAATTTGCACAACCGTACGACCATTTACTGATTGGCATGCAGATTTGTAATGCAGAACGTTATTAAAAGTTATTCCTAAAAATGCAAAAAAATCCAGCTATCTCCGAACGATTTTAAAATGCATGCCAATAAATTTTATGATAAATTTACACTACCGTACGACGATTTACTGATTGGCATGCAGACTTGTAATGCAGAACGTTATTAAAAGTTATTCCTAAAAATGCAAAAAAAATTAGATCTTTCCGAACGATTTTAAAATGCATGCCAATAAATTTTATGATAAATTTGCATTACCGTACGACGATTTACTGATTGGCATGCAGATTTGTAATGCAGAACGTTATTAAAAGTTATTCCTAAAAATGCAAAAAAATCCAGCTATCTCCGAACGATTTAAAAATGCATGCCAATAAATTTTATGATAAATTTGCACTACCAATCGACGATTTACCGATTGGCATGCAGTTTTCTAGTGCAGAACATTATTAAAAGTAATTCCTAAGAATGGAAAAAAATTCAGTTATCCCTGAACGCTTTTAAAATGCATGCTGATATATTTTGTGATAAATATGCACTACCAAATGACGATTTACTGATTGGCATGCAGATTTGTAGTGCAGAACGTTATCAAAAGTTATTGCGAACCGTGCAAAAAAACTCAGGTATCTCTGAACGCTTTTAAAATGCATGCCATTGCAATATGTTGTAGGTAACGAAAACAAAAGGTAGTATTAAAAATTGGCGTGCAATTTCAACGTGTACTAAAGCGTTTTGAATATTAAAAAAATATTGTGAACTTTGAAATACACACACCTTTTCAAGCGGAGAAGATCGCACTATTGGGAACAGCGCATATTTTAAAGACATTCCTGGACTAGGAGTCTCTGCGATCCCTTGTTGGGATATGGACTCTGAGCTGTTGGAGCGGACATCACCAACATTTCAGAAAATCGATATCTCTTTTTGCAACATGTTTATTAAGTATTTAATTTTTTACTCAGTTTCGCAGGACTTATAGATTGGCAGTATTGCACCATCATTGATGTCTAATGCTATCATGGGAAAAAATCTAGCTTTATACGAATGGTTTCACGAAAACTCGCTACCTCCCTGGCTATAAAAATCTCTAAGCAAAATAAATACGTACTTTCCCAAACAACACACGTTGCTACTTGATATTATGAACAACGTTTATGGATGATCCAGCTATGCACTGTATTAGACAGTGTTGCAAATAATATAATTTAATTAAAAGTACAAATTATTAGCGAGTACAACGGCGAGGCGCTAAAAAGCATGGCATTCTCGATGACACGAGGGTCGCACCACGCTGGTGATATGAAAGAAAGAGACACAAGCCGGTATGGACCAAGATCTTGGGTACGGACCAAGATTCTTTATAGTGAAACTCTCCGATGGACTGAAAAAAAGTTATTAGCGACCAAAGTTGAAATAAGCACTTTCGCCCGCTTTCTCCGCGCATAGCTCTTTTACTTTAATAACGTTCTGCACTACAAAACTGCATGCCAATCGGTAAATAGTCGTTTGGTAGTACAAATTATTCATAAAACTGATTAACAAACGTTTTAAAGTCGTTCGGAGATAACTGAATTTTTTGCATTTTTAGGAATAACTTTTAATAACGTTCTGCATTATAAAACTGCATGTCAATCGGTAAATCGTCGTTTGACAGTGCAAATTTATCATAAAACATATTGGCATGCATTTTAACTTCGTTTGGAGATACCTGAAATTATTTGTTGTGTATTTGGATGACGGCAAATATTTTAAGCAACCGAAAACTGCATGCCAATTGTTAATATCATCTTTTTTTTTTAATTACTAATAAGATACCTCAAAGGCATGCATTTTAAAATCGTTCGGAGAAACCTGAATTTTTTTGCATTTTTAGGAGTAACTTTTAATAACGTTCTGCATTATGAAACTGCATGCCAATCGGTAAATCGTCGTTTGACAGTGCAAATTTATCATAAAACATATTGGCATGCATTTTAACTTCGTTCGGAGATACCTGAAATTATTTGTTGTGTATTTGGATGACGGCAAATATTTTAAGCAACCGAAAACTGCATGCCAATTGTTAATATCATCTTTTTTTTTCATTACCAATAAGATACCTCAATGGCATGCATTTTAAAATCGTTCGGAGAGACCTGAATTTTTTTGCATTTTAGGAATAACTTTTAATAACGTTCTGCATTATAAAACTGCATGCCAATCGGTAAATCGTCGTTTGACAGTGCAAATTTATCATAAAACGTATTGGCATGCATTTTAAAATCGTTCGGAGATATCAAAAAATTTTACGATTTAATGTGCGCACCAAACTTTGTTGTGCGCGTGGAAACTGCATGCCAATAAGTTTCCGCTGGATTTATTTTCACGGCTTTTCATTTGGCACTATTGGCATCCATTTTAAAATCGTTCGCAGAAATCGATTTTCCATGCAAACGGAGAATCGATTTGCACACCCTTCTGCACGCGACGACTGCCTAAAATTAGCGTTTTTGGCATATTCATGGTAATTACATTCATATATATGATTGGCATGGATTTTAAAAACGTTGCACCTGACTGGTCATGTACCGCCAGTCTAACAGTACCATCATGGTTCCTAAGAAACAAATCTAGCCTTGTTCCTTTCGCACTATTAGCATTATGCCTACCATGCAAATTTTTCAATGCCTTGAATTTGCTCTTCCGACATATCCTGGGAATGGCCAAAAGAATAAAAAATTCTGGCAATATTTAGATCTTTCTCAATAATGTTAAAAGGCTTTGTTTTACCTTTTCGGGCAAATGATGCTGTATAATCACTGCCTGTTAAAGCGTGATAGGCAGGTAAAGCTTGAAAAAAGATGTCTCCTAAATTTGTGTATATATCGTTAAAAGAAATGTATCTCTGAGTATTTTTTGACTGAAGTCCAGTTTATATCCAAATATTCACTCTATTTGTTAGTTTGTGCATATTTCCCACTGCTATTATTAATATATCAGTATCGGAGGCACGTATTACAACATTTATACTTTCTTGTAGTTTAGATGTATGAAATATAATTCTATTATCAGCTTCATGATGAGTAGAATATAAAAAGTTATGCAGAACATCAAGCAAAAGAATAGACCTATTTTTCGATAAGCGTGTAGTGCCATCGTTAAAATAGATTGAAAGAGACAGAAAAGCAGGGGTATCAGGAAGGGATAATATGTTTAATATTATTGGAGAAGAGCAGAAGCGACCTAACGATTTTTTAAAAATATTGAGAAGTGACTCTTTTAAAACCGAATTCGTAAAGTTTTTAGTGAAACATTGGAAAACAGTATTCCTCCAGGTATTTTGGGAGACAAAATTTTTCGAGTAAATTGTGAAGATATTTGTCACATGTTTTATGAGATTGATGTGAAATTGATGAGGTTTTATATTCTACTCATCATGAAGCTGATAATAGAATTATATTTCATATATCTAAACTATCAGAAAGTATAAATGTTGTAATACGTGCCTCCGATACTGAGATATTAACAATAGTAGTGGGAAATGTGCACAAACTAACAAATAGAGTGAATATTTGGATAGAAACTGAACTTCAGTCAAAAAATACTCTGAGATACGTTTCTGTTAACGATATATACACAAATTTAGGAGACATCCTTTCTCAAGCTTTACCTGCCTATCACGCTTTAACAGGTAGTGATGATACAGGATCATTTGCCCGAAAAGGTAAAATAAAGCCTTTTAACATTATTGAGAAAGATCTAAATATTGCCAGAATTTTTGCTTCTTTTGGCTATTCCCAGGATATATCGGAAGAGCAAATTCAAGGCATTGAAAAATTTGTATGCATGCATGGTGATAAAGATGAATAGATGAATTTTTTCTATTTTTGCTTCTATTTCTTTTGTTTTTATTGGGTGTTTAAAATTAAATAAATATTTAATAAGTATTATATCACTAGCCTCTTTGTTACATAAAATTTTTGCTTAAGGACCTCATATTCTCGAGGTCGTTTTAAATAATTTAGGTATTACGCGTAGTTTCATATATTGATAGCAATTTACTCCCGTCTGTCCTTTGAATGCGAGTTGACGGCGTTTTTTGACATATGTGATAACGCTTATTTTAAAAATGCAATATTTACTTAAGAAAAGTTATAAGTGATTATCAATTGTAAGAAATTTTGCAAATCTTTAACCCAAGTAGGTACCTTTTATAAGCTAAAATTTGCAGTTTCGGTGTAGACAATTTTTTTTTACTTTTCAACTTAAAACCCCGTCTGCGGTTTGAATGCGACCATCTGCCAAAGTTTTCTTTTTCAACTTTGATTACTAACATATTTAGTAATATTTTGACACAAAAATAACGGCGATAACCTGTGAGGAAGTTGGCGGCGTTTTTTTGACGTAATTGACAGCGTCTGCTCTAAAATAGCGACCATTCCCAACGGCAGACGCCTACGATTTCAATTTAGTTAAGATCTTAGACAATTTTCACACAACATTTATGTTGGTAATAATTGGGTAGTTATGAGCTATTTTTAATTTTTTTTTTAAATTTAAATCTAATAAAGCGACCAATTACGCCCGGCAGACGGGCGGTTTTAAAATTACAACCTAAAGTAGTACCGACGTGTCAGTTCAAACCTTTGGTAACTTATGAGGAAGTTATTTTACTGCCAGCTCTCGGTCTATTATTAAAATAGCTGATATCCTTGAAAATATGGGAATTTTGGCACACAGTCTAGAAAATGAGGTCCGGAGTTCGTTAAGGCTGCGTATATGGTAATTGTGAATATCCCTATTTTACTTCCACATCCAGTGGAAGTATAGTAACGACAAAAAATTTTTTAAAAAGGACCCCGCAGAAATATTAGGTAAATTGGCTCTCAGTCAAATTGTCTGAAATTAGGATATGTCATAGATTATGAGGTCCTGATCAAAAGTTCTTATGGGCCCAACCCAAAGTAATGACTAGATTTTGACTTAGAGAAGAGATAAAGTTCACTGATTCGCGATTTTCATATAACTTATAAATATTCTTTAAATACATATATGAATATTTTATGAGTTATATACTATCATATATTTTCTAAAGCATGTTTGGTAAGACTCTGAGCATGTCAGATACATGCCATGGCATATCTGTGTAAAGTTTGTTAACCATTTGTAAAGTAAATAAAACATCAAACTTAATTATTAAGAGTACAATTTATTAATATCACTACGTATATTCATTGCTAGCATAATACTAATCGGTGAAGTATAGGTTCAAGATGCTCTACAATTATATCTTAAGAATAAAATCCTGATAAAAAAGTTAAATCACAACATAAATAAAAATTACAAATATTAAAAAATACCTGCGTCTTGTGTAATCCCCAAGACAGGCATTACAGATTTTGTTAGGCTATCAAACGTGTTTGAGCATGTCTGTAATGTGTCTGATCATGTTTAGAATATAGAACGTAAATGAAATAAAATATCACGTATGGGGTGCTTGATTAATGTGTCCCTTTTCCACTTACAATTAATATTTGTGTCTATCGAATATCTACATCGTTTAAACCATCGTTATTTAGTAGTAAAGCTCTTTCAGCAGCGTCTAATATTTGGTATAGAAGAGAAGTTGGTGAATATCTGATATTTTGTTGGTGCTGAGCAAAACCAAGATACCATAAAATACTGGCAAAATGACAACATGTACCTAATTTCCTGGCTCCTGATATGCAAGTACAGTAATACCTGTCAATTGGATTCTCTTCGTCGTAATTGTGTTCTCGTTTTGTATTATAAGCAATCCATTGTTGACAGGGCCGTTCCTGGCGGGGGTGCAACAGGTGCAGTCGCACGGGGCGGCACAATTTAGGGGGCGGCATTTTAGCCTATTCAGTGTGAATTTATTCAATAAAATTTTGACAAACGGCGAGAAAGTTAAGGGAAATTGGTTAGTTTATTCTGTTAAACTCAATTCCGTGTTTTATTTCTGTTGTAAACTTTTTAATACAAGAAATAGAAACATTAAATTGATAAATGGTGTATATTCCGACTGACTGGCGCCATGCCGCCGTATATTTTTTGGAACACGATCATAGTTTACATGATATAGAATGCGTTAAAAAATGGTGTGAATTAAAAGTGAGACTGAACAAAGGCTGCACAATAGATAAGGAACAGTAAAGTGTTTTTGAACATGAAAAAAAAAGATGGAGAGCTATTATAGAAAGACTAATAGCAATTAGGAAGTTTCCTATTTTAGAAATATCATGTACATTCAACCTCAATTAGTAGTCTTTCAGATAACTAGTCAAACAAAAAAAAAATTATCTCGATATCTGAAAAACTCACGAACTTATTCAATTTTTTATTTGAATACTTCGCCTCGGCGGAAGTCCACCGTGACGTCACAATACACAACGCGCTGACTTGCCATGCCCGCAGCGCGCTGTATGTTCCCTTTATTTAGTGTATGTGCTCGATTTTCTGAAATGTCACAAAATGTCACTTTTGATTCGTTCGTGCCGAGCACAATTTTCGAATTTCGCCGTGCAATTTACGATCAGGTTTATCTGGAAGACTTCCTCTTTACGTCGCGACATCACACGGCCGTCCCATGTGGTGTTTTTCGGAAAATATGAACGTGCCAAAATTGCATATTTTAGCAATTTTTTCGGCTCTCAAATGCAAGCTGGCTATAAACTGCCGGTGCCTGCCAGCGAGTATAAAGATGCCCGCGCCCGCTCGCTGTTGGCGTAATCGAGCTCAACCCAGATGATCGCGGCATTTTAAACTTGGAAGTACCATAACTTTTTTATTTATAGAGATAATTTTAAAAAAACTTACAGATATTTTTTAGATTTTTACGACTATTTATTACGAGAAAATGAGAAAAATGGAAACTTGTGCAGTTCTTGGCTGGACAATGTGTCTCCTTTTCGGGGGGACAGTTCTCAACTGTTTGTACCTAACAATGGTAACTTTCTGAAAGCCGTGGAAATATTGTCTAAATTTGACCATATTATGGCGGAACATACAAATAATATACTGTTGGTATGTGTTGGTTTTCTATAAACACTTGTTTCAGTTATACCATTTACTTTTTTAATTAAAACAGTTAGAAATGGTAATTCATTTCTAATTTCCTTTTCTAAAGTAAATTTAATAGAAGGTTGTTTATTATTTAAATTTTCAAAAAAATTATCTAGTAACTTCATACCGTGAGCCCAAATTGCAAAGATATCGTCTACATATCTCCACCAGATAACCGGTTTGTATGTACAATTTTGAATATGTCTTGTCTCAAAATCCTCCATATTGCTTAAAATTGGTGAGAACGGAGAGCCCATTGCCATACCTACCGAAATACTGCTGATAAAAATCATTTTCTAACTGAAAATATGTTATTTTGATATACATAGTATAGTATTTACACTCAATTTAATAATTTTTCCAGTAAGATACTGGCTAATTTTATTATTTTGTAGATTCCTCGGACGTCAATTAGAAGTAAAAATACATGTGGCAGGAAGTCCCAAAGAGAAAAGTAGAAGAGTTAAGAAAATGCCATAAATAACATATGGACAATATTTAAAATATACACTACTATTTATACAAAAAAAAACAATTATTTTGAAAAAATATATTCCATAATTTATGGGGCGGCAAAAGACCCAGGAACGGCCCTGATTGTTGATAAACGGTCGCTTTTCTAAAATATGAATGCAGTCTAAATCTTACAAAACCCAGCACCAGTGCATGTCATCTTCCCTGTTTAAATTATTTTAAATGACGATGCCAAATATAATTGATATGCACCAACAGTTAGATCTTCCAAGTATTCCAGGAAAGCCGGGAAGTTGATTATGCTCAAGATGAATCCACTCAGCTCCCCTTCGACGTAATAAATATTCTGCCTCCACGCGTGCCTGGACAATCTTTATCTCTTCAGATCTCTGTAATTGTAATAAGGTTAATGCTAGCTCTGCATTTGCCCCTTTCATCAGTACAGGACCTTGAAATTGATTAATTAATGCACCAGCTATACGGTAAAAGTCGCCAATATGAGCTGTCTGTGCCATTCTTATACTTGTGCAAAAAAGTTGAAAATACTTTTAATATGACCATTTCCACTTTCTACAATCCATCTAGTTTTTGTTACTAACCTGGAGTTATTGGCTTCTATGGTCGATAATTGACGCTGTCCTCTTTGTAGTAAGTGTGGCATGTGGTACCTAATATCTAAGTGATCTAATAATTCTGTAGCATCGCGATATTCACGGTCTACAATAAGAATATCTCCAGCCTGGAACCATTCCTGCATCCCATTGTCTCGGTCAAATTCAGCTCACAACAGTACTGCATCATTATTGCGACTATCGAAAAAGTAAGGTCTTTGAATGTCAAGAATTTTGCCATCAGGTGGGTTTCACTAAATTTAAATGTACAAAAGGATTGTCTTAACACTCTAAAGTTTCTGTTCTTTTCAATTTTTAGATTGGTTGCCCCCCCCCCGAACACATTCCTGCGTACGCGCCTGCGCAGGACACATCTGGACTGAAAACAAACTTCAAGAAAAGCCTAATAATGGAGTGAGAGCCGTCAAAAAAAGAGAGTTGGACTAGCGGAGTGGAACACAAAATAGATGAATACTCCCTAAGAACAATGAACAAATTGAAGTACCAGAATCAGAAACGGAGGATTCAGAAGATTCAGAAGATTCAGAAGAAGAAGAAGATTTATAGAAGCGGAAAAACAAAAATAGGAGCACAAACAGCAGCGACATATATCGCAAGAAGACCCAGAAGAGGCAGCAGTCCAGAACCAGAAATACAAAAAAAAATGGAGCTTAAACGCTCCCTCACGACACAATGCGGTAACGCATGTCACAAATACCTACACCTCCCATCCCACATTCCTTTACCATGCGCCATGTGGCACTCGCTGCTGGCAACAAGCATGACCTTAGTCCAACCCAGCGTGGACGTAGCAGGCCCAGCTGTATAATCCTTGGGAGTGGCAGAAATGCCTACCGCACGCTGGTAAATTAATCAACCAATCAAGTACATGTTGTCATGTTGCCAGTATTTTACGGTATCTTGGTTTTGCTCGGCACCAACAAAATATCAGATATCCACCAACTTCTCTTCTATACCAAATATTAGACGCAGCTGAAAGAGCTTTACTACTAAACAACTATGGTTTAAATGATGTAGATATTCGATAGATACAAATATTAATTGTAAGTGGAAAAGGGACACATTAATCAAGCACCTCATGCGTGATATTTTATTTCATTTACGTTCTATATTCTAAACATGATCAGACACATTGCAGACACGCTCAAATACGTTTGATAGCCCAACAAAATGTGTAATGCCTGTCTTGGGGATTACACAAGACGTAGGTAATTTTTAATATTTGTAATTTTTCTTTAGGTTGTGGTTTAACTTTTTTATCAGGACTTTATTCTTAAGATATAATTGACGATTTGCACGAAAGAAAGTTTGGTAAAAAGTGTCTAGATTGGTATCACTGTAATTCACTGTACATGTTGACCAACTCGTCTAATTTCCAAACTTTGCAACAATTAAATACCTATAATATAATAATCATAACATTGTTTTCATTATCTTTAATGTTAAACCTACTTCCACTGAATATAAATCATCTTTTTTAGGTTGTTTCGTAGTCTACAATATTTAAAAAATGTCAAAATATGCAATTTGTCAATCACTGCTGCCAACTCTTCTAGTAAACTGAGAGTTGGAAACAGTGTTTGACAAATTGCATAATTCGACATTTTTTAAATATTGTAGACTACGAAACAACCTAATAAAGTCTATTTATATTCAATGGAGGCAGGTTTAACATTAAAGATAATGAAAACGATGTTATGACAGTGAATTACAGTGATACCATTATACTGTGCGCCATGACACTTTTTACTCAACTTTCTTTCGTGCAAATCGTCAATTGACGATTTGCATGAAAGAAAGTTTGGTAAAAAGTGTCTAGATTGGTATCACTGTAATTCACTGCACATGTTGACCAACTCGTCGAATTTCCAAACTTTGCAACAATTAAATACCTATAATATAATAATCATAACATTGTCTTCATTATCTTTAATGTTAAACCTTAAACCTACTTCCATTGAATATAAATCATCTTTATTAGGTTGTTTCGTAGTCTATAATATTAAAAAAATGTCGAATTATGCAATTTGTCAATCACTGCTGCCAACTCTTATTCTAAACTGAGAGTTGGAAACCGTGATTGACAAATTGCATAATTCGACATTTTTTAAATATTGTAGACTACGAAACAACCTAATAAAGATGATTTATATTCAGTGGAAGTAGGTTTAATATTAAAGATAATGAAAACAATGTTATGATTCAAGATTGGTAGACTATAAGGTTCCTTAATATACAGCCTAAAAAGGCGAAGAAGACAGTGCGGGGGTGAAAGGTCAGACTATCTTTGTTCTTCGAACGTGCAGTAGCGGCGCAGTTATCTCACTCTAGATGAACCGTCCGTACTGGACCGAAATATGGTCTGACGTTACTATGATCTGTAGTGTTACATTCTACAACTTATCCTCTTTACCAGCATGCAGAACAGTGACACAAAAAGCGAGGATAATTACCACCGACCTCAAAAGCGGGTTATTGCGAGCCCGTTCCAGTTACGAGTTCTTTCCCAGTAAACATTAATGTAACTTTACCTCTCTGAGAGGTAAGATTAATAGAACCCCAGTGAACACACATATGGCTGTTACGTACCAAAGAGAGATTGTCAAGGTAACACACACCATATTACCAAATATATCTCCATTATATAAACCATCTTCAAATGCTATATACATTTGTTATTAACAAACATGCCTGTTTGTTAAATACAAACATTATAATATGTGATTTTTACATAACTGCTGCATTACAATAACAAGTATTTTGTATATTTACATGCCATATAATATTTATGTATGTCTGTTATCACCATGTAGATTTTAAGTTATATTGCCTGTTTGTTAAATAATAACATTAAAATATGTGATTTTTACGTAACTGCTACATTACAATAACAAGTATTATGTGTATTTATCAGCTATATAACATTTATGTATTTCTGTAATCAGTATGTACGTTTAAAGTTATATTGCTTGTGTGTTAAATAATAACATTAAAATATGCGATATTTAGATAATTACTACATATTACACATCAACCAATCTTATATGTTTACACCAGATATAACATTTATATATTTTGTGATCATCATGGACATTTTAAGTTTTTCTACAATTACATTACACATATATATTTAATCATGTAATTTGGTAAACTACAAACGTGAAACAAGCTAGCTTACATATGGAATGTCAAAAAAGTTTGGTTAAGTATATATATTATGTATATTGTTTTGGTGTAGTAGGGAGTGTGCTGCTATAGTTAGGTTATAACATCAGTGACCAGCGTAGTTTCTAGTTTAATCAACATAATAATAGCATGCCCAATGAAAATAAGAAGCTCTTTTACCAATTAACGCTTGTGATATTAAACAAAAATGTCTTTAATTGCCATTAAGTGGTAATGAAAATGTAATTGTGCCTATATAATACTTGATGACTTCTTCGTTTAAATACTCTATAAATTTATTAAAATAATGATTAGTGTTACCGGCCGTTTTATTTTTATTTATGTATCTAATAACAAAAAATAAAACTCGCCGATCAAAAACTAGTTTGATAATCCCGTATCTTCATACAGTTGGATAACGTTTTAATATTGTGATGTTTTAAATTTCCCGGTAAATCTGGTTATAAAATTATTATAGGACATCTCTTTCGCACTCTGTATTACATAGTTCGTGCTAGAAAAGGATACCAAATTAACTCAAATATCCCTAACTATACCTAACAAAATAACCTAATCCTAATATTCTAACCTAACACAAGTGACCCTGAAGGAGGTGCAATGTGACTTCTAGCGTGCGTTTTAACATGTTAAATATCGTCTTTGTTTTTGTGGGGACTCAAGTTCAGAGATCAAAACTATTGTAGGTAAGTACGTAGAAGTGTAAATCATTAGCACTTCGGTGCAGTGTTAAGTCGCTTATTAGGTACCTACTTATTTGTTGGAGTTTTATTGACATGTTGCCCAATCTTGAGATTGAAATTTAATGAAATTTAACTAAGCTCAAGCCACAGAAAAATTATAGGTGCTTTATTGTAGCTTAAGTCTTTTATAACCAGCATTAAACTTAATATAAATATTGAAAAACTGGTCATATTTTATCACTCTTGCTATAACCTGCTGCTGCTATAGGGATTTAACCTATTTATGTCATCATATATGTCTGTGTCTAATTTTGTGTAATTGCTAATTAAAAATAATATCTCGTAAAGGTAAAGACAAAGAATTTCTAAAAAAGTTAGAAATTGCTTTTAAGTAAATAATACAGAAAAAAATTATAAAATTTTGTCATAAACTATTGTTCTAGCTGCTGTTAACGAAACGTTCCCACATTGTGAAAAAGAATTTGAGAACATCGCTAGTGAGTGGTTCAGACTGTCAAAGCAAAGGCTACAGAGAGAAAACAAGAAGCTGGAGCAGTTATTGTACCATAATTTATTGAGATATGTATGAAAAAAGGAAACCAGGCGCCAAAAACTAGTTTTAAGATAATTAAGTTTTAAGTATTAGTCTGTTTGCAAATTCATGCTGACAGGTTTGTCTTTTTTATATATAGGAAATTTGTTTTCGTCATTATCTGAGTATTATTGTCACGTTTGTTGAATTTTTCTTGTTTCTAATAAATTTTTAGCTCCTTTTTGAATAAATGAAGAATTCTTGTTTTTTCATTAACTATTTTCGTTCAGAATTTTAGTTGATATTTGGTACAATTAAACTTGGATAACCATACATTAAACCAAACTTTATTCGGATGTTAAATATATAGTTCAAAAAAGCATTTATTCAGTCACTAGAGAATAATAAGTAATAAAACTAAAAATTACCTGTGTTTAATATATAGATAATATAATAACAACTCGACTGTCAAAAATAGTATATTTTGTAGGTGTATAGACACTTAGAAAATGCAAAGTGTCGTACTTCTCATTAATATGCCTGCGATTTTCGTTTCTACTGTTCGTTTACGTCTACATCAAAATCAATAGTGTTACTGTAGCGTTCAAAATCCACAGTTTTTAAATGTTGTAAAAGCCCGAGCATCATTTGGAACAAACTTCATTAAGCTTTTAATTTTCCTGAAACTTCTTTCAATGTAAGATAAAGCTATTCTGTTTTACCAAAAACTTATACACTTTTCTTGTCTCTATAGTAATCATGCTAATGTTTATTTCTTCGTAATTTACAGCGGAATGAAAATGATTCATGTATACTGTCAGGCTTTTCTTTATTTTTTTTACCTTATTACATAGCTTGCAATCAGCTAACTTTTTCTGTATATGTTATTTTTCTTCAGCTATTTTATCTTCTATGTTTTCTGTTAACCAAAAGTTTGCTTGTAATAAACCAAACTATATAGTTTAGAGAATGTGCAATTCTTGTATGACTTTGATTAATATATTATTATGATATATGTATTTTATGAATATAAAAATTATTTATTTTAGATTGGCCTTTTTTTACATCTAGTTTTTCCTTACTTGAGCCATATTGTAACAGTAGTACAATGTCCCCGGATGGGATTAGCTATACAACAAATGACCTAAATTTTAATTTTTGGACAAAAAGTCACTATAAAAATTTCCGCATTTTTAAAAAAATACGATTTATGTTAAAAAAATTATTTTTTTTATGAAGGAGCAGGGCGCTTAAAAATTCCAAGAATATGAATTTTGCCTAAGAGTAAACTACCTTTGTTTTTCATTTTTAATAAAAAAGCCATTTGAAATACTTTTCTTTCATAATCCTAAATTTTTTAATATCCGTTACGGAAAAATACGAAAACTGAGGTGAGGCATTGGGGAAAAAGACGTACCCTATTAAACAAGATTTAATAAACAATTTTTTCAAATTGCATTTTCCTTAAAAATGAGAAAAATAAAGGTAGTTTGCTCTTGGGTAAAATTCATATTTTTGAAATTTTTGAGCGCCCTGCATAAAAAAGTACATTTTCTTAACACATCGTATTTCCTTAAGAAGAAAAATTTTTTATAGTGACTGTCGAAAAACTAAAATTTAGGTCCACTTGTGGTATAGGTAACCCCATTTGGGGACACCCTGCATATTATTTGCTACCCCCTTGTGCATATACCACGGAAATTGCATGTTATATAGCACACATGTAACATCAGAACATATTTTAAGGTAAATATTTTGAAATACAATATATGTCTTTTACATGTATGTTATATATTTGCCACATACGAGTATGTTACAAGTTATGTTGCCGTTACATGGCTATAACTTTTTTTGTGGCTGAAATTTTAAGGTCCATGCACCTTACATTTACCATACAACCAATATCCTTGGATATAACATGTTGAATAGATTACGTAAGAGAAACATACCAGGTATGTATCCGTGTTCACTGAGACATCTTTATATAAAATATTTTACATAATTTTACATAGCATATACGTAAAATAATATCATATTTAAGTCAACATATTAACTTAATTACTTATACACAAGTTTACATATTTGCTACATAATTTTACTTAAAAATGTTTACCTACTTCATTTTACGACATCGAAATCATGGAATGCGTCACACGCTCACGCAGCACGCCAGTGTAAAATGATGTAAAATCTAACGTTTGTGTTTTTTGATCATTTTTGTGAAAAATTGTGGATGTCTTTTAATAACTTTGATGCAGAACTGTGAACCATAAAGCGTTGTGACTTTTTTAAATATTATTTTATTTGGACGTTTTATTAGTGTAGAGGTTAGGTGCAAACATAAACATGCCCTCTTGTTTGCGAATTTGGTGTACATACCTTTGGAGGTGCACCATTTTCCAGTGAATGACCCAAAAGTAAGTTTGTGTTGTACCGTTTTTATAAAGATATTTATTTAAATGAAACGTAATCTTTTTATAGGTTAGAATTATTTCATGGGCAATCGTTATTCTCGACAGACAATTATATCATTACCTACATGGATTTTGTTACCCAAAAGCTGTATGTTGGTGCTGTCCCCACATTATTAAGTTCAACTGAATCCAGCGTAAGAAGTTGTAATTCAAGGAAACCCAGATCTTAATAGTGACCAAAAGCTTTTGCGAAGTACTATGCATAGGTATGGTTATTGTTTACCGACATCTTATAGCACCTACTTTGTGTTCGTTATTGTATTGTATATACATATATTTCAAGGTTTTGTATGTGTAAAGTAGGCTAATATTTTCCTGCAATTTTTCTTTTGTCCAAAATTGGCTTCAGCACGTCAAAATATTTCAGAAAAATTAGATCAGAACCTTAGGACAAAACCATTGCCCCTTTTTAGGGGATCAAAAACTGATAATTTTTTTTTTAATATCAGAATCGGTTTCAACATGTTAAAAAACAGGATTAAATGGTTCTGATCAAAAGCGCTGCTCTTTTTTTTTTTGTAAGAAAACTGGAATTGTCTGAACCTTTATGGTTAATTTTGTTTCAAGAAATTAAGACAATTAAGATTTGTCATTATTAAAAATATGCTTTTGGTAGAATTAAATCATCTTGGTAAAGGACCCCGCACATTTTCTTATATCAAATGGCTCTCGGTGAATGTAATAGTATAATATAATTTAATATTTATACAAAAAAAGCTTAAGAAACAGTAACAAGTTCGAAAATTGAATCGTTGATTGTTTACTTTTCAGTGGCGTTAATTAACAATTTGTTTATATGGCTGTTAAAGAAACTACTTTTATCATGGGATTCTCATAAGATTGATGCACTCGTCTACAATTTATGCAAGAAAAAAGTACTGCTTTACACACTTGTTGCATAAATAAGTAGGTATTTTAAAATTATTTAAAACAATTTTTTGGCAATTATTTAACAAATGCATTTTTTTCATGCTTCACGGCTGCCAATTGGCATAGAAAACCTCGTTTTTTAAAATTGTTTCTTTTTTTGTGATCTTTTGAAGCATTCTAATAATTTTTAATTGTTTAATTCTGAGAAAAAACGTTCTTTATAAAAAATTTAAAATGATTTTAAATAGTTTAAAAAAATTTTGTTAACACCACTGAAGAGTAGGAGAAAAATCTACATTCTAAAACAAATTGTTCTATGACTTGATGCACTTAAGCAGTCAACGGTTCAATTTTCGACTTTGTTATTGTTTTTTGGCGTTGTTATAAACATTTCCACTTGAAATTTGGTGTGATGATTTAATGGGCTTATTTAGCATATTTTTTTATTACATTTTGTAAAAAAATCTCTTAATTTTAGAGCGAAATTCAAAAAACCAGGATATTCTAAGATCTAAGAGGCTTTAAAATTAATCAAGAATATAGAAGCTGCGTGAAGTCATTCACTGCTAGTTGCATTTTCATTCCCCTTTTTTTGGCAGTTATATGCTGCATACTCTTATGTTGAAATACTCCAATAGTCCCCAAATCACTCTGACAGATTAGACAAATCTGATTTTAAATAACTGGGTTTTAACAGTGTAAACTCAACTTTGAGGCAGTATACTTCTGAAACTTATCGGATCGACCTCAAATTTTCCATTCCATTGGAAGCGTGTTTTCGTAAAGTTTTGTTAAAATATATACATTATTATTTAAGCTATCATAAATTGTTTAATAACTTAACAAATTGATCAAAATAGTTTGCATCTAGTTTTCTTCACAATACAAGCTATATAACCAGATTTACTACACTATACAGGGTGCGCCACTTAAAACTCCCCAGACTTGTAACTTTTTTATTTTCGAAGCGATGACCATGTTGGGCACATCAACTTGTAGACATTTTTAAAGCCTTTAAATATCCATACAGACTGATTAATTTTTTTTTGAATGGTTAAGAAAGGAAACTTAATTTCTTTGAATATTTTTTTACCTCACCCTGTACATGGACTGTGTTATTGTTTTCTTATAAAGGTTTTAATTAGCTTCAATTTATGTTATTAAAATAAAAAAACTTAAGAAATAAAAAATTTGCAATTTCCTACTTAGTACATTTTAATATAAGTTAGTTTTTAAAAATATTTTTTTTAATTTTTTGTTACTGTTTTATTACGCTGAATATTGTTTGTGATATGCCTTTTACAGATAAAGCATAAAATTATTATTTACGTTCCTTTCAAAGTAATTAAAAAAAAAATCAGTTTGGAGTGTTTTTAATTCCTTTCTCTAAAACCAAAAAGAATTTCGAATATGACGTAATAATATAAATTGAAGCTATTTAAAACCTTTATAAGAAAACATTAATGTAGTTCATGCACAGGGTGACGTAAAAAAATATTCAAGGAAATTAAGATTTCTTTCTTAACAATTTTAAAAATTTTTTTTTTTTAAATGCTTTAAAAATATCTACAATTTGATGTGCCTTAAAAAATAAGAAAATTACAAGCCTGGGGAGTTTTAAATGGTGCACCACCCCCTATATGAAATAGACTAATATTTCAATTATTTTCACAGGTTGTGTAACTGATGTTCAAATAGCAAATGTCAGAGTGATGAAGGCTGACCAAAGAACGAGTATAATCAGAAACGACCCGAGAAATGCTTAACACTTATTGTAGATACTTAGTTAACTTGAATATAGAATAGTTACACAAAAGACACTAGTATTAATCTCTCCTAAATCAACAGTTAATAAAATAAATTAAATGAAATTTGAGCTTTACTAGGAATGCAAGGCAAGATAGGTAGGAGGGTATACATCAGTGGAGAAGAAAAAATATCGTATAGCTGCTTTCTAAAGAACATATAGGTCACTATCAAGTGGTTGAATATACATACACTGAAACAAAAATGGTTTGATTCAAGCATATATTGGTTTATATATACGCAAATAAATGTTTTCTTCATATAAAACAAATACATTTGTGGCAAGTAATCAAAAGCTGGTAGTAAATTAATTATTCTTGAAATAAATGTACTTGTTTTATATGAAGAATATATTTATTTGCGTATATATATATACAAACCAATATATTCTTGAATCAAACCATTTTTTTTTCAGTGTATATGCTACATTATAAAGAGATAAAATTAGTTACCTATGCTTTACATAGCAAGTGGTTGAATATACATATACGCTACGTCATTTGTTCTATACCGTGTGGTCACAGTGTTACCTCTTCACTATGTAAAAATCATATGCACATGTTGCTGACATTTCGCAGAGTATGCACATATGATTATGCGTCACATTTTACATAGCACGTTACTTCTGCGAAACTTAGTTTACGTAGCATTTACGTATATGCTATATATTTATGTTTGCTGGGATGTATTTGTTTTATATACCTACCACCATAATGTTCAAAATAACACCCTATAGTACTTTTTAAATATTGATACTAGAGAACTGGATTGTTGGAGTTCAATATATGAATATAAATTCCTCATGAATTGTCCAGAAAAATTGATATTCTTTAGGAAATAATTGGAGGAGACATCAACTTTTATTTTTAAGTAGAATACCTCTGAACATTTTTAGAAAGTTAGATAGTTTTATATTTTAAATATAACCATTTTTTACAAAAAAAAAATTTCATTCAAAATATAAAACTACTCGGCTCTCTGAATAAGGTATTCGACTTAAAAATAAAACTTGGTGTCAACTTCGGTAATTTTCTAAAGAAATATATTTTTCTGTATAACTATTCATATATCTAACTTTAAAAATCCAATTGTGTAGTATCAATATTTAAAAAGTGCTGAGATATACTATTTTGAACATACGGTAGGTAGATAAAATATATACATGCTACATCATAAAGAGATAAAAAGTATATAAGTTACGTAGCGTAAGATCACTATCAAGTGGTTGAATATACATATATGCTACATCATAAAGGGATAAAATTAGTTACGTATGCTTTACATAGCAAGTGGTTAAATATACATATACGCTACGTCATTTGTTCCATACCGTGAGGTCACAGTGTTACCTCTTCACTATGTAAAAATCATATGCACATGTTGCTGACATTTCGCAGAGTATGCACATATGATTATGCGTCACATTTTACATAGCACGTTACTTCTACGAAACTTAGTTTACGTAGCGTTTACGTATATGCTATATATTTATGTTTGCTGGGTTGGTTAATTAACATTACACAAATTCTTACAATATTTTGAATAAGGCTCTGCATCTGGTGTGATCTCACACCAGCTGTTCATTGGCTAATGCCGTTTTTTGGTGGGGATTGTGAGTTATTAGGCTACCTTAAAGTATACCAACCTTGGTTATGATTATTATATTACAGGTATTTAATTGTTGCAAAATTTAAAGATTAGACGAGTTGGTCAACATGTGCAGTTAATTACAGTGATACCAATATACTGTCCGCCATGAAACTTTTTACCAAACTTTCTTTCGTGCAAATCGTCAATTGTAGGCACGAACTTCATAAATTAAACTGGACTTCACAACGCACATATCCCAAGCTAAAGCTCCTGACACCACTTACCATGGTCGCCATGATAGGTTGTCAACTTATTTGAGGTTGGCAACACTCTGTAGGAATCTCAACTACCCTGCCAAAAATTCCACATAGAAACTTATAAAAAAAAAGTGATGCGGTTTTATCGTTCCTATAAGTTATATTAGTATTATACAGACAGGATTTTATCTGTTTTATTAAGTTTTAAATCGGTTATGAAACAGTAATTCCGAATGAGCTATTTGGAATTATCATGTTGCCCTTTCATGAGTACTTATATGAAATATACATCAACAAATCTACAGTTTAATGTCTGCAAATGCACCCTTGCCCTTATATCTGTAAGCATATGGAATTACAGATACAACTTTAAAGAGATTCTAAACTTTTCTATAAGTAATATCATAAGAGTTCCAGTCCGTCCTTTCTCCAGTATCTATTGTATGTAACACACCATTTATCAACATGTTTTTATTGTAAATTTCAACATTGTTTTTTATTAGTATTAATGTGGATATACATGTCAACAAATGTACAGTTTCAATTGTATATTTTACAGATGTATTTTTATTGTAAACTTCCATTTTGCTTTTTTATTAGTATTAATTTGGATATGCATGCCGACAAATGTACAGTTTAAATTGCATATTTCAAATAGAAATACTAATATTGTGGTAAACACAAAATTCTGCAAAGTCCTTATTTCCTCGGGTGTTCTCGTTCTAGCCTAGAAGCAATGAATGAGTTAGCAGTGAAAGAGACTGCTTTGTTTTTAATTTAACAAATACACTTCAGTTCCTTAGGTCATATTAGATTAGATATGAATTAGCTACACGTATACAGCTCCCTCTACTGGAGCCTGGAGTAAAGTTGCTGCTGAAATTTTTATCAGTTTCTACCAGAATGGAGCAGCAAACATTTACATATACCACATCAATGAGAATTTATGAGAACAGTATCTAAGGTAAAACGTGCGGCTTTCCGTGGTTAAATGGCAAGTGTTTCTATAAGAAACGAGCTGCATTAGGTTGACTTGCAATTGAAGATTACTAATTATAATGTTTGAATAGGGATTTATGAGATCAGTTTCTATGAGTATTAATGTTTTTTTTTTCAGTAATATATTAAATGTGTTTTCATTTGTTTGAATGGGTAAAAAGAAAGATCAGTTTTCAACTGCAATTACAAATACAAGTTTAATCACTTTGAATGGGGTTATATGCGATTAATTTCTAAAAGTATTTATGCTGTTTTCCGAATATAATTGTGATGAGGTTTAATCAGTAACAAATTATTCACTACTTGTTACGATATGGTCGGAAATTCCAAGTACACATTTAGTATTCCTTCAAAAGGATTGATGAGAGCAGTTTCTACGAGTATCTATTTGTTGTTCCTCTAGTAAATTATATAAGTCTTTACATTTACTTATACTATCTCAATGAGAATTTATGAGAACAGTATCTAATGTAAAACGTACGGCTTTCCGTGGTTAAATGGCAAGTGTTTCTATAAGAAACGAGCTGCATTAGGTTAGAACAGTTTTGATTTGCAATTGAAGATTACAAATTATAATGTTTGAATACGGATTTATGAGATCAGTTTCTATGAGTATTAATGTTTTTTTTTTTCAGTAATATATTAAATGTGTTTTCATTTGTTTGAATGGGTAAAAAGAAAGGTCAGTTTTCCACTGAAATTACAAATACAAATTTAATCACTTCGAATGGGGTTATATGCGATCAATTTCTAACAGTATTTATACTGTTTTCCGAATATAATTGTGATGAGGTTTGATCAGTAACAAATTGTTCACTACATGTTACGATATGGTCGGAAATTCCAGGTACATATTTAGTATTACTTCGAAAGGATTGATGATAGCAGCTTCTACGAGTATGTATTTGTTGTACCAATAGTAAATTATATAAGTCTTTATCAGTATGCATTCGGATCTAATTTAAATATGAAAATTATATCAGAATAAAGCAACCAAATATTTTAAACAGTATCTATTTGTAAATCCAGACATTTACTTAAACTATCTCAATGAGAATTTATGAGGACAGTATCTAATGTAAAACGTGCGGCTTTCCGTGGTTAAATGACAAGAGTTTCTATATGAAACGAGCTGCATTTGGTTAGAACAGTTTTGATTTGCAATTGAAGATTACAAATTATAATGTTTGAATAGGGATTTAAGAGATCAGTTTCTATGAGTATTAATGTTTTTTTTTTCAGTAATATATTAAATGGGTTTTCATTTGTTTGAATGGGTAAAAAGAAAGATCAGTTTTCAACTGCAATTACAAATACAAGTTTAACCACTTCGAATGGGATTATATGCGATCAATTTCTAACAGTATTTATGCTGTTTTCCGAATATAATTGTGATGAGGTTTGATCAGTAACAAATTGTTCACTACATGTTACGTGTGGAAATTCCAAGTACATATTTAGTATTACTTCGAAAGGATTGATGATAGCAGTTTCTACGAGTATGTATTTGTTGTGCCAATAGTAAATTATATAAGTCTTAATCAGTATGCATTCGGATCTAATTTAAATATGAAAATTATATCAGAATAAAGCAACTAAATATTTTAAATAGTATCTATATGTAAATCCAGACATTTACTTATACTATCTCAATGAGAATTTATGAGAACAGTATCCAATGTAAAACGTACGGCTTTCCGTGGTTAAATGGCAAGAGTTTCTTTAAGAAACGAGCTGCATTAGGTTAGAACAGTTTTGATTTGCAATTGAAGATTACAAATTATAATGTTTGAATAGGGATTTATGAGATCAGTTTCTATGAGTATTAATGTTTTTTTTTTCAGTAATAAGTATATTAAATGTGTTTTCATTTGTTTGAATGGGTAAAAAGAAAGGTCAGTTTTCAACTGCAATTACAAATACAAGTTTAATCACTTCGAATGGGGTTATATGCGATCAGTTTCTAACAGTATTTATGCTGTTTTCCGAATATAATTGTGATGAGGTTTGATCAGTAACAAATTGTTCACCACATGTTACGATATGGTCGGAAATTCCAGGTACATATTTAGTATTCCTTCGAAAGGATTGATGATAGCAGTTTCTATGAGTATGTATTTGTTGTTCCAATAGAAAATTTGTCTTTATCAGTATGCATTCGGATCTACTTTAAATACAAAAATTATATCAGAATGACACAACCAAATATTTTAAACAGTATCCACTTGTAAATCCAAACATTTAAAGATATATTTTAATGAGAACCAATCAGAACAGTATCCAATGTAACGCGTGCGGCTTTCCGTGGCTAAATTTTAAAAGTATTTTTAATAAATAGCTTTAACGGATTTGAACAGTTTTAATTTACAATTCCAGATGAATAGTTTTAATTGTTAAATAGGGATCTATGAGATCAGTGTCTTTGTGTAATGTTTATTTTCCAATAAAAACACATTTTATTACACTGACTCATAGATCCCTAACAATTAGAACTATTCATCTGGAAATGCAAAACTGTTCGAATCCGTTAAAGCTTATTTATTGCAAATAATTTTAAAATTTAGCCACGGAAAACCGCACACGTTACAATAGATACTGTTGTGATGGATTCTCATTATAATATTATCTTGGATTTACAGGTGGACACTGTTTAAAATATTTGGGGTTTCATTCTGATATGATTTTTGTATTTAAATTAGATCCGAATGCATACTGATAAAGACTTACATAATTTACTGTAGGAACAACAAATAAATACTCTCATTAATCCTCTTGAAGGAATACTAAATATGTACCTGGAATTTCCGACCATATCGTAACATGTAGTGAACAATTTGTTACGGATCAAACCTCATGACAATTATATTCGGAAAACAGCATAAATACTGTTAGAAATTGATCGCATATAACCCCATTCGAAGTGATTAAACTTATATTTGTAATTGCAGTTCAAAACTGACCTTCCTTTTTACCCATTCAAACAAATGAAAACACATTTAATATATTACTGAAAAAAAATATTAATACTCATAGAAACTGATCTCATAAATCCCTATTTAAACATTATAATTTGTAATCTTCAATTGCAAATCAAAACTGTTCTAACCTAATGCAGCTCGTTTCTTATAGAAACACTTGCCATTTAACCACGAAAAGCCGCACGTTTTACATTAGATACTGTTCTCATAAATTCTCATTGAGATAGTATAAGTAAATGTCTGGATTTACAAATAGATACTGTTTAAAATATTTGGTTGCTTTATTCTGATACAAATTTTCATATTTAAATTAGATCCGAATCTTTACTGATAAAGACTTATATAATTTACTAGAGGAACAACAAATAGATACTCGTAGAAACTGCTCTCATCAATCCTCTTGAAGGAATACCAAATGTGTACTTGGAATTTCCGACCATATCATAACATGTAGTGAACAATTTGTTACTGATTAAACCTCTTCACAATTATATCCGGAAAACAGCATAAATACTTTTAGAAATTGATCGCATATAACCCCATTCGAAGTGATTAAACTTGTATTTGTAATTGCAGTTGAAAACTGACCTTTCTTTTTACCCATTCAATCAAATGAAAACACATTTAATATATTACTGAAAAAAAAAACATTAATACTCATAGAAACTGATCTCATAAATCCTTATTCAAACATTATAATTTTGAATCTTCAATTGCAAATCAAAACTGTTGTAACCTAATGCAGCTCGTTTCTTATAGAAACTCTTGCCATTTAACCACGGAAAGCCGCACGTTTTACATTAGATACTGTTCTTATAAATTCTCATTGAGATAGTATAAGTAAATGTTTGGATTTACAAATAGATACTGTTTAAAATATTTGGTTGCTTTATTCTGATATAATTTTCATATTTAAATTAGATCCGAATATGTACTGATAAAGACTTATATAATTTACTATAGGAACAACAAATAGATACTCGTAGAAACTGCTCTCATCAATCCTCTTGAAGGAATACTAAATGTGTACTTGGCATTTCCGACCATAACAACTAGTTAACAATTTGTTACTGATTAAACCTCATCATAACTATATTCGGAAAAGAGTATAAATACTTTTAGAAATTGATCGCATATAATCCCATTTGAAGCGATTAAACTTGTATTTGTAATTGCAGTTGAAAACTGACCTTTCTTTTTACCCATTCAAACAAATGAAAACACATTTAATATATTACTGAAAAAAAACATTAATACTCATAGAAACTGATCTCATAAATCCCTATTCAAACATTATAATTTGTAATCTTCAATTGCAAATCAAAACTGTTCTAACCTAATGCAGCTCGTTTCTTATAGAAACACTTGCCATTTAACCACGAAAAGCCGCACGTTTTACATTAGATACTGTTCTCATAAATTCTCATTGAGACAGTATAAGTAAATGTCTGGATTTACAAATAGATACTGTTTAAAATATTTGGTTGCTTTATTCTGATATAATTTTCATATTTAAATTAGATCCGAATCTTTACTGATAAAGATTTATATAATTTACTAGAGGAACAACAAATAGATACTCGTAGAAACTGCTCTCATCAATCCTCTTGAAGGAATACCAAATGTGTACTTGGAATTTCCGACCATATCATAACATGTAGTGAACAATTTGTTACTGATTAAACCTCTTCACAATTATATCCGGAAAACAGCTTAAATACTTTGAGAAATTGATCGGATCTAACCCCATTCGAAGTGATTAAACTTGTATTTGTAATTGCAGTTGAAAACTGACCTTTCTTTTTACCTATTCAAACAAATGAAAACACATTTATTATATTACTGAAAAAAAAACATTAATACTCATAGAAACTGATCTCATAAATCCCTATTCAAACATTATAATTTTGAATCTTCAATTGCAAATGAAAACTGTTCTAACCTAATGCAGCTCGTTTCTTATAGAAACTCTTGCCATTTAACCACGGAAAGCCGCACGTTTTACATTAAATACTGTTCTCATAAATTCTCATTGAGATAGTATAAGTAAATGTTTGGATTTACAAATAGATACTGTTTAAAATATTTGGTTGCTTTATTATGATATAATTTTCATATTTAAATTAAATCCGAATCTGTACTGATAAAGACTTATATAATTTACTATAGGAACAACAAATAGATACTCGTAGAAACTGCTCTCATCAATCCTCTTGAAGGAATATTAAATGTGTACTTGGAATTTCCGACCATATCATAACAAGTAGTTAACAATTTGTTACTGATTAAACCTCATCATAACTATATTCGGAAAACAGCATAAATACTTTTAGAAATTGATCGCATATAATCCCATTCGAAACGATTAAACTTGTATTTGCAATTGCAGTTGAAAACTGACCTTTCTTTTCACCAATTCAAACAAATGAAAACACATTTAATATATTACTGAAAAAAAACATTAATACTCATAGAAACTGATCTCATAAATCCCTATTCAAACATTATAATTTGTAATCTTCAATTGCAAATCCAAACTGTTCTAACCTAATGCAGCTCGTTTCTTAAAGAAACACTTGTCTTTTAATCACGGAAAGCCGCACGAATTACATTAGATACTGTGCTCATAAATTCTCATTGATGTGGTATAAGTAAATGTTTGGATTAACAAATGGATATGGCTTGACTCATTTTGCTGGTCAATGCGGATATAAACTGATAACAATTTCAACAGCAACTTTACCTAACTCGTATAGAAACTTATTGACCATATAGGTTCTCATAAATACTTATTAATTTTTGATAATTTTCAATACGGATTGATGAGATTTTTTTGACAGGGTACCGTGATGTTGGTTATCGTTATTTTCTAGCGCGTTGCCAAATGTTTTATATTTTCAATAAACTTGAATACTTTTCTCCCAAAATGCTACTCCATCTTCTCTAATAACAAGAAATTTATTCATAATGTGAGATTACTACAATACTTAGAGTAAGATATCATAAGAAGTACTCATTGATACTCTCATTTTAATGAAATTATTTCTAAAATCTGGCAATCATTTGCCTATCAATAACTAACGAGATAATACTAGATTAAATCTGACAAGACCGCCTTTGTACTTTGTTTACTATGTCGAGAACTGTTTTTAAAAGTGTTTAATGCTTTTTTAGAAGTTATTGTCACAAAGTTTGGATAACGAGTGTTTTTTTCTAACATTAGATCTTACACGTGTAAAAAACAGAGGAGGTTTATTAATATTTGCATCTAAGGATGTTAGATGAAGATATGTATGTCATAAAATCGAGAAAAAAATACAATTAATCTCGAAATTATGTGACAATATTTTACCTGTTGAAGATAATTTCATTAAAAAGCTGCTAAATGAGTCATTATTTTATAGAAAATTACAGTATTTTCATATCATTAAATGAGAAAGTTTTTGGAAATGCATTTGAGGTACGAAAAAATTTTAATTGAAAAAATTATAAAAGTCTATGGTTCTATCAGAATACATAGTATCACTAAGAAAATATATGAAATTGCTTCTGGTGAAAACATTCGAAAAACATTAAGTAAATTAATCATATTTAAACATCAATAAGGGCGAGCGTAGATGCATCTTCACTCTGTATGTATCTCGATACTCCAGTGAAGCAACGTGCAGTGTGGTTAGTACTTCGATGGGTGAAATCCATCTTGTGAAACACAGCGATCTCGTCCCACCTTTTACTGGCTTGTATATCAGTGTATACGCGGAAGCTATATGTAATTTCAAAATGAGGATTACGTATAGTGGATATACCATCCTTCGGAGGGTAAAGTAGGCGGTCCCTTGTTTATTAAATGTTAGGCAAGTAAGAGATCCCTACTCTTCTTTCGGGAAGAGGTTCGGCAAAATTTTCAGGTTGGGGGTAGGTCGTTTCCTGGCATCGGTGATAGGCCCTGGCAGCGGAAATAGGCCGACGTTAAATAAATAGATAAAAAAGAAAAACATCAATAAATCATCAAAACAATATTACACAATGATATATCCCAAGAGACGTAAAATAATGTTTTTAGTTGATAAATTCCATTTTATTGTCATGAACCTAATTGATTTTTCTGTATTACAATGAAAACGTGTATTTTAGTTATATTTAAATAAGATTATATTTGCTATATGAAGAGACTTTTTTACCAAACTGAAAATTCGCAAAAAACGTTCATTTCTCCAATATTCAACTTATTGGTAAATAATGAAAACGTATTCAATCCGTCCCTGACTTTGGGCAAAAATTCTGAAAGACGGATCTGAAAACCTATCATGGTGGGTGTCAAAATTTGCACCTTATGTGAGGTCCAGTTTAATTTATGAAGTTCGTGATTGTAGGGCATCTTGAACCTATACTTCACCGATTAGTATTATGCTAGCAATGAATATACGTAGAGTGATATTAATAAATTGTACTTTTAATAATTAAGTTTGATGGTTTATTTACTTTACAAATGGTTAACAAACTTTACACAGATATGTCATGGCATGTTTCTGACATGCTCAGAGGCTTACCAAACATGCTTTAGAAAATATATGATAGTATATAACTCATAAAATATTCATATATGTATTTAAAGAATATTTATAAGTTATATGAAAATCGCGAATCAGTGAACTTTATCTCGTCTCTAAGTCAAAATCTAGTCATTACTTTGGGTTGGGCCCATGAGAACTTTTGATCAAGACCTCATAACCTATAACATATCTCAATTTCAGACAATTTGACTGAGAGCCAATTTACCTAAGATTTCTGCGGGGTCCTTTTTATTGTTCAAATGGGCTTAGAATGTCATGAAACGTCGAGATTCTAAGTTTGAGCGAAAAAAAAATTTCTGTCTGTCGGTCTGTCTGTAACTTTTTTTGTGCGCACGTTTACTCTGGAACTGTTTGAGATATTGAAATTTGGTACACGTATGTACTTTAACGAGATCTAGAACTAGATTATATTTTCATCTTGTTCCATCGAAGGGTTGGGGGGTAAATTGGGGTAAATTTGGGGTCAATAGGTAAATCAAGCAGGTAAGAGTCCATAAAATTGGTATTTAGTATATACAAGAGAAGCTAGAGAAGGTCTCAAAAAAAATTTTGGCATTAGCCACCCCCACCCCATTATTAAAGGGGATGAAAACAAATTGTGATTTAGTGTGTGTACAAGAACCAGAAACCTCAAAATATTTTTTTACTACTACCACCCCCTTATCACCACCCCCACGCCACTACCGATGTGGGATATCGTTTTCTGGGTTTTTGAGGTAGAGGATTTCAAATATTATATTATTAAAGTTCCATAAACAATTATTTCCACATACAAAATTTTTTCGTTGTGAGTGACTTAGAAAAACTGGATGTGGAAGTAGTGATTCGTCGAGCAGCGGTTTTTTAATAACCAAATTTCTTGTCTATTTATATTAGTTACAATTAGAAATATATAAAGTGATGGTACAGTTAAGATGGACAGGGTTATAAATGCCCCTTTACAGTGTGCTTGCATAGATAAACCAGCCATACAACGAATGATTCTCTTTGGGCTATAAACACTTTGGTAATGTGAGACGAATTTCCCCCAAAAATCAAACCATACAGACTAGATTTAACTAAGCCAAAGTATGCCAATTTTAGTACATTTAACGAGACAGGGGACTTCATAGGTATCGAATGATAAAACACAAGACTTGCTTAGTTTGCTCAGTATATTTTCGATGTGACTTTCCCATGTCATTTTACTATCTAAAGTTACTCCCAGGAATTTTGTTTTATCTGTATGAACAATTGACTGATGTTCAGCCTTAAATAAAATACTTGAGTTATGGGCAACGTTCTTTGGCAGGAATGACATAAAAACTGTTTTGCCAGCATCTAGCACAAGACCATTGCTTAAGCACCATTTAGAAAACTCATCTACTGATGTATTAGCTTTAGTGACTGTGGTCTTGAACGAGCTGCTGGAAATTAAAAATTTTGTATCGTCAGCATAGATGACTGCTGCGTTAGGTGTTAGGCAAGAATGAGGCATATCATTCACAAATATCAAAAAGAGCAATGGACCGAGAATAGAGCCCTGAGGCACACCAGTTGTCACTTGCCTAAAATCTGATTTATACGAATCAATTACAACAGTTTGCCTTCTGTTATTCAGATGAGCTAGTCCACGTATTTCCAATCTATAAAGTTTTTTCAAAAGCAAATCATGGTCGACTGTCAAAAGCTCTACTAAGGTCAAAAAATAAAGCTATTGGTTGTTCTTTATTGTTTAGTACATTATACATATAATCACATGATTTTTCAATAGCAGTTACTGTCGATTTATTTTTCTCAAGTCCATATTAATAAAGTTGAAGGATTCCTGTACTTGTGATATGGAACAAGCTTTATATAATTGGACATCGTCCGTATATAAGTGTATGTTACAGTATTTTATACAGGTGGGTAGGTCAAAGGTATTCATAGAAAATAGTATAGGCCCGAGAATGCTGCCCTGCGGTACCCCCTTACTAGTAGTACCTAATTGCGATGCATTGTTATATCCTAGTACAACCTTTTGGGTGCGGTTTTTTAAATAGCTACAAAACCATTTTAGTGCAACACTGTCAGAGCTCATATATTTTAATTTTGCCACTAATAAATCGGTCTACTAAGTCAAATAATACTATTAGACTCTTCTAATAGTATTATTTGACTTAGTAGACCCTGATTTATTAGTGGCAAAATTCAAATATATGAGCTCTGATTTAGAGAAAAGCATAGCACTTCCACTGCTCTCAGTGGAAGTGCTATGCTTTTCTCTAAATCCTGATTGGACGAGAGGTACAATGCCATAGGTAAATAAAAAAGCTTTCAAGTTAGTGGATTGTTTCTAATTTTTGTCAAATGATGGTAGTATTGAAATAGGACGCAGGTCATTTAGGGTTAAAGGAACGAATATTTTAGGAATAGGTACAACATTGGCAGATTTCCACACGTCTGAAAATATGCCATGTTCCAAAGGTTCATTGTATATATTCTGCAGTACATCAATGCAATGAGGAATTATTAAGTTAATCATTTTTAAATTAATGTTATTGCTCCCTGTGGCTTCAGAATTAATATTTTTTATGGCTGAGTAAATATCATTATACTTATTTCTGTAAAAGTAAATTTAATAAACTGATTCAAATAGTAATTGTTAAAATAAGTCAGTATCTGATTGCCCTGCTACATTTAAAAAATAATCGTTCAATTGATTAGGATCTGAAAGTTCTACAGGTAAACTATTAGATTTATTTTTTTGTTTGGCATACACCCTGCTGTAAAGCTTTGCCAATTTGTACCGATCTTGGATTTGTAGGTCTCCCGCAACTAACATGAATGCATCGCGTTCGTGGATGTGTACGTTTTCCGCATTGGTGCGTTTTAATTGTATGCAAAATGTTACATGTAAATATTTTCACATTTTACAGATTTCTGAATAAATTTTGTTTTAGAATAAGTATTTATTATAAAACAGAACAGTGAATATATAAAAACATAAAATAAGAGCATAACAGCATCCCTACTCTTCTGCTCCATTGATAATTTACCTTTCCTAGTTACTTTGTGGATGTGTCAAATCGAAGTTTAGTACCCATTTTAAACATATTCACATACGGATTTGGTCAGTTCTCACATTTAAGTATGCGCATCCGCGCGGAATTAGCCGCTTTCCGATATACAAACCTGACTCTTATTTGCGAGTTTAGACGGTTCCCGCAGTGAAAGGGTTAATATTGAAGCTAATATAGGGTTTATAGTTTCTTTTTAATTTGTACTGAATATACAGGGGCGTGAACCTCAAAGAGTGATAAAATAGCTTGATTAAAAAATATTTGTTTTTATATTAATATCCTCGATTGCCTTGATTTTATCCCAATGTATTCGCCTGACATCAAAATTAAATTGTTCTAAGTTAAAATGATTATAATTTCCATACTGTACGATTTTAGGTTCGTCTTTTTTTAATTCAAATTTAAGTTTACAGGAAACGAACATATATGATCCGTGTTATAATGCATGTCTATTATATCACAGGATTCGAAATCTAAATTGTCACTAATACATATAACATCAATCAATGATTCAGTTGTTTCAGTTACTCTTGTAGGTTTATTGATAACTTGTTTAAGGTCAAAACCTGATAAAACAATCAAATTTCCTTGGTTCATTTGAATTTTCACATCACAAAATGTAGTTCCATTTACGTACATACGATTAAAAGAAAAAAAATTGAAGAAATAATGATTTTTCAATTTTTTTTCGATTTTCACGCCGACCCAGAAACTTTAAGTGTGCATGTGCATAACTGGTTACCTATAGGAGATATGAAAAAAATACATCAATACTTTTTCCATATCTGTTATAGTTTTCGAGAAAATCCATGCACGGGGTGGTTTTTATTTTTTTTCCGCCCCCCCTATAGGTGGTAACTAGTTTTAACTTAAATAGTCTTATTCCTCGCGAAAATGACCACAAAATGAGCCCTCATTCGTTAAGATAAGTTTAATTTAAGTTTTATGTCTTTTTCAGCACCATTTGAGTGAACTATAAGAAATTTAAGACTCTTAAAGATCCCCTCCAGGGAGCTGTGGGACCTTGACGCAGGTGGAGGGGCTTAATTCATCACGCTCTCGTGTGACATGTTGGTAGGAGCCCTGCTCTCGTAGGGTAGCGGGTTGTAGGGTCTCGTAGGTCTCTTTGGGGTCCCGCGGGGCTCCCCGCCGGATCGATCTCGGCACTGTGAGGGAAACTAAGGACAGCTCAACTCTCAGGATCCACGCCGCAAGGCGTGGCTTCAGGAACTGGCGCACCCGAGGTTATCCCAGCCACGAGTGAGCCGTGCCACTAATTCGCTGAATACCGTAATCCCAGCCCACGCTTCAACGACCTCCGCGGAAAAGAAAAAAATGGCACCGTAGGGGAATGTCGCGTGGTAACTGGGACCGGGGAGTTTGCCTTAATCGGCCGGCTCGCGAGGAGAATACCTCTCTAACATAACCGACAGCGAAGTCGAAAAACCTGCGGATACCAGACGACCTCCGCAGTATATAGTCTTGCCTCCGGAATGGGCGTTACCCGGGGTCGACCGCTCTTCGACCCAACTCGTGGGACATGCATGGATTTAGGTAAATTAACTAATAAATCGGACGGGAATACTACGACAAATATTGCAATAACGGACAAGGAACTGGATATTCTTAAGATGGACAAAAGCGCGGCTTTTATGAGGAGAAGCTCCCTACAACACAGTCCTACGAGAAGTAGGAACACTTCGACAAGTAGTATACATAATATAGACGCAGTCAAGGAAGTGGAAGCCGGAGAAGCCAAAACCCTAGCTGTCGATAGCCCTGTGACTACTGACACAATGACAGACGAGTCAAGTACCGCGGAACAGGTTCTAAAACACAGTAGGCTGAACACTGTCAGTCTGATGAGAAGGAGCAACTCACTGAGTTCAAAGAAAAGGAAAATCTTCGACACATCAATAGGGTCGCCACATGAAACTGAAGGGACGAGTATGACAGAAGACCCTGTAGCATTCATACTCGCGGAAACCATCGAGTCGATTAGCAGATGCAGCCAATATCTCGACAGAAGAATTGGCGAAAACCCAAATACGAAAAGGGAAATAAAGGACATCGCTGCAAAACTGAAGAGGGGAGCCGTGACTCTGGCCGGACCAACCATTAAAAAATGGATTGAGAAACACCAGTGGCAAGCTACTGAGACAGCCAAACATGAAATGGTTAATCAGGCAGAGGCAACCATCAACCTCGCATTGGCAAAACCAAAGAGGATTGATGCCGCCACGCAGACATCTCCGTGGCATGGTAGTAAATCGGTACTACGCTCCCTCGAGGGGATAGACACTTTGGAAGAATGGAAGACCGCAGAAACTAAGGTGTGGGATGAAGGTGTCTTTGAGAACACCGAGATAATAGTCGGCAATCCCCTCGACGCCAAAGACACGGTAGTGAAGGTGGTACTGGTAGAGCCAGATGATGCCACTATGGAAAAGGGCATACAAAAGATCTACAGGGACAGATTCCCCGATCTCGCCAGTATCGCTGAAGATTTTGAAGTGGTTGAGCAGCTTACAAAGATTCGCCCCCAACAACAACATGTCAATAGGAGGATCATTAGGGTGGTACTTGAAGGGACGGTAGAGGATGCATGGAATAAAATAAGTAAGGTGAAGGCAGAAACTGTGAACGATGAGTGGGTTGCATTACACCACATTAACAGCCTAGAAATAAATAGCTTTCGCAAGCTGGTGGAGGCCATATTCCATAAGACTGACACCAAAGTGGCGATCTACACCACCAAACAGGTCCAGTCCAGGCCAAACAAACTGAAGACCAGAAGCAGAAACACCTACGCCGTCATAGTGGAGCAGCAGGGTAAAGAATTTAAGGAGATCCTTAGTAGTGTAAAGGGGAGCATACAAGGCAGCAGTGCTACTGACAGCATCAGAGGCATTAAAAGCACTAAAGAGGACAAAGTACTAATCACCCTCGACAAAAATGCCGAAGCTCTTCAGGAGATTCAGAAGGCAATTAGAAACCCTAACGAAAATCTTAGCCTACATACAGTCGGGTCTAATGCTGATATGGAGACACTCCATATCAGAGGCATCGACGCGGCTACGGACAGAGCAGAGATAATCGCCGCAATCGAGAAGAAAGTAGGGAGCTTTGACGGCAAAGACTACAAGCTCAGTGAACTGCGAGCAAACGCAAGAGACACACAGGCGATCACTCTAAGAATAAATAAGGAATAAATAAGCGGCATCGCTCTTGGCGGACAAAGACATTAGGGTCGGTCTGGTCAAATGCTCAGTCGAAAAAAGGGTGGCTATGAACAGATGCAACAGATGCTGGGAATACAACCACTCAGCAGTGGAATGTAAGGGACCGGATAGGTCCAAACTATGCTACAAGTGTGGAGAAGAGGGACACACCACTAAGGATTGTCCTAACCCCGAACGATGCCCCATCTGCTCTGAGCAAGGTCATAAGGCTGGAGTTGGCAAATGCCCTGCCTTTTGAAGGGCGCTGGTACAAGCCAGAACGAAGGACAAGCCCTTTCGGAGAGCCGGAGAGGCCGGTAGCGGTGGAGCACAAACTGGAAAACTCTCCAGCGTTCAAGTCGACCTGTTTTTTGCAGATCAACTTGAATAGGAGTCGCGTAGCACACGATCTTCTCTACAAAACTAGGGAGACTTATGGTGCCCACATTCTCCTGGTCACCGAACCTAATAAAAAGCACATGAATAGACCAGCTATTGGACGCAGCAGTAAGGGTCTACGGCAGAAATGCCTATGACTCAGGCAGTGGCAATGGCATCGCATGGTGCACTGTGGACGGGGTTGGCATTTTTTCCTGCTATAAAACGCCCAACTGTGACATAGCAGAGTACGAGACCTTCTTGAGCGAACTCTCTGATTGCATGCGACTGCTACAAGATACCCGTGGTGTCATTGTCACTGGCGACTTTAATGCCAAAAACCAACTTTGGGGCTCGGCCGTACAAGATGCTAGAGGGCGTATGCTTGCGGAGTGGCTGGCTGGACATGATCTAATTGTGGCAAATGAAGGAACTAAGGCCACGTTTAGGAGAGGTGATCAGGAAAGTGTCATTGATGTGACGTTCGCGAGTGCTGAGCTGTCCGAACTCATCCGAAACTGGCGCGTGCTCGAGGATGAGAGCCTTAGCGATCACCAGGTGATCGCATTTGATTTGCTGGAGGAGGTTCCACAACATGACCCTGTGCGGGGCCTAGCCACCACCACATCTAGGTGGCGCTATAAGAGCGGCAAAGAAAGCACGGTCACTGAGCGACTGCACCATGAGTTTGGATAGCTGCGTGGCGCGAGCGTCGACAGCACCATTGAGGCACTTACTAGGGTGCGCGAAGCCACCCTGCCTGCGGCGGGCCACCGGAGGGGAAAACCGGTATACTGGTGGAACCATGAAATCGCGGCACTGAGATGCAATCGCCTTAAGAGAAGGAGAGAGTGGACTAGACTGAAGACCTCCCGCCCGGACGACGCCCTAGCAATAGAAAACAGCTACATGGCCTACAGTGAAGCTAGAAATATATTAAGGGCCAGTATCAAAGCGTCCAAGCGCAAATGCTGGGATGCAATTATTGACAGCGTTGATAATGACATGTGGGGCGATGGCTATCGCATCGTCTGCAAGAGGACTGGTGCTCGTAACCTTGTGTCTTTGAGTACTGAGCGCAAGCTAGAAACAGAGCAATGGGAGCTCCCACCACCCCCAGTCACCACCGACGAGGTCCTAGCGGCTTCTGCCAGGGTTAAACCTAATAAGGCGCCCGGACCAGACGGTATACCGCCTGAAGTGGTCAAACTGGCAGCGAGTAAACACACTCAAAACTTTACCGAAGTTTACAGCGATATAATCACAACCGGTGTCATTCCCAGGATATGGAAACAGGCTAAACTGGTGCTTGTACCTAAGCCAGGCAAGCCACTGGACATGGCACCCCGACCAATTTGCTTGATAGACACCAGTGCAAAGCTGCTAGAATGTATCATTACATCGAGACTGGCGGATGAACTCGATATGAGAGGGGGTCTATCAGATAGCCAGTATGGCTTCCGAGAAAGCAGGTCCACAGTGGATGCCGTCCAGGAGGTAATGCGCATTGCACGTTCTGCAAACACGTGCAACTGGCGCCACAGAGAGATCTGTCTGGCAGTGGCACTAGACGTTAAGAATACCTTTAATACGGCTCCCTGGAGACCTATAGTTGATGCGCTGACACGTAGAGGGATACCTGTGTACCTTGTGTAGCTGGTGAAGAGCTACTTTACCGAAAGAAGCCTCCTGGTGGATGATAACATTAGGAATGTCACGTGCGGGGTTCGCAGGGGTCGGTCCTTGGAACACTCCTCTGGAACGTCCTGTACGATGGCATTCTCGAAATGGACACACCTAATACTACCAAAGACTGCCGGTTGGTAGCTTTTGTAGATGACCTTATTGTAGTCGTTGTGGACAGAACTGAAGAGGGCGCTATAGCCAAGATCACATCCGTAATCAATGATGTTAACAATTGGATGAAAACCCACAACTTACAAATGGCACCGGAAAAATCTGAGGCAGTTGCACTCACTGGCCGTAAACATGTTAGTGATATGACCGTCAACATCCTTGGTAAGGATGTCACCACCAAGACTGCCATTAAATATCTGGGGGTATTTATCGACCAGAAGCTGAGCTGGAATGATCACGTAGTGTATGCTACACGTAGTGTATGCTACACGTAGTGTATGCCATGACAAGCTGCTGTCCAAAGATCAGTGTAGTTATTGTGGGAAAAATACCACTAAAAAACAAGTTAAATGTGCAAAGTGTAATAAAATATACCACAACAGCTGTGCTGTGAGAGTTACCTGTTGTAATGCTAAATTAACAGACAATAAAAGTGTAAATAAAGAAAATGATATAATCAATAGTGACAGTGAGGATGATGGATATTCGAAATGGCAAATACCATAAAGCAATTACATGAAAAGAATTCAAATCTACAAAAAGATTTATTACATTATCAAGGTAAAAATGTACACAACAAAAATTCATCTGAAGACGATGACATAAAATCAAAAATAAAAGCTTATATTCATGCAGAAATAGAAAAAAAAATCACATTACAGGAGGAAATAAATAACCTTAAAATTATAAACAATAACTCGAACAATTTAAAAGAAATCAAAAGACAAGTGGGTACAAAAAGTAATATCTCACAAAAACAAGAAATGACAGTAAAAAAAGTGACAACACCTATTCAGATAAAAACCAATATCAACAATAAACCAGGGACCCCAAAACAATCAAGTTTAAATGAGCTGAGGGAAAAACAGTTAAACATCATGAACAATATAATTGCATTATCACCTAGGACCACACATAATCAAACGGACTCTGTTGAAAATTCTAGTGACAGGGAAAAAGAAGAGGATTTCACTCAAGTCGACTATAGAAATAAACGTAGACGGAATAACCAGAAAGATTATAGTAAACAAGTCATACAGGGTAATGCAATAACTGAACATAATAAATTTTCAGCAGTAAAAATATTCAAGAGGACCTGGATCCATGTGGCGAATTTCTGCTTGGAACTATCGGCTGAGGAATTAACTGTATATCTGAACAAGAAATTTAACAGGGATGACTTTCTTTGTATTAAAATCAAACCCAAGCACAAATGGCCCAAATTTAGTTCGTTTAAAATAGGGGCAGATATATCTCTTGAAGAAACCTTACTGAATCCCAACTCCTGGAATTCAGGACTAGCAGTTTGTAAATTCGATTTCTTTCTTACAACACGAAACAAAGTGCTATTCGAGAGAAGAATCAGACAAAACGATACAGATAACTAATTTAAAAAGTATAGAATCAACAACAAAAAATTTATATCAAAATGTACAGCGTACTGGTACCAATCGGTTAGAGAAAAATATACACCCCACAGAAAAGTCCAATAGCAGCAACAAAAATCAAAATAATATAATTACGGTAATGCAATTCAATATTGAAGGACTTGCGAGTAAGTGTGCTAATCTAAGTATCCTCCTTTCAACACATCAAGTTAATATACTGTGTCTCTCAGAGCACTGGCTCAAGCAAGATGAAATAAAAAACACTGTGATAGAAAATTTTAAACTAGTAACAAGTTTTAGTCGTACAAACCACGGAAGAGGCGGTGTTTGCATATTTGCAAGAAATAATATGGACATCAAAGAAATAACTTGTAAGACAGTATAGAAAAAAAATTTGAAATATGCATGGCTGAAATGAAAAATTCAAGTACAAAAAACAAAACATGTATTATCTCTATATATAGAACCCCTGATAGTGATGTAAAAGAATTCGTTCATAGTTTGTCTTTGTTACTTCACAGAATCTATAATAAAAATGATTATTACATAATCTGTGGTGATGTGAACATAAACTTTCTGGATGATAACAATCACAAAAATGCGTTAATCAACCTTCTGTTAGAATATAATATAAAACATCATATTAACGAAGCCACAAGAATAACAAGAACGTCAGCCACCTGTATTGATAATGTATTTTCAAATATCATAGAGTGTGACATATTAATATGCACCACATTCTATTCTGACCATACATCCCAAATATGCTCATTTGAAATTCCATACAAGGAACAAACAGAGTCGAATACACGTATACAAGGAATCTAAACAATAACAATATAAAAATATTTCAGAACATTATATCTAGAGAAAATTGGTCGGAAATGTATAATGCAGACTCTTTTGATAACAAATTCCATGCTTTCTATGACACATTTATGTACCATTATAACTGTGTATTTCTAATAACTAGAACAAAAACAATCAATACAAATAAAACATGGTATAGTCCCCATATAAAAGAAATGCACGATCAACTCTGCGAAATGGAAAAAATTCAAAAACAATTAAAAAATCCACAATATACGGCTAAATACAAAGAATTTCAAAAATTATATAAAAATACTGTTAAGAATTTTAGAAAACATAAAAACGATCATAGGCTTGGTAATGCAGAAAATGTGACGCGTGAAAGCTGGAAAATTATAAATGAGCTAAAAAATGCCAATAAAGATCCCTCTATAGATGTATTCGATGATGATGGAAACTTAATAACTAACACAGTAAAAAAATGTAACGTATTTAACGACTATTTTATCAGTCTTTCTCAAAATTGCCCGAAACCAAATTTAAAAAACACAAACTTGCATAATTCACCTGCAAGTTTATACCTTAATCCAACAACTGCTACTCAGATTGAAAATATATTAAACAAAACAACAAGCAAAGCTACTGCAGGTATTGACGGAATCCATGGCAAAGTTCTTAAGTCTATTAGTAGCCAAATTGCCCATCCACTCTCATATTTAATAAATCAATCGTTTATCTCTGGAAAATTTCCAGAACCACTAAAGGAGTCAAAATATATTCCAGTCAACAAAAACAAAGGCTTAAAAACCGACATTACAAATTATCGATCAATTTGTGTTCAAAGTCAACTAGCAACAGTTTTCGAGTCATCTTACAGTGTACGCCTAATAAACTTTCTAGAAACATTTAATTTGTTAAACAACAATCAAAATGGATTTAGAGAGAAAAAGTCTACAAATACGGCAATTCTACAATGCCTTGAATTTATTTATGATGCTCTCAACGATCATGAAAACATTCTGGGTCTTTTTTATGACCTTAGCTTTCGATACTATTGACCACAATTTATTAATTTATTAACTCAAAAGTTATTCAATATCGGTGTTCGAGGAGTCGCGCATGAATGGGCTGTATCATATTTACAAGACAGAACCCAGACAGTAGTATTGGATGGTAATAAATCTGACACCATAAAAAATGGTTTGGGAGTACCACAGGGCTCCATTTTAGGTCCATTATTTTTTATTATTTTCCTAAATGATATAACTGAAACGTGGTGCATCGGATCGTGTCATACTCTATGCGGATGACACAAATATATTAATGAAAGGCAAAAAATGTAAAAGAACTTGTACATAGAACTAACGAGGCAACATATGAAATTATAAATTATTTCACAAACAACGGTCTTACCTTAAACGCAAGCAAAACCTCTTACACGCAATTCCTGCCAAAAAATATCACTCTTGATTACGATCTACTTTTGAAAGTTCAAAATAAATCTATAAAGAGTACAAATATTATAAAATTTTTAGGATTAAATATGGACCAAAAGTTAACGTGGGAACCACACATAAATGAAATATGCTCAAAGATAAGCACAACTTGCTACATTATAAAACAACTAAGACACACTGCCCAGATAGCATTTATTATTCCACGAATGTACATTTTGCATTCCCAATGTTTAATTGCATTCTGTACTTGCCATGTATGTTCCCTCAACATTCCCATATAAATAATATTTTCACATATACAATATGATTATACATACGATATAAATGGAATATACAGAAAAGTTTATGTTCACAGTCGCATATACTGTGTACACGTATCAGGGAACGTTCTTCGTGTATGTGTTCATGTACATCGTATAAACATTCGTCAATGATTTTATCTGTATAATAAAGGTATATTTTTTGTAGAAATATTTGCATCGCCCGAGCGCCGCGCAGACAGTAATATCATCAAAAGTTCAGCACTTTTAACGCGAACGCTGATTGGTTCGATTTTTGAACTAATAAAAATAAACCTGCATCACAACTGATGAGACAGCAATGCTAGTTTTATTTTATAGTACCTATCTACATACCTACAAAAATAATTATGATATTTCTCTATCTATATAAATTTGGACTTTGGTTTAAGTACATTTATAATCATCCCCTGTGCGGTGTATGACGTTTTATAAATTTTAAATCGTTCGTCAATATTGTATATATGAAATATGTTTTAAATTTTGAGTCCAGACTTTAGATTTGCGATCGAATATTAAATAATAATGAATATGAAATATTAAATAATAATGAATGAAATATTAAATAATAATGAATAATAACCTTTTTTTAATTTATGTTCTGTGTTCAATTATTCGATTAAAGAACAGTTCTTTAATCGGAGGTTCAATTAATTAGTAGCTATATCCGGTAACTATCGGCATTTCTTAAACAGGTAGTTCAGACTTAGAATGGTTATTTAATTACATTTTATCTTTTATATTTAGATTTCCGTTTTCCATGTCATTACAATCCCCTTGTAGAATTTTTTAAATGCGCGCCACGGTCCTTAGGTTAGTGTGCATGCTCATCGTGCTGCCAAATTTAGCACACTACGTCACGCTTCTGCTGTCAAATGGCGATTTCAATTTGTGTTTTGTTTTTTGTTTTCCCGTGATTTATTATAATTATAATGCAGTAAGTGTATTTTACAATTGTATACAATATAACTACCACATAGTTTTGTTGTCATTTGCAGATATTTTATATTTAGACACTAAAGTTTAATGTGTATCCCTTTGTACATATTATACTAAGCATACCACCTATATTAGTTATAATTACGGCGTTTGTAGGTATCGATTTTTAGAAAAAAAACTGAGGTGGTCTTTGTAATGGTCTCGGTCCACGAAAAGGAAGCTTGGTGGTCACCATTCAAACGGAAACAATTTGACTGATCATTGAAAAACAGGAGGTTTTCTCCCCCCAGATGAAACGTGGACACTTTACGGGGTGTTTAAATCTTATTTTCAAGAAGGTATAGGTTCGATCTATCTCAATATTAAGGAGCTTTTGTTTATTTAAATCACAACCATTGGATTTGATTACAACATACGAGTTGTGATAGATATTTATTTGTAGTAATTTGCTTTATATCTATTTCAGAGGATTATAGAAGAGCTGCAATTAATTGAAAAGGACAGAGGTCACATCTGATGTACAGAGTGAACAAAAATAAATCAAAGGACTATGTACAAAAAGCACGTTATTCCTCCCGTCAGATGAACATAATGATATCGAAGAACATATTGGAAGCCGTCGACTTCCCAAGAAATTTTGTCCTTACTAGAAGTTGAAAGAAGATATGTTGTTCTTTTAATAACTCTGGTAGGCATTTAAAATCAAGTACCTAAAATTTCGAATGTTCACTTGAACGAATTTCATATGAAAAAGAAAAATTAATAAAAGCCACACTTCGATTTAGGTGTAAAAACTTAAGTATTGTGGATATTTATTCTCAGCAAATGTGGCAATGAAGTGTTTATGCCTAAATTGATGTGTGGTTTTTATTAACTTTTCTTTTTCATCTAAAATTCATTCAAGTGAACGTTCGAAACTTCAGGTACATTTAAAATCACAAGCATAAATGTTTCCGAATTCCAAAAAAATATCTATGTTTTGTAGGTAAAGGACACCGCACAAAACAAATGAAAGAGAGGGCACGGTCAAATGGGCTGAAAATGCAGAATGTCTGAAAATGGCCAGTTTGAAAGGTTAAAGATCAGGAAGATCGCTACCCACTAATGTCATAGTTGAGAGAATTATATACCGAGTTGTTTAATGTTGTTATTCATATTCAAGACCGGAAATGCCGCAGGTTTCATGAATGAGGTGGTGATTTTTTTAAGGTCCTATGCTTACTTTAAAGTGGGTGTGCGTGTGTGTAGTGGGGGGGGGGGGGGTTGGTTAGCGTGCGTGAGAGAGTGAAAGTGTGTTCCTATCAAGAGAGAGGATACAAGCTGCATAAGCGTAATGTATAAGCAGTGGACAGCGCGCAAACGGTGTGAGCATTCTCATCCTTCTCACACAGTTCGTTCTCTCTCTGTCGCACAGTACATGAGGGGCTGTGTTGCTTTGTAAAACAGAGTGGAGAGCAACGGAGAGGGTACGAGGTGTGCGACAAGGACAAGGATGCTTGCGCCGTCCAACTCTCAACTATGACAGCGGGTACCGATATTCCTGATCTTTGACCTTTCATATCTCAAAAACTGATTTTCAGATATTGTGCCCATGAAAACTTTTGATCAGGATGTTATGAAGTACAACATACTACATTTTCAGCCCATTTGACTTTACCTTCTTTTCCATTTATTTTGTGCCTGCCGTGTCCTTTATGATAATATCAATTTGTTTAATTTATGTTTGATCAGTTTTATTTTTTCTGTAAGATCTTTTTAAGATGTTTTTATATTTTTCAACTTTATCATGGCCAGTTTTTAAAGAGAAATAAGTACCTATTCAAATATAATACAATGTATTTTCTTTTGTAGTTGGACTAGCACGTGTATCTCCTCCTCTGGACAGGAAGGAAATAACTTCTCCTAAAAATTGGGGAAGCCAAAAGAAAGTATTCAGCCAATAAGGGGACGGTAGCTCAGTGGTTTAGCGCGTCTAGCTTGCATACCTGCTCATCGCGAAATAATTTTAATTATAAAATTATCCCCAAGAAGTGGTTCGGACTCCACTATAAGCTGTAGGGCCTCGTTTCTCTTTACCTAACACAAAACCATTCTGGATTTTCAAGGAGTTACTTCGGTGACTTGAGAAGCGGTTAAGAAAACATTTTAAGAAAACAACAATAGGATCAGTCACAGATGATGTGTTGAGAATGAAAAGTGGACTTTCGCACCATCGGCAACACCTGGACACTGGTTTTGAAAATGTAAGCCCTCCAATTTTTACTATTTTTTACTAAATAAATAAATTCGTTATAGTAAAATACGACAGTTCATAAGTTACAAAGAAAATTTTTTTGTTAAAAAAAATCTCAATTGAAATTTTTGTCACAATTGTTTTTTATTATTGCAATTCATTTTTGTAACAAACAATAAAAATATATTTAAAGTAACACAACTGTTTTATTTATACCTCTTCCTATGATGCATACTTAATTGTTACAACAATGTAAAGTAATTAATAAAATAAAATCATGTTTTGTTCTTGGCAATTTAAAACACGATTTGAAATAGATAAAACTTTAAAGTAATGTAATATTATGATCATTAGATTTTTTCATAAATAACACGTTAAATATGATTTTTAAGCTGAAATTTTAGAGTGATAAATGTTTGATCCATTTTAAAATGGTTTTTAACAGATCTTATTAACGTAAAACTATTTTTACATATATTCTTGGACCTTTGTAAAGTATTGTTATAACAAATACAGTTTTATTTAAGTTTATTTAGCATTTGTGTGCTCCATTCAATAAAATTTGATGAATAAAACATTTGACTTTAGTTGAAAACTAATGGTAAAAACAAATTTTCTGTGCATATATTCCACATTTACTTACTTAATATTCTTCACAAGGAATGCGAAATGTGGAAAATTAGAATAAGTACCTAAGTAATAATTGACTGTAACAATTAAACTTTAAAATTAGATATTGGATTTATTATATGCAAGTACTTCACTCATATCATGTATTACTTCCACGCCCAGTGGAAGTATAGTAACGACAAAAAAATTTTAAAAAATTTTTATTGTCCAAATAGGCTTAAAATGTCATGAGATTCTAACTTTGAGCGAAAAAAAAATTTCTGTCTGTTTGTCGGTCTGTCTGTCTGTCGGTCTGTCGGTCTGTCTGTAACTTTTTTTTTGTGCGCACGTTTACTCTGGAACCGTTTAAGATATTGACTTGAAATTTGGTACACATATTATGTACTTTAACGAGATCTAGAACTAGATTATATTTTCATCTTGTTCCGTCGAAGGGTTGGGGGGTAAATTGCGGTAAATTTGGGGTAAATAGGTCAATCAAGCAGGTAAGAGTCCATAAAATTGGTATTTAGTATATACAAGAGAAGCTAAGGTCTCAAAAAAATTTTTGGCATTAGCCACCTCCACTGCCACCCCCAAGGGAATGAAAAAAAAAGTGATTTTGTGTATGTACAGAAACCTGAAACCTCAAAATATTTTTTTACTTCATCCACCCCCCACTATCACCCCCCCCCATCACCCCACCCCACCCCACTACCGATGTGGGGTATCGTTTTATGGGTTTTTGGGGTAGAGGATTTCAAATATTATATTATTAAAGTTCCATAAACAATTATTTTCATATACAAAGTTTTTTCATTGTGAGTGACTTGGATAGAGAATCTGGATGTGGAAGTAGTGATTCCTTGGGCAGCGGTTTTCTCTTGAGTTTAATTATTATAATAATTTATTATTTGCTGTAATCATAGATGAGTCACTGCGTCATACTGAACATATTCAGAATGAAGTAGCGACTCATCAATGATTACAATAAGTAATAAATTATTATAATAATTAAACTCTGAAGAAAATACATGGCATGAGTGAAGTACTTATAGCTGCCACTGATACATAATGTTCATTCCTACAATATACATGCATCATAGATTTATGATCCATGTGTAACATACCAGGCACCTACGGTTTAATTCCTACGAAGGTAGTACTCATATACCGTGAACATGCAGTGTACATTGTGAATGTAGGATGGACCTTCCTCCTATATACCTCATGTATCTATCAGTATATCAATATACGTTTCTGGTTCATATCAAGTTCCGTTTTGGTCTATGGGTATGTTGTAGGAATCTTACTCGTATATCGAGAGGCGGTCATCTGTACGTCTCTCTGACATTCAGATTATCTACACGGAATACAAAATGAATATTCATTCTTAATTCCATGGTACATAAAGTACGTTCCGAGCATATGCTCTGAATGTAAAAATGCTATCTGGGTGTGACTTATGACATAGGTACTAAAACTCCTTTATTATGGATTGGTACAATCAGTACTACAATATGGCTTGATATTTTGGGGCTCCTCATCCCACTTGAATAAAGCATAAGGTGTGGTTCGGGAAATGGCGCACCCAGGGTTTTCTCGAGCCACGAGTGAGCTGTGCCACTCACTCGCTAAATACCGTAATCGCGGCCCCCACTTCAACGACTCCTGTGGAAAAGAAAAAAATGGCATCGCAGGGGAATGTTGTGCGGCAACCGTGACCGGGGAGCTTGTCTTTACCGGCCGGCTCACGAGGAGATAACCTCTATAATACAACCGACAGTGAAGTCGAAAAAACCTGTGGATACCGGACGACCTCCGCAATATGTAGTCTTGCCCCTGGAATGGGAATAACCCAGGGGGTCGACCGTTCCTTCGACCCATTACGTGGGACTTCTATGGATATCAATAAACTTAAAAATACACCGGATGGGATAAATAAAACGAATAATGCTCTCACAGTCAAGGATTTGGACATAAATAATTTAGACGAGAGTGAGGTCTTCATGCGTAGGAGCTCCCTACAGCACAGCCCTACGAGCAGTAGATCTGCAGCCAACGCACAGAATACAGAAACGGTCAAGGAACCTGTAGCCGCAGGAGGCAAAACTCTAACTGTTGATAGTAGCAAGACTATCGCGCCTACGGACAATGGGACGAGCACCACGGAACCGAGACACAGTAGATTGAATATTATCAGCCAACTGAGAAGGTGTAACATTTGTGCTGGTGGAAGCCACTGAAATGATTACTAAATGTAGTATCTACCTCGACAAGAAAATTGCTGAAAATCCTAACACCAAGAGAGAGATCAAAGACGTAGCAAAAAACTGAAGAAAGTAGTCGACACCCTTGGTGGAACAGTCATTAAAGGCTGGGTCGAAAAGCATTAAGTGGCAAGCTGTAGAGATAGCCAGCTATGAAACTGACACCCAAACAGATGCGATCTCAGAACTCGCCATGGCTAGACCTATGACATGCGAAGTAGCTACACAGACAACCCCGGCAATAAATCAACATGGCAATAAATCAACACTATCTTCCCTGGAGAGGATAGTTACGCTGGACGACTGTAGGACGGCCGAGAAAGACTTGGGATGAAACCATATTTAGGAATAGATAGATAGATAGATAGATATTTTATTTGACCAAGTTACAAATCGTTTTTGGCAAGTCAAAAATACAAAACACATAATATAAAAATATAAAAACATTATTTACATATCACTACATGTACAGATACTTCACACAAACAAAATAATATATATATAAAAAAAAAGAAAGAGGCACGCTCCCACGAAATGGCAAGAGCATACCAAACAAGCAGAGGTTAAGCTAAAAGATATCAACAAATTTGTGTGTTTAAAAATTCATCAATTGAATAGAAACAGTATTTTAAAATGTGTTTTTTAATTAAGTTCTTAAAACTATTAAAATTAAGAGATTTTACGTCAATAGGAGGTAACTGTGGGCAACCCCCTCGATACCAATGACTCGACCGTAAAAGTGGTACTAGTCGAGCCCAAAGACCCTACGATGGAAAAGGGCATCCAAAGAAGCTACAGGGATAGATTTCCGGATCTGTCCAGCATCACAGAAGAATTTGAGGTCGTGGAACAAATAATAAATAAATAAATAAATTAGTTTATTATGTGTTAAAAAAAATAGACTACAATAATATAAATATATAAAAACATACGAGAAAAAGATGGTGGATGGATGTCTGACAAACAATAAAACTTAACACATAAAAGGTGAAAGTATTGTCCAAAAAGACATTTTTCAACTTCACCTTGTTTCACAATTCAAGAAGTATGCTAAAAGTAATAATAATTATACAGAATTTTGAATCTCACTTGAGGTTTTATATCAATAGAGTTTTTCTTGCTTGGCATATTACTTCCACATCCAGTGGAAGTATAGTAACGACAAAAAAATTTTTTAAAATTTTTATTGTTCAAATAGGCTTAGAATGTCGGCTAGAAACGTCGAGATTTCAAGTTTGAGCGAAAAAAAAATTCTGTCTGTCGGTCTGTCGGTCTGTCTGTCGGTCTGTAACTTTTTTTGTGCGCACGTTTATTCTGGAACCGTTTGAGATATTGACTTGAAATTTGGTACACATATGTACTTTAACGAGATCTAGAACTAGATTATATTTTCATCTTGTTCCGTCGAAGGGTTGGGGAGTAAATTGGGGTAAATTTGGAGTAAATAGGTAAATCAAGCAGGTAAGAGTTCATAAAATTGATATTTAGTATAGACAAGAGAAGCTAAGGTCTCAAAACAAATTTTGTCATTAGCCACCCCCCTTGCCACCCCCACCCCATTATTAAAGGGGATGAAAAAAAAATGTGATTTAGTGTGTGTACAAGAACCAGAAACCTCAAAATATTTTTTTACTTTATCCACCCCCTGTCACCACCCCCACCCCACTACCGATGTGTGGTATCGTTTTATGGGTTTTTAGGGTAGAGGATTTCAAATATTATATTATTAAAGTTCCATAAACAATTATTTCCAGATACAAAATGTTTTCGTTGTGTGACTTGGATAGAAAATCCGGATGTGGAAGTAGTGATTCCTTGGGCAGCGGTTTTTTTTTAATGTGGCAATGTTCATATCATAACAGTCTTCAGGTATAGCATTAGCTATTTTAGTCGCAATATAAGAAAAACTTGATTTAAACATTGTTGTGTGATGCCATGGAATGTCAAATTTAGTTCTGTTTCTTATTACACAGTCATGCACTTCATACCGAGGTTTTAGCTTGTTATATAAGAATTCAGGAGTTTCATCCAAAATAATTTTAAAAACAAAACACACTAATTATTTCTATATTCGGTGGTAAAGAAAAGAAGCATTGAGTATAGCTCCATAATTTTTGTGGTGTAGCCACAGTCTTATGTTTTAATACCTAAATTTTACATCAAAATGCTACTAAGACTGTGACCAAACTACTGTCATAAAGAAAAGTGCGAGTTTAAAAGCCCTAAAGGTTTTAAACAATCAACCATAAAATTAAATAATTTATTTTAGTGTCAAATTGTGGTATTTCAGTGATAAAAGAACAAAAAAAAAACTTGATTTTTATCAAGTAAACTTTTTGTATCTCATATAAAAAGTTATACATTTATCCCTTGGTATTGGGCATATTTGTGAAATAAAATATTTATTGGACAGGACCGGCTTAAATAAATGTGATATGAATTTTACAAACAATGTCCTTTAATTGCATTAAATGTGCTGGCAGTTACAATATTAGAGAACAAAAGCCAATTGTATGTGATATTTGCTCCCAGCAGTATTGCAGACCATGCTCAGAAATCTCTCCATCCGAAGAAAAATGTATGCCATTGCAAAAGAGGAAATTAAGATTTTACTGCCCAGATTGCCTGCCTAAGGTATTAAAATATGACAGTGTCATAAAAGAGAATAAAGATTTACAACAGACAATTCAGTTATTAAATGAAGAACTATTAAAAGAAAGAGAAAACCCAGAAAAGAAAAAATATCCTGAATATTCTGAAGAATTTATCTTAAACCTCAGGAGAGACTTAAACACCAGCCTTTTAGACGAGTTTAAAAATACTCTATCCACCTTTGTCAAAAGCTTAGTAAACGATGAAATAATTAAGCTGAGAAATGAACTATCAAGCAACAAGTTAGGACCTGATCCCACTACTCATACTCATATATCAAAAACACCGGAAGTTCTCTTACCTGCTGGGACTACCCGAAATCTCCATGCTCCTGCCTCCTATGCACAAATAGCTACCGACAAGAATAACAGAAATACTTTACTAGTGGGTTCGGCATCCCACATAGGCGCAATACCTCGTCAGAGACCAGGAGACAATACCAGGCAAAGGCACGAAATAAAAATTACAGAAACTAAAAAAGATCATTCAAATGATAATATTGTCATTGTGGATAACTTTACGCTTACAAAAAGGAAAAATTATCATAAAAATACAGGAAATACAGGAAAAATAGGATCTGCAAAACACGATCGATCGAATGGTACTCTCTGTGGAGCAGCCTACCAATAAATGGCCTGGTTTTATATTGGCAAAATTAAAGATAAAGATGTTACTGCAGACGAATGGCTTAAATACTTAAAAGGAGACAACAAAGATGAAAAATTCATTGTAAAAAAATTGAAAACTCAAAGGTCTTTCGCTGCTTTTAAAATAGGAGCACCCTTTAGTCTATTCGAAAAACTAAATTACGAGGAATACTGGCGGTCCAGAGTTGTTATAAGACGTTTTAACATAAAACGCAAAGGCGATTTTTTAGAGAAGTCCAAGGAGATTCCCAAGAACATGCAGAACGTCAGGGAAGGCAACACAGTGTAAAAAACTGCTTTATATTATATCAAAATGTTCGAGGCCTTACAACCAAAGTAAGAGTATTATACACGAGAACATACTAGCGACCAACTATGATATAATATGTATTGCAGAAACCTCACTAAATAATTCCATTTTTGATCAGGAATTATGTGACAAAAGATACGTAGTTTTTTGTAATGATAAAAATTATGAAGAAGCAGGAGTCACGTGGGGAGGTGGTGTACTGTGCTGCATAAAAAAGAAATACAAGCCCATGTTTTTGTGTAAAAGTGACAATATCGATTTTCAACGGATATCCGTAAGGCTAACCATAAGAGAAATCACTATTTCAATTTGTTGTGTATATATTAGGTCAGGATCCAACTTATCAGTATATGAAAGTTTTTTTGAGTCATTTGAAACATATGATGAGCTATGCACCGGAAACTTATTTATAATAGGCGATTTTAATGTATCTGAAATCAATGGCCATTTATATAATCTTGAAAATGGTTCATCAAAGGCCAAAATCATTCATAATATCATCTGTAGTTTTGACTTATACTCAATTAACCATGTCTTAAATCAGGTCAACAATACTTTAGACCTTGTATTGACGAACATAACAGAAGCAAGAGTTGCCGGTTCTGATAATCCCTTGGTAAATATTGACCTATATCATCCTCCGCTTGAAATTAATTTTGAGTTCACTGCCAAAAAAGCCTCTCAAGATGAAAGCTACATGGAATCATCTTATAACTATGATTTTAAAAAAGGCGATTTTGTCAAACTGTATCATTTGCTTTCCCAGTGTGACTGGCGAAATGAAATTTATTCAGACAATCCAAATGAATGTGTTGATAAATTTTACGATACCCTATATAACATTCTAGATCAATGTGTTCCGCAAAAACAAATAGCTAAAAATCATAAGTATCCAGTTTGGTACACCAGAGCTCATTAGAAAAATAAAGTTTAAAGAACATCTTTTAAGATTATCGAGCAGAAATCCAATTCATAGACAAAGGTACAGGGCAGACGTAAAACAAAACATTAAAACATGTTATAGTAAATTATATAAGAAGTATTGAGAACAACATCAATACTAATCCAAAAAACTTTTGGGAATATTTAAAATTTAAAAGGAGTAATTCAAATATAGCTTTTAGGTTTTCTTTTGAAAATCAACATTTTGAAAATGACGTAGATTTCGCAAATGCAAGAAACAGTGAACTGGGTGTGCCACAGGGATCTATTTTAGGTCCCTTATTTTTTATAATATTCATTAATGCTTTAACAGATAGTTGCACTACTTCCGATAAAACTATACTTTATGCAGATGATACAAATCTTCTTCTGCATCAGAAAAATCTTGATACTATCGTTCAAAACTTAATACTGCATCACAAGAAATTGTAAACTGGTGTTCTGACAATGGGCTAATGTTGAACCCGAATAAGACCCTGTACATGAAATTTTTAACGAAAAATATTACTTCTGATAACAATGTGTTGATTAAACTTTGCAGTAAATCCATACAAGCTGTTCAGGAAATAAAATTTCTTGGCATAAATAGGCCAGTCAATAGAGACATGAAAAACATAAAATTTAACATTAATTCTAACATTTCTGAAACTTTGTCGTGTGATGAAGTGCCAATCGAAACAAAACCATAAAATTTTGCAGCTCGATTCAAGGTCGGCAAGATTGTTAAAATCGCGAAAATTTAAATTAAGCAATATCTCGACGAAAAATAATTTAACATCGCTGCAAATTTGATAGAATTTGTATTACAATATTCAAAATATGATGTTAAATTTGCAGCAACTTATGACTTAGGCACACTAGTTAATTATCATTAATTAACATTTTTTCATCTAATTTTGCAAAAAATATATTAACATGCCTGCAAAACTACAGTGTACTTGCTAAAATCGCCTTACATGACAATGTAAATTTGCAACTCTATCCGATGACGGCACGGTGCATTTTTTATAATTTACGACTAAGCCAATTGTTATTTACCTAAAAAGGATTCGAAAAAATAGTAACATGTTTAGATGTGGATTGCAAATGTTCGCATTCGTAACTAAAACATGCTCTTCGTTTTGCAGCAACCTCCGACGTCGGCACCTTGATAAAGTTTGCAATAAAAAGTTAGTTACCAAATTTCTACTATCAAAATAAAATTAACATCGCTGCAAATTTTACATTGAACTCTGTAGCCGTTGTGGAAGGTTCATTACAATTTGCAACTCTTCATGTGAGTGGCATATTGTCGTAAACATTTTTTTATTCGTACAAATCTACTATTTTTCTAACACTATAAAGATCTCGATAGAGAATCTTCCAAAAAAGACTTAAGTAAGCCATGAAAACAAAAGTTACTGCAAGTGTCAATTTAATTTTGAACGAAAATAAGTTATTGAGTTAAAAATTCATGTGAATGTTAAAACAAAATCACGATCGAGAAACGTCAAACGAAAAATTCCAAAAATGTCAATTTTGATTCGTTCGTGTCGGGCCGAATTTTCGAATTTCGGCACGCAATTTACGATGCGGATCAACTACAAATCTTCCTCTTTCCGTCGCGACATAGTACGGCCGTCGCGGTATCGTATTTTACTTCCACATCCAGTGGAAGTATAGTAACGGCAAAAAAATTTTAAAAAATTTTTATTGTTCAGATAGGCTTAGAATGTCATGAAACGTCGAGATTTTAAGTTTGAGAGGAAAAAAAAATTCTGTTTGTCTGTCGGTCTGTAACTTTTTTTGTGCGCACGTTTACTCTGGAACCGTTTGAGATATTGACTTGAAATTTGGTACACATATGTACTTTAACGAGATCTAGAACTAGATTATATTTTCGTCTTGTTCCGTCAAAGGGTTGGGGGGTAAATTAGAGTAAATTTGGGGTAAATAGGTAAATCAAGCAGGTAAGAGTCCATAAAATTGGTATTTAGTATATACAAGAGAAGCTAAGGTCTCAAAAAATTTTTTGGCATTAGATACCCCCATTACCACCCCCACCCCCACCATTATTAAAGGGGATGAAAAAAAAATGTGATTTAGTATATGTACAAGAACCAGAAACCTCAAAATATTTTTTTACTTCATCCACCCCCACTACCACCCCCTATCACCACCCCCACCTCGTTACCAATGAGGGGTATCGTTTTATGGGTTTTTGAGATAGAGGATTTCAAATATTATATTATTAAAGTTCCATAAACAATTATTTCCACATACAAAATTTTTTCGTTGTGAGTGACTTGGATAGAAAATCTAGATGTGGAAGTAGTGATTCCTTGGGCAGAGGTTTTTAAAATATGAGTATATTTAGATGTCGTGTTTTCGACCAAAATTTCCCTTCGGAAGGCGCATCTGTGAAAACAGTTTCGCCCGTAACTCGGAATCCGTGAGAGATAGCTCAAAAATAAAAACTCCCAAAGGAAAACCACATAATGTGAGGAACGTTTTGCCGCCTTCGAAATTTCACTGTGACTCTCGGTTTGGGCCCGGCGGTCCTTTTAAGATGGCGGTGCAATGCACTTTTTTATTAAAACGTCCGTAACTTCTAAACAGTGGCTCCCACGCAAAAAACTGCAACTTAACGAAATTGTGTAGAACTGAATTATCTAAAAGCCTTTTTTTTATTTTTGAGCTGCTCCAAAAATTACCAAGATACGTGCGGCCAAAGCGGAGACTTTTTTTGAAATCCGTAAAAAATCTCGAATTTTTCTCTTTAAACCTCCATAACTCTTAAAGGGTGGCTCCTAGGCCAAAAAACATTGCCCTGACGAATTTGTAGAGAATTTAATAAGCCACAAACTCTCTTTTTGATTTTTTGCCCTACGACAAAAAATAAGGACGCTAGGAGCGATACAAGTGGAAATTTACGTTTTCCAAAGAATCGTGTTTTTTTCTCATCTTTTGCGAATATCTAGATACATGTTAGTTCTAGTAAAATTGGAAAAATAATTATATAATGATAACGGTTTCGTTGATATATAAAGACAAAATTTCGGTTTCTCCCAAATGCCAAAATTATATTTGCAAGATTCTATGCTGATTTTTAAAATGTAGAAGATAATCATTTTGTACTCTAGAAGCAAGTGTGATGTACAGTGCAATATTTCTTATAGTGGCAGAGTCCTCCAGCGATTTCACTTATAACTCGGGAACGGTTTGAGATATCGATTTGGAAACGTAGGTGGAGATATTTTAGACGGACGGAATACGATTGAATTAATAATACAATTTGCGTCACATGACGTCACATAAATGACTTCATATTTGACACGTAGGTGTTACTATTGAAGAAAAACAAAATTCGAGTGAATGAGAAATAAATCTACGTCCTGATGACGTCATAAAAACGTAAAATTCTTATTACGGGCGAACTGGTAATGATATCCAAAAAAATATTTGTACAAGACGTGTCGCGAAAAAATTTTTTTCTTAATTTTCAAAAAATGTCAAAATTTTAAAAAAATGTTTTCGTAATTTTCAAAAAAATGTCAAACTTTTAAAACATGTTAAATTTTCGGAAAACCACTATTTTCAGAAAAATATCAAATATTCATAAAAATGTAGTTTTAAAAAATGTCAAATTTTATAAAAAATCAAATATTCAGAAAAATAGACTAGTTCACAAGTTCAATGCCGTGTTAATTCTCGATAAAGCTCGTAAACATATGAGTACGGGCTCATTGGATTCAGAATGACGTCTAGAGAAATGTTCAAAAGTTTCAAAACCTCACATAAACAATTGCAAAGGTTATAAACAAATGAAAATTGAAAAAAAAATTTAGTTTTTTATGTTATTAAATATTAATTTAAAAATAAAAAAAAATTATTGTATTATTTAGACACTTAAAGGACCAATATCCATAAAGTGAGCCTATTGTTAATTAACATTTTTTTTAGATTTTGCGTTTATATTGCAAGTCGGATAATTGTTAAACAAAAGCCACTAAAATTATTTCGCTTCGTGGAACCTTATGTTAACTATACTTTATGGGATTATGACATTGCGATGTTTTTTAATTGTTATTGTCTATTAGTTATTAATTATTTAACCTAACAAAAAACTAAAAAATGATAAAGGGCGGTTGAAAATTTTTTTTTATTAATTTTAATTATTATTACTATTTTTATATTCAAAAATACTATAAGATTACATAAACTTTAAATTTTGATTGCTATTTGGTTAAGCAAATTTTATAAACAAATGGATAAATTACTTTTTTTGTCATTTTATTTGTTATAAAATATTATGAATAGAAAGAAAAAAATTTTTTCTTAAAACATTTTTTTAATTGTTTATAATAATTTTTCCCTTCATTATTTAAACGAATTATTAAGAAAGAATTTTTTTCTTAAAATTTATTATTTGCCCGTTGGAAAAACATTTTTTCACCGATTTTTTATAAAATGAACCCATTGTTAATTAATATTTCTTTTTAGAGTTTGCGTTTATATTGCAAGTCGGATAATTGTTAAACAAAAGCCACTAAAATTATTTCGCTACGTGGAGACTATATACTTTATGAGATTACGACATTGCGATGTTTTTAATTGTTATAGTCTATTAGTTATTAATTATTTAACCTAACAAAAAACTAAAGAATGAAAACGAGAAGTTGAAAATTTTTTTTATTAATTTTAATTATTATTACTGTTTTTATATTCAAAAATACTATAAGATTACATAAACTTTTTATTGCTATTTGTTTAAACAAATTTTATAAACTATATGGATAAATTACTTATTTTATTTGTTAAGTATAAAATATTATGAATAGAAAAAAAAATTTTTCTGACAATTAAAAAAATTAATTGTTTATAATAATTTTTTCAAATTATTAAGAAAGAATTTTTTTCTTAAAATTTATTATTTGCAATTCTCTACGAGGTGGAAAAAAGAAAATTTTTGGTGTTAATTTATTTGTTTACTTAATGAACAATTTGTTATTAACAATCGTAGAATGTGTTTATATTTTTTTTAGATGGAAAAAAAAATAACAGAAACAACCGCATACATAAAAAATATTTTATATAATTTTAAATTTTAAGTAAAGGCGGTCATTTTATTGTATACGATTGTTTCTGTTATTTTTTTTTCTATCTAAAAAAAATATAAAAACATTCGGCGATTGTCAATAACAAATTGTTTATTAAATAAACAAATAAATTAACAACAAAAATTTTGTTTTTTCCTCCTTGTAGAGAATTGCAAATAATAAATTTTAAGAAAAAATCCTTTCTTAATAATTTGTTTAAATAATGAACGAAAACATTACTATAAACAGTTAAAAAAAATTGTTAAGAAAAAAATTTTTCATAATATTTTATAACAAATAAAATGCCAAAAAAAATAAGTTATTTATCTATTTGTTTACAAAATTTGTTTAAACAAATCAAAATTTAAAGTTTACGTAATCTTATAGTATTTTTGAATACAAAAACAGTAATAATTAAAATTAATAAAAAAAATTTTTCAACCTCTCTTTTTCAATTTTTTAGTTTTTTGTTAGGTTAAATAATTAATAACTAATAGACTATAATAATTAAAAACATCGCAATGTCATAATCCCATAAAGTATAGTTGACATAAGGTCTCCACGAAGCGAAATAATTTTAATGGCTTTTGTTTGACAATTATTCGATATTGCAATATAAACGCAAACTATAAAAAAAATGTTAATTTTATTAAAAATGAGTGAAATTTTTTTTTCAATGGGATATTGTTCCTTTAAGTGTCTAAACAATACCATTTTTTCGCGACACGTCTTGTACAAATATTTTTTTGGATATCATTACCAGTTCGCCCGTAATAAGAATTTTACGTTTTTATGACGTCATCAGGACGTAGATTTATTTCTCATTCACTCGAATTTTACTTTTCTTCAATAATAACACCTACGTGTCAAATATGAAGTAATTTTTGTGACGTCATGTGACGCAAATCGTATTATTAATTCAATCGTATTCCGTCCGTCTAAAATATCTCCACCTACGTTTCAAATTTCAAATCGATATCTCCAACCGTTCCCGAGTTATAAGCGAAATCGCTGGAGGACTCTGCCACTTTAAGAAATATCGCACTGTACATCACACTTGCTTCTAGGGTACAAAATGATTATCTTCTACATTTTAAAAATCAGCATCAAATCTTGCAAATATAATTTTGGCATTTGGGAGAAACCGAAATTTTGTCTTTATATATCAGCGAAACCGTTATCATTATATAATTGTTTTTCCAATTTTACTAGAACTAACATGTATCTAGATATTCGCGACAGTTGAGAAAAAAACACGTTTCTTTGGAAAACGTAAATTTCCACTTGTCCTTATTTTTTGTCGTAGGGCAAAAAATCAAAAAGAGAGTTTGTGGCTTATTAAATTCTCTACAAATTCGTCAGGGCAAAGTTTTTTGGCCTATGAGCCACCCTTTAAGAGTTATGGAGGTTTAAAGAGAAAAATTCGAGATTTTTTACGGATTTCAAAAAAAGTCTCCACTTTGGCCGCCCGTATCTTGGTAATTTTAGCAGCTCAAAAATTTAAAAAAAGACTTTTAGATAACTCAGTTCTACACAATTTCGTTAGGTTGCAGTTTTTTGCGTGGGAGCCACTGTTTAGAAGTTACGGACGTTTTAATAAAAAAAGTGCATTGCACCGCCATATTAAAAGGACCGCCGGGCCCAAACCGAGAGTCACAGTGAAATTTCGAAGGCGGCAAAACGTTCCTCACATTATGTGGTTTTCCTTTGGGAGTTTTTATTTTTGAGCTATCTCTCATGGATTCCGAGTTACGGGCGAAAAACTGTTTTCACAGATGCGTCTTCCGAAGGGAAATTTTGGTCGAAAACACGACATCTAAAAATACTCATATTTTAAAAAATACGATACCGCGACGGCCGTACCATGTCGCGACGGAAAGAGGAAGACTTGTAGTTGATCCGCATCGTAAATAGCGTGCCGAAATTCGAAAATTCGGCCCGACACGAACGAATCAAAATTGACATTTTTGGAAATTTTCGTTTGACGTTTCTCGATCGTGATTTTGTTTTAACATTCACATGAATTTTTAACTCAATAACTTATTTTCGTTCAAAATTAAATTGTCACTTGCAGTAACTTTTGTTTTCATGGCTTACTTAAGTCTTTATTGAAGATTCTCTATCGAGATCTTCATAGCGTTAGAAAAATGGTAGATATGTACGAATAAAAAAATGTTTGCAACAATATGCCACTCACATGAAGAGTTGCAAATTGTAATGAACCTTCTACAACGGCTACAGAGTTCGATGTAAAATTTGCAGCGATGTTAATTTTATTTTGATAGTAGAAATTTGGTAACAAACTTTTTATTGCAAACTTTATCAAGGTGCCGACGTCGGAGGTTGTTGCAAAATGAAGAGCATGTTTTAGTTACGAATGCGAACATTTGCAATCCACATCTAAACATGTTACTATTTTTTCGAATCCTTTTTAGGTAAATAACAATTGGCTTCGTCGTAAATTACAAAAAATGCACCGTGCCGTCATCGGATAGTGTTGCAAATTTACATTGTCATGTAAGGCGATTTTAGCAAGTACACTGTAGTTTTGCAGGCATGTTAATATATTTTTTGCAAAATTAGATGAAAAAATGTTAATGAATGATAATTAACTAGTGTGCCTAAGTCATAAGTTGCTGCAAATTTAACATCATATTTTGAATATTGTAATACAAATTCTATCAAATTTGCAGCGATGTTAAATTATTTTTCGTCGAGATATTGCTTAATTTAAATTTTCGCGATTTTAACAATATTGCCGACCTTGAATCGAGTTGCAAAATTTTATAGTTTCGTTTCGATTGGTACTTCATCACACGACAAAGTTTCAAAAATGTTAGAATAAATGTTAATTAATTTTCTCTATTGACTGGCCCATAAAATATCGATCATAAACTTCCCAAGCAGCATTCAAAATGATGGGAACTGGCATCTGAGGCATCGGAACTTTAATATAGTAGGAATAACATAACTGTTACTAATTTTGCGACTTCAGGGTAATATTCACTTTGTGGTATGCATTTGTAGTGACAATTAAGTAGATTCTACTGAATTTAGACACTGTATAGTTATAACACTTTCAAGTAACTGCTGGAGAATCTGCAACGTCGCGGATACTACTCTGCATTACTTTGAAGCATCCTCAACTGCAAAGTGAAAATTGGTAGTAATGCCGACTGCACAGCTTTACCAAAGGACCACTTGAAAGTAGTCTAACTTATTAGTGACATCTCGAGTAAAAATGAGGTTATTTCTACGAACATAGGGGCTTTGAAGTTATCTTTACTACTCCCCACTAATTGAAAATGACTTAAAAGTTACATATACCTTGAAAATCTACTATAGAGTAATATTAACTTTTAAGACAATTTATATAATTATTGGCATTGAATAAAATGGCGGCATCTGAAATGCTCAGTGAAAGCGAAATAAAGTTTATCGGCACTCATCCACGTTTTATAGAAAACTGAAGAAACAGTTAAACAGTAGTAGAGAAATAGTGATTCTTCAGAATATGATGCAAACATAGATTATTTCGCCACAGCAAAACCATCATCTTTGGCAACAAGTGCAAAAATGCTCCCGTCAACACAAGAAGAGTAATCGAAAACTATAACAGTTGTAGTGATTAATGATACTGTGTACTGCTCGAAAATTACAACTTGTCTTTAACACACAGATTGACCCATAGTTCAGTTAGTGATCCACTGAGCCTATTAAATGAATTTGCCGATTAAAAACTCCAAATTTAATAAATATTGTGTCGATGGGGAACGGATAATGTCGGTATAACGGCATAAGACATTATTTATGTAGAATAAATTGAATTGAATGAAATTAAATGTAAACTGATCACTAAATAAATATGAAAACTGTTATGTATTTTTCCATTATTACACAACTTACGTTAATAAATATATTTATCCAACACTTTCATATAAAGTGATCTTTATTGATAAGACTTTGAATGTATAAAGTGACCCATAAGTCACTAGTGAGATAAAGTAGTAAGCTAAAGTGAGGTAAAGTAATTTAGTCACTAAAGAGTAATTTTGATATAAAATAAAGTCCAAGGAATTTATTTATTGCCTGCATTATATGGAAAATTAACAAAACAAAGAATCCATGCACTAACACTTATTTATATTTATGTTAACATTTATTGTCATCAGATTCGATTTTTCACAAAGAAAACTGCTCTTCTGTACACAATTTTTCTCTATACTAGTAACGACGTCTGTATTGCCTGACTCGTTGTGCTGCTCTCCCTGAATTTTTTTAGCAATAACAATCTTGTTGAGACTGAATCTTCCAAATAACCCTCCGCCACGGTGGATGATTTCCACACACCGTGACGTTTAAGGGTGGTAATGTCACCCCCAGCATTGGCCAAGAGTTGATGAGGAACGGCGCATGCTATGGCCAGTATACAAATCTGCATCAGACAATTGCAAATAATCAGCTACAATTCTTGGAATTTTTGAGAGCTTATTTAATCCAACGCATTGGACAGTGCACTTTCCCTTTTGAAAATTTACGAAAAATCTTTTGTGAGACACATTTTGCGGTCTTAAAGACATATTTCCTAATCGAATCAAGTGGGTTCACCGAAAATCCTTCATTTAAAACTGTGAAACTTCTTGATTTATTCGTCTTGGTATCTAGTATGGATATATATAGATATTATTCTTTATCTCATATCTTCGAAGCTTAAGAAGGTCAGTTCACCGCAATGGCAGGCACCGCAAACTCCCAATATCAATGCAACCATTGACATACTACACAATGGACTGCGCGTTCCTTACGTTAGAATGCAAGTGGAATGTTGTCAACATAATAGAGTCATTTTAGGCAACCCACATTACGCATTAAGGGCAAAAAGCTGCGTAATTCTATTAGAAACACTAGGTGTTGTTAAAGAGAATACTACAAATTGTTACAAATACGATTTTTGACTGGTTTTTAATTGAAAACAATATTAGTTATAATTGTTTATCACAAATATAGAGGAAATACAACAATTGTTCAAATTACAAAAAATTAAGTGCATTTAAAAATAAAATAAAGATACCTACTAATTCCAAATTGTAATTTTAAATTTATGGCATATTTTGTAGTTAGTCCCTGGAATTAAACATAAATAAGTTATTTGTGAGGGTTGTGTGAATAATAAACATTACCCTTAATGCCCTTAATGTGTATTGCTGGGTGCCTCAGATGCTGACAACACATTTTTTTGGGACGCGCAGTCTATTTATAGTAGGTTGATGAATGCAACCTAAAAAACCCAAACATTTAAATAGGTATATAAAAGCAAGATCATAAAAAACACCTACCTCTGACATAAGATGCTCACCGTCAGGGGCATCCATCAAATATTGTTCGATATATGCTCTTTCCAAATAATATCAGATAATAAAAAGTACTTAAAAAGTATAATTGTTATTTTTAATAATCCACATATTCCCATCGCACACAGTGACAGTGACACTTTAACAGTTATTACCGCGTTGCCAATTAAAAAAAAAAATTACCTATATCGATTCTGCCAATTCTACCAACATGAAAATATTTTGGTAGCAACAGTTACTAAGATCTTATAGCATCATTGGTCCCATTTGCTACATCTAGGTAAATATAACTACACAGTGAAATTATTGCAGCTGCCGTCACCACTTTTAAAGTAACAACAACTATAACGTTGGTGGCATCTGCTACTTTATAGTAAATGTGACTTGTAGGGAAATAATTTTGGTTTTTGCAACCTCTAAGTTACTGCAATTAAAATCGTCATTTTTCTGTTGTTGAATGAAGACGCCATATTGACACGGATAAAAATATAATTCAATAAAAAATTTCTTTTTATTATAGTCATTTACAAATATGTTTTCTAAATAGATTATTACTTTATAATATATAAAATTTAAAAAAAAAAAACGTTTTCCATAATAAATTTTGCAGTTTTGCTTGTACACATAATTTTTGCAAAAAATTTTTTTTCCGAAAAAACCATTTTCTCGAGGGGGCGTCTTTTTTATCGAAGCATCATGATAACATTTTACAGAAAACAAGTGGTGGTTTTAATATCCACACCCAGGGTAAATGCAAAACATCATGATTTATAATATATGCTTATGCATGTTGTATATAATCACCTTAACTTGGACCTTGGACATATCATGTGCTTAAACTCAGTAAGTCATTAATTTGCTATTCGAATAACAGAGAGCCAAATATATAGTTTGCGCTCTCATTTCGGTCAGCTGAGCTGTTCCAAAAGTTAGTCATTTCTACTACTTGGTTACGTCCCGTTTACGTAATAACCTAGTTTTCAACACGGTAATGGTAGAAGTACCGGAATAGTAATTTGCTACGTAATTATTATTCCCCATTTTGGTGAATACTTGGTAGAAGGATGGTTCCAATTACGTAACAGTCCTTAGTTGCGGAAACCTTTAAAGTTCCCCTAATGGCAACTATTACGTAGAAACTACTAAAATTGCTGCTTGGGTTACATGGGAGGCACATATAAATAATATTTGCTCAAAACTTAGTAATATATCTTACACAATTAGAACACTTAAGAGATACAGTATCAAGCAATATTTTGAAAATGTCATATTATGGACTTGTGCAATCAACCCTCCAGTATGGTCTGCTTTTTGGGGTTTGTCAAGCCACCTTGAGAAAGCATTTATAATTCAAAAAAAGATAATAAGGTGTATAGTTGGAGCTCATCCTTTCTCTAGCTGTAAACCGTATTTTAAAAATCTAGAAATTCTTACATTACCATGCTTATATATTTCTCAACTAGTTATGTATATTAGATCTAATAAACAGCATTTCTTAAACAACAACGATATGCATTCTCACTGTACACGCAATAATGAGTTAATACATCACCCATTCTCTAGGCTAAATATAGGTCAAAATTTTCCTACATACATCGGCGTAAAATGCTATAATAAAATTAATTTTTTTGAAACAAATGACTGTCAGTGCTTGTAAACACAAACTAAATAAATTTCTCATAGCAAACTCATTTTATTCTGTGGATGAATTTTTAAATCATTAAATACTTGTAACTTTGCTGTATATGGATTACTATTTATTACTACTTATTTAATTTTACTTTTGGATGTTTTTAAATGTGTGTTTTGATCATTTGTCTTTATAATTATTGTGTTATATTCTTTTTTGACTAGTCAGATAAGTTAATAATGTTTTTTTGTTAACTTTTATGATGAATAAAAAAATAAAAACAAAAATGCCTATGCAAAATATTTTGAATCTGTTTATAGTCAAAGTCAACCACTTGCACATAACATTGAATTAAAAGACTATCATTTAAGTAAGTTAAGTATAGAAAATGTAACCGAGGATGAAATATATAAGGCAATTCAATCATTAAAACCTAAATTGTCTGTAGGAGTTGATGGTCTGCCATCGTACCTTTTTAAAGCATATGCAGACATAATGACATAATAATTGAATTTAATTTCTTTCTGAACGACGTAAAACAGCTCAAATTCTGTTTATCTATAATATCTTGCATGATAATTTTAATGCACCTGAAATATTATACGCTATTAACTTTAATGTGCTTGATATAAGATTAAGAGTAAGAAATTGTATGTTTAAAATCTCAAACCTAAATTCACCAACAGAACAATGTCTACTTGCAGTAAATAAATTCGTAAGGAACAATGATATAGATATCTGTAATGTTAATAGAAATGTGTTAATGTCTTATTTATGAGTGATTTTATATGCTGTGCTTCTGTTTTAGTTTTAATTCTTGTTTTCAATTGTTGTTTTTATTGCATATTTTTATTTGTATGGTCTTGTAATCTATGTTACACATGTTTATACCTGTATTACCACATACACTGTGCATCATGTAATTGGATTTATCTGTTTGCTGTACAGTATAATAAATAAATAAATAAATAAATAAATAAATGCAGTCTTTGTCTTTCATCCATTCGTAGCCAGTTTATCTCTTGTATATGATGACTAGTAGGCTCTCGTCTTGGCAATTGCAAGCAGTACCGGGTTCCAGCATTCTGTAGTCTTTGTATTCTCTTCTTTGTCTTTGCTGTTAAACATGGATAATATACACAATCACAGTAATTGAATAGTGAGAGAGTCAGCAAATCAACAAATAAAAGTTTTACATTCTTAAGCAGAATATTTTTATATTGATATAGCGTTTTTATCCTGAGAAATGCCGCTTTAAGTTTATTTTGCACATGCAGTTCAAAATTTAAATTTTCATCCATTATCAAACCAAGATTTTTTACACTTTCACTATACTGCACAAGTTCATCTTTGATTTTGAGTTGATAGTTCAATTTAATTTCTGTTCGAAAGTTTATTGTCCAAATGTAATTAATTGCGATTTGGATGGATTCATCTGTAGACCATTATTCGCTATATAATTCACTAGATCATCAATTTCTTCATTTAGTACATCAAATGCAGTTTTGGTGTCATTATAAGAAAAACGAGGATACGCTCCCAACAACAGCAGGTCAGAAGGAGGATTATCAGGGTGGTACTCGACGGAACTGTGGAGGATGCCTGGGCCAAAATAGGAAGGGTCAGAGCGGAAACCGCCAACGACGACTGGGTGGCATTACATCACATAAACTGCCTGGAGACAAATAGATTTCGGAAGCTAGTGTAGAAACCATCTTCCAAAAATCCAGCACTAAAGTAGTGATCTACACTACCAAAACAAGCCAAGTCAAACAAGGGCAAGACAAAAAGTAGGAATACTTATGCACTCATAGTTGAGCAGCTAGGCAAAGGCTATAAAGAAGTACTGAGCAAGGTCAAGGGGTCCATACAAGGTAGCTCTGCCTCTGAAAGCATCAGAGCCATTAAGAGCACCAAGGAGGGCAAGTTACTAATAACGCTCGTCAAAAACACCGACGCACTAGCAGAGATCCAGAAGGCAATCATGGACCCTGAAGACAACATTAGCCTCCATGCTGTCGGCGTAAATGACAATATGGAGACACTCCACATCAAAGGCATGGACGCGGACACTGACCAAACGGAAGTGATTGCGGCCATCAAGAAGAAGCTAGGTGGCCTTGATAGTAAAAACTACAAGTTTAGCGAGATGCGCGCAAACGCCAGAAATACACAGGCGATTACGCTGCGGATTAACAAAGGTGATGCGGCAACACTGCTTGCATGCAAAGATATCAGGTAAGCTCTGCTTTAAGTGTGGCGAGGAGGGGCATACCACCAAAGCCTGCCCTAACTCCGAGCGATGTCCCATCTGCTCAGAGCAGGGCCACAAGGCCGGAGCTGGTAGATGTCCAGCCTTCCGTAGGGCACTGGCACTAGCTAGAGCAAGGAATAATCTCTTTCGAGAGGCCAGAGGGACCACCAGTGATGGCGCACAATCACATAAACACCCGGATGTTCAAGTCGACCTGCGTTCTGCAGGTAAACCTGAATAGGAGCTGGGGAGCACATGATATACTATACCCCCAAGTAGCACAAAAATATTACTATTAGACATAAGTGTTATATATCCAATTTATTAGAGTTTATGAAGACGCTGATTTATCATTTAAACCTTGTAGAAACAAATGTATTTTATTGATTTGTTGTATATATATATATATATATATATATATATATATATATATATATATATATATATATATATATATATATATATATATATATATATATATATATATATATATATATATATATATATATATATATATATATATATATATATATATATATATATATATATATATATATATATATATATATATATATATATATATATATATATATATATATATATATATATATATATATATATATATATATATATATATATATATATATATATATATATATATATATATATATATATATATATATATATATATATATATATATATATATATATATATATATATATATATATATATATATATATATATATATATATATATTACAAGTGGAGTAACAAACTTGCTTAGGAATGTTTATATAACAAAACATATAGGACTGTTTTCTCTTCAGCTAAATACATTTTGTAATTGATTTGTAACACTATTTAGAAACAGTTACAAAATGATTATAAAAATTTGCATTCTGGTTTTATAAAACCTTTATTATTAGTGTGTATAGCTGGAATAGAGACTTATTTGTAAAACAATTTATTTTTCTAACAATTTAGTTGTGGCCATTACTCTTAAAAAAGTATTTTATAATTGTTGCTAAACAAAATTAAATAAAACATTTAAAAAGCGCTTATAAAATAAAAAACATCTTCAAAAATGTAAAATAATTATTTAGATAACTTTTATACCACTAACCTAACTGTTTACGTTCAGTTAGATTTATAAAAATGTCGAAGGTTTCATTAATTTCTGATTGGAAAAAAGTAAAAAGAAGTGGTCACTTCAAGAAAAAAGTCAAAGCTATCGAAGAATTTTAAATTCTACTATTCACCAAGTACACACAACACCAGACGGAGCTGATTCAGGTTTGACCATTCAACAGCACATAGATCATAATTCTTCATCAGAACAAGAGAACGAACCAATAAATTATGGTAAAGAAGAATACAATCAGTATACACCGTCTTGTACCCATGTAGAATCAAGTAGTGATGATGACGAAAGCGAAGCCAGAGAGTTAACTGAAATTGATAAAAACATTGAGGTAAATAAACGAATAAGAACATGGGCTACTACTTATAACATTAGCCATTCGGCATTATGAGGTCTGTTTAAAATTTTCAATGACAGAATACCAAATATACTTCCAAAAGACCCAAGAACATTATTGAATACAGTAAGAGAAATTACCTTGGTAAAAATGGAAAATGATTTCTATTGGCATTATGGAATAGAATTAAGTATACAAAAATTGCTGAAAAATGTATCGCTACCTCTAAATTTAATATCCCTAAATATAAATGTTGATGGCCTTCCGATATATAAAAGTTCTAAAAATGAGTTCTGGCCAATACAACATTCAAGAAATTGCACAAATAAAACCAATAATTGTAGGTATTTATAGTGGTTCAGGCAAACCTGCAAATCTTAAACGTATCTTCAAGCCTTTGTTGAAGAAATGAAGAAATTGTTAAAAGAAGGTGTACTTATTAATACCCAAGAAGGAGGAATTCGTCATGTTAATGTAAAACTTAGATGTTTTATCTGCGACTCTCCCGCTAGGGCTTTTATTAAGGGTAAGTTTTGTTTTTATGACAGAAACGTTACCTATTAGTGTCATATTTTATTATATATAACAATATAAGTCATAATATTCTTTATAATTTTCTGCTCTAGGTGTTGCAAACTTTAATGCAAAACACGGCTGCCTTAAATGCACAACGGTAGGAGAATATTCGCTTCACGTACTGTGTATTTTCCAAGAACTGGCTGTGAAGCTAGAACAGACGAGGGATTTCGAAACAAAATATATGGAAAGCATCATAAATATGATTCACCCTTAAGTGAATTACCTATTGACATGATTGAAGATTTTCCTGTCGGAGACTCCTTGCATCTTATTCACTTAGGCATTATGAAACGCTGTTTAATTGGATGGCGAGATGGAAATTTTGGAACTTACATCACAAAATTGTGTTATAGGGATATAACAATAGTGTCTGATTTTTTAGTTAAGTGTAAAATGCCTGTTGAAATACATAGAGCAATGCGAGGACTTGATGTTCTAGCCTACTGGAAAGGTATGGAGTATCATACATTTCTACATTATATAAGTATAGTAGCATTAAAAATAGTTTTACCTTATGATGTTTATCAACATTTTTTATTGTTTTTTTGTGCTATAACAATTTGTTCATCAGATATTCATAAAAAAAATTTATCACTAGCTGAATCCCTACTAGAACTTTACGTAGAAAATTATAGATTTTTATGGAGAAGCCTTTATAACAAGTAATGCACATAATTTATCCCATTTAGTACATGAAGTTCAAAAATTTGGAATTCTTTCAACATTTAATGCATACCCTTTTGAAAATAAGCTTTATCAAATAAAACAATTATTACGAACTGGACATTGTCCTTTATCACAAATAGCCAAAAGGTTATCTGAAATTATGCAAGTTGAAACAAATGATTACTATACTGTATTGGAAAAAAATAAATTTCCCTGTTTAGAAAAACTTGATGGTCATGGCCGATATAAAAAGATTAAATTTGAAACATTTTTGTTAAATACAAATGATGTAAATAAATGGTTTTTAACTTTCAAAAATGAGATTGTAGCAATGCATTATGTAATTATTAAAAAAGAAGTATATATGGTCATTCCATACAAAAAATTTATGATTATTTTGAACTTCCCATCAAATCATCATATTTAAATATATACACATCAAAAGCAAACTTTGTATCTTCAGGACCATTACAGGTATTTGATGTAAATGATATAATGTGTAAAATGGTAGCAATTAAAGAGAACAATAATTTAGTTTTTGTACCATTATTACATACCTATAAAAAATAAATTGTTTTTTTATTTTATGCTTAATGAAGGGTTGTTAAGTTGTAAGTCGATATTATACATATTATTTTCAGGGCTAGATTAGTTATGCAGTAATTTAAATATGTTTACAAAAATATGAATGTTAATGATAACTGTATGTTGACTACGTTTTTAGTAATAAAACATTTAAATTAAATTGTTTTTTATTTAAAAAGAAAGTAGATACATATATGGAACTCTGGAATCTAAAGGTGAGTTTAAAACATCACATACACACATACTAAAAATGGTTCCAATATATTTTAAAATGTAAAAAGTAAAGTAAACAAGAATTATATATCGTTAAAATTCTTAAAACATTAAAAAACACCATTGAATGCAAATAATACTTACTTAACTGAAAATGGAACTCAAAGTGCATATATGGTAAAAAATAATAAACAAAAAAATATCCTATATAAGTAATAAATATTTAATTTAAGTAGGTATCTTTACTAGGTATTTTCAATGCCTATTACGTTTTCATTGTCCTCGCCTAACAGAAATATTGTCGTTTCCTCATTTGTATCATCCTGATTTTCTTTTTTATATAAAAGGTTGCTGGGCCTCCTCTTGCTCTTTGAGGCACGGGCATTTGAACTTTCGTTCCGTTTTACTGAATTTCTTATCACATTTTTAAAAAATGTTTCACACTCTGCAAGCGTAAAACAATTGTCCGCCAAATGAACGATTTCAAAAAACAGACGTATAGTATTTTTGTAAAATTTAAATGCAATTTTTTCCTTTCGATCCCTTGCCCCGCCTGCCCATGAACACTGAAGCATAAATTTCCTGTGAAAAAATGTATCAACCAACATGTAAGAAACATCCATTCCTTTTTCTCTACCAGATTTTCCACAAATAAAGCTCATTTTATCTACGTAATTTTGAAAAACCTGTTGGTCTTTTAATATTTCTTCTAAAGTGTCCAACTCTTCCACTTTCTCAATAGGATTGATTGCTGCAACTGACACATTATCTTTTTGCTCTGAGCAAGCACATGATTTATTGGTTTATTAAATTTTAACATTGCCTCATCAAACATAACTTCAAATTTAGCCATTTGATGCATTATTTTATCTTGATTTTCTATAACCGTTGATAAAGTTGTAACTATTGTGTCTAATTTATTTTGTTCATCTAATTGAGATTCTATTACTTCGGGTATTTCATTTTCGTAAATTATGAAGGATGAAGGTTCTGTATTTACAGGTAAATCTGTGATGTTTACCTAAAATAAATATTTTATTAATACAGTGTGATATAAAAGTCCAAAGAATTATTGTAAAAATATTTTAGGTACTATATTTGTATGTAACATACAAGGTCTAAGGCAACTGTTTTTAAAATAACTATTGGAACTAAATTTTGTTGGTATAATTTTATTTCATGTGACCCTGAATATACTTTAAAATTAATGTAAAATAAGTGTAAAAACTTAAAAAATATTTGCGACTTATCAATTGAATTATCATCATTGAATTATATTATTGGCATAAATGAAGATGATGATACCGACAACGCTATCATTGATGCTATAGTTGAACAAAATTTAACAAACAATAAAAATGAGGCAGAAGGTTTTCATTTAAAAATACTGAAAAGACTTAAACGGAATAATGATGGGAAGTTCACGCTTATCTTAGAAACAGATCCAAAGACACATAAAAATTTATTAAACCGAAATAAGATATTTATAGGGTGGTCAAGAGGTAAAGCTTATGACCATGTGTATGTAATAAGATGCCATAAATGTTTAGGGTTTAATCACTTAGCCAAGGACTGTCAAAAAAATAAGGTTTGTCATAAATGTTCATTACAGCATGAAGAAGAATGCAAAGCAAGACATAACAAATGTATAAACTGCAGTTATGCAATCGAAAAATATAAGGTAAAGATAAAAGATAACCACGATGCACTGGATCCAAATTGTCCTTGCTATATAAGAGTTTTAAATAATGTGAAAAGGAGAGTTGATTACTTAGATAACCAATAGCAATCAAACAGAGTTTACAGTGCAAAATCACCAAAGCAAGATAACTGTCACATATTAAGCCTGAATGCACAAGGCTTTCTTCATAATAAAGATGAAATAACATTAATAAATAAGTTAAAACCTACACTAGTTTGTTTAACGGAAACACATATAACAAATGATATAAATTCATCGGAACTTGTAATAGATGGTTATACCACTGAAATTTGCTACACAAATAGTAGACATACTGGAGGAGTCATATTTTATATTAAAAAGGAAATTTTATTCAGACTTTTAAAAAACTTTACAATTGAAAAAAATTTGTGGTGTGTTGTATTGGAAGTTAAAATTAAAATAAGAAAATACTTCTTGATAGGATTATATCATTCTCCAAGCGCAAGTACTGCTGATTTTTTAAACAATTTTGAAAGGTTAGTAGAAGAATATTGTTCTAATAACATAGACACCATTATATTAGGTGATTTTAACATAGACATGTCACAAGATACATTTTACTCAAATAAATTATCAAGAATTCTTGCAGAAAATGGACTTACACAATTAATAAATGAAGCAACCAGAATAACAAATAACTCGGCAACAGTAATTGATTTATTAATAACCAACTCGGATATGATATCATATAAAGTAAATCATAAGCCTAAAATAACAGATCATGCATATATAATAACAAGCCTTCAAATACCAAACTATTCATTAGACAACATAAAGAGATTATCAAGAATCTATACAAATTATGATGAAGGTATATTTCAAAATTTATTAATGCAAACTGAATGGAATAATAGTATAACAAACCCCAACATTCTAGCAGAGAATCTTATAAATGATGTTAAAACATGCTTAGATGCACTTTGCCCTATAAAAGAAGTTATAATACCCATTAAATATGCAGATAAAAAATGGATTACAGAAGAAATTGTGCAAGCAATGAACCAACGAGACGACAAATATATGGCAGTGAGTATTACGAATAATGAAGAAGATTGGAAAATATACAAAGAAAATAGAAACAAGGTAACATCAATGATAAGGAAACAAAAACAAAAATATTATGAACAAAAAATAGATGGTTGTAAGAAGGACTCTAAAATGATGTGGAAAACACTAAAACAATTTACCAGTACTAAAAATTTAAACGTGTCTAAATCTATCAAATTCAATACCGACGAAATTTGCAATGAGTTAGAAATAGCAGAAAAATTTAATGTTTACTTTATAGACAGTATCTCAAATATTAGTCAAGATATACCAAAGTATAATGTCGGCCAAATAAATCATGATAGAGCTTTTGTAGTCCATGAATTTAGTGAATTTAAACAAATAGAAATAAGTCGCTTACGAGAAATTGTTACTGCTTTGCCAAATAAATCGGGCAGTGATGGATTACATACACATGTTATTAAAACATCATTCCAAGTCATTGGAGATAGGTTTTTAAACTTAATAAATAGCTCATTGCAGACAGGAGTCTTTCCAGACAAGTGGAAGAATTCACTTATAATGCCAATCCCAAAAGTAAATAATACTATACTTAGTGAAGAACACCGACCCATCAACACATTACCTATTTGTGAAAAAATACTAGAACTGACAGTGAAGGAACAACTAATATGCCATTGTGAAGAAAATAAGATATTAATATCAGAACAGTCTGGATTTAGAGCAGCACATTCCTGTGAAAGTGCCCTTCAGTACATTTTAGAAGATTGGGTAAAAGAAATTGATATTGGCAAGGTTATTGTTGTAGTATTCCTAGATTTTAAAAGAGCCTTTGAAACAGTAGATCGAAATCTACTTCTCATAAAATTAGAGGCAATTGGTATTTGCGGTACAGTGTTAAACTGGTTTAAATCATACCTATGTGGAAGAAGTCAAAGAACCAAGTTTGGTGAAAGTGTGTCAAGTGAAAAAGCAACACAGTATGGAGTACCACAAGGATCCGTCCTCGGCCCATTATTGTTTAATATTTTTATTAATGATATTGTCAAATCAATAAACAACTGTAAAATACATCTCTTTGCAGATGACACTATGTTATATATGTCAGGTGAAAATGTCAATGAGATTATAAATACTGTAAACACTGACTTAAATGAATTATGTATGTGGCTCTGTAGTAACAGTCTCAAAGTAAACATTGATAAATGTAAGTGGATGGTTCTGGGAAGAAAACATATGTTGAATAAAATAGTATATAACGAAACTATTAAACTGAATAATCAGATGCTAGAAAAAGTAGATGAAATCAAATATCTAGGTATAATCTTAGATGAACAGTTAAGTTTTAAACAAAATGTTGATTATATTGTAAAAAAAGTTTAAAAAAAAATCAATTTCTTAAGGAGAATATCAAAGAATTTATTAATGTTTACTAGGTTAACGATTTATAAAACCATAATTGCACCTCATTTTGAATATTGTGCAACTCTGTTAATTTATCTGAATAATAACGAAGTGCAAATTTTGCAAAAAATGCAAAATAAGGCAATGAGGATTATATTACAATGCAATAGGTATACTCCAATAATCAGTATGTTACAGGTCCTACATTTTATGACTGTAAAGCAAAGAATATTATTAAAGACATTACAATTTGTTTATAAAATAAGGAACAATATGTTGCCAAATTACTTATCCGACAAGATAACATATGTTAGAGATAGACATGATCATGATACACGTAAAAAAAATGATTTGTATATTGAACAATATAATTCAGTAATTACCGCAAAATCGTTGTTCTGCAAAGGTTTTAAAGAATATAATAATCTGCCAAATATAATAAAAGCTTGCAACACTTTTAGACAATTTACAAACTTGTGCGTTGAATATATAAAATCTCAGCCTGCATAATCTTTAAATATTTACTTTTATTTTTGTGTTATATTTAGTCTCATATATTTTTAGTGTAAATTATCTTTTATTCTTTATGTGAATAACTGTTTATTGTGTTTTATGTATAGCTTTTTGCTAAATAAATCTCTATTATTATTATTATCATTTGAATGCTCTGCAATGTCATATTTAAGAGATACCTGCATCATCTGCCTTTATAGATCCCCAAGCAGCGATATAAATACTCTCTTAGTGCAACTGTCAAACTTGCTAACAAGAGTAACAAACAGATATAAAAATGTTTTTATATGCGGAGATTTTAACATCGATAGTAGGAATAAATCACTAAACACTTTATTATTAGAAGATATAATACAATCATATGGACTACCCAACAAACACTAAAGGTTGGCCCATCAGCGGGCCATCATTAGGCCGGAAATCAAACTTCTGGCCCCGTGATGGCCCGCTGGAAGGCCGACCTTTAGTGTTTGTAGGGTATTGTCTCTCTTTGATTACCCTACGAGGGTCGCTAACTCGGGCAGCTATCTAACACAAAGCAGCATTGACTACATACTAACTAACATTGACAAAGGCAATTTACTGTGCGACAACTTCGATCCAGGACTTTCTGATCACTATGCACAGGTAGTAACCTGAAAAGATGTTACTGATAACACAGCTCACAAGAACATCAAAGCCAGACCACAACTTAGAAAGGTCAATGAACTTTCCATATCGGAATTCAAAAAACTCTTTAAGAGTGATATAGTTTTCACAAAAAACTTTTACAACACTGCATACATGGACTTAAACGAGGCATACGGTTCCTTCTGGGAACACTTCCAGTGGTACTTTGAGGCTGCCTTTCCAATAATCACAAAAAGAACATAACAAATAAACAGCCTAAAATCATTTTCACTCCTAACCTTACAACAAAATTACAAGATCTCAAACATTTAAACCACTTAAGAAAACAATACCCCTCTGAAATATTACACAACGAAGAAAACTATAGAAAATGAGATTAAAATCGAAAAACAAACATTCTACATGCGTAAAATCAAACAATCCAATAACCATAGTAAAGCATTGTGGAACCTAGTTAATAACCCAAATCATAAAATAAGTGAAAATAACTTAACTATTAACCATGACAACAAAACCATCACTGATGATATGAAAGTAGCACAAACTTTTGGTAAATACTTTTCCTCGATCGTAGAGGATAAGATAAAGATACACTTTAACGCCACTATCCCTAAAAGATGCACGACGTCCTCCAATGTCAACTCCAATATGTACCTTACCCGTTGATTGAAGAGTCTATAAGATACGCAACTATACGGCCAAAACCGTTCATATATGTTCATCTCGCTCATCACGCTTCCCCCACACGTCCCTATCCACATATTGTTCGTTGACTTGTGGTGCCACCGCGTGGTGTTATTTTGCGCGAACCGCGAATAGAAATACTGGACGTTGATATCCAGCGAACGAGGGTAGATACTATATATATATTAAGTTATAATTCTCCACGCAGGTTGTAGACCGGCGCAATCAGTGCCGGCGTCAGGGCATTTGGCACCTGTAGCAAACAGTTGCTTGCCGCCCTGATAAAAAACATTTACAAGTTACTACTGTTAGGACAAATTTATTAATAGAAACTTACAAACAAAAATCTCAGATAAATAATTCTTTCACTAGTTTCACTTAAAATTCAAAAAAAATCAATTATTGTCGCATTTCATCTTTTAAGTCGCCACGTTGTGCGCTGTAACAATCGTGTTTTGTTCGAAATTGCTGTCCTCGAAATCCATTTGGGGTTCAAAAAATGGTTTTTTTGAGATTTTTGTTCAATTTTGAATTTCTGAAATTTATAAAAATGTGATAAATTAAAAATATTTCATTTTGCTATTCGGTTTAGCTTCATGGAATAGTATTTATGAGTACGTTTAAAGCCTCCCAATTTTTTAAAATAATTAGAAAAAAGAATATGCAAATGTCGAGGATGGTATTTTTGATCTTTCAGCGCTTGCGTAGCGAGAACGGTAATAAATACGAAAATGCACCGCACTTTTTTTTGTACAACATGGAATTTTCTACAAACAAGTCCGCGAGGGCATATTCTTATCTACTATAGTTAAAAGCATAAAAATGACTGTTTTTTACGCTACTCTGCAAGTGGCACTGGCGACTTAATTAACAAACAAAAAATTAAGAAAACGGCGATGCTAATAGTCAAATTTAAATTACACAAAACATAATGAGTAACTTCTGTTTAAAACTGTTTTTTATACGATGCATAATATTAATAATGGAGTTACAAGTATTAAAAAAATGTTGAAAAAAAATAAAAAAATAGTTAAATATTCTTTGTGTTATTGAAATGTATGTACAATTGTACAGAAAAAAACACTAATTAATAAAAATATGCGGCAAGTTCCAGTTATATAAAAATCGATGAAAATGAAAAATTACACTTTTCGGTCCTAATATTAATTGTTTATATGTGATAAATAAAAACAAAATGATATGTCAATAATAGATACATTTTTTTAAGAAAGAAAATTACTTCCTACAAGGTGGAAAAGTTCAAATGTACGATTTTTTTAATGTTTTTTGCATTAAAAAACGCATATTTAAGAAAAATGAAGGACGCCATCGTGCAGAGCGAGCAGAAATTCATAAATAAAAAAATCGACCACAAATTCTCATTGGACAAATAATATTTAACTGCTTTAACAGGCTGCTTGGAGAACAGCGCGAAAAACAGTTACTTTGAGGTTTGCGCGCGGGCGCCTTTGGCATGTGAGCTATAATAGATAAAAAAACCGCTGCCCAAGGAATCACTACTTCCACATCCAGATTCTCTATCCAAGTCACTCACAACGAAAAAACTTTGTATGTGAAAATAATTGTTTATGGAACTTTAATAATATAATATTTGAAATCCTCTACCCCAAAAACCCATAAGACGATACCCCACATCGGTAGTGGGGTGGGGGTGGTGATAGGGGGGTGGTAGTGGGGGGTGGATGAAGTAAAAAAATATTTTGAGGTTTCTGGTTCCTGTACATACACTAAATCACAATTTTTTTTTCATCCCCTTTAATAAGGAGGTGGGGGTGGTAATGGGGGTGGCTAATGCTAAAAATTTTTTTGAGACCTTAGCTTCATGGACTCTTACCTGCTTGATTTACCCATTTACCCCAAACTTACCCCAATTTACCCCCCAACCCTTCGACGATGAACAAGATGAAAATATAATCTAGTTCTAGATCTCGTTAAAGTACATATGTGTACCAAATTTCAAGTTAATATCTTAAACGGTTCCAGAGTAAACGTGCGCACAAAAAAAAAGTTACAGACAGACCGACAGACAGACAGACAGACAGACCGACAGACAGACAGAAATTTTTTTTTTACTCAAACTTAAGATCTCGACGTTTCATGACATTTTAAGCCTATTTGGACAATAAACATTTTTAAAAATTTTTTTGTCGTTATACTTCCACTGGACGTGGAAGTATATGCTCTCAGGGACTTTTTTGTACAAAATTCGATGGTTTATAAAAAGTGCATTGTGTACCATTTGTGCGATACTTTATCGCCTCGAAAACTATGCTCTCGAAAAAGTAATACCTACTTGTAATAAAAAAAAAAATTAACCAGTCTTTCCGCAGATATTCAAATTAAGTTAATTACTTCCACATCCCGTGGAAGTATAGTAACGACAAAAAAATTAAAAAAAAATTTTATTGTTCAAATAGGCTTAGAATGTCGTGAAACGTCGAGATTTTAAGTTTGAGCGAAAAAAAATTTCTGTCTGTCGGTCTGTAACTTTTTTTTGTGCGCACGTTTACTCTGGAACCGTTTGAGATGTTGACTTGAAATTTGGTACACGTATGTACTTTAACGAGATCTGGAACTAGATTATATTTTCATCTAGTTCTGTCGAAGGGTTGGGGGTAAATTGGGGTAAATTAGGTCAATCAAGCAGGTAAGAGTCCATAAAATTGGTATTCAGTATATACAAGAGAAGCTAAGGTCTCAAAAAAATGTTTGGCATTAGCCACCCCCATTACCACCCTAACCCCCTTATTAAAGGGGATGAAAAAAAAATGTGATTTAGTGTTTGTACAGGAACCAGAAACCTCAAAATATTTTTTTACTTCATCCACCCCCACTATCACCCCCCCCCCCCCTATCACCACCCCCCACCCCACTACCGATGTGGGGTATCGTTTTATGGGGTAGAGGATTTCAAATATTATATTATTAAAGTTCCATAAACAATTATTTTCACATACAAAGTTTTTTCGTTGTGAGTGACTTGGATAGAGAATCTGGATGTGGAAGTAGTGATTCCTTGGGCAGCGGTTTTTTTTATTATGTTTACTAATTATTACTCTTTTTCCCAATAAAATCGCTTTTTCGTTTTAATTATTAAAAAAAGCAATTACAGAGAAAAGCCTATAAACAAATAAATAACTTTAAATGAACCCATCACTGCAGTAGCAGTATATTTGGGAGAGGATAAAAAAATATTTTTGTACAAATTGGTTATTACAGTTCAGCAGAATTAAAGAAGGGAATGGTGTAAACCCGAAAAATATTGCAACATGTAATATTTTTGCGGCAGTAGTAATGGAAAATGAAGACGGTTAAGAAAGGTGCAAAATGGATAATTTTGTGATATCTTAAAAATAACAGTTTCATCATAAAATGTCAATATGCCTTTTACTTCCACATCCAGTGGAAGTACAACAACGACAAAAATTGGCATTTAGTAAATACAAGAGAAGTCAAGGTCTCAAAAAATTTAACCATGGGGGGGGGGGAAATAAAATTGTGAGTTAGTGTGTGTACAAGAACCAAAGGCTTCAAACATTTTTTTTTACTTCATCCACCCCCACCCCCGATGTGGTATATCGCTTTATGAGTTTTTGGGGTAGGCGATTTCAAATATTATATAATTAAAGTTCTATAAACAATTATTCCCACATAGTAGAGTGCAAATATAGTATCAAAATATTTTTCATTTTGAGCGACTTGGATAGAACATCAGGATGTGGAAGTAGTGATTCCTTGGGCAGCGGTTTTAACATTTTAAAATGAAAACCGCAGCCCAAGGAATCACTACTTCCACATCCAGATTTCCTATCCAAGCCTCTCAAAACGAAAACACTATATTTGCACTCCACCATGTGGAAATAATTGTTTATGAAATTTTTTAAATGAAAACCAAAAAACGATATGCCACATCGATAGTGGGGGTTGGGGTGGTGGTAGGAGGTGATACGCGGGTGGATGAAGTGGAAAATTTTTTGAGGCCTTTGGTTCCTGTACACACTAAATCACAATTTTTTTTTCACCCCCTTTAATAATCGCATGGGGGGTGATAATGGGGGTAGTTAATGCCAAAAATTTTTCTAAGACTTTAACTTCTTTTATATAATAATAAACTAAATACCAAATTTTATGGACTCTTACTTGCTTAATTTACCTATTTACCCCCATTTATCCCAATTTACCACTCAACCCTTTAACAGAATAAGATCAAAATATAACCTAATTCCAGATCTCGTTAAAATACATATGTGTACCAATTTTCAAGTCAATATCTTAAACGGTTCCAGAGTAATCGTGCACCCAAAACGTCAGAGACCGACGCGATAGAAATTATTTTTTGCTTCAACTTAAAATCTCGACATGTCATAATATTCTAAGCCTATTTAAATAAATGTTTTCAAAATTACTACACTTATACTGGAAGTGGGAGCAATACGTAGAAAATGGCATGACAAAAATATAAACAATCATAATGTGCCTAGGCTACACAGTGGAAGTAATCTACTTCAAGCACTTTCTTTGAGGAAACGCATCTATAGTACTGGAGGAAAGCCACCGCGCATCCATAGTACTCGAGGAAATCCACTGCGCATCTATATACTACTCGAGATAACCCACTTATTAAAGAATAAAGAAAATAATAGAAACACCGAACAGGTTGCATGGTATTTTAATTGAAAATCGTAGAAGCTAGATACACACGCAAGGACGCGTTGCTATATCCTCATCTATCCTTGAACCATTGGTATCAATTTAGCAACATGTTTATAAACCTTAAAATTCCACATCCACGTTTTCTATCCAAGTCTCTCACAAAGAAGAAAAAAATTGCACTCCACTATGTGAAAATTATTTATGAAACGTTAATAACATAATATTTGAAATCGCCTACTCCAAAAACCTATAAAACGATATGTCACATCGGTAGTGGGGGGGGGGTGGTAGAAGGGGGTGGTAGAGAGGGCAAATGAAGTAAAAAATATGTTGATGCTTTTCCACCCCCCTTTAATAGTGAGGTGGGGGTGGTAATGGGAGTAATTTTTTGAGCCCTTACCTTTTCTTATATATACTAAATACCAATTTTATGGACTCTTACATGTTTGATTTACTTATTTACCCCCCCTTTATCCCAATTTACCCTTCAACGGAATAAAATGAAAATATAATCTAGTTCCAGTTCTCGTTAAAATACATACGTGTATCAAATTTCAAGTCAATATCTTTAACGGTCCCAGAGTAAACATGCGCACAAAAAAGTTACGGGCAAACAGAAATTTTTTTTGCTCAAATTTAAAATCTCGACGTCTCATGACATTCTAAGCCTATTTGAACAATGACAGTTTTTTTAAATTTTTTTGCCGTTACTATACTTCCACTGGATGTGATTGATGTGAAAGTAATAAAATTCACTTTATCACGTTGTGCGCATTTGTGATGCACATGGTACATGGAACTTTTACTTAATTTTTTTTGTTATGTATTATTTAATATTATATCAAAATGATTTATTTTACTGGAAAAAAAAATGTTTTATGTTGCCAGCAGCTCATTGGGTTTTTATATTTAATTGTTATGAAAATAAACATAATAAACACGCCACACACTAAACACAACAGGAAGGTATGTGTTTGATTCAAAATTGTTTTTTATTTGCTAGGTATGCATTACATGTTTTTGTAAGAATCATTACCGTTTTTAGGTTAAATTTAAAAATACAATGTAGCTGGCAATGATGAATATTTCACCATTTCGTCATTTTTCTGAATGTTTCAGATGTTGCATTGCATTTAAATATTATGTCTATATGAGAGCCGTCTCTGGCGCAGAGACAAATCTCCTTGTTTATCAAAAGCGACGACTTACGCGACGCGAACCATACGAGTGCATGCCATCAACCTAACTGATGTTTGTGCAACTGACTAAGATCTTAGACCCCAATATGGTGGCGCCGTACTATACATCAGACCCTGCTTGGGCTACGATTTCAAGTACACGGTTGCGCCTCTTAGTAAACTTTTTACTCAATGCCTTACCCCAGTTACCCCAAATGAGGTTCTGAAAGTCATCAAGCTATTACCTAATAAAAAAAGCACGGGATCTGACGAAGTATCCGTAAAACTCATCAAAGAATGTAGTAGCATACTCATAGAACCAATTGCACACGTCGCCAATCTATGCATTTTACACGGACAATTTCCAGATTTGCTCAAACTTGCAATTCTCGTACCCATCTTAAAGAGAGGAGATCCTACAAATATTGATAATTATCGACCTATCTCATTAATAAGTATCTTCTCCAAAATCATCGAAACTATACTAGCTCAAAGAATAAATAGTTACCTTGAAGCTTTTCATCTCCTCACAGACAGCCAACATGGCTTCAGACAAAATCACTCCACAGAAACTGCGACACTCTCGTTTGTTCAATACATACACAATCTAACCGACAATAGAGAAATTGTTGTTGGAATTTTCTTCGACCTAACCCGAGCCTTTGACACACTCAACATCGACTTTATGTCTGAAGAACTGTCAAACCTAGGCCTACGTGGAACCATAAACCATTTTCTGGTCTCTTATCTCACTAATAGACGCTTCCATGTAAAGCAAGGCAATATAAAATCAGAAATATTCTCAACAAATACTGGTACTCCGCAAGGCAGCGTTCTTGGTCCACTCATGTTTTTATTATACATAAATGACTTACCCAATTACATCACAAACGGAAAGGTATTTATATATGCAGACGACACCTCCATAATTTTATCTGGTAAAACTTCCACAGAACAACAGCAGAAAGTCAACATCACCTTAAATGAGTTCAGCAATTGGTGCCTACAAAACTGTCTCATTATTAATCTAGGAAAAACCAAGTGTATAGAATTCTTAGGCACAATGGTTGATGAACAGTTCTCTTGGCATAACCACATTGATCTTACATGTAAAAAACTGAACAAAATTTATTTTCTAATTAAATCTCTAAAAAACAAATTAGACACAAAATCCCTTGTATCAGTATATTATGCGAAATTCCACTCTGTCATGACCTACAATATCGCTGTCTGGGGGCAATCTACGAAGGCTAATAGAATATTTATAAAACAAAAAGCTATCCTATGACTAATTTTCAATGTAAACCCTCGTACATCTTGTAGAGATATTTTTCAAGAACACAAAATTTTAACTCTAACTAGCACCTACCTGTTAAAAATTTTAACATATGTACATGATAACAAAAATCTTTTCCAAACTCATGCCCAAATACATCACTTCAATACCAGAGGTAAAAACAATTTTCAGCCCATAAAACACTCCTACTCAAAATATGAAAAATCACCAGTATTTGCAGGAACTAAGTTCTATAATCTACTCCCAACCTATATGAAAGAATTAACATCTCTCCAATTTAAAAAAGAACTGAAAAAATTTTTACTCAGCAAGTGTTTCTACACTATTAATGAGTTCACAGAGGCATTAAACGGCTTAGATATAGTATGAGCCATCATATTTTCATTTTACTCTTATTAATTTGTTACCCAATCATTTTATGTCGCGAGCTTTAAAAAATGTTAGTCTGAATGTAATATTTTTTATCCTATGTTGTACTTCATATTTTAATCTGTGTATTTTTTTATACCCATGTACTGTTGACTTGTCTCATCCACTGTAACCAGTGGCCCAAAAGATTAATAAATTTTGATTGATTGAATGAAATTTCATATAAATTATGTAGAATTTTTTGCAAAATTTAAAGTAAAATACAGGATGCTTCATTCAAAAACTGTTACTTTTCGATCGCCCCGATATACCTTTAGTAGGTTTAAATAATGTCTAATATGCATGTAAAATGTATTTTAAAATCATCGCATGGGACAACTTAAATAACATATTTTGTACTTACATTATCAACACATGATTGTGCAGCATCGTTTAAATTTACGGATGTTTTTGCTATGACTCTGGGTCTTTTTTGAGGTAAAGGATTAGGAATTTCTCGTTCTTCTTGTTCTGTATGGTCCTCTTCCAGCGTTCTTTTAAGTTCTTCATCGGCTATCTCCAAGTTGGCTAAATGATTCCTTTTTAATTTGCAGTTTAATTTAAACCAATTATCTTCTGGCTGAGAATCCGCTTGTTTGATTAATTTATCGGCCCTATTTTTTGGCCAAAATAAAATGTTATTTACTTCCCAGGCTTCGGGAATTATAGTAAGCTCTTTTTTGCCTCTTTCAACTGTCTGAACAATTTTAAACATTCTGTAAAGTCATTTATAGTGAAGCTAACACAAGAGAGATTCAAGATGGCGGACAAGTCAAACCTGTGTTCAGATCTGGAAAATAAAAGTCGTGAAATCTTATGTAAACATTGTAAGAAAAGTGTAGCAAAGAAAGTAAAATGTGTCAAATGCAGTGAACATTTTCATCCAAGATGCTTAAAACAAGCAGCTCAAGCGAAAAACGCAAATTGTATGCATGAAGAAGAACTAACCATTCAACAATATGAAGAAAATAGTGAAAAAGAAAACTCATTTATACGGGAAATTGCCCTGCTCAAGAGAATAATTCAAGAACTGGAAGGTAAAAATACATTACTTCAAGAAAATTGCATATTGTTAAAACAGAAAATTGCAGTTTTAGAAGCAAAAAATGTGGAATGTGTTAGTATAAATGATAACAAAAAATGCGAAAAAAAAATCCAACAAGAAACAGTATCTCCTACACCTGGGTCGCTATTCTTGAGCGCGAGAGAAATTGTTACTCCCCGGCGAATTTATTCCCTCACCTTTCACTTGACATTCCCCTACTCGAAAAACATGTATTCTTGAACAAAAGGAATAACGAGGGACTGATGAAAGTTTGAGGGAGTAGTCTACAGTGTTGTCATATTGTTCTTCACGATATAACCAACCAGAACTCTCCTTTATCTGATATTTATCAGCTGTGGTGGCCAAAAATTGTTTGGTGGTGGCGTGACAGTTGACAGATCAAAAACATATTTATTCTAGTGAAATTCTATAACTGTCAAATGGCAACTGACTGAACTTTTCGTAATATTATTGTTTATACGTATATTTTACATACAAAATGACAAGTTTTTGGTTTATTATTAATTGTGGAAGTGTGACAATCCAAATCTATGCCAATTTTTATAAAATAACGTCCATTTACAATCAGAAGTTGGGGGTTAAAAGACTACAACTGATTTCAAACAATTAAAAGAAATGATTTTACAAGTCTTCTAAGGATTTTATTAGTGGTATGATGCATATTAATGTAAGAAGAATTTGATTTTTAACGTGGGTGTATGTTGTAGGAAAAGCAGCCGTATTACAAGACCATGATGATATATCCAATTGAGCATCCTTTCTCAATAAGGGATATAATTTAAAACCCATATGTGAAACTGAAACTGCTTATGATAATAATTACTGCTGCTCAAACAAGCAATAAACAATTCAGGGTAAAGAAAATTAACATTTTATATTGGTTTGTCAGTATTTTTAATAATTATTTCTTGTTTAAATATTAGTTGAGCAAAGGTGTGGAGCTGTACCAAGAAAGAGAAAAGTGCAATGGCAGAAATTGTTTTAAAGAAGAAAATTTGCAGGCTTCATAAAGATATTTGATGAAGTACATAAATTAAGAAAGGAAATTCCAGAGTATCTATCCGCTGTCAACAAGTGAAGCAATGTGCCCTTTTAAAGTATATCGTGTAGTGTTTAAAAACTGAATGTTGGACTATTGAACATTGAAGAAGTATAAAATTAAAACTTTGAAGTGGTCTAAGTTCAGTGAACATATAAACAAAGTCTGAATGGGCTATGAGTGTTGAATTGTAGTTATAAAAGCCCTTTTTGTTATAATATATAAACTATGAATGTTACTTTTATTGCTTAGATAGATATTAATATAAAGTATACACGTTATGTTACAATCATTTATTTTTTTCTTACAATATAAATTATAACTTTCTTCTCGATTATCCTTAGAAGTACTAATAGACCTTGGATAATAAATTATTTAATTAGTAAAGATATTTTGTTCTGCTTTCACTTACATGCACGTACCTAAGTACAAGTTCGACGTAATTAACTATTCCGATTTACTATAACAATATATAGTAGTAGAGTGATAAATAAAACATAATAAAAAGGGAATATTTAATAAAATAAACAATATATGAAAAATAAAATTCTTACAGAAATTACAATGGATTATATAGTCCAAACTATAGATTAGTGATGGGATCACTCGAGTGAAAAATAACCGGTTAACCGGTTATTGAAATAACCTGCATTACTCGGTTATTGTCGACGAGTATTCGAGTGAAAAATAACCGAATGTTAAACAGTTATTGAAGTAGCCATATCACTCATCACTCTCACAAATAAATATTAGATATATGAATTCGAACCGATTGATGTAGTAATAATCAGTATCCATATACTTTATACCTACTATTTATCTATTTCTATTATTAATAATTATTTTATTTATATTATTTATATTTATTATATCTAGAATAGTCAAACTGTGTGCAATTTTATAAAGAATTATTTTATCCTGTGCACACTTTTCCCAAAAATTGATTGATTTTCCCATGGAAATATTGAAAAATTTTTTATGAACCGAAATTTGAACAAAAATTGTTAAATAGCCTTGTAAGTTATGCATAGCATTCAAGTGACCATCACTCGAATGATTATCCGGTTATTGAAATCACTTGAATACCTAGTATTCGGTTATTGAAATTAATCGGTTATGCCCATCACTACTATAGATACATTATAGACGAAGATTTAACTGATGGAAGAAATTATGTACGTCTTATTACATAGGTACCTCAAATAGTTTATAGCACCTCAATCTTCATTGCTTAATTTATATGGTGTCTTTTTAAAAAAATCTACAGCGGTTAATACCTCGCCATAGCCATATTTACTGATAAAAAACTAAAAGGAAATACTTCTTGTCGCTAAGTAGTTAACATGTTTTGTCTAGACTAGCAACATATTCACAGTAAGTACTAAGGAACCATCTGAATCTGCAATAGTCCAAGGAATCAATTGCTGTTGTTCACGATGCTAACGAGTTTATAACCTGAAAAATTAATTTGTACGTTAGCAATTATTTATAAAGCAACATTTAATTAGGCAAGTATATATATGGAAAGAATGGTTGATCACTGATAACAATTCTTACCTTTGCAACAAGCTTTTATTCTGTAAATTTCTTGCAGAGTACTTCTTTCACCTAACCACAAACAGCTTCAAGACTTTTGAATGGTTTGAACCGTAGCCTACGTAAATGATTTCATCTCATTTACGTAGGCTACGTTTGAACTCAACTTCCGTCTATGCAAACCAAGTAATTCACAGTATCCATATGTGTAATATTTGGAAATACATCAGTATTTATACTAAAGCATTTTTTTCTCAAAATATTAGGATTTAATTCGATGGCAGCAGTATACCCTCATCCTGATGAACAAAATTGCGGATATAAAAATAAACGAACAAAAATTTGATCAGTTTTTCCTAAAATTCGAATATTTTTCGCATTTTCAAACTGTTCCTTCGCATCTTCTAAATCATCCAAAACTTGTCTAGCCACTAAATCTTCGATATCCGTTATTTAAATAAAACCGAATTAATATGACAAGCCTCCACACGCACGGTCATAACCTACAAAGTACTTAAAAAATGATTCTTTTCTGCTTTCCCTCGACTTTCTCTTGCTAAAAGTAAGGGAATAAGTAGGGAGTGTTTTCGTCTACCTGACTGGGGAAAATAAATTCAAGAATACAAACTTTACATGAGCACAGTAGAGAGAAGACCAGTAGTTTCACTCGCAGCGGTCCCTTTGATATTTGTTGTACTCGATTTTATTTTTTTTAATCCACTGCGCATCTACTATTTGTATCCCACGCGCATTTCGTCGACAGTGGCGACTTTTCAGAAACGTAAACGTAAACAAAAATAAACATCCGCCCCACCCTATATCATCACTGCCGTCCACTGCGCATCAAATAGTTTAAGCCCACGCGCATCGCATGCGCACTGAAAATCTTATACAACTGTTCCGGCTGAGTCGGACTACTGGTCTTTTCTCTACTGTGACATGAGGGAGTAGAAAACGATTGTTTTCTCTTACACATTCTACTCCCTCAAGTTCAAGAATAGCCACCCTGTGGGCCAAAATAAAGCATAGATTAAAGAATATTATATGTTATAGATAGCCAACTCTCAAGGATTTTTTGAACAGCAAAACTTACGTCGAGAGTGGCGCTGTATTCCCGCCTTTTTTATATAGGCGGGATTGTCATAGGCGGGAATTTTAAATGATTTTCAAACAAATTGCTTAGCCCATCATTAGACTACAAAAGTTCTTTAACAAAGATTTTTTATAAAAGATATTTTATGAGATGAAATATCTATCAAATTACTCATAAAATATCTTTTATAAAAGATCTTTGTCAAAGAACTTTTATAGTCTAACAGTGGCCTTAAAATTAAATAAGTCATTTCAAAACTAGAAATTGATCATTTATTAATTTAACGGAAAATCATTACAATAAATATAATAATATTTAAAAATACATTTAAAAAGTAACTAACGTAAGTAAAATTATTACAAAAGTATTAAGATGTTGAAACTGACTTGAAATAAGTAAAATGTTAAAGTAACTAATGTACCAAAATACCTGTAATACAATTAAATAATAGCGGGTTTATACGTGCATGGATTTAGTGGCGCCAGTAGATATTGGCACGCCAGTAAAAAAAAAATATTGCGCGTATAAACAGTTACTGGCGAGCATGCATCAATGCATGCAAGGTAAAAGCTTGCTCGCCAGTAACTGTTTATATGTGTAATATTTTTTTACTAGCGTGCCAATATCTACTGGCGCCACTATATCCATGCACGTATAAACCCGCTATAATATACATTTTCACGTCCTTTACTAACATTAAGTGGTGTGAATCAGTCTTTTTGGAATTTAGATTTTTCATTATCATATAGGTTACAAAAAAACTGACATTGATTGTGAAACGTCATAAGTTATGTATTTGAATAATGTTAATCCAGAAGAAAAACATACGTATTTTTGTTTTTTTTACTTTTTTACACCATTCGATGGGAATGATTTCGATTTATAACAAATGTAAAAACTGACGTTGAAAAACTCACAGCAACTGCACATAGCTGCGATTGTATTTATTATGTAAATAATGTAACCTAATATTTTATACATGTCCTTCATTACAAGACTGAAAAACTTTTTCATCGGTAAACACAACATTGGTCCAAAACTCCAACGGGCGATAGACACAATTTAAACAAAACATAATGCGGGCTTGCTTGTTCTCCTGTTAATATGGTCTTCTTGGCACTTGTACAGTTTTTTATTTTCGATTTTCCTATCCTTCGGCTAGCTGCTAACCTCGACACTAGAAAATGTGTCATGAACACAGCGTCTTCTGCTGTTTAAAACGGATTTTGCCTCAAATAGCCAAGGAGTGCTTCATCTTGAACGAGATTTGAACTTCTCGATAGGCCTGAACCGTCTTTTCTCTTTACGCTACCTTCCTCTTCCCACTTTTCTTCACACTCATAACAGTACTTTTATTCAATTGATAATGGTTAGCAACTGCTCTGATAGACCATCTCTCTTTAATTTTAAAGAGAATTAACATTTTTTCATGTTCAGTTAATTTTGGCATTGCGAAAATATGACTGACAAATAAATAATGATTTAATAAGGCGAAAAATAGGTGTACGGGATTTCATTGCACAGAAGTGTACAACCCGTCAGTCTTTCGTTTTTAGTCAATTTCTTGGGAGTCACGTTCTTTGCAGATCAATAATACCTATGCATGTTGGAATTTTTCGAAGTCGCAACACGACGTGAACACATACAACACTTATAACCCATTACAGTTTTTAATATTTAACAGAACAGCGTCGTGTCTAATCAGTTTCATTGGAAACTCACATTATTTACAAATAAGCAAATGGACTCCTGCTCTATGGATTTAATAATTAGGTATTAGTTTAATGTCCAAAACACGAAGCACAGACATGTAAACAATAATGGCGCGACAAAGGCATATTTTTGCGATCTCGCGTCTTACCCCAATGCTTTAAGCGCCTTGAAGCGCTACGTCATCATATATTTCTCCGCAAAAATGAATGTCTTTTTAGCTTTTTTTAACAGTTTAGTTCTAACCATCTCTATCGTTCTTATGTCATATCCCTACTATTTTCCGCTTACACATTTTCTAGCGTCTTAGTGAGACCGCGCGATACCGCTTTAAGCGTGACGTCACAACTTATTCGCTCGGATATGGCTCCGCTTATCGCGGTTTGTAGCGTCTTATGCGCAAAAACATGCCTCAGATTTGCGCAGCCGCCGTGATTCAAGTACAAGTAGCGACAGATCGACGGAAGTTCAAACTAAACACGCTGTTTTGAAATATAGTTGGAGTGCGCAGGGCCTGAAATAAAGAGAAGCTATCAATAAATCAGAGTCAGAGAAACCAAACTGACAATTTATCTTCTTCCTCTTCCTCAAAATTGACACTTGACCAGAACAACACTAAGTTGGCAACATTAGTAAAAGACAATAACACCGAAGCTATACCACAGAAAAAGAAACAATCAGAATAGAATCTCTCATTGGCGCGAAAAGTTCGCGCATCTACATCGCGCACTGTCAATCTCGGACGGAATTGTAAAATATTGTGCCAGGCCCGGATCACGGATTTCTTCTGTAACCGGATCGTCTGCGACAAATGGCGAGTGGCGTGATCTCGCCTCGTGATACAGTTTATATATCATGATGCCGCCTAACTAGTTAAGAAATATTGAAAATCTGAAACAAATATTATTTGTCTTCATCTAATGTTTCACAGGTTCTCTGAATCTCTACCGGTCCGTTCCTAAAAGGGGTAAAAAATATTGAGTACTGTCCTGAACTCGCCCAACAAAAGAATGGCGGAAATTTACAACACGAGATCAAAGGATTTTTTGCCGACATTCCCTTCTGATTGTTTCTTCTTCTGTGGCTATACAAAATGATAAGATTGATAAGCAAAATGAAAATGACAGCTCCAACGTAACCACAGCCGAAAATGCATCCTGGAGAACTATTGAAAAAAAAAGTATAAATCAAATAAATTGCATAATAAAATTGCCACGGGTGCATCTACTGCTGGCAATCCAATGGCAAATTTAAAGGTTATTACGAGACTAGGCTGGATATACCTATCTGGCTTCAGCCCTGACACAACAGCTCAAGATATAATGAACTGTTTGGACCAGAAATATGTGGATAAATATGTGGATAAATACGTGTGCCAGCTAATAACAAAAAGGCAAAATCCTAGATTAATTTCCTTCAAATTAGGAGTTCCATTACAAATGGAACGTCAGGCTAGATCGTTGGGTTTCTGGCCCGAAGGCATAATAGTGGACAAATTTACTCCAAGAAAAAGAGAGAGCAGGGAGCAGGAACAAAATTTTCCAGCTACAGAGATACACATGAACAAAACATAAATAATCCAGAATATATAAATATTGATGTACAAGAAAAACAGGTAGCATGGAACGTACTAAGACTTGTACATATTAACATCCAGAGTATTACAAACAAAATAAACGAGTTGGAAGTATTCCTTAACGAAATCTCAACAGACATTCTGTGTGTCAGCGAACATTGGCTAATGAAAAACGAAATTGATTTTATAAGAGTAAAAAATTATTGTTTAAAAAGTATTTTTTGTAGAGATGAATCTGGCCATGGCGGTGCCTTAATATTTGTTAAAAACACTTTAGATTGTCAAATTTTAACGCATTTAAATGACCTCTCTGAGGAGAAACACTGTGAGCTGCTGTGACAATTAAAAATATGAATATTGTTATAATCAGTATTTATCGTTCTCCTAATGGAAATTTCAATAAGTTTGTTGAAATACTAGAAAACATACTAAACAGAACAGATAAAAAACATAAGGTAATAATTTGTGGGGATTTCAATGTCCATTTTAATACATCTAATAATCCTGCTACAATCATGTTAACTGATTTACTCAAAACATTTGGTTATGTACCCAGTAAACCAAACCACATCATTTTAACATCATAATGATGTGATTTTTGCAACAGTGACGTCGTCATTCTTGTTTGCAACCACGTGGAAATACCGTCACAGTGACGCTAAACGGCCGCACTCAGCCACGTCGTCAAAAGTGACTTACTTATTTTCCACTTTTCAGCCACATCAGTACCACTCATTTGTGATATAGATATGATCATATTGTGTACAAAAAATATATATTATAACAACTTGAATATTACCGCCCAATTACTTTTAAAATAAATAAAAAGAATCTATATTGCAACAGATAAATCTACTTTTATATTACGAAAAAATAGCTCCATTGAAACTTAAAAATCACTGATTAAAGATTAATATTTTATATCCGTCTCCAAAAAATGATGAATTTTTGAATAAATTATGTTTCCTCATTGAATTTTTTATTGTTTTTTTATCGAAAAAAATTATTTCATTAAAGTCGGCTGACATTTTATACCTTGTGTGTGATTTTACATTCTGAAAAACTTTTCTCGTTTTTTTTTTCATTTTGAAAAATAAAGGTGAACTTATATTATTTCTTAAATATTTGTTTCAAAATTCTCCTGCATACCTAAAATTATTCTCGTAGCATAATATAGTTACATATATAATTAGCTGTATATGAGAATATAATTTTAGATATACAGGGTGATTTGTAAACAAATATTTAAGAAATAAGTACACCTTTATTTTTCTAAATGAAAAAAAATAAAGAGAAAAGTTGTTCAGAATGTATAATCATACACTAAGTATAAAACGTCAGCCGACTTTGATGAAATAATTTTTTTCGATTAAAAACAATAAAAAATTCAATATGAGGAAATATAATTTATTCAAAATTAATCATTTTATATTGGAGCCGGGTATAAATATAAATCTTTCATCGTTATTTCATTGAGTTATTTTTTTCGTAATATAAAAGAAGATTTATTTGTTGCAAAATAGATTCTTTTCATTTATTTTAAAATTAACTCAGCGGTAACATTCAAGTTGTTATAATATACATTATAAAGCGACATAATTTATTTACAATTCATTTTTATTTTAATGGCTTACTTCAAACAAAACATTTCATCAAAGTAGCCTAATATTGCTGAAATTTTACACAAAAAAGTATATTTCACATTCGCTTTACTTACCTTTTCCTTAAATTTTTCTTGAGATTTCGGAAAATATATAAAAAGGCAGTTCATACATAATCGTTTGATATTTGCTTAAATAATCTTGCACATATCCCTAGATATTTTAATCATTTTATAGCACATATATTACTCACTAAAGTGGGGTCCCAGAAAATGTCTCTAAATAAAATAATAGAAATTAGATTTAAAAATATAAAAAGTATTAAATAAATTTGAAGTGATCAATGAAACAAACATTTCCGAAACTATATATATTCAAGATATAATTACAGGTATGCCTTATAATATAAATTCACCTAGCTATTTCTTTCTTGATCTTCTTTGATCCCTATAACGGATTAAGTATCACAATTATCTCATAGTCAAAGTCTGCTGTGGCTGGAACTATTTTTCATACCACATCTAAAAATTTATAAAAAATTAATTATCACAGTTTAAAAATGTTTAATAAGATTTGGTATCATTTATGTCAGTAAAAATAATGTTAAAAGTTGAGTGTTGGTAGTGGTAATGTCAAGTTCAACCACACACTCGTTTTGTTATTAAAGTAAAAAACCGCTGCCAAGGAATCACTACTTCCACATCCAGATTTTCTATCCAAGTCTCTCATAACGAAAAAATTTTGTATGTGGAAATAATTGTTTATAGAACTTTAATAATATAATATTTGAAATCGTCTACCCCAAAAACCCATAAAACGATATCCCACACGGTAGTGGGGTGGGGGTGGTGAAGTAGAAAGAATATTTTGAGACTTTTGGTTCTTGTACACACACTAAATCACAATTTTATTTTCATCTCCTTTAATAATGGAGTAGAGGTGGTAATGGGGGTGGCTAATGCCAAAAATTTTTTTTAAACCTTAGCTTCTCTTGTATCACTAAATACCAATTTTATGGACTCTTACCTGCTTGATTTACCGATTTACCCCCAATCTACCCCCTATTTACCACATTTTACCCCCCAACCCTTCGACGGAATAAGATGAAAATATAATCTAGTTCCAGATCCCGTTAAAGTACATACGTGTACCAAATTTCAAGTCAATATCTTAAACGACTCCAGAGTAAACGTGGGCACAAAAAAAGTTACAGACCGACAGACAGAAATTTTTTTTTCGCTCAAATTTAAAATCTCAACGTTTGATGACATTCTAAGCCTATCTGAATAATAAAAATTTCAAAAATTTTTTTGTCGTTACCGTACTTCCACTGGTTGTGGAAGTAATTAAATTTAATTTTAATAGCTTACATCTTTAGAACAACTTCATTGACACTATTGGAAATATAAAAAAAAAGGATGACGATTGAAAATAAACTACTATTTTGTAAAACATGAATTAGCAATAAAGATACGAATTCAGAATTTGATTCTAGCAGGGCATGCAGAATACGGTTCTAAAATTATTTGAACTTTGTATCACTTCTTGATTCGTGGACACCATTTGAATTCTATCTCTAGCAAAATAATAAAGTTTCGATGAGACTTAAAATATGACACTAAGTATACACTAAATTAAAAATTAAACAAAAAAAAAACTGAAGGTGAAGTTTCTCATTACAGAAACGAGTATTTCAATATGAAACAATAAAGAATATATGTTTTTTATAGAGCCTTATTATAGCTACAGAAAAAATTGGTAAAAACAGCAGCTTGCACAAAATTCAAATGCAAAATGTCTAAGATTTTAGAACTTATATAAACTTACCATCTTTTCTCTCATTATACTGCCACTGCCAGAAGCCCCACGAATGAAGATAGTTTTAATTGTCTATTATAACATTCTAAAATAGAAAAAATGTATAAGTACCTAAATTATTCCAGTTAAATAGGGAGGATTAGAGGAAAAAACTGATACCTTGGCAGAGATGTTCATTAAGGCCCACTGTTTAAACATACTTAAAGTCGTCAACTCTATCTCTTACGCTCGCGCCGCCATCTGAAAAAATGGTGCTCATATTAATTTTTTTTTCTTATATTTCGCTATCCATTAGAGATATTGAAATTAAGTCTCCAATAAAAAGTAAAGCTTATAAAATTCTCTATAAAAAATGTAATATAATATTTTCCCGTATCTATTATTATCATCTTCTAAAATAGGAAATTACATTTGATCAACACATTTCTAAACCGGAAATCACTCGTAAAAAAAATTCATATTATTATGTTAATTCTAGAATTCCCAATAACTTTAAAATATCCGTCGAATATCTGTTTGTCAGTCTGTCAGTTTGTCCACCTGTCTCTCTGTACAACACTTTTTTTTTTTAACTATTTAACGTCGGCCTATTTCCGCTACCAGGGCCTATCACTGACGCCAGGAGACGAGCTACCCCCAACCTGGAAATTTTGCCGAACCTCTTCCGTTAAGAAGAGTAGGGATCTTTTACTTGCCTAACATTTAATAGACAAGGGACCGCCTGCTTTACATCCCCTCCGAAGGATGGTATATCCACTACGTAATCCTTGCCTGAATTATGTAACTTCTGCGTATACAGTGATATACAAGCCGCTAAAAGGTGGAACGAGAACGCTGTATTTTCCAAGATGGGACCCCATCCAAGTACTAACCGCGCTCGATGTTGCTTCAACGGAATATCGACTGATATTCACATTGAAGTCGCCTCTTCGCTCGCCCACGACACTTTTTGTGAGTATGATAATTTAAAAGAGAAGAGTCCAATTTTATCGAAATTTGAACAGTAAGTTAATGTTAACTAAAGGAAGAACTCTATTGATTTTGAAAAAAATCGATTAGTAAATATAAAGGTTATAAAACATTTTATGAAAAAAGAGGCATGTGAAGAGTGTTGAAAAATACAGAGATGCTGCACAGTATACTGACCAACGTTTCGACAATCAAGATGGTATCATCGGGAGATCATTAAAATTGCAAGTATGTCACTTAAACTTACAATCATAACGTACTTACTGATCGATTTTTTTTTTAATTGCTGGGGCTTCTTATAGCTATCACTAATTTATTGTCCAAATTTCAATAAAACCAGACTTTTCTTTTTTAAGTTATTTAGCTTACAAGAGACATGACGGACTGACAGAAAAGACATTTTGAAAGTTGTCCCATATTTTATGACAATACAATGATATATTCTTATTATATACGAGTGATATTCACAATTGTTGAAACGTGTCGATGAAATGCATATAACACTTTTTGTACAGAATTTTATAAGCTTTATTTTGTATATAAACATAATTTCGATATCGCTAATGGTTAGAAAGATATCAGCAGTAAACTGAATCGGACCGCCATTTCTCCGAGATGGTGGCTCAAGTGCAACAGTTTGGGCTGGGGACTTTCAGTATGTTTAATAGTAGGTAAGCCTAAATGAACATATTTGCCAAATTTAAACACTTTATCAGTTTTTTTTTCGTCAAACGTCGAAATTAGTTCTAATCTGACTAGGGTATTTATACTATAGATATAATTAGACAATCCTCGGATTCGGGTACTAAAATAATAGGTGTTTTCTTTCTACCAACAATCTTAGCTAAGCTAAGTAGTTTTTCAGTCACGTCTGATGAGTGAAATATTCGTGTATGTACCACAGTTTGGGTGTGACATTAAAACTACATAGCTTAGCTAAGATTGTTGGTAGAAAGAAAACACCTAATATACTAGATCGAAATAAAATGATGGGTAATAAAGCAAATACCATACAATATGACTGCTTTTTGTCGTCAATTGGTAAGAAAACAATTATCAGTAGGTATTTAAATCAAAAATAACCTAAATATGCTCTCTATATATTTATATTTTATTTATCTCTCTTATATACTGTTTTTATAATTATAATTGATAGCACACAAAAGGTACCTAATAATCTCGTCGAATATCAAATGAGGCACGCCGCTTGCATGACATGGAGACAAGACTGTACCTATTGGTATACCTAACGTGGTACAAAAACTAAATTATGAATTCGAAAGTATTCTGTAATTGAAAAATAAATAACCAGTGTTAACAAAAATACCTATATTATGTTAAAATGATAAATTAGCTTTTTTCCCTTGAATTTTAATGATGTCATTCGATATGTCACCAAACATGAAAATTACAGGCAAGGTATAAAATAAGAATACATTTCATAGTAACAATGTAGCTAATACAAGTAGGTACTTACCTTTTCGTAAAAATGTGTTGATATTTACCAAACAAAAACCAAAAACATTAAAACTAAAGTTTATTGACGTCAACGTCGTTAACAGAACACAGACAAGTGTAAACTGGAGTGGAGAATGTGGAGATGACAGTAGTAGTACTAGACTAGTGGCGCTGCCGGCGGTGGTCGCTATTTTGTAAGAGATGGTGATACCAAAGTGAGTGGTGGCTCAGTTAGTTACATCCACGTTTCAAATGTATCATTAAAATGGTGTGGTGATTGTGGACATCCCAATCTCCACTGACATGGGAGTGGTTATAATGTGAACGTTCAGAAACGGTCCAAAGAGTGTCATCACGGTGATGTGATGCTTTGCCATTTACAAAATCCACTAAAATGTGAGTGGCTATAATGTGGATGTGGCAGAGTGTGTTTACTGGGTACAGACGATTTGTCAAAATATCAGGTTGTCAAATTGCATCGATAACATCTTTATAAACTTTTCATTAGAAGATTATAATGCTTACAACATCGAGCCACTGTTATCGGATCATAATAGTCAGGTTCTTGAGATACCTATATATGAGCATAAAAATAAATATTATCAAAAAATAATTAGACCCATCACAGCTGATGGTAAACAAAATTTTTTTGTAAAAATATCTAATTGTCAATGGGAGTTTATTGATGACCCTAACCTTGATACTACCGAAAAGTTTCAGGTGTTTTTAAATATTTTATTGCAGGCTTACTATATTTCTTTCCCAGAAAAAGAGATATATGTCAAAAATAATTCGTCTAATGTTTCTTGGTATACAGAAAATCTACGTCAAATGCGTGAACATTTACATTTCCTAAATAATGTTTGTAAAATGCATAACACTCCAAATAATAATAGGATAAGAAATGAATATAGAGGTAATTACAGAAAAGCACTTAACCTTGAAAAAATAAAGTCTAATGACAACAATGTGAAAAATTCCAGTAACCCTGCAAAAACTGCATGGAACATAATTAACTCACATAGAAATAAAAATGAACATAGGAAAACTCCCTGTATTGATCCAAATAATTTTAACAACTTTTTTGTCAATGTTGGTGAAGAAGTCGTCAGTAAACTTCCTAAGTTAGACATCGACCCTTTGTCTTACGTAGAACAAACTCATACCAGAGAACCTTTTACATTTCGTGAGATTACATATAATGAAGTCAGAGATATCATAAATTCATTAAAAAATACGGATAATAAAGATGTTTATGGCCTAAACACTACCTTATTAAAAGCTATTAAAAACCATATATTAATACCACTTACCAAACTGATAAATGAATGTTTTAGGACAGGTACATTTCTAGATGAATTGAAGATAGCCTCTGTTGTTCCAATTTTTAAAAAAGGTGACCCAGATGACATAAGTAACTATAGACCCATTTCAATACTCCCAATTATTTCAAAAATTTTTGAAAGGGCAATGAAAATTCAAATAACGAAGTACTTAGAAAATAATAATATTCTATATAAATTCCAGTATGGATTCCGCGAAAAATTGTCAACAACGGATGCTATCTTAAAGTTCACCGAACATACCTTAGGATGTTTTGAAAGAGGTCAGTACACTGCTACTGTGTTCTGTGACTTAAGCAAGGCATTTGACTGTGTGTCACACACTTTATTAATTGAAAAACTGTCAAAATATAATTTTAACCATTCAAGTATTGCTCTTATTAAATCTTACCTTGAAAATCGTAAACAGTCAGTAAGACTAAGTGGAAAAGTATCGGATCAGTTGGATATTAGATCAGGAGTACCACAGGGTTCAATCCTGGGCCCGGTGTTATTCCTCATTTATATAAACGATTTACCAAATGCCCTGGAAAATGTCACTTGTATTTTTTATGCCGATGATTCTACTTTCCTAATGACTGATGAGAGCTTAGAATCTCTATTCTTAAAGTGTGATGACACGCTGTCAAAAGCTAAAGAATGGTTCACACCTAATGCTCTTGCACTAAACGAGACAAAAACTATAAAAATGGTCACAAGTACACGTGTTATAAATAATATACCAGACAATCCTGCCAGCTATAAATTTCTGGGAGTTTCTATTGATCATTCTCTAAAGTGGGACAGTCATATAAACTATCTGGCAGATCAGATTACCAAAAATATTTACTGTCTTAGACAATTGTCCAACTCAGTTTCACCAGATATTTTAAAAACTGCTTATTTCGCTTTAATTCATTCCCGTATATCGTATGCTATCCTCGTCTGGGGGCATTCAGCTGGTACAAATAGAATATTTCGTTTACAGAGAAGGGCAATCAGAATAGTTGGTGGCGTAGGATATCGAGACGAGACAAAAAATATTTTCATAACACTTAAAATACCTACGGTATCTAGCATATATGCACTGCAATGTATAACATATATTCATGATAATCTGAAGAAATTTAATTCTCACACAAATGTGCATGAACATCAAACTAGATATAGAGAAAATATCTGCACAGAATTTACACGACTCACCAGAGGACAAACTGGCACCAGATTTTATGGCATAAAACTATACAATTTATTACCTAAAAGTGTTAAGGCGCTGCCACCGGTCAGATTCAGATCTACAATTAAAAACTTTCTTGTAGAAAATGGATTTTTTTCAACTCAGGAAATTCATGATAACATAAAAAATATTGTTTGCTAATACAGCCTCATCTTGTTTCAATTAATTTTAACGTGTTTGTATTTGTAAAATTTAAGTGATTGACTGACTGTTTCTTTTATTTTTATCAATAGCTTATTTTAATTGTCATTTTGTGATAAAGCTAATGTCTAATGTGTAATACTATAACTATTTTGTTGTAGTTTGTCATACGATTTGTAACAACAAAACTATGTATTTTGTTAATTTCTATTTTTTGACCTGTGTAAAATTTTGTAATTTGTGACACCAATAAATACTTACTTACTTACTTACTTACTTACTTACTTACTTACTAAAATAATTAATTAACAATAATGATTTTACTTACGTTTGTTTACTTTTTATACACAGGAGAAATGTAATGTGACTAAATTTTAATTTCGTATAGTGTCTAAGTAAACGATTTTTAAGGTTATTGTTATTAGTTATAGACAACCGCGGTTCCGTTATAAAATTATCGTAACGATCGTTTTCCATATTACCTTATATGATAATAATGTAATTTAAGACACCCTTTCTGAGCCCTACACAACAGAAATGTTTCATTAGCGATTTATTATTGTTTACAACATAATTTAAAATCTTTGACATTACGAACTCGCCACCTGTGGAACTACTTGAAACGACGGCCGGGGTGGGCGATAATATAGGTCATGCAGCGTTGTCAGAGTAAAAATAATTTCTGTAAGTATACTTAAAAAGGTTTTTAAAGATTTAAGTATCTTTCATAAATTAATGTATGTAACATTTTTACACTCTAACGGTCTGTCTATATCGGCATTGAAGTTGTACAACGGTTGGAACAAAACGATTTAATTTTAATATAGGAACTTAACTTCTATTAATTTAATCATTACGTGTTCGCTTTATTCCGTTAATGCAAATCTAATAAACTTAATTTTTTATGTGCCTTGAAGGTATAAGATTTTTCTTTTACACCACAAAAATAACCGATACCAGATTTAGTTTTCTTAAGAATAGGTAGAGGTATCTGCATTTTCGTATCACCTTACTTAACCCATCTTGGTAAATTCAGGTAATTGTCGAATATAACAAAATAAGTTAACTTTAGCATGATGAGTCAATATCAGTATATGTTTGTTTCCGAAAATAAAAATGCAGACTTGTTTAAGGTTCTGCAAAGATATATACATGGCAACGTTGCGGACACTTGAATTATTTAAGTGTCTTGAGGTCTGTTCATGTGTGCTGATTTAAAGCAGCTTCAAGCAGTTAAACAAAGCTAGTGCTATGACAAATCACAGTCAATAAACGATACGGTTACATCAATCAGCAGCTTTAGGACGAGAGAGATGGGGGGGGCGGGAAATCAAATGAAAGAGACAGACATATCTGATTTCCGTGCAGAAGACAGAGACAGAGATTCCGGTAGGGTCTACAGCACAGTAGAGGAATATACAGTATACCCACTCTATTTTTTCATTATGGACTTCGGTGGACCTTAGTTTCGTTTTTTATGTCTAGTCCAGGACGAGTGAGTGTAGTCCACGCGCATGTAGGGGAACGCGCCAATTTTAAAATCGAGCAACTAGAGGTGATAGACCTGTGGTGAAATGTCAATGTGGATTGTCAAACTTGTTGGTTATGTTGTAAATAATCAGAATACAAAATGCAAATAATTTGAATATTTAAAACAATAAATAATATTCTCATGGTGCTACACAATATACACTATAAAGGCAAGAATCAAACAATATTAATGAAATTCGTAGGACTCTAAAAATTGTATTATATAGAAACTGAGCTTTATACCAGGTATGTTATTAAATTTATTCTTAAATAATTTAAATAACAGAAATTTATTATTAATGGATAAATAAATGAACCACTATTTTCGTATCTTAATATTTTTTTTGTTACAGAAGTTTAAATCATGACATCATAACGTCGAAGGCTAAATTCTTACTTGAGGAGTAATGGAAGTAATAAGAAATGTGGCCCAGGTATGTGTATTGTAATAATAGTAATATCTGGTAATGGGAGTATTTTATATATTAATATTAAAATTAGATTTACGTATAAATTGACCAAAAAAATATTGATGTTTTGCCCTTTCTATAATATACGATAAATCGCAGCTCAACAAAATTCATCACGTTTTTAAAAATTATTTATCCCTGGTCTTTATTTTGAATAGTATCTCATGGACTTACGCCATCATTTGGTAGATATTAGGAGTAGCATAAAATCATCTTTGGTAAAGAGTCAACCGCTGGAATTTTTTTTATGGTATCTCATTCTCCAGGTAATTTCGGTGCTTCATAGTCTAATTTGTCTAGTGTTTTTTTATATTTTCTTCCTATTTTTTTGAGTATTAAGCATAAAACATATACATACATATATACACAACTCTCAAGTCCAAAGCCATTACCCACCGACATTGCAAGCATCGGAACTGTGAATCAAACCCAGTACATGATAAACCGTGTGGCCAAGTGTGCTCTTCTCCTATGCGCTTTGGCCCACTGCACTACAATACCAATATTTCATATCTGTACTACAAGATATTCATGGTCTAATTTATGCGGACATGTTTCCTCTTAAGTACTTAATTGACGGTGTCTGTACACCATATTACATAGGGATAAACCTTTCGCTTTGGGTGCTTCATTTCAAAATTAACAATCAGTTGAGGGTAATTTGCAACATTCACAAAAATTCATTGTTAAACTCTAAATAATCCTTCGTGTATTTTGTCAAATTCAAAACAGATCTATTTTTAGTTAGTTATGTAACATTATAATTATTTAATTGTTCATTTTTCCTTATTACTGTTGGAATATATTACAGATTTATCAGCACGCTGGGACATTTTGGGTTCATGATGAATGGAATCGGAGGACATGAAGAAAATTTTTATGACGATGAGAGCATACGGAAAGTGCGAAAGGTGGAAGGGCAACTATATTTCAGATCACAAAAATAAATCTAGAATAATTTATTAAGGAAAAATATGCTTATAGAAGAAATTGCTATGTTGAATTAAATGGTACAGTACATAGGAATATTGTGAACAATTTAAGTAATATTTTAATTGAGAAGGATTCTTTATGCTTCTCAACTAAGATAATAGAAGCAATTAACACATCATTAAATCATGCTGTTTCGACAAAAAATTCCTCAGAAAATAAATATTCAGAAACGAACATACTGCCTGCAATCGAAGAGAAAGATGAGACATATCTATGATTTTAAATACATGTTTTGTACTGATAGTAATAACAAAATAATGTTATAGGTATCTTTTGAAAAAAAAATTTAAGCAAATTTACTGTTGTATTAGTTTCTAATTGTAACTTCTTACAGTAATGATACCTTGTGGTACTTTCCTAATATACCTTAAAAAATTAAGTATTTTGAGATTTAAGTAAATTTATGCTGGTATGTTATTTTATTAATTATCTGTTAACAAAATAATTTATAAAATAAAGTAAGTAAAATCTGAGGGTTTTTTTTTAAGAGTAGGACCTAAAAAATTTGTTAAGAAAACATCTTTTAAATAAGTAAATAAATTTTTATTCAAAATATTTGTATTTCCTTCCCCGTTATGAAATGTCAAATTTTAAATGCATTTTTGATGTTATGAAACGTCACATTTTTCAGAATTGTCAGTTTCCAATTTCATTACTGAACTAATGATGTAATGAATTTTTACGTATTGATTTCTGTCATTTCCTTTCTATTTTAAAGTGTGATTAGATAAAATTTTGTACTTAACACGTTATGAAAAATTAATTTTCATAACTGGTTACATAATAGTTATTTACGTAACCAGTTATAAAGAGACTAATTTTATTTGACGAATGTAATATTTGCCAAAACAAGCGAGCGAAGAGAGCGAGTTTTGCAAATTGCATGAGCCAAATAAAATTACTTTTGCATAACGTTACAAAATTTTATCTAATCTCGCTTTAAAATAGGAAAAAAAAATTCATTACATCACTAGTTATGTAATGAAACTGGAAACTGACAGTTATGAAAAATGTGACATTTCATAACGTCAAAAATGCATTTAAAATTTGATATTTCATAGCGGGGTTAGATAAATAACTATTGAAAACTATAATCACATATAAATTTCCAATAAATATATTATAAATATTATTTAATAACGGATTAATTCTATATTTGCTAATGATTAACAAATAAGTAAGAAAAATATAATAGATGGATATATAATAATATAATACAGTGAGAAACCATCAATAAATATAAACATAAAGTTTATAAAGTATTATGAAACTTAACAATCAGGAGTTTGTATTTTTTTTTCAATTAAATATTACGACTATTTTATTAAAATTAAGAATATAACACATTTTAAAAATATTTCTATTTATATTTACCTACATACATGACAAATGCAATAAAAAAAACGAGAGTACAAATTGCAAGTGATGATAAAGCAAGTTGGTACCTATTACTAAAGTAAAACAACACTTGATGGCTTATATCTTCTAAACGAGACATTGAGGTTATTAGACGATGGTCATCCTTACTTTGTATGGATTATTCTGTAAAATAAAACATTATTTTTAATAAAAATATGTTCCTAAGTAGGTAACTAACAAATAGAAAATAAGAATACAAAGCGAAATGATTTTTTATCTAAAAATTATTGTAGTTCACCTTTTTTATTTATATTTATATTGCAAATTTTGAACAAATGAATTCTCTAAAAAACGAAAATTATAACTATATTTTACAAACTGAATAATGATTTTTTTCTATTTTTTACTACATACTTATGAAATAAATAATCGTGCTTATCAAAAACATCAAATCATATTTTTATATTTATTTAATAGGTATACTCACCAAGACGAAACAATGAGGGTAATGCATCATTTTTATATGAATCGTCTTGCATACTCGTTTTTGAAATGCGCACTGCATACCCAAATTGTTGAACACAGCATTTTTCTGAACTGTTTATTATCTTCAGATTTATCTATGAATTGTTTCCACAAGTAACCTGGCAAATATTAAATTATATTAATAAAATTATAAGTACATATATGTAACACAGTTTATCCAACAAACAACTACTGCTTTCAAATGTGTCAAAGTATTTACATCAAACCATGCACTTCACGACATGATCATTGAATATGATCGATGAATTTAAACTACATATATAAAATTTTCTGTTCAAAGTAAAAAACTTCTTTTAATACTAAAAAGTGTGGCTACAAAATGATATGAAAAACATTTGCTTTTCTATTTACCTACATGGCTTTAAATAGCAAAACGTGTAGCTGTTATTATTTGGCTCTTATTAACTAAATTAGAAGAAATCGATACAAAAATTATCAATACTGACATGAGTACTGGGCACAATTATTGAAAAAGTGTCCATTCAATACAAAATTCGATAAAGAACACGAAAAAAATTATTATTGGTGACTTTAACTTACCTTGGTTCAACTTTAGGAAAACGGGAAAAATTTAAACGATCACTCTAGCACAGGTACTGCTTGAACAACTAGGGAGCAGAATGATATTTTCTATCAGTATCAGTATTGGTTTTTACAACTGTTTCTAACTATTTGCATTTAAAATAAAATAACCTAATTTTGCGTTTAGGTTAGAAACACGGTATCAACAAACCATCGTTGCTACTGAGTGTAGTCCCCGCGTCGATAGCGTGAGTGGGGGGTCTTGGACAAAAATGAGGGGAAGTGACCCAACTGTATATTTTTAAACTGTGTCTACAGCCTACATCACCTGTAGACACTAGCATCTTTGTCTCTGTCTTTTGCACGGAAATGAGATATGTATGTCTCATTCTATTTCCCGCCCCCCACGTCTCTCTCGCCATCAAGCTGCTGATTGAGACAACCGTATGGTTTAATGACCGTGATGACAAATAACGTGAGTGTAAGAGAGTTAACATATTTCTTTTATTTCAAAGTGGCTATAAATCAACACAAATGAACATACCCTTGTAGTTTTCCAGATAATAAAACAAATATGCCCCACAAACATACATTACATAATAAGTTATATATCATATATGTTTTATAAGGATCGTTTTAGTTTTATAAGTATTTGTTGGGTGATAAAAATGATATGTTAATTGACTCCGAGGGGCAACCGCTGAGGGGAAATAGTGTACAAATCGGAGGAATTAGGAAGGAACTGAAGGTATTTCGGAAGGAATTATTAGGTATTAAGGGAATTACAGGGGAATTTGGAGGAAATAAATATTATTACGAGGTATTAGAAGGGAATTAAGAGGAAATAAAAGGTATTAGGAGGGAATTAGAGCGTAAAAATATTGAAATGGAATGTTTATATTGAAGAATTACATACCAATTCTTATATAAAGGACGTCAGTGTGGTAAAAACATTTGCGCCGAGATTAGCGCTAAAGATATCTAGTAAAGAAAAAATATTTAATTTAATTGAACTACCGATGATACTATGGACTTCTAGTTCAGTAACATAACGATTTATATCGGACAAAATTCATAAAGTTTTGAAAATTGGTAGAAATGTTAAGGATAGCATAAGAATTACTAAACCGAAAAGTTCCCATCCCTAAATATTGTGCTTGATCCCCTAGGACGCCGTTTCCACCCCCATTTTGAGGTTTTCTAGATTATCTCGGGAACGGTGCACTTTTTGATCAATTATTCTTTATAAAATTCTCTATAAAAAACGTCTCCACACTTTTTTCCTAAAATTAACAGTACTGTGGGAAATAAGGCGCACACATGAGGGTTGGTTCCGGTCAACACAATAAATTGTAATCTTTACTATAATCTACTTTAAAGTTCAATGCTTAACGCTAAAGCAGTAGCTACTAAACTCCACCTAAAATTATAATAAATGTACCACTTCCACCCACTCACCTCTATAAAATAACGCGATTTTTAAAGAAGCGAGAGTATTGTATATTGAACTTGTTTCCACGCCACCCTAGAGGTAAAGTACTTGGCGTGTGGTGTCCCCTGTAGGCCGAATCCACTAATTATATTATCAAAAGATTACCTATGTTAATTAATCTTCATCGTCTTCCATAGATTCGACATTCATGCATGCTTGTCCGTGGTAATGGTAACAGATTGTGGAGCAACGTGAGCCTGCTCTTCTGCAACTGCACCTGTTTTCGCACCCTAATTTGCATGAACAAAAAATTAGTGTTATAACAGATTCGGCAGCCGGTTCTTTTGTTGTCGTAGTTCAGGTTAATATACCGCCAACTTTTTTCCATCCCCAATCAGTAGCTTCTAGCGTAACGTTTTTCCAGGTTTGAATTTGGTAAAAAACGCGATATGAGTGTTGCCGAGCAGCAGCAGAAGTTGTTGGTAGTTTTGATAATATTACTGTATTGTTCGCTTTACCAACAAGTTTGTTAAAAGTCATGAATCTGTATACATCTAGACTTTTTTCTGTGGAGGTAGAGTTGTATAAAGCTAGAACAAATCGCTTTCCTACGTCTACAATTTCTCCATGATTAGCTTTTTCATTATTAAAACTTTGCACGATGTCTTGTAATACTTCAGTAATATAACAGTTAAAATTGTAATATATTTAACTAAACTAAACTAAACTTTTTTCCTAAAATTATTAGTATTTTGGTAAATGAGGCGCAAATGTAATCAGCGCAGGTCATATAATTCTCTGAATATCCGTATGGCTATTTCCAAAGCTGTCTTTACGCGAAAAAAGTATAAATATCTACACACCACCACAATGTAAAAAATTTCAATTTCTCCCACTACATCTCAGACGACCCAAGGTCACTGTATTATTTTAGAGCTTGCTGTAAATGCTATTACTGTTCAGGGCTGCCAATGTGCGGGATTTTACGCAAAAACCGGGTATTTGAAACCCACTTTAGGGTAAAATCGAAACCGGAAGTGGCCATTTTGGTTCTTTACATTATATAATTGGAAATTACATTCCATATCACTACACCAAATTTGAAAAAAATCCATTCGCTCATTCAAAAGTTACAACAGTGTCCCTCTCGGCTGAGCGACCCGGTATACAATATTCTCGCTTCATCAAAAATCGCGTTATTTTATAAGGGTGAGAGGAATTTATTACAATTTTAGCCGGACTTTAGTAGCTACTGCTTTAGCGTTAAGTATTGAACTTTAAAGTAGATTATAGTAAAGATTACAATTTATTGTGTTGATCGGGACCAATCATTATGCGCCTTTTTTCCCACGGTACTATTAATTTTAGGAAAAAAGTGTAGAGACATTTTTAATAGAAAATTTTATAAGGAACAATTTTGTATATAGGTATTTTATCAAAAAGTGCACCGTTCCCGAGATAATCTAAAAAATATTAAGGTATTAGGAGGAAATAAAGGTATTTGAGGAATTAGGGGAATTACAAGGAATTAAAGGGGAAATAAAAGGTATTTTTCTAGAATGGGGTATTAGGTGTACAAAATTTCGCCAGCGGTTGCCCCCTCGATTGACTCCATGATGATGAAAGATTGAACTCTTACATTAGGTCGGACATATTGTCGCGTGAAAATGTACCAAGTAAAATACCAAACTTTATTTAAAAATGACCTTTATTATCTAATGCACACTGATATTGTATATGAAATAACATCGATTTTCAATTTTTAAAATATTTTTGTAATATTTTTCTACAAATAAAATATTTGTTCTAAAGCCAAACTTCGATAAAACGAAAGCGCGCAAAAATATATCCACAAACATGCATGTATAATGTCAGTAAAATTGTCCTGGCAAGAAATTTTGGCTACAGAAAAGCATAAAAGGCAATGTCTTTTTCTAGAATAAAACCTATATCTATAACTTGTAGCCTTCAATGTTGCCATATTATAAACCTACCAACATTACTATTTCAATCACCCAACTTAAAAATCAATTTTGTCTTCGAAGCACACAGAAATACGAAATTATATTTTATTCATGATAACTAGGTAACCAAAATGTTAACATGTAAAACAAAAATATCTTAATCGACACAAAATTAGTTATTAGCAAAATATTTTTAAGACTGATATAAAACGATTTTATTAATATCTTATTACCATCTAATATAAGTTTTCAAATTTGGTAATAAAAACTTAAAACAATGTTTATATAACTATTTTAAAATTGTCCTTCGTAAGACCTAATTATTATTTAGATAGTACTATCGCATAACTTATAAACATTTTATAAAAGTGATATATAAAGCTTTTGTAAAATACTCAAAACTGATTTATAATTGTTATCTGTAATCCTAATAATTGTCCAAATATTAATTCCAACGCTAATTTTGAAAATCACATTCCTCACACAGAAACAAGTATGTTTTTATCACCTACTTATCCTGAAGAAGTATATAATGTAATAAAAAACTTAAAAAACACTAAGTCGGTAGGTGCAGATGAAATACCGGTAAAACTGTTAAAATATGTTGCTAAGTGTTATATATTTAATTATTAATTATTGTTAATTAATAATCATAGAAAATATTTATGATTTCCGTTTCAACGGACTTGTATTTTTTTTATAGTTAATTTAATTGACTACTAAAGTAAGTGTACTTTTTTGTTAGAACTTTTTATCTACTTTTTATAATAAGATTTTATTTGTACTCAGTTTCGAATTGTATGTCATGTTGGAAAGATCTAATTAAACAACAATTATTTTATAACAAAGTGATTATTATTACCCAGTATTTTCCCTGGATATCTTGCAGTGGCGACGAGATTTAACACTTCAAGTTAAGTGTGTGAACCCAGCGAAGTATATAGTGTGTTCTGGTAACAGTTATTTAAAATGGCAGATAATCCATCATATTATGGACAATTAAGGGAATTTAGTGCTCAAAATAGTGACTGGGTAATATACAAAAGAAGGTTAGACAATTATTTTCTAGTAAATGCTATTCAAGATGATGGCAAAAAACGAGCAATGTTGCTCAATGCCCTGGACGAAGAAGCCTACAAATTAATATATAATTTGTGCCTTCCCAGAATTCCGGAAGACAAATCATACACTGAACTCACAGAATTATTTAATAAATATTTCAAAGTTGCCGAATCCCCGTTTGTTGCAAGATCAAAATTTTTTGCTGCATTTAAAAACCCACATGAAAGTGTTAATGAATGGGCAGCGAGGGTCAGAAGTTTGGCACTAAATTGCGATTTTAAGGAAGAAGTTATCGATATGATGCTACGTGATCGATTTATTATTGGTTTTGAAAAGGGCCAAATCCAAGCTAAACTGTTTAAGGAAAAAATCACGTGTTCATTGGCTGACGTCATCGAAGTAGCTGTTGCAGAAATGGCGGCGGCCGAAACTTCCGGCAACAAGGAACCGTTCATAAAGGTAGAGCCAGCTGTACATCACGTCACTTCCAGGAGTCAACGTCAGACGCCTACGTCATCTGCGCAGACATCACGAAGTGCCTGTGAAAAATGTGCTTGTTGTGGTAGAAATAACCATCCTACAAAAAAGTGCCGTTTCCGTGATTACGTGTGCAACCTATGCAAGGTTAAAGGGCACTTAGCGCCTGTGTGTCCCAAGAAAAAGGATAATAGGCTAAGTAGTAAATCCAAGCAAAAAAATGTACAAAATTTTATTGAATGTAATGAAATATTTTCAATAACAGAAACGAAAAACATAAGTAAACCATATCTAGTAGACATAAAAATTGATGATGATTTTTATAAATTTCAACTAGATTCAGGAGCTGGCATATCCGCCATATCTGAAAATTTTTGGAAAAAATATTTTTCTCATTATAAACTGCTTGCTGCAGATAAAAATTTAAATGTTTATAATGGCGAGACTATGTTAACTCTTGGAATGTGTAAATTTAAAATTAGTTATAACAATGTATCTAATTATTTGAATATTTTCGTTATTAAAAACGGTGGTCCTCCTATTCTGGGTAGAGATTTCATGCAGTTATATAATTTTAACGTATGCCAAGTTAATTTTTCTTCGGAATCGAATAATATAGATTATTTACTTAAAAAATATAATGCTGTTTTTTCGACCGGGTTAGGAACATTTAATAAAGGTACAGTTTCATTAAAATTAAAAGACGATACGGTCACACCTAAATTTGTTAGGGCTAGACCATTACCTTTTGGTATTAGGGATAAGGTTGAGGAAGAAATAAATAATTTAGTAAAATTAAATGTACTTAAACCTGTAGATTATTCTCCATGGGCTACGCCTATTGTGCCTGTCATAAAAAAATCTGGAGCTGTACGAATATGTGGTGATTTTAAAATTACTATTAATCCGGTATTAGAGGTAGATCAGTTTCCTTTACCGCGAATTGATGATCTATTTTCTAGACTACAAGGCGGTGTAATATTTTCTAAAATCGATCTGTCACAGGCCTATGCACAAATATGTTTAGATGAAAAATCTAAGGCTCTCGTTACAATTTCGACTCACAAAGGGTTATTTGAATATCAAAGATTACCTTACGGTGTGGCATGCGCCCCCTCAAAATTTCAAAAAATAATGGAGTCCTTACTTCACGATATTGAAGGTTGTGTGTGTTTTTTAGACGATATACTTATTTGTGGGAGAAATGACAATGAGCATTGCTTAAGATTAGAGCGCGTGCTAGGTAGATTGCAGAATTCAGGATTAAAAGTAGAACCAGAAAAATGTAGTTTTCTTCAAAGTAAAATTAGTTATTTAGGATATATCATTGATAAGGAAGGATTACATACTTCACCTGACAAAGTTGTGGCAATAAAAAATGCACCAATTCCTACGTCAGTTAAACAATTGCAATCCGTACTTGGTGCAATAAATTATTATGGTAAATTTATACTAAATTTAGCCACTTTACTTAACCCACTATACGAACTTTTAAAAAAAGACGTGAAATGGTCTTGGACAAAAAAATGTGACGAGGCTTTCAATAAAGTAAAAAATATTTTAATGTCAGCTGATATATTAATACATTATAATCCAGATTATGAAATAAGAGTAACCACAGATGCTAGTCCATACGGGGTGGGTTGTGTGATCTCTCACGTTTTACCGGGTGGACAAGAAAAGCCTATAGCTTATGCGTCGCGTACACTTTCCCCTGCGGAAAAAAATTATTCACAAGTAGAAAGAGAAGGACTTTCTATTATTTATGCATTATGTAAAATTAATCAGTTCTTATATAATCAGGAATTCACCCTGGTTACTGATAATAAACCGTTGCTCGCGATTTTCAACCCTAAAAAGGGTATTCCGCAATATTCTGCGAATAGATTAAGACGCTGGGCAGTGATCTTATCAAATTATAGGTACAAGGTACAATATGTCAAATCTGAGAAAAATCCTGCTGATTTTTTATCGCGTTTACCTATCCAAAATGATAAAAACACAATATGGAAATCAGTAGATGTGGACTATTTAAATTATTTTTCAGAAAATGACATTATATCAACTAATTTTGATGCTATCAAGCAATTTACAGAATCAGATAATGTTTTAAAGTCGGTGAAAAAATTTGTGAAAAACGGGTGGCCCAAAAATTGTAAAAATAATATTAAGTTTAAGCAATTTTATATGATTCGAAATGAGCTAACTATTGAACATAGCGTGTTAATGTGGAATAACAGAGTAATAATACCTGATAAACTAAAACAAAAAATGCTTTCACAGTTACATATGTCACATTTAGGTGTTGTCAAAATGAAAAGTATCGCAAGATCCTATTTTTATTGGCCAGGAATAAATAGAGACATTGAAAATTTGGCAAAAAGTTGCGAAAATTGTTCAATAAACAAAATAAGCCCCTCGAAAACACAATTACATCCCTGGAAATGGCCTGAAGAAGTTTTTTCACGCATTCATATTGATTTTATGGGTCCATTTTTGAATAAATATTTTTTTATTATTATTGATTCACACTCAAAGTGGATTGAGGTATTTCAAACTAATACTATTACTTCAGAATTTACAATATGTGCTTTACATAGTACTTTTGCAAGATTCGGTTTGCCAAAAGTTATTGCATCCGATAATGCAACCAGCTTCACTAGCGCAAAATTTAAAGAATTTTTAACAAAATATGGTATTCAGCATATTACTATATCACCTTATTTTCCTCAGTCGAACGGAGCAGCCGAGAATGCCGTTAAAAATGTAAAAAATTCTTTAAAAAATTTTTTAGGACATAATAAAAATTTAGATATAAACTCCGCATTAAATACTTTTTTATTCTATTATCGTAATGCGAATCATTCCACGACAGGAGTGTCTCCTTCGATGCTTATGTTTGGTCGAGATATAAGAACTCGTTTTAGTATTTTAAAACCAGAAATTAAAGAAAATGTGAAAAATAAAGTTTTAACTGAACAAAAAAAGCAAATTAAATATTTTGGGGGTAAAGACAGACAGTTTAAAATTGGCGATAAGGTTATTGTTAAAGATTATCGGAAAACTAATAAAGTTACATGGATACCAGCAATAGTAGAAAAGCGTATCGGAAAATGTACTTATTTGGTTAGAGTGTCTGAATTAAAATTGACTTGGAAACGCCACACGAATCAGATCTTAAAAAGTAATGTTCAAAGTGGTTTAAAAGATTCAGAAATTTCAGATGTAAATAGTCAGGATACTACCCCTGAAATTGTGGATCACCAGGTTCAAAGTAACGAGGATATTCAACCTTCTTGTTCGAATACTACACCTGTTGGTAGACCAAAAAGAAATGTTAAACCTCCCGATCGTTTAATTTATGAAAACATATAGTTTATTTTAAAATTATTTAGAATAGGGATATTAGGATTGTTAATATTAAAACTTATTCTAGTTAATGAAATTATTCGATTGTAATCTAATTTGGTGGCGGAGAATGTTATATATTTAATTATTAATTATTGTTAATTAATAATCATAGAAAATATTTATGATTTCCGTTTCAACGGACTTGTATTTTTTTTATAGTTAATTTAATTGACTACTAAAGTAAGTGTACTTTTTTGTTAGAACTTTTTATCTACTTTTTATAATAAGATTTTATTTGTACTCAGTTTCGAATTGTATGTCATGTTGGAAAGATCTAATTAAACAACAATTATTTTATAACAAAGTGATTATTATTACCCAGTATTTTCCCTGGATATCTTGCACTAAGGAAATATCAACTCCACTTAGTCACATAATAAATTTATCATTTATCACTGGAATATTTCCAGAAAACCTTAAGATTGCTTATGTGAAAGCAATATATAAAAAAGGTGATAAAAATATGCTAAACAATTACAGGCCCATAGTCTTGCTCTCGAACTTAAGTAAAATTTTTGAGAAAATAATATATGCCAGAATAATAAATTATTTAGAAAATCGTGAACTATTAAATAACACACAAAATGGCTTTAGAAAAAACAAATCTACTGTTAGGGCAGGCTATCAAACGCTATGTGAAATAATTCATTCACTAAATAATAAAGAACGTACAGTGGCTATAAGTTTAGACCTATCAAAAGCTTTCGATAGTGTGGACCATAATGTTTTAATAGAAAAGCTTGAAAAGTATGGAATTATTTACGAAACAGAGTGCAGTATGTTGTAGAAACAGATAGCACTGGAGAATTACTAAAATCACAAAGTCTGGTAATAAAAAGAGGGGTTCCACAGGGATCAGTATTAGGACCGTTAATGTATATCTTATATACTAACAACCTACCCATGGCACTTGAAGAACATACAGTTCAATATGCAGATGATTGTTCACTAATTATTAACTCACCAGATCCTACTAGCCTGGAGCAAAAAATTTTCTCTGCATTGGACATATTAGAAAAATACTATACTCCTCTAAATCTTAGGTTAAATAAAGATAAAACGCAAGCTATAGCATTTTCAAATAGTAAGACTAATGTTGAAAAAAGTTTCACCAACGGTATTATTACTTTGAAGACTGTGTCACAATAGATGCAAGGCTTGATTGGAAATCCCATACTGATCAGCTTGCAAGAAACATAGCTAAGTACTGTTACGCCCTAAAAGTAATATCGCGAAATGTCAGTGTCGAGGTAGCCTACATGGCTTATTATGCTTATATAGAGTCTAGACTTAGATATGGCATAATTCTTTGGGGAGGCACAAATCACTTGTATAAAATATTTACATTACAGAAAAGATGTCTCAGAAATATACTGAATATTAAACAGTCCGTTAGTTGTAGGCCGATATTTATAGAACAACAGATCCTTACCTTAATAAGCCACTACATATATGAGGCTGTGATATTTATAGTAAAAAATATGTCTTTGTTTGCAGACTATGACAGAATTCATTCGTATGATACAAGGAATAAAAATGATTTATTAAATATTAAAGCAAATTTTACATACGTACAAAAAAACGTACCATTTTCAATCATTGCAGTGTACAATAAACTTCCAGAATCGTATAAAAACCTATCATTAGAACGCTTAAAAGTCAGTTTACGAGTTATGCTCTTGGGAAATGCATACTACACACTGGATGAGTATTTCAATGATACACTCTATTAAAATATAAAATACAAAAATAATGAATAAATAAAAACCTCAGCCTTTTTACAAATTATTTTTAATATAAATTTTAACTTGTTTCATAATAAGTAACTATTTTTTATACTATTTAACTATTAATTTTACTTTTGTATGTATGTTAGTATTTATTTTTAATTGTATCCTTGTTTTTTGACGTGTTCCACACCCTTTGGGTATTGTAAATTTTTTTACATGAATTAATAAAGACATCTATCTATCAATATAATTTTAAAAAAATACAATTATTTTATAAACCTGGGCCTTTTCCGTGTTTACAGGCATCATATAAAAGTTAACAAAACACGTTTAAAATAAGTTAGTTATATTACAAACTGTTATGTATCAGTCTACATAGCCATTATAAACAGATCTGTGCTACTTGGGCCATGCAAGAGAGGCCTACAGCGCCCACATCCTCCTGGTCATTGAACTCAACAAAAGACACGTGAGTAGTAAGAACACTTGATTAAAAGACAAACTTCTGGACACGGCGATCAGAGTGTATGACAGAAATGCTCACGACGCAGGCAGTGGCAATGGCATCCCGTGGTGCACTGTTGAAGGCGTGGGTGTCTTCTCATGCTACAAGACGCCCAACTGCGAGCTAGTGGAGTTCAAGAATTTCCTGGTTGAACTCTCTGATTCTACACAATGGCTAGGCAACACCTGTGGAGTTGTTGTTACTGGTGACTTTAATGCCTCAAAATCTTATCAATAAACATCCAATCCATACGAAATAAGCAAACTGAATTCTTTACCTTTTTTAGAAGAACTAAATTTCCCAGATGTGATTTGCATTACCGAACATTGGCTATCTCCATTTGAAAAAATCTGCATAGATAAATATCAAACAGTATCACTTTATACCCGGAACACTCTAAAACATGGAGGAACGGCTATACTAACCAGGAAAGACATAATATGTAATAAAATCACTAAATTTGATCATTTAATAGTTGAAAAGAATATTGAAATAAGTTGTATATACATTGCTGGAAAAAATTCCTACATTATATCAATTTATAGAGCTCCCACTGGAGAGATCAATATTTTTTGTGCAAACCTAGACAGCCTACTACTATCTATTCCATCAAAATCAAATGTTATACTTGTTGGAGATCTCAATATTAATTATGCGGTAAGCTCTCAAAACACAACCAAACTAAAATGTGTCATGCTTTCACACAAATTAAAAATGCATGTAAATTCCTTTACTAGAAAGACTAAAACATCCGCGACAATAATCGACTATTTCTGCTCAAATTTAAATATGTCACAAATCTCTCTAGAAATACTTCATACAGACTTAAGTGACCATGGCGCCTTGTTGGGCACAGTTACAAAAGATCAACCTCCATGCCCAAAACTATCAAATTATATTCGTTCCTTTTCACATAAAAACATGGAAAAATTTCTATCCAAACTGTCATCAACAGACTGGACCCCAATTTATACGTTAGAATCTCCACTGAAATTCACATACTTTTATAATAAGATAACTGATGCTTATGAAAACTCCTTTAAACTAAAAAACACAAATATAAATTCTAAGAATAAACCTTGGACTACGAAAGGCATAAAAATATCCGCCAAAAACAAACGCTCATTGTCGTACATAAACAAATATACCACAAATATGAACTTTCAAAATTACTACAAAATGTATAAAATATTGTTCAAAAAAGTATGTATTAAAGCCAAAAATACATTTTATAAAACAGATATTTCTAAATCAAAAAATTCTGCTAGGAAAACTTGGAAAATTGTAAATGAAATATCAGGGAGAGCTAAACAAAACACTCAACAAATTGAATTAAATTTAGATGAAAAAATTATAACCGTACCAGAAGAAGTGGTTGAGCTCCTAAATAACCATTTCATCAATATAGGTCGCACAACAACTGAACAAAATAAAAACTTAAACTCGACAAATATGGAATATTCTGAATTTCTCAAAAATAAGACCACCTCAACGTCACAAAATTTCTACATAACACCCACGACTACTGTCGAGGTTCTTGAAATAATAAATTCATTAGAAAATAAGGCGTCCTCAGGGATTGACAACTTAACCCTAAAAGTAATTAAAAAAATGCCTTTTGAATTAATTGAAATAATAACGTACTTAATAAATGACTCATTTGAGACTGGGATTTTTCCAGATTATTTGAAAACAGCCATAGTTATACCTGTACATAAGGGAGGTGACAACAGTAGTCCCTCAAACTATCGTCCCATTGCCCTTTTATCTATACTTTCTAAAATAATGGAAAAGCTAATTAAAAAACGCGTTACATCATTCTTACTGACACATAACTTAATAACATCAGACCAGTATGGTTTTCAAACAGGCAAAAGCACTAAAGATGCAGTCTACAATTTTCTCGAATATGTCCTATCAAAAGTAAACAACAAAGACTTAACTTTAGCAGTTTTCTGCGATCTACAGAAAGCATTCGACTGTGTAGACCATGATATTCTGCTTGATAAAATTGAACACTATGGACTTAGGTAAAATAAAACTCTGGATAGAAACATACCTAAAAAACCGCAAGCAATTAGTGCAAGTACATGACAAAAGTTATCAGATCAATGACGAAAACAATACAGACTGGAGTCCCGCAGGGCTCGGTGCTGGGTCCCCTTTAATTCTTGTTGTATGTCAATGATCTTACAAGCCTTCCAGTTGCTGCCAAATTTACATTATTCGCTGACGACACCTCCATTTGTTGAAGTGGCAGCGACTCATTGACACTGCAGCAGAGAGTTGGCGAGGACCTGGCACTGATAAATGCATGGTTCTGTTCCAATAAACTATCTCTAAATATTCAAAAAACTAAATTCATCTCGTTTAATAAACATTACTCGCCAAAAATCAAAATCAATGAATTTGTACTAAATCGGGTTCCAGAATATAAATTTTTAGGCCTAAATATTGAAGAAAATCTAAAATGGGATAAACACATATCTTACCTAAGTAAAAAACTATCATCGGCTCTATTTGCAATAAAAAAAACCACACAAGAACTAAACAGAGACGTCGCTGTACAGATATATTATGCTTTATTAGAGTTAAATCTGAGATATTGTGTTACATTCTGGAGTTACTCAAACTCCACAAATCTCGAAATAATATTTTTACTCTAAAAAAGAGCTGTTTGGATATTAGCAGGTGCTGGTTACCAGGATCATTGTAAACCACTATTTAAAAAATTAAAAATTCTTAACTCTTTTTGATCTAATCATATATGAAACCGTCATACACATTCACAAAAATATACATAGTATGGAAAAAAGAGAAACTGTGCACAACTATGAAACTAGGTGCTCTGATCACTTATGTCTGCCTCAATCTTACTCAAACCTAACTAGAAATACAATATATCATTTGGGCAAATCACTAAACAACAAAATACCTACGAATATAAGACAGTTGACCGCTACAAAATTTGAACAAAAAATAAAAAAATATCTCATAAACAGTACAAGCTAAGCAGTGATAGAGTGAAGACCTATTGATTAGCTGTGATAACTGGTTTAGTGTGAAAGGCTAAAAATGACCACGGATAGTGATGGATCTTATAGTGAGATGGAGATGGATGACCAGGGAGAGTGGAGGAAAGTTAAATATAAAAGAAAATCCAGGGAGAGGCTAGAAAGTATTTCAAAAAGAAACAGACAATTTACACCAGAAGAGATAAGGCAAGCTATTTTAGGACAAACTTCCAATATAAACAGTCAGCAAACAAAAACTACCCAGATAAACTCATCTACAAAAACACAAACAACAAAAAACAGTCAACATAAGAACTATTCCACAATCATGAATGAACTAACACACAAAAAATATAAACACATGTTTTATTTAACAACAGATACAGGGTGTTCGAGAATATCATTTTGCGATCTTTGGGAAAAACTTTATCCAAAAACAGATGATGAAATCTTAAAAACAAAAACTGGGCTACTTCTCAAAACCAACCAAGACAAAGATGACATTGTAAGAACCCTTCAAAATCTGGTAAAAGTCAAGAGAATACAAAACTTCAAGGAAACTTCCACAAATAATAAACCTACCCCGTCTACACCCACAGTAAGCTACTCCGTCATAATCGGTTCAGTTGAACAGGAAATCGAGGATAGTGAGCATCTGCAATACCTTAAACTTGAACATCGCTACTGTAAAAGAATTATATCTAAGGCAACACAAGCACCAACAACTCTTATTAGGATCATCAGTGGTTCTTTGCATACATTTGAAACACTACTTAAAGAAGGCTTATTCTACAAATATCGGCATTACCCAGTATACCCAAGCAAACCACCCAACCCAACCCCTAAACCTTGTAGCAAATGCTTATCCTTCTCACATCCCACAGAAGCATGTAATGCGCGGCCAAGCTGCCCAAAATGTTATGGTACACACCCTTTAAATAAATGTACTTCCACATTACCTCTGAAATGTACAGGTTGCGGCTCCGAAGAACATCAGGCATGGTCCTTCAAGTGTCCCAAAAGACCAACGGGACCAATTGCAGGCGTACCAAATATCCAAATAAAGTCTTTGAATAAAAAATCACAGAACATATCACCTGAGAGGAAAAAATCGAGAATACATGACCCTGTAACAATACACGATTTAATTATTAACACCTATATTAATGGGCTCAACAATCCCAAAAATGTAAATAGAGCTGAATTACTACAAAAACTAAGAAGAAGATTTATAGACAACTTCAAAGTAGACACTACTGCGGTTTTTTCTGGAAGCCGGGTATATATTCTCATATTTGATCTTGATAATGAAGACGCTTTGTCCCCAACTGAACCTATCAATAACAGTATTAATATCCAGCATGTTCAATCGTCAAGTAGTTAATTTTTTATACTGTAACATCAATAGCTACCCACAGAGAAAACTTATAATAAACAATTTTATAGAAAAACATCAAATTGACTGTACCATGTTCGTTGAAGCTAAAACCAACAATAGCACTAACACTTCCTATAGAGACTGGTCAGTTATACAGCACAATGGTAACCAAATTCATAATAAAACAAGGGGAGGCTCTCTGGTACAAGCTCACCCCCGTCTGAAAATTGGAAAAGCTAATCCTCCCTCTGTAAATCACTATTTGAATGAATGCATACATTATACTGTTCCATTTACAGACGACAAATTGCACATTTTTGTAGTATACATCCACCCGAATGCACGAATTGAGGAGAACATATTCACTAAGGCGAGTCTCTACAAATATTCGTTGATAATTGGAGATTTTAATATCAATAACAGAGGCAAAAAAAGGCAACTGAATAACTTCTTACAGAATAGTGATTTTAAAAAATGGGATACTGCTCCAACATTTATTATGCCACACAATAACGACACCACTCCTGATATCATTTTACACACATCCAACATAACCAATAATATTTTAAACGTAGAAGAAACTCCAGATTTAGGTTCCGATCACCTAGCATTCAAAATAACAATTGATTTACAAAAAGACACCCAACACAAAGACGTCTTGAGGTACAACTTCCACAAAACTAACATAACGAAAGTAAACGAAAACATGTTAGCATATCTACAAAGTGTCGAATCTAAAGAAATTGACAGGCAATGCATATCTGACTTCAATGCCGAATTAACATCACAAATTTTAGAAAATACGCCCAAAAACAAGTATCAGTATTGCACATATGAATTACCACCGTTTATCATACGTCTGATTAAAAAGAAAAGGCAAATGTACCGGGAATACCGAGCTATGGAAGATCCTGCAATGAAATCTAATATCAATCGATTTAATAAAAATATTCAACAACTGATTCAGGAATTCAAAACCCATAAATGGATACAGGCTTGTGAAAACATAAACGAAAAGAAAGGTAAAACTTATTGGCAAGAAATCAAGAAATTATCCAAATATAAAAATAAATTTGCTAATAATAAAGTTATCGAGGAAAACGGATTAAAATATGAAACGGCTTCAGATAAGGCAAATATTTTTGCCCAACATTATGAGAAAAGCTATAAGCAAAGCAGAGATAATAATTTTGACGAAGATCATCATGAACAGGTAACACAATGGTATGACACATTTTTCGAAGAAATATTACCAGATGAACAACATCACATAGAAGAAGAGGAATATTTTGAGATACTCCAACAAGGAAAAAGCACAAGCCCGGGATATGACTATATTACAAAAAGTATATTGAGAAAATTAGATGACAGAATTCATCTGTATATTATTAAGTTATATGAATTCTGTTTGAAAACACACTTCATACCCGTTGAATGGAAAACGGGGACAATAGTCACCATCCCCAAACCCAATTTAGACCACACTAAAATGACTAATTACAGGCCGATTACAATGCTACCAGTTATAGGAAAAAATTTTGAAAAGATTATTAAAAACAGACTGCAGCAAACTATAGGAAACAAAATTCCGGGATATCAATTTGGCTTCAAAACTGGGCATTCAACGCTTCACCCACTAACAATACTTTGTAATAATATAGAAACCAGCAAACTCAATGGGAAGTATTCTGCCGCTGTATTTCTCGACATTAGTAAAGCTTTCGATAGCGTGTGGCACAAAGGTCTACTATTTAAACTTAATAAGCTGGGATGTCCCAAATATATCCTCTTTCTCCTCAATAACATGCTAAGTGATAGAAAAATTAAAGTTAAAATCCTAAATGCCAATTCATACGAATTCACTCCAGAACAGGGACTTCCACAAGGGTCTCCACTGTCTCCTCTGCTATATAATCTATATTGTGCCGACATATATAATTATCAATATGAAGATCCAGAGTTTTTCTCTCACATGGGATACATCCTGCAATTTGCCGATGACACGGCCCTAATTTCACATGACATCACCATAAACAAGGCAATTCAAAACCTACAAAGCTTATGTAACTCAACATGCACCTGGTTTAATACTTGGAGACTTAAACCAAATCCTCTAAAGTCGCACTTTGTCATATTCAACCATCTAATATCACCAGATTCTCCAACTATCGACATGTATCAACACACCATTACTCCTGAATCTTCTACAAACTATCTTGGCATCCTCATTGATAATAAAATTAATTTCAATGCACATGCAGAACTCAAAAAGAAGAACATGATTTCAAGAGCCAAACACTTTCAAAGTTTGACATACAGGAGGAATGGTATAAACATATCTACTGCAAGCAAAATATACAAACTAATATGCCGTCCTATGATTGAATACGGTCATACTTTGTTTTTAAATTGCAAAAACCAAGCTTTAAAAAAACTAAAAGTAGCAGAAACATCGGCAATCAGGAAAATAACAAAGATACGACATCCCAACAATCCCCTCCACAACCCACCCAACCCCCTCCTTTATCAACTGACCAACATAGTACCGATTGAAGAACGTCTCATCCAACTGTCTACAAGGTTTGCCCAAAACCCTCAGAACATGGAAATCATAGTAAAATACTGCATCAGAAGAACTCCAGGAATTAGAACCAGGCACAAGCATCCCGAACACACCATTCTTGAAAAGATTGAAAATTTATAATATATTTTATTATATATATGTGTATATATTATTATTATTTATTTATTTTTTTTTTATCTACTTAAATTGAAGATTGTAATATAATGCATCACTTTTTTTTTTTAATGTATATATGTATATGTGTATATAAAGCACCTCTAGAATAGAATAAAAAAAAAAGGAAAAAAATTATATTAATATTGTAACAATAGGCAGAAGGACTTCGGTCAATAGCCTGTTGAATCAATTTTGGTTCAATAAATTCATTTATTATTATTATTATTATCTCATAAAGCAGGCACACTACTCTTTGCAGGAGTATAGATCATCTCCAGTGGATGTTCAATGACTATAACAAACACTTATTTAACCTTACACTGATTTCCTGTCACTACTGACTTTATGTTTTGAAAAAATTTTTATTGTAACGTTTTATCTGGTAGACTTAGAATTAGTTTAAGCTTTTAGATTACGTTAAGTTTTAGTTATTAACCCACTCTGTTCAACACCCAATGGGTACAATGTAAATCCTTTTTACATGAACAATAAATTTACTTACTTACTTACTAATGCAAAGAATCCGCTCTGGGGATCGGCCGTGCGTGACACGAGAGGACTCATGCTCGCAGAATGGCTGCACGTTTAGGAGAGGTAACCAGGAGAGTGTCATCGATGTGACATTCGCGTCTGTGGAACTGTCTGAGCTCATCAGAAACTGGCGTGTCTTAGAGGAAGACACTGAGTGATCATCTGATGATTGCGTTTGACCTCCTTGAGGAGGTACCGCACAGCTCCACACAGGGCCCAGCCACTACCACACCAAAATGGCGCTATAACGCAGGGAGGGTGCGGTCATCGAAAAACTTCGCCAAGAGTTTGGACAACTCCAAGAAGCGAGCGTCGATGGCACTATCGAGACGTTGACGAAGGTTTGCAAGGCCACCCTACCGACGGCGAGGCACCCATGCGGTAGACCAGTATACTGGTGGAGCCAGGAGATTGCTGGGCTTAGAAACAATTGCCTTAAGAGGAAAAGAGAGTCGACAAGATTAAAAATCACTCGCCCAGATGACCTTATAGCTCTCGACACAAGCTATATGGCCTACCGGGAAGCTAGAAATGGGCTAAGGGCCAGCATTAAATCATCTAAGCGCAGATGCTGGGAAGAAATTATCGACAATGTCGATAACGATGCATGGGGCGATGGCTACCGCATCGTCTGTAAGAGGACAGGTGTTCGCAACCACCTGTCTCCGAGTACGGACCGCAAGCTAGAACTGGTAGACCAACTTTTCCCGCAACGGGAGGAGACGATATGGGAAACAGAACAATGGGAGCTTCCACCACCCCCAGTCACTACTGATGAGGTCTCAACAGCTGCCGCCAGGCTTAAACCTAACAAGGCGCCTGGACGCGATGATATACCGCCCGAAGTAGTCAAATTGGCGGCAAGCCAACATACCCAAATATTCACCGAAGTCTACAATGACATCATCACAACCGGAATCATAACCTCCGAAATTGAAGCGAGACAAACTGGTGCTCGTGCCTAAGCCAGGCAAGCCGCTGGGCATGGCACCCCGACCAATTTGCCTGATTGACACCAGTGCCAAGTTGCTGGAATGAATAATTACATCGAGACTGACAGAGGAACTTGACACGAGAGGGGGACTCTCTGATAGCCAGTACGGCTTCAGAGAAGGCAGGTCTACGGTGGACGCAGTCCAGGAGGTCATGCGCATTGTATGCTCCTCGAACACAGGCAACTGGCGGCAGAGGGAGATCTACCTGGCGGTCGCACTAGACGTCAAGAATGCCTTTAATACGGCTCCTTGGAGGCCCATTGTTGAGACGTTGACGTGCAGATGGGTACCTATGTACCTTGTGCAGTTGGTGAAGAGCTACTTCACTGACAGATGCCTCCTGGTGGATGGTGATACTAGGAATGTCACGTGTAGGGTCGGTCCTTGGACCACTCCTGTGGAATGTCCTATACGATGGCATTCTCGAGATGGACACCTTTAACATCACCAACGACTGCCAGTTAGTAGCCTTTGTGGACAACCTCATCGTGGTGGTCGTCGATAAGACAGAGGAGGGCGCTGTTGCCAAGATTTCAGCGGCCATCGAAGATATCAACAACTGGATGACGACCCACAACCTGGAAATGGCTCCGGAGAAATCCAAGGCACTTACTGGTCGCAAACACGTTAGGGATATGACAGTTAATATCCTTGGTAAGGATGTTACCACTAAGACTGCTGTTAAATACCTGGGGGTGTTTATCGACCAAAGACTCTTAAAGGTGATCTGGCCACTGCCAAGAATGCAACAAGTCACAGTATGCAACTGGATGAGCGGACAGAAATGAAGGGGCGCCTTGGCGGTCACCCAACCGCCTAACGCCGCTACTACCTATAAGAATGATAGATTGGGACTCCAAATATAATTGTTCCAGAGTTTTTGATAATATGTCTAGACAAGCCACATTCGCTCGTGCGGTGGACGATGCACCAACATCAATATCTTTTCGATTTATCCTCACTTTCAGCTACATTTGTTCCAATCCTGTTTCACTAATTTCCACAGGTTGCACTTTGAACGGGAGAGATGTTTTCACATATAAATAGGCCACCCCCTCTAGCTGGATGGTCGATTCTTGCAATATCATAATTGGGAATATGTAAATACTTAGGATATCCATCTACTAAGAAAGTTTCGGTCAAGGCTATAATGTCCATATTTTCTTCCAGAACAAAATTATTAAAGCTGTTTTTGTGTATATATTGTCTATGTAGCCTTATCTAAAAAAGAAAAGGAACATCTAGGATCTTCTAAATCTTGCATTAAAATCAAATCTTTCATAGGCAATCTTTTGAGGCCAAAAACTTGTAGCATAGACTTCTTATTGAAACTCGGGCTCCACTCCAACCATAAAGGATTTATTGTTGCGCCTGATGTGATTTGTGTTTAGTAGTTTTACTTGGACATCACGTTTCACAGGAATTTGTGTTCGAGAATTTACTATCTTAATGCGAGATTAAATGTAATTTTTAATGTCTTCAGCCACCACATCATCGGGAACTATAGTTATGAATAACCAAATTTTCCTGTTTTTATCAGATCTCCCATGAAATTTATGATCGCCGTTTTCACTGCCTACATTGAGCTTCGTTCTCCTCCTTGTGACATTCAGGAATCCTGCATTAGTAGTGTCAGAATTCGGCTGAATACTATCAACTGTATCTTGAGATGTTACATCTGGCAGTGATGTCTTCACCTTATTAGCAGTTTGGAAGTTATTTTCAGGATAAATTATCCTGGTAGACGTTGAAAGTTCTAGGGATGTTTCTATCTAAATTTGTAGATTTTCCAGTTCATAACTTATTTTCTTGATTTGACTGCATACTCATGGTACTATTCGTGCATGCAGGATGGGCCTACGAATGGTTAATATTGGTCAATAAATTGACTAATTCAATGTTACTTTCTCTAAGGAGTACAACTTCAGCATTAGTTTGTGATATCCCTTCCATTAGGTCATTTTTCAGAGAATTTAAAAGATTCGTAAACTTGTTTTGCATGTCCGCAATCCTATTAAGAACATTTTCTTCTAATTGCCTTATGTTGGTAGGTATGTTTAGTTCGCATACATCACAATTTAATTTTCATGTTCTTTTACTGAGTTGCATATTTCTGTCTCTCGAAGCCCTGAACACGTTTGACATAGATATGCATTGCATTGATCACATTTAATTTTTTTTTCTAGTTCTTCTGTTGAAAGTTGAATTTTACATTTTGCACACGCCATTTTAAATTATTTTCATTTTGCTAATTGTTTAATTAATCATTTATTGTCCTAGGATAAATTGTATTAGTTGGGTCCTGGTGGTAAACAAGTTTTTGTTGAGAAAAGGTTTTTTACTGCAATTACTATCTGATGAACAAAAAATACTGATATCTTTTGTGGATCCTTGTTATTAATTTATAAATATATAAAATACAGATTGTTACTTATCATTTGGCAGAAATTAGTTACACCACTGCGTATCACAAAATTTAAATTATAGAGTAGTCCAAAAACCTCATTTTAAATGTTGTAAAATATACTTTAAAACCTTAAAATAATTCAGAAAGGTTTATTCACATGTATACACATTCACATTACTTTTCACAGGCCAAGATGAGGGAAGGCAGAATTGAATAAACAGAAACAAATGCCTTATCCAGTGTGTGGCAAACAGAAAAGGTATTGGTTCATCCGCCATTTTAAAGACATAAATAAGGTAGATCATGCAAAAAGTATCCGAAACAAAAAAAATTTGTTCCTGTAAACAAACAATTCAAATCATTGAAATCATTCAAATTCTTTTTCTTTTAATCTAAAAATCCAGATCACGAATCCTTTTAGTTTAAAGTATTGGAATACCACCTTCAAATCTTCAAAAGGGATTCGAATAATACCCAGCTCTGATTTTTAATAGGTTTAATTTTTTATAAAAAAAAAAATCATATTTAAAACTACACTGCAATAATAAAAAAATGGAATAAAATTTGTAAAATACAAAAATATATTTATTATTAACTATATTAAGATACAAATTTTCATAGATTAATTGAAGGGTTATATATTTATGCATTTCAGTTATAAATTATAACTATGAAATAAATTGTTACAAATAATTACATTTTTTTTTGCTTTTTTGCAGCAGGTTCATCAGATATGCTCATTGCCGTCTTTTTATTTTTCTTACAAGCATACTTTTGTTCCAATTCTAATAAAAAAGAACCAAATTTCTGTGCTCGTTGTTTAATATTTCTTTCCATGTCTTTTTCTAGTTCATTCACTGGAAAAATAAAAACATTTTAGACTATGATTTGCAATTATCTTAAAATTTGTTATACAGGATGATTCATCTGAACTGGGCCAAATGCTATAGACTAGGCTGTCATGTAAACGATTACAAGTAGAATATAGTATATAACAAGTATAGCCTGGGAGATGCAACAGTCACCTGTTTTGTAAATGAGGTCATTGACAGAGTTAAACAGACCAGTGTAAAATGCTGAGGGGTGTGCGGTGTGCTGAGTTCTGGCAGTGCGATCATAGCAGCCTTTACTCTGTAGGAGTATGAATTATTTTGTAGTATAGTGCAGTATACACTAGTGGTACCTAGAAATCTTGGGTCGATTGCTATAATAAGATAGAGTGAAATATAAATAGCAAAATAATGTACGTGAAAGAAAGCGATATATTAATATTGATGCCAGGCACTTCATCATGTTAAGAGTTCTGCCCACGACTAAAAGTAGCTAAAGAGAAAAGTGACAACGGCGTAAGTTGAATCAGTTTCTTTTCAGCATATTATTTGTACATTTCTTTTCTCTTCTCTTCTACCTTACAACTGGCACAGAGGCATAACTATGACAGGTCAAACCGGGGCAGTGCTCCGAGGGCCGGGAGACCAAGGGCCTCAGCCAGCTCCTCGGTCATATCATTTTATTTTTTAAGTAAAGGTGAATAGGGGGACCATTTTTTACCCTGGGGCCCTATGACATCTAGTTATGCCACTGCATTGGCATCGACTCAATATTTTAAAATGCCACTACTGTATTATGTCATACATTTTCTGATTTAAATTATTTCACCAATAGTGTGTATTCTAGTAAAACTCCATGTTAACTAACTAAATAATAAGCAAACCAGATTTTAAAGAGAAGAAAGTTTAGTTCCCATCAGTTCGCCTAGTACCAGGGTTGAGTTAAAAAAAATTGCTGTGTAATTTGATGAATGTATATGTTTTGTTGAAGCAACTGCATGAAGACAAACAGCGCACACACTGTTTTTTCTTTAGTTGCCAGAACTGAATTATAATTTTAGATTTTGAACCGGCTTTGTGCAGTATAAAAGTCAAAATAACATATTTCATCACTAAATCAGTATCTTTACAAAAATTTTAATTTAACAGTTAATTTTGAGCTCACTGACTAAATTGTAAAACACTGCTTTGACTAAATGCTTCAAAATACAAAACATCTTTAGGCAGCCAATATTATTAATGCCAATCTCAAGCCTGAAGGGGAGGTAGTGTTTACTGGTGTTATCATAACCATGTCTCATAGACGACACATCAGTGGGGGCACCTCACATAGGTATTTTCTGTTTTATAGCTTTCTGCATGTTCTTAGATCTCTTGGTGAAGATTTCGTCATTTTATTTTGGCCAAATCCAGATTAATCACCCTGTACAGATACATAATATAAAATATAATATTAATAATAATGAAAGATGTCAGTATCCAGAGTCACTTTTGAGAAAGGGAACATAGAGCAAGTACATGTAGATTAGAACGAAATACAACAATTCAACCTAACTTCTATACAATACTCTGAGGAGATTAGTCCTCCAATCTCTTTAATAAAATTTCGAAAAAAAAACATTAATATTTTGGAAACTGTCCGACTTACAAGGTATTAATTTGTTACAATTTTGGTACAAACCTCAATTTTATTTATTTATTTATTTATTAAAAAGATCATGTTAATACACAAATTGTTTACATTCGTCAACAACAACAGAGACATTACCTAATATTTATATGTAAAATTATTGGTAGAAGTACATAAGTTGTGATTAAAACTCTAAATAGAAAATATACTAACAAAACTACACATAGAACAAACTACAGTTTAAAAATATATAGACACAAAGTATATAAAATAAAATAGATGCATTAATCAATGTGGAAATCATCATTTAATATTTCATTCAAAGAAGTTTTAATTCTTTCTTTGTATTGATTAGCGGGTAAGTATTTAATATGGTTTGGAAGTTTATTATATAGTTTAGATGCATAATAATTTGTAGAGAATTTGCTTTTGTTTACTCAATGAAACTCTATTTCAATCATTGTATTATTTCTCGAATCGTGGTGGTGAATATCATTATGATAGTTGAATAGATGAATATCGTCTCTTATCCATAGTAAACATTTCAGCACATACACAAGAGAAAGTGGGAATTTCTAATTCGATAAATTTTTGTTTTATATCTTCTTCGCGATACCATGATCCTGTGATAACTCTAATTGCACGCCGTTGAAGTTTACAAATTTGCTCGGCATGGGATAAATATCCCCAAGCTAATATTGCATAACACATATTAGAGTGGAATAAACTATAGTAAGCAGTTAGTATAACTGAACTGTCTACAACAGAGTACAAATTTCTCAAAACATAAATATTTTTGGAAAGTTTTTTTTAGTTGAGTTCTATGTGTTTCCCAAGAAAGCCTGGAGTCTAGGTGTATTCCAAGAAATTTAACTGACGACGGGTTATCAAAATACAATTTTTTAGTGTACATATGCATTTCATAGTTTTGCTTTCATTGAGGTGTAGTTGATTTACTGTAAACCATGAGGAGGCCTCTAATTGTGTTTTATTCATTAGATTTAAAAGCTCTCGTAAGTTGTTATGTTCATCCAGAGTAGTCGTATCATCTGCATATAAAATTAGATCACTATTTGGCAGGCAGTTTCATGTCATTATAGTGGACCATTTGTTGTCTGTTGGTTAGATGTGATTGAATAATTTTAGTGCTCAAGAGATTAAATCCATAAAAATTTAGTTTTTGAATTAGCGTATCACATGCTACACAATCAAAAGCCTTGCTCAGGTCACAGAATATTCCACCTATGTATGTTCCCACTTAACACACATTGCCACAACCACTTCATTGCCACTCACACTCTAGTAGATTTTGTGAGTGGCATAGTAAGCTGTGACTGCTATATGGTGGTTTAAACCCTTTTATCATGCATACATCACAGCCACTTTACTTTTCAGTGAAAATTTGAGACGTCGTCAAACACCACATCATTTTAATGCAAAGTTTTAATATGTGGAAATGACCAACGAGAAAAACATCCACAGTAAAGCTATGGTCTCATACTAAATTGTGAGTTCCAATATTCCACTGTAAAATCAATCACCTTGGAGTCATTTTCTCCCACTAAGTAGTGAGCCTCAACGTACAACTGAAAAATCTGTCACTTTTTAGTTATGGATGTTCTCACACGTAGTGAGTTTCATTGTAGGACTATAAAATCACCGACTTTCTAGTCTCATTATGCGATTATAAAGTCACTCACTTTATAATGTTGTTCTCTGGCTTTGTGATGACTTGCAAAATAAATAGTAGACACAATACACATTTCGTCAAAGGGGTGTGTGTGTGTGTGTGTGTGTGTGTGCGTGTGTGCGTGTGTGCGTGGGTGCGTGGGTGCGTGCGTGCGTAGGTGCGTGGGTGCGTGCGTGGGTGTGTGTGTGTGTGTGTTTTTTGAACTTTTAGATTAGGATATCTCAAAATTCTAACGTGATAGAGCAAAACTAAAAATAGATTCGAATTCAGCGTCGAAAAATACATAAGAAACGTATGGTCTGTCCCCAGATCCAGACAACTTTTTTTTTGTAAACCTGTGTTATTAATAAATGATAATGTAGTAATATTCGTGGTAGGCCTATAAGTATTTAAATATTTTGAATTTGTCCTCATTTTTTGTTTTCCACTTTTAAAGTATTGCCTCATTCGCATTGAAATAAAAAGATGCAAAGCGTTAGAAATTAAATTACGTTTATTTACCTAACAGAGAAATATAAAACGAACTGTATTGATACTACAGTAAAATTAGGTATTAACAGCAAAAGAGTCCCTTGTTGCATCAATTTTTCTTTGGAAACTGTGCTTATTTTCGATGAGATTACAGCAAGTGACCCTTGTGTTTCCGAGTCAAATATGACCAAAAATTGATTGACATCAAATAACAACAAAGCATGAAGTTCCCTTTTAAGTATTCGTAAGTTTTTTATTTAATTTTGTTTCAGTGTCACTATACTTATAGGTTCAATTTAAAAAAAATAATACTATGTACCAGCTGTCCCAAGTTAACATCAATAATTGAGAGTTGCATTCTATGAAATAAGTTTGCAGATTCATTTTATCCCTCTGTGCAAAGACGGATACTTTTCTAGTAAATTCTTTTAATTTGCCCATCAGAAAGTACTGTAATACTGTGAAGACGTAAGAAAGCAATTTGAACTTAAAAATAGACAGAGAGTGTATTATTAATATGCTTTTTGTGACTTCCGTGGAGGTTTCGTCGTTACAAGCCGACTTTTATATAAAATAAATAATTACATAAGTACTGATGTGTCAAAAGACCATAAAAAAATGTCATGTGCTCATGCTCTTTTGAGCATTAAAGTTAAAAACGAGTTAAGCGTATGGTGGAAAAATAAATAAATTGCGATTTTTTGATGTAAGTATCTAATTTTCATAAAATATTTTGTAGAGGAAATATTTTTTTATCGCTTTCAAATGTTATATTATTAAAGTTATAAACAATTATTTTCCACATACAAATTTTTTTCGTTGTGAGAAACTTGGATAGAAAATCTGGATGTGGAAGTAGTGATTCCTTGGTCAGCGGTATTTTTTTCCTAATATATATGGGGAGGTGAAAGATAGTATAGACTAACCTCTTCCTTTTGTGTGTACACTCTTTTGTGCACAATATATGTTTATTTGTTTATTAATTTTATTTATTTAAATTTGTTCCGGCTGCCAATGCATCAAAAATGAGGTACCGAAACACTTGTCTGTCGTCATTTTACTTCCACATCTAGTGTAAACTAAATTTTTCAAAACTTTTTATTCTTCAAATAGGCTTAGAATGTCATGAAACGTCGAGATTTTAAGTTTAAGCGAAAAAAAAAATTATGTCTGTCGGTCTGTCTGTAACTTTTTTTGTGCGCACGTTTACTCTGGAACCGTTTAAGATATTTACTTGAAATTTGGTACACATATGTACATTAACGAGATCTGGAAGTAGATTATATTTTCATCTTGTTCCGTCAATGGGTTGGGGGTAAATTGGGGTAAATAGGTAAATCAAGCAGGTAAGAGTCCATAAATTTGGTATTTAGTATATACAAGAGAAGCTAAGATCTCAAAAAAATTTTTGGCATTAACCACCCCCATTACCACCCCCACCACATTATTAAAGGGGATGAAAACAAATTGTGATCTAGTGCATGTACAATAACCAGAAACCTCAAAATATTTTTTTACTTCATCCACCCCCACTACCACTCTCCTATCATCACCCCCACTCCACTACCGATGTGGGGTATCATTTCATGGGTTCTTGGGGTAGAGGATTTCAAATATTATATTATTAAAGTTCCATAAACAATTATTTCCACATACAAAATTTTTTCGTTGTGAGTGACTTGGATAGAAAATCTGGATGTGGAAGTAGTGATTCCTTGGGCAGCGGTTTTTTCATACTTTTATGGGTCATTTAAAATGCAATTAAAAATCTGTAGATGATACTTTTTTTTCTGTGTTATTTGCATGATGTTTTTAACTTATTATTTTATTAAGAAAAAGTCATTGTTATTTGAACATAACTCGAAAAATAAATCAATAAAAGGCATAGTTTCACCCACTTTCGTTATAGTCTAGGAAATAGCGTGCAAATTCGACGACGAGTGGTTACCGTCTGCCAGTCGGTAATCGAAGAGACCATATAAGTACAAATTTTTTTTCTCTCGAACTTTTTTATTTTTAAATCGAATGATTATCGATATCTGTCCGCGTAGATAGTTGGTATATGTACTTCACATACTCCAATTACGCTGGCAGACGAAACTTCCGATCGGCGCGCGTTAACCGAAAATAGAAAAAAAAAAATTTAGTTTCTATTTTCGGTTAGCGCACGCGCCGGCCGGAAGTTTCGTCTGCCAGCGTAACTGGGGTATGTGAAGTACATATACTAACTACCTATGTGGACAGATATCGATAATCATTCGATTTAAAAATAAATGCCCCCCTCCCCTCCATATCCCCCCACCATACCAGAGAGAAAAAAATTTTGTGCTTATATGGTCTCTTCGATTACCGACTGGCAGACGGTAACCACTCGAATTTGCCTATTTCCTAGGCTATTATAGATTTATGCATTATTACACTATATTTCTTAAATTATACAAAAGAGGTAATTTTTAATGGTTTTTATTTTTTGCAAGTTAACAAATTATTACAAAGTTTTTTGTCTATTTATATTCAAAATTTTTATTTTCATTTTTTTTATGCGATTACCAAGACCGGAGATAATAAAAAAAAAAATAGTAGAAAATTCTAGTATTGCAACATACATTGTTTAAATTTTTATGAAGCTGGACTTCTCACTGCACTTGTTACCACATCGAAAATATATTAAAATAATAAAGCCGCGGCAGAAAAAAATTCTTAATCACCTTTTTTGATGCTGTCATAAAGTTTAGGTCAAACGCTCTGCTCTTTTCCCACTAATGTTTGCGTTAGTGTTTCCTAACTGTGACTAAAATATACCCTTTTTATTAAAATATGTAGGTATATTTACCCACATGAAATAATACAAGAGTAGCAGTAGTCTATGTTTTGGCTCTGACAGGTGTTAAATAAAATGGACATTTCGGACAGAACGCTTTTGTTATTTGCAGACGAAATGAATGATTTAAAAATATTTTTTCAATTTTCAAGGGAAACTTAATAAGTGTGTTTTCACGATTTTTAAATTATTATTCACAACAGAATCAAGTAGTCTAAATTTGTTTTTTAAACTATGCAATCATACTTGAAATCGCCTCCGAAATCAAAACATGTAAAAATACACAGGGTGTTTTTTTTTTCAAAGATGGAATCATTTCCGGGGAAACCAGAAGTGAACGAAACTTCTCAAATAATGAAAAATTGGACATTTTTAGTTTATATTAATTACCCCTGCCAAGTTTTAGTCTCATACTATGAAAACTCTGGAATCTATGGCTTTCCTAATGAATTCGTTGGTATGCCAATATTTTAACAATTTAATCTAACAGTAAGTAACATGTTATTACACAAATAATAAATTACTAATTTCCAACTTTCAAAAAAATTACAAAGCTGCAAGTAATTTGTGTTAGGAGAATGATAAATACAACCAATAAATATTATCTCCAGATATACTTTAATTTTAAATTGTAAAACCCAATGGTTAAATTCCATATTTTCAATTATGTTACTTTCAGTTGTGTTGATTATATAAATTATTACATCTCCGGATGCGACTAAACGAATTGTATACAAAATGTTTATACATTTATTTGAAAATCTCACAATCTAAAATGTCTTTAGTTATTCTAGTTTCGTTTAAACAAACAGCAATGGGTTGTATTTCTAGAACTGACCCTTTAGAAATAAATGGACAATTTACAAATTCCTTTCTTACATTGTTATGTTCCTCATAATAGTTTTATGGCCGGATACTTCTGGAGTGCCTGTCAATTTCTAATCTAATAAACTCTTTAGTAAACTGTTAACAAACTCTGGCCACGTTTGAATTTTTTTGTTAATTTGATTTTCTGGTACAAAGGATGTCTATTGTCTAATTCTGTATTGTTCATCGACTCATACTTCAGTTTATTTCCTCATTTCTCATTGAGTGTTGTTACTTAAAACAGATGAAATATCTAACATTTAAAACTTATATTATCACGCCTGAACTCAATCGCCGCAATAAAAAATATAGAAAAAATAAAAGCCCTTCAAAAAATTTCTTTCTTCATTGAGAACTATTAAAAAGTACGTACACTTCATGATTATTATGGTTTATTAAATTGTAGTAATGTGGATTCAAAAAAGGTACATCTCAAATCATTTTAATTTCCTTGCTTGATGATTTTTTTGATAAATATATATATTGGAGGCTGTGACTTGCCGAAAACTTTACGCATTGGAAAAAATAAAATATCACTATTTCGAAAAAAATGTGTGATAGTGATACTTTTCGAATGTTCAAACACAAATTCGTTTACTTGTATGCATTTTTTCGAAAATATGATCAATCCCATTTTTGATCAGAAATAGCGATTTTCACGATCTTATCCTTATAACTCTCTATAGTTTTGAATATAAATTCTGGAACTTTTCCAATACATTAACAAATGTATAAGGAATCCATTGAATATAGCTGAAATGTGGATAGGTGTAAAATTTACATTTTATTTTTATAATTTTTATTTAATTGGGGTGAGTGAAAAATTAATGAAACTTTTTTTTTATAAATACATTAATAAATACAATACAGTAAAGGCAGTTAAAAATTCGTGCGAGTGACGTCGCGACAGATCTGCTTCGTTACAGCGGCTATGTGTGGTGTCTGTGTATGCGTTCATAATTATATATTTTCTCTCCAGACTCACTATTTACCCTCCTATTCACTAAGAAAAATGTTAAAAATGTGTAATCAGAAAGTGTTAGAACTGCTAAGAATTTGTAGAGGTTCCATAGTGTGCATTTAACCGTGCTTGTGCTTGGCCGCTCAGGTGACAAAGTTACTTCACTTCACTTTTTTTCCAGGAATACCGTGGTTTTAGTGATAAATTTTATTAGGACATTTTTATTCAGAAACACGTGGTCTATCCAACTGTATTTTTTATTTTTTCATACCCTGACTTAATTTCAGAATTTTGAAAAAAATGGATACATTTTTTTTCACTTTTCTTTTATGTTCTGCATCCGAGCGGACTGTAAACTTTTCAGGATATTATTCTCTACACTTTCACGGACTCATTAAAAAAAATTATTCATTTTGCAAGTTTTTGGAGATTTCACTATAAAATTTTCTCTGTCGTCTGGACTAATAAAAAGATATGCTACACGGTAGTGGGAATGGTAGAGGGGGAAGTTGATGGCAAAAATTTTTAGAGGCTCTTGTACACATAAATCATAATTTTATTTCTTTATTCCCTTTAATAATGTGGTGGAGGTGGTAATGGGGGTGGTAGAGAGACAAAAAAAGTATTCAGGTCTTTTGTTCCTGTATACACATTAAATCACAATTTTATCTTTTTATCCTCTTAAATAACGGGGTGGGGGAAAAATTTTTGATACCTAGGTTCTTGTATACACGCTAAATCAAAATTTTATTTTTTCACCTCCTTCAATTATGGGGTGAGAGTAGTAGCGAGGGTGGCTAATGCCAAAAAGATGTTGAAACCTTGGCTTCTCGTATATACACTAAATCCCAATTTGATGGATTCTAACTTGCTTGCTTTACCTATTTAACCCCATTTTACCCAATTTACCCTCCAACCCTTCAACGGGATAAGATCAAAATACAATCTTGTTCCAAATATCGTTATAATACATAGGTGTACCAAATTTCAAGCCAATATCTTCAACTGTTCTAGGGAAATCGTGCGTACAAAAAAATGTTATAGGCAGATAGGCAGACATTTTTCTTGACTCACACTGAAAACCTAGGCGTTTCATGACATCCTATTAAAGCAAAAGAAAATTTAATTTTTTTACGATTACTGTACTTCCACTTCGCTACGTGGTGTCTAAGTAATAGGTATTCAGCAGTCATGGCGTTGTTCTCTTATACACGTCCAAATAGAATAAAACAATTCAAGTTAGCCCATCAAAATTTTATTTTTGTAGAGACCGTGTACTCTTAACAGGCAACCACGACAGATTACGTCATCCAGTTAGGTGCGCCATACAGCAGAGAGAACCCGACTGAAAATGCCGCTGCCTAGCGAATCACTACTTCCACATTCAAGTCTCTTACAACGAAAAAAAAAAAAAAAGTTGATACTGTAAGTACAATCCATTATGTGGATTATGAAAACAGGGTGATAGTGGAAGTGGCTGATCTCAAAATTTTTTTGAGAACTTGGCTTCTCGTACATACATTAAATCCCAATTTTATCGATTCTTACTTGCTCTACCTATTTACCCCCATTTACTCACCAACCCTTCAACGGAATAAGATCAAAACATAATCTATTTCCAGATCTCGTTTAATACACAGATGTACAATATTTTGAGTCAATATCATGAATGGTTCCCAGAGTAATCGGGCGCACAAAAGAAATTACAGATAGAATTTATTTGCTGAAACTTAAAATATCGACGTGTATGCCATTCTAAACCTATTTAAAAAAAAAACAATTTTTTCACCGTTAATATACGTCCACTAGACTACTAGTACAGGAAAATATTGAAACAAATGACCGTAACTCGAAGAAAATTTGTGCAGACTTTAAACTTTGGTTATAAGATAAGTTTAAAATAGGTCAAAGTTCACGAAACAAAAAAGTTTAGAAATTTGACGGATCCGCAGAAACCTATAGGGGGTAAAAAATGGGTATTTTTAATAAAAAAATATCGGTTTTTTTCTAATTTCTCGGGAAATATGGCATTTACAAAAAAATATTTCAAATACAAGTTGTTTCTGGAAAAATTATCTTTAATTTGGTGTTTTTAAATTAATTTTATAGCAATAATTAAACAAAATACGGCCATTTTCCGATGGGGGGATGGCGGATGGAGTTTGTTCTAAAAAAAAGTGTTTTAAAGGAACAAAATAAATTGAACATCTAGGTGATGCTATATATTAACGAAAAACAGGATTTTTTGAAGAAAAATTAATTACTGAGCAATTACAATAACAAAATGCCGACATTTTGTTAACAAAAATGTGAAGACGCACATTGAATCGGCCATAACTTCTTTATTTTTTGTGATGTAGAAACAAACAAAAATCATTTTAAAGATTAATTAATTACCTTTAATTTTTTTAAATACTTCATCCTAAAAACGGTTGGATGCCATCTATAAAATTAAATATCTCCGAAACAATCAACCCTACAAAAATATCAATATAAACAAAACAAAATTCTCAGTTTATAAGCTTAATTTTTGATGTCCACTATATTTTCTCTTAAACTAATATTTATTGAAATATTTGCAGAGAAACAAGAATGTTACGTTTTTTCTAAAATCCCTTTACAGTTTATAATGCAATTTTTTTTTCTAAAGCATCAGCTCTAAGTCGATAAAAACATTCGAGCGTGTAGGGTCACACTATACTATATTAACGAAAAATAGTATATGGGATTATATTTTTTTCATTACTGGCTACTTACATTAACAAAATTGCGACGTTTTTATATAAAAAAAAAAATGTGGAAGAGTACATTGTTTTTGTCATAACTTCCTTGTTTTTACGCTATAAAAATAAGAAAAAAATCATTTGAAAGCTTAATTAATAATTTTTCATTTTGGTTATTAGCGTTTTTGGCGTAAGTGCCATAGTTTCTGAGATATTTATCATTGAAACTAAACATTTCGTCTTATAAACGTTCGGATACCACCTTTAGACTTGACTCTCTGAAAGCATTAACTCTACAAAAATTAGAAGAAAACGAAATTCATCCTGAATTTAGTAGCTTTCTTATTGGTCTGTAGCATGTTTTGCTCAATGTAATACCGTTATTTAACGAAAAAGCATTTGAAATACCACTTCTTCAAGCTAAAATCACAAATTTTCTAGTAGTTATTAGGTTATATCAATTTATAAAAGTTGCATAGGTTCTTTTCTTCTTAAAATTTAATTATCTCTCAGCTATAATGTTTTTGTTTTTTTTTTAGGTGCCACCCCCTATAAATTAGCAAGCCTTCGCATAATATCGAAACTTCTTTTTTTTATGCATTTACTATTAAGCTGCCAAAAATGAACGAGATCTAATTCATATCACATTATTCTGAAGTTAAAACCTCTAGTATTTCGGTTAATTATTGCTATAAAATTAAATTAAAAAACACCAAATTAAAGATGATTTTGTCAGAAATAACTTGTATTTGAACTATTTTTTGTAAATTTCGAGAAAGTAAAGACAAATCGATTTTTTAAACTTGTTTGTTTCGTGAACTTTGGCCTATTCTGATTCTATAAGGGTATGCACAAATTTTTTTAGAGTTAAGGTAAAGTTTTCCTGTACTATATGTGGCTGTAGAAGTAATACGAACTTATACTGCCGTCCTAAGCCAAAAAGACGTATCTCAAGTTTTGGCCGAAATGCATATTTTTATACCTTAAGATAGCTGGAGCTATTTTCTATATATTTCCATAGCGAAATAAACGTATTTCAATCGTTAAGTATTTTTAAAGTGCTAACAAAGTTTGACGTATCTAAAAAAATATGAAAAAACCTAAGCGATTTAGCCAATTAGACGTATCTCATTGTAAAAAAAAAAACTAGTAACCTAATTAATATAAATTCATAACTACACCACTATTAACCTCTACATTAGTACAACTACAAAAAAGAATATTAGTAAATATTTGAAAATATTGACGCGATTTCGAAAATTCAAAACATGCCTTATATCTCAAAACAGTGAAACCTTGAGATACGTCTTTTTGGCGTAGGAGGGCAGTATAGTCATCATGAACAATGTCTATCTATCCTTATTACACGTAAATCATCATTCTGTATAATAATTGTTTAATATTTCTCCATGAAAATTTTAGCACCAGAATTAATACCAATTAAGTATATTATTATTGAATCCTGAATGCAAAAAATCACAAACCTAATTTAGGAACATGGAAACATCAATTTAGTACAACAAATGGAGAAACTCAATGTATTTTATATTTTGTTCTCATTGTAAATTCTCTCTCTTATGATATAAATGTGTATATATTTTATCGCTCTATTTTAAATTCTGTATTACAATTCAAAACACATTTTAAGATGCTAGCACTGTACCACATAATTTATAATTCTTAGTAGGTATATATAAATTTTTTAATTTAGAAAAAATGTTCTAATACTTGTTAAAAAATTGATTCGAATAAAGAGCTTTCATTCATTGATTGTGACTTCATAAGTATTTAAGAGGAAATAAGAATCGAAAGTTATCGAGCCATTGCAACGATGCCAAATATCGGGCTATGTAACGCGCGATGAATATCAGCTGTATAAGAGCCCTGGATATACAGGAACAGCGCCGCCTGACTCAGTAGTGCTGAACTAAAAGTGTATCTCGGAACATGAAAATATGACTTTTTGAAGCCCACTCCACAATTTTGTAGGAAGGAAGCTAACATGCTTTCTGGCCATTTAGTGATGATATACACGGGGGTACGTTGATGAGCCCGACCCCGGGCTGCACAACGTCAAATCGGGCTACACTACAACCGCTCAGTGTATGAAACGGGCCTGTATATGACCATGCATATCTCTATATATATATATATATATATATATATATATTTTGACGATACATACGTTGCTACCTCCAAAGTAGATACTAACACGACGTTGTCACCTCATATATAACGTTGCCACCTCCGTTTTCGGAGGTGACAACGTTATGCTTTGTTTTGCACTGTATAGCATCATAGAAGGCATAAGGGGCCTAAATTAAAATTTTCGTCTGGAGGTGACAAGTTACACCCCATACTCACAAATTTAATTTTTAGTTCAGCTATAGATCGGTGGCGCTAGTGTCGCCCTCATTCGTACAACCGACAATACGTTGTTACCTCCGCTTCTATATATTACTTTTTGTAGTATAAACTCTACGCTGTGACCTCCAAATATTGGCAACGTCGCGTTATAATCTTAGCCATTCTCTCCGTTTATATTTATTACATCTACAATATGATTTTGCCCGAACTATGTTACCTGCATATTTACAGTTCATTTGGGTATAACGTTATTTCCATGGCAATTTTTTAACTTTCAGTATTTTAAATTTTATGAAAGTCGAATAGTTGCATGTAAATTGTGTATTGAAATTAAAAATATACTATATTATTCAATATTATAAGGAAAGTGAAGTTCTCCATGTGATACAATTTTAATTTTTATTGGAAAATCACCACTTCCACATCCAGATTTTCTATCCAATAATGATGGGGGTGGGGATAATAATGGTGGTGCTAAAAAATTTTTGCATTTCCGGGACGAAAATTGTTACTGTACTTCCTCTTAGGCGGAACTAAAGTGCCACATTTACTACCTTGGGATTTAAAAACAAATTAATCCCGCTCTCATAGCAATCACCATCAAAAATGAAATTTGAGAAACGTCAATTTAATATTTTTCTCTAACGTCAAAGTTTTTAACTGTCAGTGACAAAATTGACATTAATAATAAATCAGTGATATCCCTATTCAAACAATTCTTATTGAAAGATTACTTCCTGAAGTGCAAAAGATAGCGATAGCGTCCAGAAATACCGGTTACAAACTTTGGAGCAGTTTCCACATACAAAAATATGAAAACAAGTTCTTAAAAACATATGTCCGCAAATGCTTCCTAATTGAGCTATGACCCTTTAAATATGGTACCCGAAAACTGGTATTCCACCATTTTTTTTTTTTTTCAATTAACTAATGGCAATGAAAATTAATTACAATGAGGTTATTGTGGCTATTACTTAATTGTTACCTGAAAGCTTGAAGCAAGCCTACTACGAGATGTTTTATTCAAATCGTGTTTTCAACGGTTCTCCATCAAACTAATTACAACGATTTTTCTCAAGAATGGTTGGTCCTACGACTAAAAGGGGACCTTTTTTGTGTTTTCTTAATTAGTGAATGATAAAATATTAAATATTTATTTATTATATCTATTTTATGTATATATTTATAATTATCTAATTAAATTTATTTTTGAGAACATTGCATAAAACGTTACTTATCTGAAGATTTTATTTAATTTCAAATAATTTTTGAATTTCGTTTACGGCATATAATACGTTAAATTCTATAAATAATTTTTTTTGCTGTTGAAAATTTCACTTTCATTGAAACCAAAATGACACTAGCAATCAGTAACTTTTTTAGTTTTTATCAGATTTCAACAAAATTTTCCTCAAAAGTAAAACATATAGGATCTACTTATGACCAAAAAACATTTCCCCACACATAAATACCCCTAAATAAATACGAAGCCACCTGCGATACCAAGATAAACTGAAAAAATCAAAAGAATATACAGGGAACTGGGAACTGCATCGATCGATATAGGGAAAAGTACGCACCAGAAAATGTGGAAAATTTAAGGAATTACTAATGTCAGTATGGACAATCCAAAAAAGATAATTACAAGCATTTGGCACTTCCGCTTATACCGGAAGTCGACACCAACTTGCTTATTTTTAACCCTACATATTTCGAAGTTTTCGAGTCGAGAATATGTAGCAAATTCTATCCCTAAACTCAGCCGTTTCAGAGATATTTGACATTTTATAAAATGTTAACTATCTCTGAAACGGTTAGGTTTAGGGATAGAGTACGTGTTTTGACATTAGCCACCCCCAGTACCACCCCCACCACATTATTAAAGGGGATGAAAAAAATTGTGATTTAGTGTGTGCACAAGAACCAGAAACCTCAAAATATTTTTTTACTTCATCCACCCCCGCTACCACCCCTCTATCACTACTCCCATCCCACCACCGATGTGGAGTATCGTTTTATGGGTTTTTTGGGTAGAGGATTTCAAATATTATATTATTAAAGTTCCATAAACAACTATTTCCACATACAAAATATATATATATATATATATATATATATATATATATATATATATGTATATATGTATATATATACATATATATATACATATATATATATATATATATATGTATATATATATATATATGTATATGTATATATATATATACTCATGAAACTATATGGGTCACGTGCGCGTGACGTCACAGTCTCAGACCTTAGGAAAAACAAACTGAAATTCTTTAACTGTCAAATGGCAACTGATTGAACTTTTCGTAATATTATTGTTTCTATGTATATTATACATACAACATGACAAGTTTTTGGTTTATTATTAATTGTGGAAGTTTGAAAATCCGAAACAATGCCAATTTTTATAAGATAACCTCCATTTACAACCAGAAGACTGGTTAAAAGACTGCAACTGATTTCAAACAATTAAAAGAAATGATTTTACAAGCGTCTTCCAAGGATTTTATTAGTGGTACGTATTGCATATTAATGTAAGAATCTGATTTTTAACGTGGGTTTATGTTGTAGGAAAAACAGCCGTATTACAAGACCATGATGATATGTCCAGTTGGACATCCTCTCTCAATAAGGGATATAATTTAAAACCCATATGTGAAACTGAAACTGCTTATGATAATAATTACTTCTGCTCAAACAAGTTCATGGTATAGAAAATTAACATTTTATATTGGTCTGTCAGTATTTTTAAAAATTATTTTTTGTTTAAATTTTAGTTAAGCGAAGGTGTGGAGTGGAGCTGTACCAAGAGAGAGAAAAGTGCAATGGCAGAAATTGTTTTAAAGAAGAAAATTTGCAGGCTTCATAAAGATATTTTATGAAGTACATAAATTAAGAAAACTGAATGTTGGACTATTGAACATTGAAGAAGTATAAAATTAAAACTTTGAAGTGGTCTAAGTTCAGTGAACATATAAACAAATTCTAAATGGGCTATGAGTGTTGAATTGTAGCTATAAAGGCCCTTTTTGTTATATATAAACTATGAATGTTACTTTTATTGCTTAGATAGATATTAATATAAAGTATACACGTTATGTTACAATCATTTATTTTTTCTTACAATATAAATTATAACTCTTCTCGATTATCCTTAGAAGGATAATCGAGAAGAACTAATAGACCTTGGATAATAAATTATTTAATTAGTAAAGATATTTTGTTTTGCTTTCAGTTACATGCACGTACCTAAGAACAAGTTCAATGTAATTAACTATTTCAATTTACTATAACAATATATAGTAGTAGAGTGATAAATAAAACATAATAAAAAGGGAATATTTAATAAAATAATAATGAACAAATGACACATAAAATTATAAGACATATATTACATAACAATATATGAAAAATAAAATTCTTACAGAAATTACAATGGATTATATAGTCCAAACTATAGATAGGTACATTATAGACGAGGGGTTAACTGATTGAAGAAATTATGTACGTCTTATTAGATAGGTACCTCAAATAGTTTATAGCACCTCAATCTTCATTGCTTAATTTATATGGTGTCTTTTTAAAAAAATTTACAGCGGTTAATACCTCGACCATAGCCATATTTACTGTTAAAAAACTAAAAGGAAATACTTCTTGTCGCTAAGTAGTGAACATGTTTTGTCTAGACTAGCAACATATTCAAAGTAAGTACTAAGGAACCATCTGAATCTGCAATAGTCCAAGGAGACAATTGCTTTTGTTCACGATGCTACGAGTTTATAACTTGAAAAATTAATTTGTACGTTAGCAATTATTTATAAAGCAACATTTAATTAGGCAAGTATATATATGGAAAGAATGGTTGATCACTGATAACAATTCTTACCTTTGCAACAAGCTTTTATCCTGTAAATTTCTTGCAGAGTACTTCTTTCACCTAACCAACAGCTTCAAGACTTTTGAATGGTTTGAACTCATCCTTCAGTCATCCTTCCGTCTATGCAAACCAAGTAATTCGCAGTATCCATATGTGTAATATTTGGAAATACATCAATATTTATTTTAAAGCATTTTTTTCTCAAAATATTAGGATTTAATTCGATGGCAGCAGTATACCTAACCTTTACATCATGCGACAATTTTGCAAAATACGAACTAACTCTGATCCTGATGAACAAAATTGCGGATATAAAAGTATTAAGAATAGTTGTAGATGTTAAATAATCCAACATTAAACTTTTAAATGGCACACACCCAGCAAAATTCACTTTAAAGAAAAACATTATGATTCAATAACAGCTGTTTGTTTTTCCTAAGGTCTCAAAATCTGTGACGTCGGCGCACGCGACCCATAGGTATAAGTATCTATGGTGAGTTGTTTCATTCTCTTTTAGAGCCTTTGTTCCGCTCGCTGAAGGTGATGGTTGATTCATAATGTTACATTTTATTCCTTCATAAGATTTATCACAGACTATATTTAAATAGAAGAAATAGAAAACATACATATCTCACAATTTATTATTAACAATTAAATAGAAGAATCACTCTATTGTTTTTTATGTATTCAAATAGATATTGAGATGTTTTTGTTTTATTTGCATTTAAAGAAACCATATGTGCAAATTACACTTCATTCTGCCTTGAATTTGAAGTTACCGCCTGTAATAATAACAGCTATTGTCAGTTTCCGCACTTTTCTAAATTCACCGCTGGACGCATTGGTAGATAAAATTCGAAGCTGATTGGCGAATCCTCTAATAATTAAAAATTTCTATTTTTAGGAGACTGATGAACATTTTGTATGTTGTTAGTTCCAGGATCAAGTTGTAGTCCCTCGATGGATGAAGCAAAGGAACCTGTAAGTTTTGTGTTATAGTTAATATAAGAACAGTATCATTTATTGTAATTCTGTTCGGCAATCTGAAACTTTTTAACACTTTTGCTGCCACAAAAACCTTCCACACAAGTCATATATATCACAATTTATTATTATAAAAGAGTTGCAGTCGGGCGTAGCCGACCACGAAAACCTATTTGATTAATATTTTGCCGAATGCGGCACCCACCAGATATATACTAAGAATTTTTGTTTCCTATGTCATCATATTCTCGTTCAAATAGGTATTCAGTTTTATTAAAAATTCCTTAATAAAATTTGAAAATAAAATCGATGTTACCTAATCTATCTTTCGTTCTAACCTAGAAACACACTAATGATGTATGTTTGATACCTAGCACGTTTGTACTTTTCTATGTTTAATCATAAATCTTCATAACATTTTGCTCTAAGATTGTAACAAAACGTAGTTTATATAAAACATAAACAGTTTATGCACCTCTGGCTCTAGCGGTCACTACTATGGCTATGGTTTTAAGTTCAATATTTACTAACTTTTCAAGTCACCTGTATATCCCATATTTCTTTTGACAATTCCAATAATGTTTTTCTACTAAGCAGACGTTTTTATCAAGAATAACTTTTCGTCGTAAAATCGGAAATAAAAAAGTTTTTCCTTTCGTCAAATCAGTCAATGTTTGCCTAATATTTAAAAAAAAAGCAATCGATTGTTGTCAACTTATCATGTTTATTATATAGATAAATGAAAAATCAACAAGGTGAAAGAAGAACTTAGCTAAAGCGATCGCGAAGGAGGTTAGCGCTTGTTGAGAAAAAGAAAATACGTGGGCAACTGGGACACACAGATGGGGCAGAAAAATGTCATCAGCTCTTGGACTTATGAGGTTAGCTTGATCTATATTGTATATGACAACTTATTTTAATAAATACCACCTAAATGATTAAGAATTTCATTCCATTTGATTTTGGCAAAAAAATAATAAATGATTGAAAACTTTATTTATGTAGGAGTATTCAATTAATAGTGATTGATTCGATTTACAATATGCTTATTATAGTAAATATTAATTGTTCATTATATAACCGCTTAGATTATGTCACTAATTGGCGTCCATTTGAGTTGTTTAATGAGTTCTATTTTACCACTGAGTTCTGTAATGAAACTCGTTATACAACTCATTTTTTATTTGGAACAAGAACAAGAAACAAGACAATTGCAAAGGGTATAGCCGGAAAAGTTAGGGAAATGTGCCCCCGCACTTACTTAGTTAAAATGGCTTCCAGATGATGCAGTTTATAGAGTATATTACACGGTAAAAATTTTAACCCGCTACTACCCCTACGAAGGTGGAAAAAAAATAATATGTCTTTAATTATTATATATTTTTTTTCGGTTTCTATGCAACCGATCGATTTGAAATTTGGCACGAGTATTGCTTGCGTGGAAATAACTTACTCCAAAAAATAAGGTCATTTTATGACCATTTTAACCATCGGAAAAAAAATATAAATTTTTTTTAGAGGACAAAAGGGTGGCTACCCTTCTATGATATATTATGTCTTGACACTTCGTGATTATCATACTAAATTATCAGATTTTTTGCTGTGGTGGAACAATATGGAAAAAAATAAAATTGGGTAAAATAAAATATTTACACATGCCTCTTAGTTGTAACAGTTAATATTTATAGCCTTACAAGGTATTGTTGCATATCTACAACCGACCGTGGGTGCCAGGTGCGATGTTGCCAAGTCTACTTTTTCCCCATACGTACGGAAATTCGGCACAATCTGGCAATACCACTTCTGGAGGTCCCAGGGGCGAAGTATTAACTCTCTAGGACCTTGGGGAAATGTTTAGCAACGAATGATGTTCATTGTAATAACTGTCGCATTACGACATCTAAAAAACGACGTACTGAACCAGATGAAGAAAGTGAGGGAACGATCGAAGAAGACCAGCCTTTTGTGCCTTCGACATCTTCTAGCACTACGACTAGTGACTCTGACGAAATAACGGAATTACCATTGCAAAGACTCGTTGCTACACATAAATACTGTTGCATATGTGATGATAAAGAACTGACCGTAATATCCGCTAATGTGATGTGTGTAATGGAAAGAAACAAATATACATCCCCGAGGCAATCGTTGCTGTAAAATACAGTTGATTAAACATCGCTTTTTTGAAGACGATATTACACATCTGGAACCATATGCCAATTGTAGCTCGATTCCTAGATCGGATTTATGCATTCTATTAAATTCCTTAACCCCAATAACAAATCTAAAAAACTCTACAAACCACTGCGGTTTATCAGAGAAGCAATTATAACCATTTACAGGCTTAACGGTAGATGCCATTTACGAATTAAAGTCACTGTTGGAAAATTCCAGTACAAGAACTTCTTCTGTCCTTGTTTTTCTATTAAAACTGAAAACGGGTAGTAATAATGGTAACAGAATGACCTATTATTAAATTGTTCGATATGGTGCCAGCGTGCAGCGCACTTGCTAGGAAGCTGAACAAATTGACCATCCTCAGAATGGTATCATTGGTATATTATTAAGGTTTTAATTAATAACCATTACCCTGTAGAGCCTTTTAGAGTTGTTATGTTATTGGGGTTAAGGAATTTAATAGAATGCATAAATCCGATCTAGTAATCGAGCTACAATTGGCATATGGTTCCAGATGTGCAACGTCTTCATAAAAACGATGTTTAATCAAATGTAGACACATTTCGCGCCCAGGGCGACTTTACACATAGACTACGGATAGTATGTTAAACCACAAAGGTTATAAAAACAAAGGCATATTAGGAAGCAATATCACAAGTCAGGATAAGTATTGACAAACGACAACTAATGTTAAACAACTGTACCATACTGAGATAAAAAAAAATTATCCATCTGCGTAGCTGGCTGATGGAACCCATCCAAGGCCAAAAATGAGGGGGAAAAAAACAAATGTATTTTACAGCGACGATTACCTCGGGGGATGTATATTTGTTTGTTTCGATAGCACTATAGTCTCGCAGTAGTGGGTATTACGGTCAGTTCTTTACCATCACCACATATGCAACAGTATTTATGTGTAGCAACGAGTCTTTGCAATGGTAGTTCCATTATTTCATCAGTCACTAATCGTAGTGCTAGAAGATGTCGATGGCGCAAAAGGCTGGTCTTCTTCGATCGTTCCCTCACTGTCTTCATCTGGTTCAGTAAGTCATTTTTCAGATGTCGTAATGCGACAGTAATTACAAAGAACATCATTCGTTGCTAAACATTTCTCCAAGCTCCTAGAGAGTTAATACTTCGCCCCTGGGGGGTGAACCCTGGAACCTCCAGAAGTGGTATTGCCAGATTGTGTCGAATTTCCGTACGTCTGGGAAAAAAGTAGACTTGGCAACATCGCACTGGCACCCGCGGTCGGTTGTATATTTGCAACAATGTCTTGTAAGGCTATAAGTATTAACTGTTACAGCTAAGAGCATGTGTAAATATTTTATTTTACCCAATTTTATTTTTTTCCATATTGTTCCACCACAGCAAAAAATCTGACAATTTAGTATAATAATCACGAAGTGTCAAGACATAATATATAATAGAATGGTGATTGTACCACGAAGGGTAGCCACCCTTTTGTCCTCTAAAAAAAATTTATATATTTTTTTCCGATGGTTAAAATGGTCCTAAAATGACCTTATTTTTTGGAGTAAGTTATCTCCACGCAAGCAATACTCGTGCCAAATTTCAAATCGATCGGTTGGATAGAAACCGAAAAAAAATATATAATAATTAAAGACATATTATTTTTTTTCCACCTTCGTAGGGGTAGTAGCGGGTTAAAATTTTTACCGTGTAATATACTCTATAAACTGCATCATCTGGAAGCCATTTTAACTAAGTAAGTGCGGGGGCACATTTCCCTAACTTTTCCGGCTATACCCTTTCTTTAAACTAAAAGCAACTACTACAACTATTTATTATAAATATATTAACAACAAATTTCTGCATCCTTTTACTTTCATTTTGCATCAAAATGTTCAAATTTGACATTTAAATAATTATAACATTAAATGTTAACAAATTTTGTTAAAATTGACTTAGTCTTAGCAAATGCCAAATCAGATTTTTTTTTGTAAAAAATCGATTTTTATTACTTTTTTCTTATTTAAACCGTTGTAGATAAAATGTACATTACATCTGGACTAAAGCATATTACATCACTTATGTGGTTTCCGCATCGAGGTCTATACATATTCCCCGTACTCATGATTGTAATGATACTCTTACCCCCCTGATGATGTAAATAGCAATTACGTATTTTATGTTTCAAAATCTTGTTGCCTGACAATAAAAATGTGCAAGTTTAACATGAGAAACTGCCTCAATTGCTGAGCTTAGGAAGCTACATCATAGTTTTCAGCCCAATGCTAATTTGATTTTGTCAAGTGGAACAGAACTAACAGAAATTTTATTCAGTAAATTTTAACAACGCTGATTACAACTTATTGCCACGTGCTGGAGAGAGCGTGCAGGTTTTCTTTTCTACTGCTCAAAATATGAAATTTAAAATGCTCAGCAGCTACTTCATGACTAAATACTTTCCAACTATTGAGTATTTTTTATTTAAATGAAGCCAGTTTAAGTTTCATAATAAAATAGATCAAAGGGTCTTGCCGGTTAAGTATATGGAATTGGGCCCAGCGGCTTATTGGGCCATTCATTCACATGAATGTTGCTTATGACCAGGAATGCTTAATAAAATATATATAATAAACCTCTATCCCCTATATTAGCAGAGTTATGGGGGTAACAACCCTAAACTTTAAAATTAATTTTTTTCAAAGCTATTGAAGATAATTAATTGAAATTAATAGGAGACGTTGACATAAAATAGCTTTATATTTTACATTTTTTTTACATTCCTATTACGTCATTTAGTATATAAAAAAATAATTAAATTTTTGAGGTTTGATTTGATTTTTGAGTTTTTATATCAACCCCTCGAGTGACACCTAACAAAAAAATATATATTATTTAACACTAACATAATTATCGTGTGTGAAAATTACTTCAAGGTCAAATTGGGACAAGATGATTAAAAATATAAATCTAGGTAATGAACACAGGCACACAAAAAAAAATTAAGTGCGAAGCCACTTAATTCCTACTCATTTGGAAGCCAATAATCAAAAAAATATACTATTACTTTTAGCTTGGCTCTCAATTATTTTTTTGCTTCAGAAGTATTGATTTTATTAGACAATATGGTTAGACCATTTTAATTAATCCATAGAAATATCTCCTCAAGAAAGGAGATTAGCGAAAAATGTTTCAGACAAAAGTTGTTCCATTCAGAGAGGGACATCTTTTGGGCAGAACAATTTTCCACCACCCACCAGTGATAAGTGGGGGTCGGGGTAACTTTTGAATTTTTAATGGCACTCTCAATTTTTGATTGCGTATTCTGATTCTACGAAAAAAATTGCATAACTTTTGTACCAAACATTTTTTTCTCCCACCCACTCTGATCAGCGGCGATGACGATGTAACTTTCGATTCTTCAAAATCCTGGAGGCGAACATCTCTGAACTAGGGCATTTTTAGGAAAAATGTTTCAAACAAAAGATGCCCCTCTCTGAACTAAACAACTTTTGTTTGAAACATTTTACCTAAAAATGACCTAGTTCAGAGATGCTCCCCCCTGCAGGTTTTTGAAAATTCGAAAGATACACCTCCGTCACCGCTCATCAGGATGGGGGGGGGGGAATGTTTGGTACAAAAGTTATGTAATTTTTTTCGTAGAATCAGAATATGCGATCAAAAGTGGAGAGTGCCATTAAAAATTCAAAAGTTACCCCCACCCCAAACTCATCAGGGGTGGGAGGTGGAAAATTATTCTACCCAAAAGATGCCCCCCTCTGAACGGAACAACTTTTGTCTGAAACATGTTTCGCTAGTGTCCCTTCTTGAGGAGATATTACTGTGGATTAATTAAAATGGCCTAACCATTGTCTAATAAAATCAATACTTGAAATAATTGAAAGCCAAGCTAAAAGTAGTAGCATATTTTTTGATTATTAGCTTCCAAATGAGTAGGAATTAAGTGGCCTAGACCTTCGCACTTAATTTTTTTTGTGTGCCTGTGTTCATTATCTAGCTTTATATTTTTAAGCATCTTGTCCCAATTTGACCTTGAAGTAATTTTCACACATGATAATTATGTTAGTGTTAAATAATATATATTTTTTCGGTAGGTATCACTCGAGGGGTTGATATAAAAACAGCACCCTCAAAAATTTAATTGTTTTTTTTTTATATATACTAAATGACGTAATAGGAATGTAAAAAAAATATAAAATATAAAGCTATTTTATGTCAACGTCTCCTATTAATTTCAATTAATTATCTTCAATAGTTTTGAAAAAAATTAATTTTAAAGTTTAGGGTTGTTACCCCTTATAATTCTGCTAATATAGGGGATAGAGGTTTAATATATATTTTATTGAGCATTCCTGGTCATAAGCAACATTCATGTGAATGAATGGCCCAATAAGCCGCTGGGCCCAATTCCATATACTTAACCAGCGAGACCCTTTGATTGTGATATTAATATTTTTTACAGGTTGAGAAGGAAGCAGAATAAGAAACCGCTGCCCAAGGAATCCCTACTTCCACATTCAGATTTTCTATCCAAGTCACTCACAACGAAAAAATTTTGTATGTGGAAATAATTGTTTATGGAACTTTAATAATATGATATTTGAAATCCTCTACCCCAAAAACCCATAAAACGATACCCCACATCGGTAGTGGGGTGGGGGTGGTGACAGGGGGTGGTAGTGGGAGTGGATGAAGTAAAAAATATTTTGAGGTTTCTGGTTCTTGTACACACACTAAATCACATTTTTTTCATCCCCTTTAATAATGGGGTGGGGGGTGGTAATGGGGGTGGCTAATGCCAAAATTTTTTTTTGAGACCTTAGCTTCTTTTGTATATACTAAATACCAATTTTATGGGCTCTTACCTGCTTGATTTACCTATTTACCCCAAATTTACCCCCCACCCTTCGACGGAACAAGATGAAAATATAATCTAGTTCTAGATCTCGTTAAAGTACATATGTGTACCAAATTTCAAGTCAATATCTCAAACGGTTCCAGAGTAAACATGCGCACAAAAAAAAGTTAGACAGACAGACCGACAGAGATTTTTTTTTTTCGCTCAAACTTAAAATCTCGACATTTCATGACATTCTAAGCCTATTTGAACAATAAAAATTTTTAAACATTTTTTTGTCGTTATTATACTTCCACTGGATGTGGAAGTAACTGTTTATAGACTGTTTAAAACTATTAAGTAAATTGTTTAAAAATGCTGTAAAAACTTTTCTGGTTGAGCATTATTTTTATTCTATAACTGACTTTTCTGCATTCTGCAATATACTGATAATAGTTTGTTTCTATAAAAATGTGTTCGTTACTTATTATACTCTTCGCAAATACGAAAACGAAGAGTATATTTGATCGGCACATTTCTAAAACCATAAATATCGCTCGCAGACAAAAAATTTTCATATCATTGTATTAGTGAACGAATTCTGAACAACTTTCAAAATATCCGTCTTTCCGTCCGTCCGTCACGTTTCTTGTAAGCACGATAACTCAAGAAAGAAAAATCCGATTGTACAGAAATTTGGACAGTAAGTTAGTGTTAGCTAGAGGAAGAACCTTATTGTTTTTAAACAAAATCGATCAGTAAATAAAAATGTTATTAATGATTTAAATTTGAAAACAATTTTTTATTTTTATGTTTTTGAAATTGAATAGAAATCTGATGAAATATTTTATTTTAATATATAAATATTTATACATTTTACAAATATACATTTCATAATATAATATACAACCGTGGAAATATGATTTTAGCTCGTCTCTTATAATGTAAAAATTTACGTTTTTTTACGTGTTAGGTGGTGGTGTAGTTCTTACGCTTTTGATTCGGGATCCAAGGGTCCCAGGTATAGTTTTTTTATTTTTACTTTATTTTACACTGAGTCTTTTACCAACTAAGTTCGTACTATAAAATTAAAAATATCTAAAACTTACATTATTTACAAACAACTGCGAAGAGTATCCTATAGAATGTGTAACAATTATATAAAAAGTTCTGCGAAGAGTACGTTTTTAGATTTTTATATTTTCAATTTAATAATTGTATTGTTTGTAATTTATATTGTAACTTTATACTGACTTTACCTCACTTAATTTTGTTTGTATTTGACTTGTTCTTTGTTATTTTCTTGTATGATTTAACGGACAATAAAGATTATTATTATTAAAGAGAATTTTTTTTTTTAGTTTTATTTGCTTAATTTATTTTTATTACCCTTAATATCTTACTGACTTTCAGTTGTATTATAATATATAATTACAATATACATAGAGCGTGTTGGGTATTGCCATATTTCATCGTCAAAGTTTGTTTTCTAGGATGTCGCCTCCTTTGAGCGTTTTAAGTGCACACCATGGCATGTAGCATGTACGTTCAATTAAATGTACAACACAAATTTGATATTCATAAGTAATGAAAATTTAGCCTATTTTTTCAAAACTTAGCATATATTTTCTAGGAAAACTATATATTAAATTGGCCCTTATATTTTTTATCTATTATCTTTATTCACATTCACAATAAGATTTTCAGGTGGAGAAATTGAAGAAATGATTCTTACAGAACTATAATAATTGAAAGAGTTTGGTAAAATTTAAAAAAAGAGGTTATGTTTGAATCTGGAGTTCAATTATATAAAAATTTGTTATTATTGTGTAGATCTACAGTGTGTCCCAAAATAAGTGAAAAGAGGTACCTATAACTAAATCGCAAAAAAATTTCAAGTTGAAATTTGATGTTCTATGGACAGACAGACAGACCTTCTTGATTAGAATGATTTCTGACAAATTTTAATTTTTGAAAAATCAGGTACCGCTTGATAGGAGAGATTTATTTATTTTCTGTGTAGGAAAATATTCTTTCTACGTTGTAACATTTTATTACATAAAGTTCAGATTTAAAAATTATTTCTGTGTACAAAAATTTGAATAAATTGGTGTACATTTCTTTTTTTTCTGTGTATGTAGTTTGTTGGCTACGCTGAAAAAACATAATTACAGCAAAATACAAAGGAAAATATGTCGATTTATTTCAAATTTACTTTAGTTCACAGGCATAATTTTTAATTCTGAACAATACAGTTTTTCGATACATATATTTTATGAAAAAGGCACTAGCTAGTAGCTACATAGAAAATAAATTTATCACTCTCGTCAAAGCCTATTTATTGATTTTACAAAAATTAAAACATGTCAGAACTTACTTTCTTATCAAGCAGGCCTGAACTCCAAAACGTTAAATTTTAACTCAATTTTTTTGTGATTGCTATCTCTTTTTACTTATCCTGCACAGGTGTCAGGAATGCCAAGAAAGTTCCGATACGATAACGACGCAAGGGGAACGTGGAGAATGGTGAATCTGATGGCCAGAAACCTGAAAATTTTTGTCCCCAAATCATAGCTGTTCGTCCAAATAAATGGTTCACGAATATTGAGTTTTTTCCTTTTCATACGCGTAAAATTTGCTGTCGTGCTGTGTATTACGTAAGGAAGGTCACTTATATTATATATATATATATATATATATATATATATATATATATATATATATATATATATATATATATATATATATATATATAATATATAATATATATATATATATATATATAATGGATGAATATGTATATACACATCAGTGGCGGCTCGTCAGAGAAGGCAGGGGAGGCTGAGCCTCCTCTAGCAGCATATCCAGGGGTGGTGAGTAAATGTACAAGTTGTAATCATATTGCAAGTTTTTTAAATATCAAGCCTCCTCTGTACAAAACATCACGAGCCGCCACTGATATACAACCATACATATATATACATAACATGAATGAACTGGAATTTGCGGCATGATTTTCTTTATTTTATCAGACCTTATCAGTTTTCATAACGAAGCAAAGGAATCAGCTTCTTAATGAACATCATTCGTATTTAGAAAAGAAATCGACGACAGCTTCCTTCAGCTTTATATGGTAGTTTGGATCTTCCATGTTGTTCATTTTCCGTCGATTCCAAAACTTCAGAAACTCATGATGTATTGATTCCCCAGCTTGCTCGGGCCACAAACCGAAACCTTCCTTTTCGTCCAGAAATTCAAGTAATTCTTGGATATGATTCAATATAATGTGTATTTTCAGAGTCTCGGTCACATCGATAGCAAGAATAGCTTTCCTTAAATCACTTATATGCTTATCTACATCCGACTGAATCCTCTTTACTGCAGAACCGCTATTTTAAACATGCTATTTTATCCATGGCCTTGAATGCTGCGACGAATGGTAGAAGAGTGACTGGCCCCCCTACGTGCTGGCAGATTTCACAATCTTATAATTTATCTGACGATTTCATTGATTCTCTACACGCATTTCCTTCAAACGCCTCCCCGTGTTAATTTTTTGAGACCAAATTCAAACCGTGAGGCCAAAGCAATAGCACGTAGGGGAGTCAGTCACTTTTCTACCATTCATCGCAGCATTCAAAGCCATGGATAAAATAGTACATTCTTGTTTTGCAGTAAAGAGGATTCAGTCGGATGTAGATAAGCATATAAGTGATTTAAGGGAAAGCTCTTCTTGCTATCGATGTGACCGAGACTCTGAAAATACACATTATATTGAATCATATCCAAGAATCACTTGAATTTCTGGACGAAGAGGAAGGTTTCGGTTTGTGGTCCGAGCAAGCTGGGGAAGCAATAGATCACGAGTTTCTGAAGTTTTGGAATCGACGGAAAATGAACAACATGGAAGATCCAAACTACTCTATAAAGCTGAAGGAAGCTGTCGTCGATTTCTCTTCTAAATACGTATGATGTTCATTAAGAAGCTGATTCCTTTGCTTCGTTGTGAAAACTGATAATGTACTGAGAAAATAAAGAAAATCGTGCCGGTCTAAAAGACAAAATTTTTCTTCATTATTATCCTGGAAATTCCAGTTCATTCATGGTATCTATATATATGTATGTATGGTTGTATATCAGTGGCGGCTCGTGGTGTTTTGTGCAGAGGAGGCAATATGATTACAATTTGTACATTTCCTCACCAGCCTCAGCCTCTCCTGCCTTCTCTGACAAGCCGCCACTGATGTATATACATATTCATCCATTATATATATGTATGTATATACCTATATATACAATATAAATGACCTTCCCCACGTAATGCACAGCACGACAGCAAATTTTACGCGTATGAAATGGAAAAAACTCAAGATTCGTGAACCATTTATTTGGACGAACAGCTATGATTTGGGGACAAAAATTTTCAGGTTTCTGGCCATCAGACTCACCATTCTCCACGTTCCCCTTGCGTCGTTATCGTACCAGAACTTTCTTGGCATTCCTGACACCTGTGTCTGGGACAGTGACTCAGAAGTGGCAAAATAGGTTAATAAAAATAATTTTTAAGTGGTTGGAGAGGCAAAATACTGCCTTTTTTTGTTTCTTTTACGATGAATATTCCCTCATAATTGTGTGGTAAAGTACAGTAAAAACTGGTTACAGATATTTAAATGTTTTATTAATGTTTTTGTTCAAGAATTCTTCAGGTAGATGCCTTACTTTTTGTAGTTGGATACTAATACTTCTGCCTGATTAACAAAGTAATTGTTAAAATCAGAGGGATTTATTGTGTCGTCTGGAGAATTATGAACTTTTGGCCTACAATTATTAATTACCTCCCACATTGATTTTGAAGAGTTGTTTTTGGAATTTATATACTCACTATTTATTCTTTTTTTTGTATTTAGAATTTCAACTTCATATTGTGTCTTTTGTTCCTCATACATGTTTTTATTTTAATTAGTGGGAGACTGTTTGCACACATTATGCAAGAACCCAAAAATATCTCTCATATTTTTCAGATGTTCATTAAACCACAATACTGTATGATTTTTTAGTGTGTTAGTAGTAATTACTTTTACTGGAAAAGCAAGTTTTGTATTTTTTACAATCTTGTCGATGAACATGTCCCATTTATCATTAATTGTAAGGCTATTAGATTTAACAAAGGAAAAGTCAACTGTTTGCATTAAGTTATGAAATTGCTTGCCTTAACTGGCCGACCCACGAGGAGAAAACCTCTATAAAGGAACCGACAGCAAAGTCCAAAAAACCTGTGGACACCGGGCGACCTCCGCAGTATACAGCCTTGCCTCCGGGATGGGTGTCACCCGGGGGTCGACCGAATATCGACCCGGTTCGTGGGATGAACTATGGAGAAATTAAATAAAACAGATGAAAACCAAAAAGGTGAGAGAATGGAGGAGAAAAAAGCTGCCACGACCAAGGGCACACCTGAAACAGGAGAATATGCATAAACAGGCCTATTATGGTAACACTGGTTAGGGATTGCAATACCGGTTAACCGGATATCAGGACAAAAAACACATGATGATAATTACCGGTTATTTTAATTTTTTACCGGTTATTTCGGTAAATTCTGAACTTACGATATGTCACGTATTCAACGTTTCTGTTTATGTCAGTGACTAGTATTCACTAAATACAGAGTGACTGTCTCAACACTGAGCACTTCTAACAATAAATACATAATATAAAAAGTAAAATCCATCCACGAGAAATACAAGAGAGACAGTGACAATATCTTGCGACAGGAAATTGAATATTTCACTGCCGCAAATATCCTTATCGACCCACCAATATTGATTGAGGAAGGGCATCTTCAGCTGGTGGTATTCTATGCACAAATATCAGACGACTAATATCGATATCGCTTTGAAAAACTAACTCTTTTAACGGGCTATTTTTTAAAAATATTGTATTTTTAGATTAGGTGTTAAGTAAATGCCCTATTTGAGTTTATCTTTATAATTTTTGTTATTTAAGTTGATATTTTTGTTATTTACCGAATAATTATTTATTTAAATTTATTTCATTTATATTTTTCCTTTTGATAAAAAACCTTTTAAGTTTGTTCATTATATTAAATATACATATATAAAAATGTTTTTTGTTAAATTTAGATAATTTTGTACATGGAAAAAGACAATTGCCATTTTCGCCACGCTATGTTTTATGGTACCGGCAAATTTTGAGCATAAAGATAAATTATATGATCCGGACTTTTGGCCCAGTGGAGTTGAATTCTGCAGATTTGATTTTAAAAAAGCATGGGAGTACAAAGACCAAGAAAACACCAACCAGAATTCTTTTTTATTGGAAAGAGAGATAGAAATATAGAGAGGAAAAACGGAAAAAAATTCAAAATTTATCACCAAAATGTAGAATGCCTTACAAATAAACTAGATGAAATCACAATATTTTTAGATAATACAAATTACTTATTTAATGCTCTAACTTTTACAGAACACTGGATAATAAAAAACGTACAAAACTACAAAATAAAAAACTTTACTATGGCTTCTTGTTATATGAGACCATCAACAATACATGGTGGCAGTTGTATATTCTTACGCAACAACCTACAGTTTAAAGAATTAGAACACCTAAAGCAAAAAAGTGTTGAGTCAATAATTGAATGCAGTGCTGTAGAAATACCAAACGTGAAAACTATTATTATTTGCATATATCATCCACCAAGAGCAGACTTTGATATATTTATCAGCACCCTAGAAGATATTCTGCTGTCAGTTACAAGCAAAACATGAAATCGTATTGTTACAATTTGTGGTGACTTCAATTTGGATGTACAAAATAACTTGGAAAGAAATGTAAAAATTATTTTCTTAGATCTAATGGCCTCTTTTGACTTCAAACCTACTATAAACGAACCAACCAGGATAAATATACGAAATGATACAGCAAAAACAATAGATAATATATTTATAAATATTCCTGACTATGAGAGTTCAGTAAACAAAAACGGTATATCTGATGACTTTGGCCAAGAAATACATTTTGAGACGGATTATTTAGAAAAGAATAAAAAGGTAAAAACTATGAGGAGAGCTATTACAAATGAACACATGCCTGCATTCAAAGAAAAACTGGAGTCTGTTGATTGGACTAATATGTTGTTGAACGAAGACCCAAACATATGCACAGAAGTATTAATAACAAAACTCAGAGAAATTTTGGACGAAGTTTACCCTAAAAAATTATGCATTGGTTATCGACAAGCTAATGTAAATTGGATTGATGAGAACATCAAAACAAAAATCAGAATAAAAAGGCAATTATATGATGAAATGCTACGAGGAAATGTGACCAGGGAACTATACAAACAATCCTCCAAGGAACTCAAAAAGTCAATCAATGTTGACAAGAAAACATCACATTCAAATTATATAATGAACTCAAACAATAAAGTGAGAGCGACATGGGATCTGGTAAAAGACATAACTAGCAAAGATAGCAATAGTCAATTTGAAATTGAAAATCTAAAAGCGGGTACAAATAAAACTGCCTTCGAAATTTTGAATGAAGTAAATGAATTCTTTTTGAATGTATGCGCTGACGTTAATACAAATTTGATAAGAACCTTGGAACATGTTCACGAATGTCATAATACCATGTTTTTATATGACACAACACCCACAGAAATATATAATATAATACACTCCCTGAAAGATACCTCGTCTGTTGGATCAGATGAAATACCAACAAAACTAATAAAATACTGCTCAAGGGAACTGTCCATACCAATATCACAGATTATCAATCTATGCTTCTCACAAGGTATCTTCCCTGAAGAACTGAAAAAGACTATCATCAAACCAATCTACAAAAAAGGGACCAAAGAAGATATTACTAACTATAGACCTATAACATTAATATCCATAATAGCCAAAATATTTGAAAAAGCACTACTAAATAGAATACTAGACTTCACGGAGAAAAATAATCTAATAATGGAAATGCAAAGTGCCTACATTAAAGGAAGATCTACAATAAGAGCTATCTATCTATCCCTATGTGAAATTTTAGAAGGAATTAGTCAAAAATATTTTGTGGTTGGTTTATTTATGGACCTATCAAAAGCATTTGATAGTGTCGATCATGATATATTACTAGAAAAATTATCAATAATGAGTTTCAGAGGAAATATACTTGATATTTTAAAATCATACCTACATAGCAGAAGACAATGTGTAATGGCAACGGAAGCAGGAAAAGTGATACAATCTAACTGGGTGACGACAAAGAAAGGAGTACCACAAGGGTCTACCCAAGCAGCATTCAAATTGATGGGAACTGGTATCTGAGGCATCGGAACTTTAATATAGTAGGAATGACATAACTGTTACTAATTTTGCGACTTCAGGGTAATATTCACTTTGTGGTATGCATTTGTAGTGACAATTAAGTAGATTCTACTGAATTTAGGCACTGTATAGTTATAACACTTTTAAGTAACTGCTGCAGAATCTGCAACATCGCGGATACTACTCTGCATTACTTTGAAGCATCCTCAACTGCAAAGTGAAAATTGGTAGTAATGCCGACTGCACAGCTTTACCAAAGGACCACTTGAAAGTAGTAACTTATTAGTGACATCTCGAGTAAAAATGAGGTTATTTCTATGAACATAGGGGCTTTGAAGTTATCTTTACTACTCCCCACTAATTGAAAATGACTTAAAAGTTACATATACCTTGAAAATCTACTACAGAGTAATATTAACTTTTAAGACAATTTATATAATTATTGGCATTGAATAAAATGGCGGCATCTGAAATGCTCAGTGAAAGCGAAATAAAGTTTATCAGCACTCATCCACGTTTTATAGAAAACTGAAGAAACAGTTAAACAGTAGTAGAGAAATAGTGATTCTTCAGAATATGATGCAAACATGAAAGATTATTTCGCCACAGCAAAACCATCATCTTTGGCAACAAGTGCAAAAGTGCTCCCATCAACACAAGAAGAGTAATCGAAAACTATAACAGTTGTAGTGATTAATGATACTGTGTACTGCTCGAAAATTACAACTTGTCTTTAACACACAGATTGACCCATAGTTCAGTTAGTGATCCACTGAGCATATTAAATGAATTTGCCGATTAAAAACTCCAAATTTAATAAATATTGTGTCGATGGGGAACGGACAATGTCGGTATAACGGCATAAGACATTATTTATGTACAATAAATTGAATCGAATGAAATTAAATGTAAACTGATCACTAAATAAATATGAAAACTCTTATGTATTTTTTCCATTATTACACACCTTACGTTAATAAATATATTTATCCAACACTTTCATATAAAGTGATCTTTATTGCTAAGACTTTGAAGGTATAAGTGACCCATAAGTCACTAGTGAGATAAAGTAGTAAGTTAAAGTGAGGTAAAGTGATTTAGTCACTAAAGAGTAATTTTAATATAAAATAAAGTCCAAGGAATTTATTTATTGTCTCCATTATATGGAAAATTAACAAAACAAAGAATCCATGCACTAACACTTATTTATATTTATGTTAACATTTATTGTCATCATATTTGATTTTTCACAAAGAAAACTGCTCTTCTGTATACAATTTTTCTCTATACTAGTAACGACGTCTGTATTGCCTGACTCGTTGTGCTGCTCTCCCTGAATTTTCTTAGCAATAACAATCTTGTTGAGACTGAATCTGATTTCCACACACCGTGACGTTTAAGGGTGGTAATGTCACCCCCAGCATTGGCCAAAAGAGTTGATGAGGAACGGCGCTTGCTATATGGCCAGTATACAAATCTGCATCTGGCAGTTGCAAATAATCAGCTACAATTCCTGGAATTTTTTAGAGCTTATTTAATCCAACTCATTGGACAGTGCACTTTCCCTTTTGAAAATTTACGAAAAATCTTTTGTGAGACACATTTTGCGGTCTTAATATATATATATTTCCTAATTGAATCAAGTGAGTTTACCGAAAATCCTTCATTTAAAACTGAATTTATTTGTCTTGATATCTGGTATGGATATATACAGATATTATTCTTTATCTCTTATATCTTCGACGCTTAACAAGGTCAGTTCACCGCAACGGCAGGCACCATAAACTCCCAAATCAATGCAACCTAGAAAACCCAAACAATTAAATAGGTACACAAAAGTAAGATCATAATAAACACCTACCTTTGACATAAGATGCTCACCGTCTGGGGCATCCATCAAATATTGTTCGATATGTGCTCTTTCCAAATAATATTAGATAATAGAAAGAACTTGTAAAAGTATAAAATTATTTTTAATCCACATATTCCTATCACACAGAGTGACAGTGACACTTTAACAGTTATTACTGCGTTGCCAATTAAAAAAAAAAAATTACCTATATCGATTCTGCCAATTCTACCAACATGAAAATAAGTTGGTAGCAACAGTTACTAAGATCTTATAGCGTCATTGGTCCCATTTGCTACATCTAGGTAAATATAACTACACAGTGAAATGTTGTAGTTCCCGTCACCACTTTTAAAGTAACAACTATAACGTTGGTGGCATCTGCTACTTTATAGTAAATGTAACTTGTAGGGAAATAATTTTGGTTTTTGCAACCTCTAAGTTACTGCAATTAAAATCGTCATTTTTCTGTTGTTGAATGAAGACACAAAAATATAATTCAATAAAAAATTTCTTTTTATTATAGTCATTTACAAATATGTTATCTAAATAGATTATTACTTTATAATATATAAAATTAAAAAAAAAAAACGTTTTCCATAAAAAATTTTGCACTTTTGCTTGTGCACATAATTTTTGCAAAATTTTTTTTCCGAAAAAACCATTTTCTCGAGGGGGCGTCTTTTTTATCGAAGCATCATGATAACATTTTACAGAAAACAAGTGGTGGTTTTAATATCCACACCCAGGGTAAATGCAAAACATCATGATTTATAATATATGCTTATGCATGTTGTATATAATCACCTTAACTTGGACCTTGGACATATCATGTGCTTAAACTCAGTAAGTCATTAATTTGCTATTCGAATAACAGAGAGCCAAATATACAGTTTGCGCTTTCATTTCGGTCAGCTGAGCTGTTGTAACCTGACTTGTTCTACGCCTGTTTTTTGGTACTATGGAATAAATTTCTTATTATTATTATTATTATTATTAATCATTCATTTTAAAAATTACTGGTAAATACCGGTTAACCGGTTATTTACATTTTTATTTACCGATTTACCGGTTATTAAAACTTCCGGTAAATTGCAATCCCTAACACCGGTGAAAACAAGCTCAGAAGACAAGGAGAGCGATCCCTTCAGGAGGCGGGACAGCATTGCTAGGTCCCAAAGAAGGTCCCCAGCAAACCCGATCAGTAAACTCACAAGGAGTCAATCAGTCGGTGAGGAGAGCAGAAAGCCTAAGGCGCATGACCAACATCGAGCCGTACAAGAGGAAGGAGAATGCACTGTCATTTACACTGAGAGAAGCTCTAAATGCTATAACCGGACAGGTAAAGCGGCTGGAAAAAGTGATAGACGAGAACCCGAACACAAAACGGGAAATAAAGGAGCTCGCAATCAAGCTGGAAAAGAGCATTGATATCGTCAATAGAGATTCCATCACACAATGGTTGGAGGATAATAAGTGGGAGGCGGTCGAAAAACAAATTTTCGACATAGATACTCAGACCGAAGACTGCGGAGATTCTAAATCGGACATGGTGGTAGATGTAACACCAGAGATGAAAGAAATAGGGACACAGACGGATATCCCCATACCGAGGGTAAGAAGTGCTAAACTAGCCGACGAAGTACGTAAGGCTATCAAAGAAGGGAAGAGCTTTGATGACTACAAGGAGTTGGTGGAAAAGATCTGGCCTCCCCAGGTGTTCGAGGTGGTTGAGGAGAAGGGAACCCATTATGGGAGCCGAAGGAAAGCAATCTGGCGCTCTGCATTCAAGGAAATGAAGAGCTGAATAAGGGAATTGGGAAGCAATTTAAGGTACTTGTGTACTAAAATGAACTTTTACAAATTTTAATATAATTTGGTATACTAATAAATATAATGATTTTACACTTGAATTTTCAATAAAAATAAAATTGTCCGTTTAGTTTCGGAGTAATCGCATCGGAAAGTTTGACTTTTATAGGCAAAGATGCCTTATTTGACATATTAGAGCTCGACTTAAGTTAATTTTCGCTCTCAATACCACAAATTTTTAGAGATATGCTTCAAAAACTAGCATAACATTAAGTAATTTCTTTTTAACACTGTTAAAACCCTGAAAAAATCGTCTGTCTAGTATAAAAGTTATTGGAAGTTTAATTAATCTTTAGTCTTAAATTTGTGTAAATAAAACAGCCGTTGAAATTGATTGGCAACGTTACATATTTCGAAGATGATGCGAATATTTAAATTTTTAAAAAGTATAAAATTAAAAATTAGTATAAATGCTCTTTACATTTGTTAACTACAAATTTTTCGGAAAAACCGACAAATATCGAGATATACGCACAAATGGAGAAAATTTCACGTTTTCCTAAAAAATGCATGTAAATCTTAAAAAAATAATTTTGTCAGAAACCTTTATTTTGATGTGCCGAGATTAATGAAGCATCTAGGTAATACATGATATTAAGTGGACATCGTATGAGATCGACAAAATGGCGAAATTTTACCGAAAAAAAAAAAAAAAAAAATCCCAATTTCCGCCCCCTATAATTCCCCAATTTTTGTGGGAATCCAAAAAATAACAAGAAAGAGTTTTAGCAAATTTAATTCTATTTAAATTAGCTAGAGTAGTCTTTTGGCGTAGGAGTCAAGATTAAGAAGTTAACTTTTGAAGCACAAAATTTGCGATTCTTTGCCCTCCATCGTTGGCATTTCAGTAAATATCTCCGTAATGAAAAGAGAAATTACAATTCTGATGATAGCAAAATGTTCGCAGTGGAAGATGCCGCATCCCCGTTAAAAAAGAAGATTTGATAAGCTCGGAGTCTCTATAAGACTAGAGGAGCTGATAAGGTTGTCGTTCATTATCATTAAGGATCTCGATGCAGCTATTACCAGCGAAGAAGTACGCAAGAGTCTAGCTAAGGAAATGAAGATCAAGGAGGAGGAAGTGGTCGTGGAGAGGCTAAGGGAGAAACCAGACCGCCACGGTAAGGCTACCTGAGAAGGAGGCGATGGAGTTAGTGGAAAGAAAAAGGGTGAGAATAGGGTGGCTCAAGTGCAGAATAGCGGAGAGGGTAAGAGACATTGGGGCAGACATGAAGTGTTACAGATGCTGGGAGTATGGCCACACTAAGGACAATTGTAATGGCACTGACCGTTCGAAGGCCTGTTTCAAATGTGGGAAAGAAAACCATCAGGCCAGAGTGCACTGGGCCTATTTTCTGTCCCGTCTGCAACAAAGGGGGACATAAGGCGGATTCAAGAGCATGCCCCCTGTTCCGGAAAGCTACGGGGAGAACTGATCAAGAAGGAGAAGGAAAAAAATGCTACACATTCATTGTGAAGCAAATAAACCTAAATAGGTGCCGGGCTGCCCAAGATCTTCTTTGGGCTTCTGCAAAGCAGAAGGGAATTGGGGTTCTCATAGTTAGCCAACCCAAAAAAGGATGGTTGGCAAAAACAGGCCCGGATGGTGCGTCGAAGGCAACAGAGATGCTGCCATTGAAGTCCTAAGCCGGGAAATTTGTGCATCTGTGTGGGAGTGGGTAAGGATTCGTCTGGGTGGAGCTGAATGAAGTGATTATATTCAGCTGCTACTTCTCACCCAACGCCATGCTGGGAGATCTAGAAGGGGCCCTAGAAGAAATGGGGCGTGGGATTAGGGAGCTAACTAGGAGAACCAGGAAAGATGTAATCGTGGCGGGAGATTTTAACGGCAGAGCTCCTGAATGGGGAATGGAGTCCACAGACCACCGAGAAAATATAATAGTAGAGTGGTCAGCCCAGATCAACCTACAGGTCATAAATGAGGGAGCGACGTTCACATTCGTGAGAGGTAATAGTGGCTCTATCCCAGACATAATAATAATAATAATAATAATAATAATAATAATAATAATAATAATAATAATAATAATAATTTATTGGTGTCAAGATACATAATAATGCTTACACACGTCAAAACAGTAAGACAATAAAGTAGATATATAAAAGATATTGAAAATAGGTAAACTACATAGATACATAGATACATAAGACAATGAATGACAACAAATTAAAAGTAATATAAAATTATCTAAACTAATTAACAAATTAAGCAAGGGTAATATCCCTACAAACACAAAAGGTCGGCCCACCATTGGGCCATCACAGGGCCAGAAGTTTTATTTCTGGCCCAGTGATGGCCTGATGATGGGCCGATCTTTTGTGTTTGTTGGGATGTGGTAATAAGTGTAAGTGTACAGTGCCTAGGTCCTTGTTAAATTAAATCTGAGAAATCGTTCTCGAAAAACTCTTCAATACTGTAGAAGGCCTTGGTTTTTAAGTAACCTTTAATTTTATTTTTAAATTCACAGTCTATCAGTGACAATCAAACAGTAAGGTTGATTCTCTCCTGATCAGATAAATTTAGTAACATATTTTCAATTTTTATTAGTTAAAATGAGTGATGAAAGTAGTGGAAGCGAAATGGAAATTAGTGAAAGTGAAAAGGACACTTGGAAAACTGTGAAGAAGAAAAAAGATAAAAACAAAAGGCCTCTAGACTCCCCTCCAATTTTAAGAAAGAGGACAAAAACTATTTCAAGTGAAGAGATAAATACTATCATCATAGGAACTCCACAAAAAGATTCTAACACAAAAACAAGCCAGATAAGCACAAGACAAAACATAAGCAAAAATTCCACAACAAAAAATTACTCAGCTAAAATGAATGAGATAAAACAAAAACAGCATAATCATTTATTCTACATTAATACAACCACCACAACAAACAGGCTAGAAATGGCAGAGATATGGGAACATGAAAGACCCAACAACCATGACATTATATTAAAAACAACTAAAGGATTTTTATTGAAGTCTAACACCACTAAAATCATTTTAATTAATACCCTACAAAAACTTAAATCTCGAGAGAAAATTTCAAATTTTTCTGAAACTAACACTCTGTCAAAATCCTCGTCAAAACCAACAACAAGCCAGCAATCTTTCTCTTGTGTTATTGCCGCAGTAGAGCTCGACATAAATGATGATCAGATTAGTGAAAATCTTAAAAAACTACACATAGAACACAGATACTGCAAAAGAATTATTTCAAAATCCACCAACAAACCATGCCATTATATAAGAATTATAACTTCATGTGTTTCATCTTATGAAAAACTGTTAAACGAAGGGCTCTTCTACAAATGTAGGCACTATCTTGTATATCCAAGCACTCCTCCACCACCAGCACCATTACCCTGTAATAAGTGCCTTGAATTCACACACACATCTAAGAACTGTAATGCACCCCCAAAATGCAGTAAATGTGGTCAAAATCATAACACCAATAAATGTAAAACCAATCTACCTCCCAAATGTACGGCTTGTGGAGCAAAGGATCATCAGGCATGGTCATTTAAATGTACTAAGCAACCTACCAAACCCATAGAAGGCATACCAAATATACCAGTAAAATTATTAAATAAAAAATCCAGTGAAATTACAGATTCGACGAAGAAGACCTCTAAAATACATGCACCTCTCACTGTACATGATTTAATCATAAATACTTACATACATAAATTAAATAAGCCAAAGATGAATTATTACTCAAATTAAGGAAACGCTTTATTGCCGACTATAACATTGACACTACAGTTTCATTTATTTCTGGAAATAGAATTTATATTTTAATGTTCGATATGAACTTTCCTGATCTACCTTCACCTACAGAACCTACACACGGAGAAAATAATGTGCAAGTTCTCGTCGAAACTTAATATACTTTACACAAATGTAAACAGTTATATTCCTAAAAAACACATAATTAACCATGTAGTAGAATCCTATGATATAAACTGTGCACTATTTGTTGAGTCTAAAACCAAATCTGATTCAAATACTAAATACCGAAACTGGCACATCCTGCAACAAAATGGAAACATACTTCAAAATAATGTTAGAGGAGGCAGTCTTGCTCAAATACACCCTAACCTTAAAATGAGAAGAGAAAATTCTCCACGAATAAATAATCCTCTCAATGAAACAGTACATTTTTCCATCCCTTTTCTAGACGATAATTTACATATATTTCTCGTATACATCCACCCAACATCTGGTATCGAAGAAACGATATTCACTAAAGCCATTCAGTACAAGTATGGGATTATTATTGGAAATTTTAATGTTAACGCAGCAAAAAGGAGGCAATTAAATAACTTTTTAAAAAATAGCAACTTTGTAAAAATACAGACATCACCCACCTTCATCATGCCTAACAATCCAGACTCAACACCAGACTTAGTGTTGCACACCAGGAACATCTCTAACAACATTGATGATATAGAATTAATACCAGACATAGGATCAGACCATCTCTCAATAAAAATTAAATTTGATTTGAACAGAGCCATTAATCCAGAAGAAACTACAATTAAATACAAATTCTCACAGTGCAATATCGAAAAAGTGAACAAAGAAATTAAAACATATATAAACCATAATGAAAACAAACCCATATCTCATGAAGGTATTTCAAATTTCAATATTAAACTTCAAGAATCCATTTTATCAAACACACTTAAAATGAACACCCAGTTTCATACACATGAATTACCACCATTTATTATAAAACTTATTAAAATAAAACGCAAGATGTATCGAGAGTATAAAAACAACAACACAGAATTTAAAAGAAAAATAAATGAATTTAATAAAAATATTCACAAAATGATAGAGCATTATAGAACACACAAATGGTTGGAATCATGTCAAAAAATGAATGAACTTCAGGGAAGAAATTATTATCAGCAAATCAATAAACTATCCAAATATAAAATCAAACATTCTATTCCACCTTTGATAGAAAATGGTAAACAACATAATTCTGATGTAGATAAAGCCAACCTATTTGCTACACATTTTGAAAAAACATATAAACAGGATGACTCCCCTAATTTTAACCAACAACTGTATGAAGAAGTAAACGAATGGTATGATCAATATTTCAATCAAAATTTGGCACCTAGCAACCATCAATTAAATGAAGAAGAATATTTTCAGATATTAGCCGCACAAAAGAATACTTCGCCAGGATACGACAACGTTCCTTGGACAATAGTGAAAAAACTCGATTATGAAATACATAGATATATTATAACTATTTTTGAATATTGAATAAACCACTGTTATTTTTCGGGCGACTGGAAAAAGGAACAAATAATAACAATTCCTAAACCAAATTCCGACAACACAATTGCAAATAATTATCGACCTATAACACTTTTGCCAGTGCTTGGAAAACTTTTTGAAAAAATAATAAGGGCTAAAATTCAGGAATTAGTGCAGGACAATATACCAAAATTTCAATTTGGATTTAAGGAAAAATGTGGAACAATTCATCCTTTGTCGATATTAACATCAAATGTGCAAACTGCAAAACACAAAAACTTAAAATCAGCAGCAATTTTTCTTGACATAAAAAAGGCGTTTGACAGTGTGTGGCACATCGGTCTCTTATATAAATTAAAACATTTACATATACCAGATTACTTAATTCATATAGTAAAGAATTTTCTTGAAAACAGAGAGCTTCACATAAAAGTAAACAACAATGTGTCTGAAAAATTCACCCCTGAACAAGGAATTCCACAAGGCTCACCACTTCTTTATAATATATACTGCTCTGATATCCTTCACCAACAAAATCTAAATGACACTAATTCCTATATTCTACAATACGCAGATGATACAGTATTGATTGCACATGGAAAATCTTTAAATAAAACTATAGAACACCTTCAAGCATTAATGACCGAAACAGAAACATGGTTTAACAACTGGAGAATACATCCCAACCCCTTGAAAACACAGCTCCTAATATTTAATCACGTCCCGTCACACACTTCCCCTTCGATATCAATCAGGAATCATCAAATAAGGCCTTCCCTAACTGCTAAATACCTTGGAATTCTGCTGGATCACAAATTGAATTTAAAACACCACACCAAATTAATAAAAAGGCGTACAATAACAAGAGCCAAACACTTCAGAGCTTTAACCTACAAAAACAAAGGTATAAGTACCCGAACTGCCACAAAAATTTATGCATCCATATGTCGTCAGATACTTGAATATGGACATGTTTTATACCTCAATTGTCGACTTCCAACTCTTAATAATATAAAAACGGCAGAAACTACAGCCCTGAGAATTATAACGAAAATTCGTCACCCCACAAATCCACTTCATAATCCTTCAAATGAATTGCTTTACAGCAAAACAAATATTCAGCCTATTCTCGAAAGATTAAAAGAGCTATCCTTAAAGTTTGCCAATCGTCATCATAATATGGAAATAATGCAACATATGTTTATTACCAGACCAAGACATCAACCCTCCAAGTTCAAGTTTCCTGAAAAAACAATTCAAGAAATATTAATTTCATTATCTGAAAATCCTTAATACTGTTTAAATTTAAGTATCCAATATAAACATTTTTTTTTTACTCTACAGTATGTATTTACAATTAGTACAACAGCTTTGTAAATGATTTATTTGTTATAAAAAAAGACAGGCTGAAGGACCTCGGTCGATAGCCTTTTGATATGTATGTATGTGTTGTGCATATATATCAATAAAAAGCTTTTATTATTATTATTATTATTTTTAAATTGTAAAAAGTTTAAGTTTTTTACTGAATGAGGAAGAGTATTGTAAAATTTGGCGGAATAATAACCTGCTCCGTTTCTAGATCTCGTAAGTCGAAGAAAATTAACATTAATTTAATTTTATCGTTATTCCTTGTGGTATATTCATGGATTTGGCTGTGCGTTACATATTGATGTTCATTTTGTGTAAGATAAAGTAAACTCTTGAGAATATAAACACAAGGCATAGTTAATATCTTGAGATTAATGAATTGGTTTTTACAATCATCTCTGTATCTAAGATGAGATTGTATGCGAACACATCTACGTTGTAAACCAAAAATGTTGGAAGCATGGGCTGAGTGCCCCCAGTTTAAAATTCCGTACAACATATTGGCATGAAAAGAACCATAATAAGCCGTGAGTAGGTAGTTAAGATACTGTGTTGACAAGGTTGCGAAGGAAATAAATATTTTTAGAGAGTTTAGTCGATAGTTTTGTAACATGTTCTTCCCAGGATAATATTGAGTCCAAGTACACACCTAGAAATTTTATGGATGCATCGGTCTGTTCTGTTGGTTCCCTGTTTCGCAATGTAAATGTTAATGATTGTGTCTTGTCATCATTCAGTTTTAATCTATTAGTTAAAAACCATTCGTAAATATGTTGCCTTAACAGGCACAGTGAGAATAATTGGCAACTAGAGGGTTCTCTTAGAGGAAACATTGAGCGACCGTCGATATATAGAATACGAAGTGGGTCAACAGACTGAAACACCGATGATAAGGTGAAGAGGCTGGAAGTTAGGCCGGTTAGAGAGAGGTATCTTCAAGAGAGGCTCTTAAAGAACAGGTGACAGGTGGTAATGCTGCGACAGAAGAGGACCTAATCAGGGCAGTTACTAGAGCCTGCGATCAAGCAATGCCGAGGAGAGTTATAAGACCAAACGGCTATATCTCAGAGAGGAGTGTGTTGCGGCCAGAAGGAGATACGTTAGGGAAAACAGGAGACAAGGAGTGCAAGAGGAGAACACGGCTACATAACACTACCGGGAGACAAAGAAGAGGTTAAGAGACGTAATCAAGAAGTCAAAAAATGACAAATGGAAAAAGTCGTGCCAAGACATATTTATGGGACGTGTGAGGGGATGGGTTCAAGATTGCGACGAGACGCATGAAAGCCCCTCCTCCAACTATACCAGCCGAAAAGATGGTGCAGATCATGAATGTCCTATTCCCAGAAAGGGGCGAAATAATATGGAGGTGGGAGAAGTTCCCCGTTTTACCAAGGAGGAAATGTCGGAGGCGTGTGGTAGGCTCAAGAGCAGAAAGGCTTCAGGACCGGATGAAATCCCCCCGGAAATAGTAAAGATGGTGGCGGAAGAACAACCTAGGGTTATTCTATGGGCTATGAACCGTGCTCTGGAAAGGGGAAACTTCCCCGAGAAATGGAAGAAGGCAAGACTGGTGTTGATAAAGAAAGGGGACAAGCCACCAGATGAACCATCCTCATATAGTCCGGTATGTCTGCTCGATATAATGGGCAAGTTAATGGAATATCTGCTTCGGGGGAGGTTAGAGGCAGACATTGAAGAGAACGGAGGGTTATCGGACACACAGTTCGGTTTTAGGAACGAGAGATCCAGGGTAGGAGTGATAAGGCGCCTAACCGAGACAGCTGGGGAGGCTATGAGGGCCAAGAAGATCTGTGCGATAGTAACGGTGGATGTTCGGAATGCTTTCAACACTGCGGATTGGGGCGATAGTTGAGAAGTTGCGAAAGTTAAGAATAGCCCCGTACCTGCTCAGGATAGTAAAGAGCTACCTTGAGAACAAGCGGACAGGGCTGGAGGTAGAGGGTGCTACCCAGTGGAGGAAAATGACTTGTGGTGTTCCGCAGGGATCGGTCCTGGGCCCAACCTTGTGGAATATAATGTTCGATGATGCATTACGCTTACCCCAACCGGAGAACGTTAAGGTGATCGGATATGCCGACGATCTGGCAGTAACAGTCACGGCCAGAACGGTGAGGAAAATCGAGGAGGCGGCGAACACGGCCATTGCAAAAATAGAGAGATGGGTAAGGGGCAAGAAGCTCGAACTTGCGCCTGGAAAAACCGAGCTGGTAATCATAACCAGAAAGAGGAATATCCCTGCTGTGGATATTCTTCTTTCTGGTTATGATTACCAGCTCGGTTTTTAGAGGCAGACATTGAAGAGAAGGGAGGGTTATCGGACACCCAGTTCGGAGTGCTGGAAATTGGTCCAAGTCAGGAGATAAAGTACCTGGGCATATGGCTTGATTTGAAATTGACATGCAATTGACGTGCATGTGACGAAAATGGAGGAAAAAACTGGGCAAGTGGCAACGGCCATAGGCAGGCTGATGCATAACACCAGCGGACCGAAGGCCAGCAAGAGGGTGCTGTGTAGCATGGTGCACTCCATTCTCCTGTACACAGCCCCGGTATGGGTAAGTGCGATGACAGTGGAAAGAATGCGAAGAAGACGCCAGGGTACAGCGATGTCTTCTCCAAGGAGCTGTGAGACCTTGTCGTTGGTGGAGAGGCTTAAGTAACTGCGATGATCCCGAGAGCAACGCCGGCGGGAGAAATAATCTCCTGGCAGGGTCACCCATGCCGGCAAGGTCGAGGGTGAGCGGCGAAAACTAAGGACAGCTCAACCTCAGGAACCACGCCGCGCACAGTGTGGCTACGGGAATTGGCGAACCCGGGGGTAATACGAGCCACGAGTGAGTGCCACTCACTTGCTTAACACCGTAATCACGGTCCACACTTCAACGACCTCTGTGGAAAAGAAAAAAGGACACCGCAGGGGAACGTCGTGTGGGAACTGTGACCGGGAGGCTTGCCTTAACTGGCCGGCCCACGAGGAGAAAACCTCTATAAAAGAACTGACAGCGAAGTCGAAAAAACCTGCGGACACCGGGCGACCTCCGTATGTAGCCTTGCCCCCGGGATGGGCGTCACCCGGGGGTTGACCTGCCATCGACACAAGTCGTGGGAACTAGAAATGAATGACAACAAAGAAACCCAAATAACACAAACAATACAGACACCTGATATAACGTCAAAAAATACGAAAACACCGACTGCAGAAGCCCAAATGGCGCATAACCCGTGTTTATAAAAAGTTCGAGAACAGCGAGGTATCCAATCAGACAGAGAGTCTCATCAACAGCCGGAGTAGTGGGCTTTACCACCGTAGAATACCAGGCCCAAAAAAGAAAAAGGGAAGAAGTTAAACTCGACTTACACTGGATGACGCATGAAAAGGAAGTAGACGTGGTCACCAAGAAAGCTATAAGTAGAGCAGAAGACCTTTACACCCTTATGAAAAACAACCCCAACACAAAGGTTGAGATCAAAAAGGGAATAGAAGAGATGTACCACCTCCTGAAGAAAATTGAGAAGATACACAGAAATACCAAAAAAGATGGACGGAGCCACCCAAACTGAAGGAGAGTGGGAAGCCCCCAGATTGAATCCCGCTTCTGATCTAGAACTGCAATCAATATCAATTAATAACTTTTTCTTAATCTCAAAATTTTGAATAAACCAACGTATCCATGGTGGAGTGGCAATTTATATTAGTAATGATGTTAAAAATATCCTAAAAGTAAAAGATGTTGATTATGTAAATAAAATGAGCTCTGAAATGGATATAGAGGTATGCACTATTTCAGCGAACACTGATGACTTCAAATTTTGTATAATTACATGCTACAGACCGCCCAATGGGGATGTAAATATATTCTTTAATAACCTGTCAACAGTTTTAAGTTTTTCTTATAACAAATTTGATAAAATAATTTTTTGTGGAACTGAATATAGACTATTTAAAAAACTCAAGCACGAAAGACATTCTTACTGATATTTTTGATTCATTTAAATTAACGTTAACGTCAATTGAACCAACTAGGGTAACCCCCACCTCTCAGACTGCCATAGACTATATGGTTACTAATTTCCCGCATAAAAGCATTATATCAAACTACGTGACAACCTCAAATATTGCAAATCATAATGCAAACATATTACCTAAGTATTTCCCTAAATAAAGATCATATTGAAAATACTGATAACTTCATATCTTTTAGAAATATCTCGGAATCCAACTTGATTAAACTCAGAAATCTTCTTCAAATAACTTGCTGGGATGATCTCTACCTGGAAAATGTCAACATAGCTTTCAACACCTTTATCGATATAATTATACATAGCCTTGATCTAACCTGTCCCGTTATCATATGCAAAAGTAGCAATTATTGTTCTTACAATAAAAAAGGATGGCTCACGCCAACCTTAATTAAGAAAAGTGAAGAGTTAAAAAACCTTCACTGGCTGGTCAAAAACTTAAATAGTGATGAATTATACAATTCATATAAAAATAAAAAGAAGGACCTTCAAAATTATATTAGCATAACAAAAAAGAAATATTTCATGAATAAAATAAATAATGCCTATAACAAACCAAAGGAAATTTGGAAAATCGTAAATTCACAATCAAACAAAACAAACTTACATAAAAATGAGATGAAAATTTTAGAAAATGGTACGATATTACAAGACACTAGGCAAGTAACTGGGTCTTTTGCATCCTACTTTGCTACTATAGCATCAACTAAGCTAGATGAGCATTTCTCAGATGGTATGTCTCAGGAATGCACATATAGTGAAATGTTGCCAAATACCTTTTTCTGCGAACCTATATTGCCTTGTGATATAGTAACTATTATAAACAATCTTAAGCAAACCAATTCTTGTGGTATAGATGGAATATCATTAAAAGTAGTAAAATCAATTAGTGACATAATAGCACAGCCATACTTAGCCAACTTATCTTTGCAAACAGGTACCTTCCATCTTATTTGAAAATAGCATCAGTGGTGCCAATTTTCAAGAAAGGCAATGATCTTGAAAAAGACAATTATAGACCTATATCTATACTTAGTATATTTTCCAAAATAATTGAAAAAGCCATATACAAGAAAATGAATACGTTTTTAAATAATTACTGCATCATAACAAATTCACAACATGGTTTTCGTGAAAATCGGTCCACGGAGACTGCAACTAATCAGTTTTTACAATATATCTATGATGAATTGGATAAAGCTCACTATGTCATAGGTTTATTTTTTGACCTCGGTCGCGCTTTTGACACGGTTGATATCGAGTTTTTATCTGAGAAATTATACAGGCTGGATTTCAAAGGTACTTTCCTAGATTGGATTATATCCTATCTATCTAACAGGCTAATGCGAGTTAAAATACAAAATACTACATCAAATGATCATCATATTAATTTGGGAGTTCCACAAGGACCTCTACTCTTCTCACTATATATAAATGACCTTCCATCTCACATAAAGGGAAAAATTACCATGTACGCAGATAATACATCTGTTATGAATATTGCTGATAACTTTTTTAACAACAAAAATATTAAATTCTCCAGTTCCATTAAATTTCTTGGCACATTCGTAGATTCGCACCTAATGTGGAATGATCAGGTAGACCATGTAGCTAAAAAAATTAATAGCTCTCTGTATGCTATTTCCTCATTAAAACGGAACTTACCTAAAGAATATCTGCTTAATAATTGTCAGGATTGGATGTAAGGGGGCACAGAGGACGAGAGTTTAAAATTGACTCTATTTGAACTAATACAGTGGTAAAGTCTTCAAAATTTAAATGTGCATTTCCGATCACCCTCTTTAAGTGGAATTTGGCACTTTTTATTCCAGCCTCCCATATTCCGCCGAAGTTTGGAGAACGAGCAGGTATAAAATGCCACGTTATATCTTCTCTCGATAAAACCTTGCAAATGTTTTTGTTTTCATTCTCTAAAAATGATTGTACATTTTCCAACTCCGCACCTGTACCAACAAAATTACCTCCATTGTCGGAATAAATATTTAATGGTTTTCCGCGTCTTCCGATGAATCGTTTTAAGCTTGCCATAAAACCTTCTGTGGTGAGATCAGACACAGCTTCTAAATGTACCGCTTTCGTGGCTAGGCATATGAAAAGACATACATAACCTTTAATTAATTTAGGTACTCTCGTGTATCTATCTTTCAATAGAAAGGGACCAGCGTAGTCCACGCATGTATTGTAAAACGGCGAATATTGATGAACACGTGCTTGAGGTAAATCTCCCATCAAATACTCATTAGATTTAGGATTCGCTCGAAAACATGTTACGCAATCGCGAACTACCCCTTTTGCAATGTTACTTCCCGAAATGGGCCAGAATCGCTCCCTAATTGATGAAAGTAACATTGTAGGTCCACAATGCAGTAATCGAATATGTTCGTCTTTTAGGATTAGTTTTGTAATTTTATGTTTAGTCGGCAAGATAATCGGATGTTTTTTGTCAAAATCGTAATTGCTTTGTCCTAGACGGCCTCCAACTCGTAATAAATTGTCGCCCATAAATGGATTTAATGAGAGGAGTCTACTTTTCGTGCTAAGTTGCCTTTTATTTAATAAATCGTTATATTCGCGAGGAAAGCATTCCTGTTGGGCTATTTTGATTAATAGTTTCATTGAATGTTGTAATTCACTGGTAGTCAATATTCCTCCAAGTTGCCGCGTTCCCCTTTTTAATTTACAGTTAGATATAAATCTCAAACACCAACCTATAGTTACCTGCAGACGTCGAAAACTTGAGTATCTATTAAAAATATCTGAATTATCGTTTATTGCAATATTCACAACAATTCGTTGTTCTGGTATCTCGTTATATGAAAACGCATTGTCCGTATTTACAAATTTAAAGTTATCGTTGATGAGCCAGGACGGACCTGACCACCATAGTGTCGCTTTCTCTATGTCAGCGACGGACGCACCGCGAGATAACAAGTCCGCTGGATTGTCCTTTGACGCTACGTGGTTCCATTCGCTTATATCTGTCAAGCGCTGAATTTTGCTTACGCGATTTGCAACGAACGTCTTCCAGCGATTTGGGGCGGCTTGGATCCAGGCAAGTGTTATTTTTGAATCGGACCATAAATATTGTTTATTAAAATTGATATTTATTGACTCCCGTACCTTTTGCACTAGTTGTGCCAGAAGTACGGCGCTGCAAAGTTCGAGCCGCGGTAGAGTTAATTTTTTGAGAGGTGCAACTCTCGACTTTGCGCATAATAGTTTGGCACAAAAATTTTCATCTTCACCTTTACATCGTATGTATATACAGGCACCATATGCCTTTTCGCTTGAGTCTGCGAAACCGTGCAGCTCGAAATATGAGCAATTTGATAGAGTGACTTGTCGGGGAATCTTAATACTATCTAAACATTGTAATCCCGCACGAAATTTTAACCAGTCATTTAATATATTTTGAGGAACTGGCTCGTCCCACGAAATTTTCGCTTTCCATAACCTCTGAATGATTAATTTCGCTATAATAATTACCGGACCCAGTAAGCCCAATGGATCATATATCTGCGATATCTCGGAGAGAATTGTCCGTTTGCTTGTAAACCTTTGTGTCTCTGGTATAGAAGTTGAATATTGAATGGTATCGAAAATTGCGTTCCAACAAATACCTAAGGTTTGATTGCACTCATTTTCCCCTAATTGTAATATACTAGAATCTAAATCATTGTTTATTTGAAATTGTTCACACAATTCCTTTTTATTACACAGCCATTTTCTTAAGTAAAAACCCGCGCTAGAAAGAATTTCACAAACCTCGCGTTGTAATTGTACCAGTTCAAATTCTGTATTAGCACCGCATAGAAAATCATCCACGTAAAAACTATTTCTTATTGCATTACACGCTAAAGGGTATGTATTTTCATATTGACTCGCTAATTCAAATAAGCAACGAATAGCTAGATACGACGCTGATGCAGTGCCGTAGGTGACGGTTTTTAGCTCGTAACACTTTACATATTTAGATGCATCGTCGCGCCAAAATATTCGCTGAAATCGAGTTTGATTAGGGTCAATTAATACCATTCGATACATTTTCGATATGTCAGCGCTCATTACATACTGGTGTGTGCGAAATCGTGAAAGTATAGTAAAGATATCTGGTTGAATAGTGGGTCCAATGTGTTGGACATCGTTTAGTGAAAGGCCGCTATCACTTTTCATAGACGCGTCAAAAACTATCCGCACTTTAGTTGTGCAACTAGATTCTTTAATTACTGCATGATGGGGGAGATAGTAATTTAATTCTTCATTATGGGAATTTTCCTTTATTTCCTTCATATGCCCTAGAGTTTCGTACTCGACCATGAATTTTTATAATCGCTATATAACTCTGGATTTTTTATCAATCGCCTCTCTTGAGAGTAAAATCGTTTTAATGCGAATTCTCTAGAGTGTCCTAAATGACTGTAATTGTCTTTGAACGGGATATTTACTATGAATCGCCCATCTTGATCGCGCTTATATTTATTCTTATAATGGGTTTCACAAAATTGTTCAGAGTCAGACATAGTTAACTTCATTTAGTTCTTCGATATTCCAAAATCTAATTATATTGTTATACAGAGAATTTAAATCTGCATTGCTGCTAAAACAACTAACCATATTGAATTTTTGTCTTGGAATATGAAGATTGCCCGCAATAATCCATCCTAGCTTGGTTTCGTGTAAAGTAATTCTAGAATTTCCTAACTGCACTCTGCCTGTGCATAGAAGTTCCCAAAAGGTTGCTGACCCTAGTAATAAATCAATCGAGGCAGATTCATTGAATCTGGGATCTGCTAGTTTTAAATTGTCTGGAATATTTAACATATTTTTATTAAATGAAATCGTCGGTAGATCTATTGTGATCTGCGATAATACTAGACATTGAATTGATTCATCAAATGAATTGTCGCGAGAAGAAATTCGTAAATTAGTTATATATTGTATATTAGACATTGCCTTACCCACGCCAGTAATTGCGTAATCTGCTCGTTCTAAATTTAAATTTAATTTATTGCATAAATATTTCGTTACAAAATTACTCATAGACCCGCTGTCTAAGAGTGCACGGCACTGGTGCAATCGCCCACGCGCATCTTGTGCTAAAATCATAGCCGTTGATAATAAGACTTGGTTAGTGGCGAGATTAGCAACTGTACTATTTTGTACCGTGTGTAGCGTTGATACAGTTCCCGATTGCCCGCTAGAGCCTGCAGAATCAGCTGATGCGAATGTACTGCGTCCTTCGCCGCCTTGAATTGAAAATTGTCGATGTGTAAAAGAGAGTTATGAGGTTTTCCACATTTTCTACATTTTGACGATTGACATTGAGCTATAGTGTGATTTGGCCTCAAACAATTTTTACACAATCTTAATTTATTAATTTCGCTGATTCTCGTAGGTATTGGATTTTTAAGAAAAGACTCGCAATTGTAAATCGTGTGCTCCTTTTTACAAAAATAGCAACAGACGTTTTGACTTACATTTGTACTACTAGCATTTGCACTACAAGCATAGGATTGATTTTTACGCGAATCGATTTTTATTTTATTTTCATTTTTTCTACTGACTTCTAATTTTTGCAATAATTCGTATCGTATTTTTAAAATATTAAACAGATCGCTCAACTTTTCGCCTGATTTATCATCAGACTTCTTTTTTGCATTACTTCGAGTGCTTCCCACTCGTGTTTGGTAGAAGCGTCACACTTATCAGTAATTATGGGAATCAGTAGCGTATCCCACTTATCAGTTGGTTCGCCTAGCGCCTTTAATGATTGTAAATTATTGTTTACGTTATTGTACAGGTTTTTTAAATCTTTCGCAGATTCTTTCGGTATGCGCGGAAAGTCAAGGATAGCGCGTACATGTGAGCGTACAATTAATTGACTTTTTTCGTATTGGTCTTCCAGTGCCTTCCACGCTACCTTATAATTGGCAGCGGACGATGGGATCGCCTTTATGGTATCCAACGCTTCTTTACTAAGGCTATTTTTTAGGTGGTACATTTTTTGAACGTCGGACAGCATGGGACTGCTGTCAATATAGATAAAAATGCATCCTTAAATTCCACCCACTCATCATAATTGCCGTTAAAAGTCGGCACTTGCATCATTGGCAAATGTACTTGTGGTATTAGAGATTGAAAATGATTGTTTTGATTGTTTTGTTGACTCGCGTTGCTAATAGAATTATTTGAACTATTATTGCTATTATTTTTTACTTTGTAAAATGTTTGCAAGATATCATCGACAGAACCTGTCAATGCATAATAAATTTTTTCGAATTCTACCCGCTCATTCTCCTCAATTTCGAGCCGATCATCAACTGATAACAAATCTATTTGTGACTGTATATCTTTAAATTGTTCCAATACTGGAGATATGTTATCTAGCCGTCTTTTTAGTTCACAAATTAGCTTTCCATCAGGTTGACTTAAATCAGCGGAATTATAGAAATTCTGGAACCTAGTGAGACTACCTTTTATTTGTCCCCTTTTTCTTTTTAATTCTACTAATTCTGACATTGTTTATTGTTTAAATAGAATCAATTAATGGAAAAAGGACAAATAAGTGTTAGGTATAGAAATAAGGTTAAAATTGGAATGGACTCACTTTGTTCGCCTCTGGATCTGCTACGCCTCTGAATTCTATAAATAGCTCACTCCCATATGGCCAAATTGGGACGCTGGCGCTAAGGTCCTGGTACCTGCTACTTGCTGGAAGACTAGAGGGATGCTTGAAATTGTATAATGTTGCGTTTTCAATTGTTTTCTTGTCGATGTTTCTTCTTCGTATTTATAAATTGAACTTTTTAAGTACACTGTTATGTTTTTAATTGTAGATTGAACGATTGTTTTATGCACGAAAGTTATTGTTTTTAATTGTATATTTTAATTGTATATTGTTATCGACGAAACTTATTGTTTCACACTTGTTTTTCACTGCAATCCGTCTCGAAGCTGGACCAATGTTTTTAATTGAATTATCGTAGTTAAACTTCGTCGATAACTTTTGAGAAAAAACTGAGTGGACTGTATAACTCTTAACGATTTATTTAAACGTGCACAATAATATATACATGTACTTAACTACTACTACTAATATTAACAACTTATATCGTTGAGGGTATTTTTTACACTGGCGCTTAACGCCCTAAAAATGAGTTGCCCTTGTTAAGGGCGCTACCAGCGGCGTACGACATTTAAATGAAGTTTGTGCTTTAACAGACTTATCTAGGATTTAAAAACTACTGAGTCTTGTAAACCATATTTCACAAACAATAATATATTAACACTTCCATCAATTTACGTATACAACATTTCTAAATATGTAAGAAAAAACTTATCTTTATTCAGAAATAATGGTAGCTTTCATCACTACAGCACCAGACATGGATCTTCCTTAACGATAACTATGCATAATTCGTCTCTATATGAAAAATCACCTTATTTCTCAGGCATTAAAATTTATGACAAACTACCTGTACATATATTAAACGCTAAAAATTATAATTGTTTCAAAATACTATTAAAACAATACCTTATTGAAAAATGTATCTATAGCCTTAACGAGTTTGTCTAAATGTTTTATGTTTATATCATATATCTTTTATATCTGTCTGTCCTCATTTTACTACTATAATTGTGTACCTACATGTCATTTTACATTTTGTTGACTGTCGCATCTGTTCTTATGTAACAGCACACGTGATAAATAAATTATTATTATTATTATTGCAACTCAATCAGAGATGTCTAAAGTCGCCGATGCGGACGTTCAAACGGAGGAACCATGGGAAACTGCAAATGCATGGACACAAAAAAATGAAAATCTCGCGAAGATCATTGAAGTAATGTCAGAAAAAAGAGACTACAAAGGTTTCTGTGAAATCATGAACCACCACTGGCCGACGCAGGTCTATACGGCTGTTAGCGAGGTGGAAGGAAACCCCCTCACCGAAGGAAATGAGAGGGACATCGCAATCTGCACAGAAAGAGAAGACAAGATGGACAGAGGAATCGTCAAACAGTTCCTAAGGAGATTCCCAGAGACAACGGAAGTGAAAGAGGGGGGAGAAAGGCAGGAAGGTTTCTCGTATGCCACGTACGAGGTGAACACGAACGCGACGGGCAAAACGACTAAGCTCGCCTACAAAATTCTTGCAGAAGAAGCCGTGGAAGACACTTTTACAAACATTGTGAAATGGAAAAACACAATGACAGAAGCCAGCCGACATAGAGCGGCATTCGTGCTAATGGAGAGTAACTGGGAATTAATAAAAAAATTCTAGAATTTGTTTTTAGAGACTCGAACATAAAAATCGTAAGATACGCACCACCCACGAAGAACATATCAGCAAGCGCGGTCCCCGCCCCGAGAAGCAGCACGGGGAAAAGACAAACTAGGTTGGATAAACCAAACCCGACAATGGAAGCCATAGTAGTGACGGCTGAAGGGAAGATATACTCAGAGCTTCTAAAATCCGTCAAGAATAAGGTCAACCTCGACCAAATAGGAGTGGAGGTGAGGACGGTTCACAGCACCAAGAAGGGGGAATTGCTGCTGACAGTGGACAGAGACAAGGGGAGCGCAGGAACCCTAAAGGAGAAAACCATTAAACATATGGGAGGGGACGGTGTGACAGCCAGACAAGCCGGAAGAAACGAAATAGTCATACACGTAAAAGGTATAGATGGCACATCAAAACTCTGGAGGACATAGAAACCACCTTACAGACAGCTACCGGAGACACTAATAAGGACATCAAAGTGAAGTCAGTGAGACCGGCATACGTGGACAACCAAAATGCCACTGTCATTGCCCCGAGAGGACTAGCGGAGAAACTGCTAGAATTACAAACAGTGACAATCGGCTGGACCAGGGCGCGGATCCAAAAAAGGACAGAAGCCATAAGATGCTTCAAACGCTGGGGGACTGGGTCGTCCCCCCCCCCCCCCCCCCAAACATGAACAGGAACGAACCGGGAAACACTGTGCCTGAAGTGCGGGAAAAACGGCCATAAAGTAAAAGACTGCCGCGAAGACCCCTTCTGTCCAATCTGCCAGAAGCCAGGACATAGAGCAGACTCAAACATATGCCCCGAATACAAAAAGTCGCTGATCAAAGCGGGAGGCTACCAAAACCAGGCGGATGCGACATATATAGTACAAGGGGCGATGGCGGAGACAACGAACAAAGAAACAAACTAGGATGACATCATCCTCCAAACAAACCTGAATAGGGCAAGGGCCGCACACGACATGGCCTATGCGGCATCCCTAAGGGTAGGTGAAGACATTTTAATAGCATGCGAACCTAACAAGAACATCGCCACTAAGCACGGCTGGGTGACTGACACGAGAACAGATGTCGCGGCGTACTTCTTCAATAAAAAGATCGAGGTCATAGGCATGGTGAGGAGGCCAGGATTCATAAACATCCAAATCAAATCAAATCAAATCAAATGAAGGAATATAGCCTCATATGCGGCTACATTTCCCCGAATTGCACCTTCGAAACATTCGAGCATTTCTTATCCGACATGATGAATGAAACTAACGACAGACGAAGTCAGGCCGTTCTGCTCGGGGACCTAAAGGCAAAAGCTCGCGAATGGGGCTCCCCAATCACATACAGGAGGGGCCAACTGCTAGGCGAATGGATTCATACACTAAACTTAACGGTGCATAACGATGGGCTTACACCCACGTGTGTCAGAACAAATGGCGTCTCCTACATCGACATAACCCTATCGACGGCAAGCATTGCACCCAGGATAGAAGGCTGGAAGGTACTTGAAGAAGTGTCCCTCAGCGACCACATACACATCACCTTCAGGATCGCAGGCAACAAAATACAAGGTAAGAAATGGACAGACAGACAAGTTGACCAAATAAATAAAGCCTTCTTTAGGACCCTTTTAGCCGAGATATGGGACAGACATAGACAGAGTAGCGCACACATATCACCGAAGGAATGTGTGGAGAACATTAGACTGGCACAGAGGAGGTGCACCTGGAAAATCGGGAACAACTCCAGGAAGGTTCCATACTGGTGGAACGACGATATTGATGAAGCCAGAACCACGTGCATATCCATCAGGAGGAGACTTCAACACTCCATGCGCAGGGGAGAAATGGCTCTTGCGGCTTCGCAAGCTCTGAAAGATGAGCTGAAATCAACAAAAAGAGAGCGTAGGAAACTATAAATTCCTCAAATAGGACACATTGGAAATGTCTATGCGATGATCTGGACCAGGACATATGCCAGATGCAAATCTCAAGAACTATGATCTTGATCAATTAATTATTAAAGATATAACAACTGATGAAATTCGCAAATCAATACAATCACTAAAACCCAAGACTGCAATAGGTGCAGATAAGGTACCAACATATTTTTATAAAGCTTATGTTGACTTACTAGTGCTCCCACTACAAATAATATTTAATACTTCTTTAAAAGAAAGAAAATTTCCAGATAAATTCAAGATAGGTCGAGTCACTCCCATACATAAAGCAGGAAATACGAGTGTTATAACAAACTATCGACCTATCACAGTTTTACCTTCTCCATCTAAAATATTTGAACGTGTAATATATAATAGTATGTATTCCCATGTCTCATCAGTCCTTATTGAACAACAACATGGTTTTGTTAGCAAAAGATCTACTGTTAGTAATTTATGTGTATTTTCTGATTATGTCGCTCATAAAATAGGGGAATCCCAGATAGACACTGTATATAATGATCTATCAAAAGCATTTGATAGAGTTAACCATAAAGTATTATTAACGAAATTAAAGGGTTTCTCTATTGATGACGACTTATTGCAGTTTTTATTATCGTACCTCACTAATCGACCACATTTTGTCAAATTTAATGACTGTTATTCACATACCTTTATACCAACATCTGGGGTACCGCAGGGTTCAATATTGGGGCCCTTGCTTTTTGTAATGTTTGTCAATGATATCTCCACTTATATTAAGCACTCAAGATTTTTATTATATGCAGATGATTTAAAATTTTTTCTCCAAATTAACACACTAAACGACACTGAAAGGTTACAAAGTGACCTTGAGGCCATTTCTACGTTCTGTAAAGACAATGACCTAGTCTTGAATGAATCGAAATGCAAGATTATATCCTATACGAAAAAGAAAGATCCTGTCGTAGTGGCATAGGTTATCAACGATATTCGAATTGAGAGACTAAATGAAATTAAAGATCTTGGCGTTTTGTTCACCAACCATTTTTCATTTAACGATCACATAATAGCTCTGACCTCTGAATGCTATAGGAAATTAGGATTTATTCTTAGATCGAGTAAAGATTTTAGTTACAGCACCTGCATTATGTTGTTTAATTCATATGTACGCTCTAAATTTGAATATTGTTGCATTATATGGTCTCCAAGAGCATTTCTTTACACTGATATGCTGGAAAAAGTCCAAAAAATGTTTTTAAGATCTATGTATTTTAAGAAACATAGAATATGGTCTTTCTTAATGTCCTATCAAAGTCAGCTAACAGAATTTAATGTAACTTCTCTTACTAAACGCCGTAAAAACATTCAAATATTATTTATATTTGATATTTTATATAACAAAATAGATGCACCTGAAATTCTAGGTGCCTTAAGCTTTCATGTACCAGACGTCAGACTAAGGAGGAGAGATTGTATGTTTAACACATCTGCAAATACAAACTCACCTGTTGAAAGATGTTCATCGGCAGTCAATGATATAATTTGTGATGCAGATATGTTTAATATCAACAGAAACAAATTATAGTCAAAACTATCTGTGATAAGATAAGATAACATAAATATTTAGTTTTCTTTTTAGTCATGTCATGTACTTATACTACGAATGTTTTTATTATTGTTATTGTAGTTGATTGTTATTCATTATTATTTACAGTATGTTGTACTCAAGCCTGTATTTATTGTTTTTTCTGTGTTTCACTGTATATATGTAACTAGGGAATACCTGTTTATATGCAGTATAAATAAATAAATAAATATGGGGTGACGGATACAAAATCGCAACAAAACGACTCACACACATGACTGCAGCCTACAGCATTACTTTGGAGAAGAAGACAGAAATAATAAATACACTGTTTCCCACACGTAACGATACGTGGATGGAAGAAGACACGGAGGGGGACCCCACCCCCCTCTTCACCATGGAAAAACTGACTGAGGCAGGCAAGAGGTTAAGAAACGGAATGGCAGCAGGGCCCGACGGCGTCCTACCAGAGTTAGTCAAGGAGTGCCTGAAGATAGATGCGGATATTATCCTAGACATGCTAAACAATCTCCTTAAGAGCCAAACCTTTCCCACCCAATGGAAGACTGCAAAGCTAGTCCTAATCCTGAAGCCAGGAAAACCGCCCGATGATCCGGGCACGCATAGACCAATATGCCTGTTGGATGTCATAGCTAAATTATACGAGGCCCTAATTAGGGACAGACCTGTGGAGGAACTAGACAATCAGCAAGCCATAGTGGATAATCAATATGGCTTCAGAAAGGGCAGATCCACTATACAAGCCGCACTAAATAGCCGATATGGCCAAGTGCCCAAACAAGAAATGGTGTATGTTGCTGTGGTGTTATAATCGAATAACTGATGAAAAACTCATTATAGTGAATGTGGTAGTTTTGTGTTTTAAATAACTGTCAAGTGATTATTGTTTAATTTAATAAATATTTGCTAATATATTAAACTACATTCATAAACAAAAACAAAAACCTTTACTCTGCTTATCTTAAAAGAAAAAGAAAACCTGTGATAAAAACAATAAAAAACGAGTGCTAATAAAAAGTGTAATTTTATACTAAGACAGGGCTGGACTTATAATTCCTTGGAAATTCTTCTCACTATGAATTGTGCAAATAGCAAATGTGGAATACTAGAAAATGATAAGGAGCCATTTACTGTATGCGATAAATATAATAAACAACTATGCTATTCCTGCTCTAAGTTGTCCACAACTGACTTTAAAAAAAAGAAGTATTATCTACTTAAGCACTGATTGCACACTACCTTTCCCTGTTCAAGAAGCACTAAATGCTGATATACACAAAATTGTATCCGAAACTGTGTCCAAAATTACAAAAGAGGAAATAGGAAATCTTAATTCCATCACCGATAATAAAAATTCCGAAACGATGTCAAAACTAGATAGCATCTCAACCTGTCAGAAACATAAAGGAGTCAAATGTTGATTAGATTACTCACTGAGGGAAATTTACAGCCTCCTGCTAAATCGACAGCTCAATATTATCCATACGAGAGAACTCAAAGCTCAATTCATCAGGAATTACAACAGAGGATTGACTATCTACAAAAAGAAATTTCTATAATACAAAATACTCTAACTCCTACCCCTTAAACTGACTTAACTCTACAAAAACCTCCTATCTTAAAAGCTTGTACTGCAACTACCTCTGTGAATCTAAAGACCTCTCCTTTCCCGAAAAGAAAAACTGTAGTTTCCCGGACGGGCAAATCATCAACTCATCCGCCCCATAATCTACAAAAATCAAATGAACCTGACTCCAAAAACACAAAGCATGTGTTGCCCGTTATAGGTACCAGAAAAATAGAAAATACTAAAATTATTGCAGCTAAAATTGTACCAAAAGAATCCATCTTTGTCAGTAAACTCTCAACTGAGGTCACTGTAACTGACCTACTGCAGTACCTAAAAGATACCTTTGGCGGGGATGAAAACTTTAAAATTGAACAGCAAAAAGTTAGATCAGGGGATTACAACAGTTTCCGCATTACTGTTGAGGCAGATCTTCTTAATGATTTGCTGAATGCTTCATTTGGCCCGAGGATATTCTGGTAAAACAATTTGAACATAAACCTAAATTTTTTCGTGACAGACCCCACTCCAGGACAAGAAAACCTTATCACTACAGATGGACAAACTAATTCGAGCCTAGTACATTCCTGGAATGCTTTACATGTGAATACTCAGTGCCTTCACAATAAAATAACCCAACTAGAAATAATCTCAAGAAAACATAAATTGGACTATATCTTTGTTAGGGCATGTTCTTTATTTCAACAGTTGAGGCCATCAGGTGACACCAGACATGTTGCTATCTCTTTATCACTTGTGTTGTAAGAAAGAGAAGCATACTGTGGTGGAACTCAACTGTTGAAATAAAGAACACGCCCTTACTGAACACTGGATGGCCTCAGAACAGGAGGAAGTCACTCCCATGCCAGGATATTACCTTTTAGCAAAATTTTGTAGAAATCAACGTATCCATGGAGGTGCTGCTATATACGGACTTAAGAAAAATGGAACAGTTTTAAACTTATCAAAACATACATCTGAACTTTCATGTGAATGTGCAGGCTTTAGTATCAAAATATTTGGAAAGAAGGTAGCCCTGTTAGTTATTTATCGATCATGTGTGCAAAATGTAGACAATCAATTTATAACTTTTATTAACTCACTGAATGCTATCTTATGCCAGGTAACGCTTAATCATGAAATAATTCTGCTTTGTGGTGACTTTAATGTCAATTATCTTGAAAATTCTATGGAAAAAAAACCAATTAATTGATATCTTAGATGGTTTTAATTTGAAATATATTTTACCTTTTGAACCCACTAGGGAGGTTCTTAATAATAAACCCTCAGCTCTTGACTATGTTGTCACTAATGCTGAAGGTATTAACGCTATCAATTTAGATATAGGTATTCCTGATCACAAAGCTCAACTTATTAGTGCGGTTATGCCCCCAACACAAGCATCAGAAAATCTGAAAACTTGTATCAAAAAGAGACACTTCTCAGAACAAAACTTACGTAATTTGAAAAACCTTCTCTCTAGAACTGATCTAAGTTCCCTATACAGCCTAACCGATGTTAACGAAGCCTGGCTCTACTTTTGGTCAAATTTCAAATTCTGTCTGGAACTAACCTGCCCCATCAAAAATGTTGTAGTCTCCCATGTACCCTTCCACAACTGGATAGATTCTGATGTAGTTAAGGAAAGCCGAGAACTGGAAAAACTGTTTTGGATTAGCAAAAATTCGGGCACAGACGAACATAAGAAACAATATCAAATGGCAAAAAAGGTATTTTCTGAAAGGATTCAAATTACTAAGAACAACTTTTTTAAAAAAATTATAAACTCTGTTAACTGGCAAGTGGTAAATGCAAATCTTGGTAGGGTAAAGAAAAAAACTTCTCCCTCCACAATAACTTCAAATGAAATCAATATCAGTGAACCTTTGGATATTAGTAATGCATTTTGTGATTATTATACTACCAGTATCGAGCAGTTACTAAGTCAAAACCCACATCCAGGTGCCACAGGCTGTACTCTTCCTAATTCGATTGTTAATTCTATTTTTATAGAGGAATTAACAATTGATGAGTTATCCCTGGCTATGTCACAACTGAAAAACAAATCTGCTTGCAGTGGTCTAGATGATATACCGATTTATGCCCTCGAGTTTATCTGGGATTATACCAAATTTCCCCTGTGTTTTATTTTTATTTTCTTGAAAACAGGAATCTTTCTAAACAACTCAAAAATGGGCGAAATCATACCAGTTTATAAAAAAGGAGATCCTGAATTACTAGAAAATTATAGATCTATAACTGGCTTAATGACTTTCTCAAAAATTCTTGAAAAAATTGTTGGTAACCGACTTGAATCCATTTTAACTAAAAATAAAATATTGTCAATAAACCAACATGGTTTTAGAAGAAATCATTCAACGAACACAGCAGCTTTCGAACTTGTTGAATTTGTCTATAAGTCATTAGACAGACATAATTACACCTTAGCCCTGTTCTTTGATCTCACGCGTGCTTTTGAATGTGTGGATGCTGAATATCTGGTGAAAAAATTATACTTTATGGGCATTAGAGGCTGCACGAATGATTGGATTAAGTCTTTTCTAAGTAACCATAAAGTAAGTCAAGAATTATCGGATTTGAGAGAGTTGAAATATGGTGTACCTCAGGGCAGCGTTCTATCTCCACTTCTATTCACGCTATTTATCAATGATCTAGAAAAGTATATAGGCAATATAGTTAATATGCAATTGATTTTGTATGCAGATGATACCACTATTGCATTATCGGCCTCGTCAGAAAATGAACTCGCCAACAATGCACAAATATTGCTTTCTGAATTTGCAACCTGGTGCAACAAAAACAAGCTTATTCTTAATCCATCAAAAACGCATTATATGATTTTCTCTAAAAGACTAAAATTCCAGAACTTACACTAAAACTCAATGACACTTTGCTAAAACTTGGGATGAACATGTTGGCTTTGTGGTCAGTAAATTAAATAGTGCGTACTTTGCTATTGTTAATCTTAAAAACATCTTGGACATTGAAAACCTAATGAATGTCTATTATGCCTTGGCTTACTCACAACTAAACTATACGGTACTTTACTGGGGCCAGACAACTGAACTTAATCGAATTTTTGTGATACAAAAAAGAATAATACGCAAGATTTTTTCTATGGGTCCACTTGAATCATACTAGCCATTTTCAAAATGCATCATATTTTGCCACTACCTTGCATAGTCATTTACCAAGCGCTAATTTTTGTAAAAATGAACGAAGGAAAGTTTCCACAAAATAACTCGGTACATCATCATGACACTAGGTCAAATAGTAACATTTATGTTTCAAACATTAATTTGTCTATGTATAAAAAAAGCCCTTATTACTTCTTTAGTGATATATACAACCACCTACCTAGCTCTTTTATAACTTGGTAAGCAAATTTAAAAAATATACAAAGGGCAACTGTTCTCGACAACTGTTTTTACTCTATCCAAGAATACTACAATAAGTAGTTTAAACTGCATTATTGCATTGTTTTTTACATTTTTAGCTGCGCACCATGAATATGTTACCTCTCTGTTTTATTTTTATTTATTTATTTTAATCATTTAATTCATAAGATTTTACATTTAGTGTTTATTATTGTTATGCTTGTCTATTAATTATTGCTATTCTATCTTTTATACCTAATATATGACGTCAATATCTTTATAAGATGATACGACAATAAAGTTATTATTATTATTATTATTATAACTGAACAGGGGGGGACATACCCACATACCTAACAAATGTCATCTTGAATTACCTAAAAGAGGATAAAGTCAGGGCAGGAGGCCTACACAGTGACAGCTGGCGTCCCACAGGGTTCGGTCCTTGGGCCAGCACTGTGGAACGTGCTATACGATGGCGTGCTCAGGCTGGATCTACCCAGAGGGGCAAAAATTATAGGGTACGCAGATGACTTGGCGTTAATAATCACTGCAGACACCCCACTCAGCTAAACGGCAGCACTTGATTAGCCATTAAATACTAGCCATTAATGGCTAGTATTTAAAAGTGTAAAGAGCAGTGGTGTTAGTAGCAGAAGTTTTGACTGTGTTTGTTGTATTTCTACAATAGCAAAAATTTTAAAATTTGTACCTCAAGTAGCTTGAAATTTACTACATCTAATGTGCAACAGCAAGAAGGAAAAACATTTGTTATAAACAAACCATTTTAAACTTAGTGCAATAACAAATCATAAAGAAGCAGCTGCAAAAAAATTATAAAGAAATCAAGGACAAAAAAGAACTGAACACAAAAACTGGTACCCATACATTAAATACAAAACTGAACAGGACAGGGTTTATAAAATATCCTACACAATATGAATAATTGTTCAAAGTGTGATGTATCAGACCCTGAATTGGTAAGATGTGACAATTGTAACTCAAAATTATGTCAGAGCTGCACACAACTGACAACTGAAATAAGAGCGGTACTCTTGAAAAAAAGACTTATACTCTACTGGTGCCCAGACTGTATGGCAAATAAAAAAACGCTAAAGCCATCCCAAGAAATTACTAATAAACTGTCTGATATTGAAGAACATGTGACTAAACAAATATCCAACTCTATAAAAATGAAATTTGACGAAATCTTTTCAGATACAAAAAGATATAAACGAGGAATACTTAACGGTATCGTTATAATATTCAAATCCATAACTGGAAACCTAGTACTATACTAATTGTATAAATAAACTAAATAACGACGAACACCAATTGGAAAACTTAATCAAAAATCAAATTTCAGTTACAACTTCTGTTATTAAAAACTTCAACTCGACTATACAGAAATTACAAATTGACGAGGAAACATTTAACAAAGATCTCGAAGAAATCGAACACACAATCCAAACAATGACTCAAGCTATTGAGGCTGCTCACATAAAACTAAAATTTTTATACATTTCCGAACAATTAATGGCAAGCTATTTGTATATCGAAGATAATTTGAACGACATTCTGAATTCAATAACGTTTGCCAGATTAGGAATCATTCACACGTCAATCACAACCCCTAATCACTTAGTGACAGCACTTCAAGAAGTTTCACAGAGCTTACGAAGGAACAATTTGCCTCTCCCCATTAAATTATCGGCAGTTGCTAAGTATTTGGACATTATTGAATTGCAAGCATTTCAAATGGATTCTAACTTAGTATTTGTTTTAACAATACCACTTGTTGAACCCCAAAATTATAACACCTATCGCCTATACCCTATCCCGATACTTGATAACAGAACTGGTCTACATCACATTTTATCTATCTCACAAAAGTTTATCGCGAGAGACGATGATTCTTTAATGTACATACCTATACAAAATTTGAAAGAATGCAAACCTCTTTATTTTGGAACCAAACTATTTTCGAACCTGTTTGCATATCCTATCGACCAAAATGCCATATGTGAAGCCAGAATACTAAAACCATTGCCAAAACTTCCAGAGAACTGTCAAACTTCCTTCATCATTAGTCAGGGATACAACGTCCAAGAACTTGAAGACAACACATGGCTAGTAATTAATTCAGAACCACTTCACATTACCATCAACTGTCCAAAGAGAGAATCCACAACGGAGTTAATCAACAAAAATTCCATATCTCAAACTACAACCAGGATGTTACGCCTATGCAGGCATTACTAGAATACAAGCCAGTGCCAAAGACTTTTCCGAAATTAAGGACAATTCACATCCTATCCAAATTCCTTTTGAATGCTCTAATCACATGCCCGACAAAATCGAAATTCCAAAATTAAAACCTCTCAAATTAAACAGCCTCGACGTAGAAGACCTAGATATTGCCAGAAACAAATTGGACCAATATTCCAAAGACCTGGATGACCTCATAAACGAACCTTTTGTGACCAAACACTTGGTTCACATATTTCATAATCACTCTCATCATTCTATTAGTTCTACTTTACATAACCTGTAAATGCAGAAGAAGTGGAGCATTGCGAATCCAACCCTCAACGGACAACCCTCCTTCGCCTCCTTCAGAGTGAAGCAGTTTTTACCAAATTTCCTAGACTGATCCCTCCAAGAAAGCGACCCAGTATTAAACCTCAAGAAGAAGAGGACATCGAGTTAACATAGACTTTCATATGTGGAGTTTTACCCTTGTCTATTAATTTAGACCATTGTATTTTATTCTTATCACATTTATGTAATGTACTACTCGCTTATTATTATTATCATTTACCAATTTTAACTTTTATGTATCTTATTATTTTGCTTTGTATTCATTCAACATTGTTTCAATTTATTTTGCATTATATTCATTTAACGTTTCTAACAATTTTCATAAGTTGCTGCATAACATCAACTTTTTTATTAAGGGGGAAGTTGCTATATAAAATTATACGCTTATTACCAAGACTTAGTCATAACAAACCTTCACAGGTATATCATATTACATGATAACGACTTCTCTTATTAATCGCTTATCTTAGAGATATTATGTTTCACCTTTGTTTCTCACATTTTATGCTGATTGTCGAATTGCATTTCCTTTGTTCTATATTTTGCTTACTCAGGTTCTGTATGTTATAAATATGACTAAACACACTTTGTAGAATCAGTTATTAAACTCAGTTAGAATGCAACACTTCTAATTTATTATTCTAATTCCTTCTCCAAGAGCCAACGTTGGCTCCATTAAATAAATAAATCCTTTTTAAAAAGTATATATATATATATATATATATATATATATATATGTGCATTTGTATCGTGTCCGCCTCCTTACAAATTTGTGGCGCCCGCACCTCCACTAGAAATAATATAGATAGATTAGTTCTGTTTACATATACATAACCGCCAAATTTCACTTACCAAGGGCACGCGGAGAGGGGAAAGGATTTTTATCTTTTTTTACATACACATTTTTGTTCATACGATTGGTATGTTTACACCTCGTTATATAAATAGTACCTCTCTGACTCAATGTATTTAAAACTGTTATATATAACGGTAGCCTTTGCCTCCTTCGAGGTTGCCAGACTTCTATAGTGTAAAATGCTCTAGCGCTTGCGCAATTAGTTGCGCTATGCAATCGTGTGCGTTTGTTATTATGATGATTCATATTGCGTAAGTTATACTCTATCAGATTACATTGGTGTTTTACCCGATAATGTGCGATTATCTGTTTTAAAATGAACCGTTCACGCTAAATATCTATTGTAGAATAATGTATGTAATTCAAAATATGTTCTTAAGGGAATTATTATTACTATTTAAAATGCTTTCCAAAAGACATCACTGAATCAGTTCAATTTTGTAACACAATTGTTACATATTAGTCCACGTAAATTAGATATTTTAGAAGAAATAATTTATAAAGTAATAATATTTGGGATGCGTAATCTAGATAGGGTTCGAAATAGATACCTGAATAGTTCCCCACAATTTAGGGGTGAAACGTCCGTAATGATTATGAATAGAGCTGCTTCGGCCATATTACGGGGACTTAACGCTGGTCTTTCACTTTTATCTTGTAAACCGTTCGTCGAAAGAGAAAAAAGTATAGGAAATAAAAAAATCGTCATGTTAAATTCTGCATAAAAAATGTACTATTAACCTTGTAGCTTATCCTCACCTATTTCGCGCTAACAGCGTCCGAACAGAGGCGTAGTTTGGGGCGCAGAGGTGAAAGTCCATCCTATTCCAAGTTTGACTCCGAATATCTTAAAACCGGTTACTTTAACGAGAAAAATGCTCAGGAATGAATTTATTGAGCAGAATTTTCTCCATTAGATGTATATATAGAGGGTTTTGTCGCAAGTAGTTTATGTATTTTCCCCTTCTTTGCAATTATATTAGAGGATAATCTGTATTGTTCACACAAAAGAAGATTTGGAGTCATATTTCAACTCTGAGCTTGCTTCAATTCCACTTCTTCTCTTCAATAAGAAAGGGTTAATGAGGAAAATTAAGAAATCGTCTGTATGATATTTTCAATGCTGTACGAGAGAGGCCAATAGATTTTTCCGATTGCCAGTTCATTGTTGATGGCGGCAATTTGATTCATCGTGTAGTATGGCCGAAGCAGCTTTATTCGTAAACATTACGGCCAAAAAGTGACTGTAGTGTTTGACGGATATGCTGACTGCAGTATGAAGAGCATCGAAAGACAGCAGCGTCTTTTGAAGCGCATTTCACCGGAAATTGTTTTTCATGAGAACACGCCACTGACTGAAACGCAAAATAAAATGATAAACAATCTCACAAAAAGGAACGGTTTATTTCGCAATTGGTGGAGAGATTTAAAAACGAGGGAATCAAAACAATTACTGCTGTAGACGACGTTGACGTACTCATAGTTCAAACCGCCTTAAACGAATCTTATGGAAACGATACAGTGGTCATCCTCGGACAAGATATTGATCTTCTCGCATTGATTATCGCTCTCGCACCTGAAGATAAAGATATCCGTTTCTTAAGAGAGGCTCACAGAAAAATAAAAAATAAAGATTACAGTTCTCGTGACTTGCAGTCCTCGGAAGTTTTAAAAAGCTGTATGGCCACACGTTCAGTGGATGCGATAACACTTCAGCTTTCTTTGGTAAAGGAAAAGTGCAAACGGTGGAATGCGTCAATAAAAGAAAAGATCTCGAAGAGGTTGTCCGTATATTCAACAACCGTAGCTCAACGAAAAAAGAAATTACATCTTTGAATCATCAAAGATTCATTATCTTCAATAAGTTAGTCCGCCAATCTAGTACTACCGGGATTCTACGAAGACTGCCAGCAACATCCGAGGCATTACGTCAACATTCTTACAGAGTATTTCTCCAAATTCATGTTTGACGAGGAGAAAACTTGGAACCAACGGAATGCAGAAAAGCAGAAAATAATATAAAATATTTCAAAGAGATGATATACTTAAAGAAGTAAAATGTTCAAAACTTAATCATTTTGGAGCAAAAATGTAAATATTTCCCTCCAGCAAGAGAAAAATTTTTGAATTGTTTAAACATTTTTGAAAAGCATTCGAGATGACTCCAACAAACTATCATTAATTAGTATAGCAAAATTTATGATTAACCAAGAAATATATTCTAGAGTTTTGGTCTCGAATGCTTTTTAAAACATTTTTATTTCTTGCTAGAGGGAAATATTTACATTTTTGCTCCAGAATAATCTAGGTTTTTAAAATATCTTTGGAAGGTGGAAGATTACACTGGTCAACATTCAGTTTGAAAAAATACACCGGACTCTACCTAGGTACCCAGGGGTTTTGGGGTCGCTGATTCCGTTGTAGAGGTCGGTTAAGCTCTATCACGTCAGGTTCAAGGTCATTTGAAGGTCAACCTAAGAAAAGGTTTTTGAAAAAATCTAAAAAATTCACACATAGGGGGTCTCTGAGTCCGAATCCGATGTCGGTTGACCTTTATCACCTCATGTTCAAGGTCATTTGAAGGTTAAAGTAAGAATAGGAGGTGAAAAAAATTAGAAAAAATTTATACGAATGCTCACCTGAATACTTATTGTCTGTTTATCTGTCTGCCCTTATACCTGCACACCTGTTTGTTTGCTTGTTAGTCTGTATTTATCATCCGCCTGCATTTTCTCTCTGTCCATCTATTTGACATCCTGCCTTTCTGTCAGTAATTCTGTCTGACTGAATGATTAAATGTTTCTATCTGACAGTCTGTCTGCCTCCTTGTCAGTTTGTCTGACTCAGGAAACCATTAAATTACTTTGACCCTGACAGGATTGGGCTCAGGGCCGGTTTTAGGTAACCGGAGGCCCTAAGCTCTAGGTATGTTTTTCGTTGAAGCTTTCTCTTCTAATAAAATAAACGTGCATATCTGCGTATGAAATCTGAGTTCTGAGGCCCCCTAAATGCGAGGCCCTAAGCTGGCGTTTACTCAGCTTATAGGCAAAACCAGCACTGATTGAGCTCCAAGTGAGTGAAGCCAACGCCCGTGGTACTCTTTACTTGCATGTTCGCTCTGCTTCTGCAACTATACCCAAAGGCCATCCTTTCACAGAAGAAAATAGGTAGGTGATTCATTGAGTTAAATATATTTGCACTGAGATAGCCGAAGAATCTTCATGTGCAGCTAAAGCTGGCGGACGAATGCCGGCTTGAAATGACCTCAGAATGACCTTGAAATGACCTCTGGATGCCTCTTTTTTTTTAAGGGTAAGCGAACAATGGATTCGGACTCAGCGACCCGAAAAACCTGTGTGAATTTTTTCAGATTCTTTCAACCACCTTTTCTTACTTTAACCTTCAAATGACCTTGAAACTGACGTGATAGAGGTCAACCGACATCGAATGCAGACTCAGCGACTCAAAAAACCTATATATAATTTTTTTCAGATTTTTTGACAGCTCTCCTCTGTTTTTCTCAAATTAACCTTGAAATGATCTCCGGATGCCTTTTAAGGGCAAACGAACACCGGATTCGGACTCACCGATCCCAAAAACCTATGCGTGAATTTTTTCAGATTTTTTCAATCACCTTTTCTTAGTTTGACCTTCAAGTGACCTTGAAACTGACGTGATACATCGGATACAGACTCAGCGACCCAAAAACCCTATATGTAAAAATTTTTTCAGATTTTTTAACAGCTTCCTCTCCGTTTTTCTCAAATTAACCTTGAAATGACCTCCGGATGCCTTTTAAGGGTAAGCGAACACCGAATTCGGACTCAGCGACCCCAAAAACCTATGTGTAAATTTTCTTAGATTTTTTCACCACCTTTTCTTAGTTTGACCTTCAGATGTCCTTGGACCTGACGTGATAGAGCTTAACCGACCTCGGCATCGGAATTAGCGACCCCAAAAACCCCTGGGTACCTAGGTAGAGTCCTGTGTATTTTTTTAAACTAAATGTTGACCTGTGTTATTATTATTCTTTTATTTTCTGCTTTTTAGCCCCCTACCAATAAAAATCGTCTTCTAATTTTTTTTTTACTTTTACTATATAAGACCAGCAGCAGTGACAAATAGCGGATTAAGGGCAACTAGTTACGTTAAGGAATGTTCGTGTCCTGTTAAATAAATACCTTTAACAAATACCTTTTTTAATGGTACAAAAATATTTGTTTCTGAACAAAATAAACGTTTTTTTATTCCCAAATTGAAAAAATTTAAAAACCCATTGATCTCTAGAAAGTATTATTTCTGTGTATAAAAGTTATTTATATTTTTAGTAAGATAATTTTTGTTACCATATCTATAGATGTATTTAGGAATAGTATGCCTCTTTACTATGTTGCCAAGTTTAGGAGGCGATATCGCTACTTTATTGTAAGGAAGCATTTAATACCTATATACATCAAGTGTTTAAAACAGCAGCGCCACCTGGTAAAAAATTTAGTGGACTATGGTGTATGTTTACATATGTTTATAGGTATTTTCCGCCTCCAAAAAAAGTGTCGTTAAATGCTTCTATCTCCCTATTTCTTCCCTTTTTGTCATAATCTTATATGCGCACCAATAAAGCTGATCATTATTGATAATAATGAGTCATGAATTTACTATTTATCAAGACATTCGCGATGAAAACAACACAAAACGTCTCCGCCTCCAAAATCGGAGGCGAACGCGTAAAATCGGAGGCAAACACCACCTAACCATATAACATTCGGAGGTGTATGAGTACTAAATGCATGTATATATATATATATATATATATATATATATATATATATATATATATATATATATATATATTAGACCATTATCCCAACTAGGTCAATCTGAATTTAGATTTCTATTAAACAAAAAAGACTGGCTAAATAAGTTCTTGAACACTTCTGACCCCGAGTATATGGCCGAAATTCTCTGTGAAACTTTACGCCATGCGGCGAACACTGCTTTTCCCCAAAAAAAGCTTGAAAAGAAAAAACAAAAATCTTGGTTTAATGATGAATTGAGAAGTATGCGAAAAAATCTCAATGAAATGAGACGTAACTTGGACATGTCGGACGAAATAGCCGCTAGAACGGAGTATACTCAGAGTAAATATTTGTATAGAAAAAAAATCAAAGAATATAAAGCAAAAGTACATGACGACACAATTAAAACGGCAAGTAATGTTAACAAAGCTGCTTGGAAAATTATAAACGGATATTCAAATAAAAACATAAATAAATTGACTACACCTAAATCTCCTGAGGAATTTAACGATTTTTGTACTACAATGGTAGACAAGTTAGTTCAACAGATTCCACAAAGCAATATTAACCCTATCGGCATTGTAAAAAATACAGTTTCGGACTCGCTGTTCATGTATCCGTGTACGGCAGGGGAAATATCTCATATTATTAGCAAACTAAAGAACTCTTCTAGTTCAGACGCCTATAATGTTAGCGCCAATATAATCAAAATAGCCGTAGATATTCTAGCAGAGCCTATTGCTTATCTGGCAAATGCCAGCTTAGACAAGGGAATATTTCCCCACGCCCTAAAAATCGGGAGAGTAATCCCAATATTAAAAAAAGGAGATCCAACGCTCTGTGACAATTATAGATTTATAACAATCACTCCCATTGTTTCTAAAATTATCGAAATTATTTTTAAATCAAGAATGACACAGTTCTTAGAGACAAATAATATATTACATGTGAGACAATATGGCTTTCGGGCATCAAGGTCGACGGGTCAGGTTATCACAGACATAACACACTCCATACTCAAAGACCTGGATAATGGTATTGGCACAATGGCTGTCATGTGCGACTTGTCAAAAGCCTTCGACAGTGTGTCCCACGACATCTTGATTGGTAAATTGGACAGGTACGGAATCAGGGGCCAACCACTTAAATGCATAAAATCTTTCTTGCTAGATAGACTACAATTTGTCGACACAGACAAAGGAACTTCAACCACGAAAGTGGTTCGGCATGGGGTGCCCCAGGGTTCTGTACTTGGGCCACTACTTTTTATCATCTACATGAACGATCTGCCAGACTACCTTCAGAAGAGCGAGGCCTTCCTCTATGCAGATGATACTACTCTACTGTGTTGGGGTGGGAGAGGCGTAGATCTGGAAGGGATGTCTGGGGATGCACTGTCGGAGGCGGAGAACTGGTTCAATGCTAACCGGCTTGCCTTGAATCATAGCAAAACTAATAAAATGGCGTGGGTCGGTAGAAGGGAAGTCACCTCTACGGAAAATGTTAATGTGAAACTTCTTGGCTTTCATTTAGACTCCAAACTAAATTGGCGCAATCATGTTTTTACAATTATTACTAAATTATCTAGAGCCCGGTTTGTATTAGGGCGTTTAAGGGAGGTTGTATCCATGGAGATATTAAAGAAAGCCTACTTCGGGATTGCCCACTGTCACCTCGCTTACGGTGTCTTAGTTTGGGGAGCTAGCGTGGCCGCTACCGATGTTTTAATTGCTCAAAAGAAATTAATTAGGACAATGTGTGGAACAGCGATTGACCAACATGCTCGTCCTTTATTTAAAAGTTTGAAAATCTTAACAGTACCTTGTACATATATTTTAGAATCTATTTTGTGGGTTCATAAAAATTAAGATCTTTTTGTAAGGGGCTCTGATATGCATGAACATAATACTAGGGGTAAAAATCAGTTGAGGTTGCCCGGGGTGAATCTGTGCCGAACAGCCACCGGGGGGGAATCACTACCAGTAAAACTATACAATAAAATTCCCATGGAATGGAAGAGACTCAGCAAAGGGGCCTTAAAAGGAAAAACCAGAGACTTCCTCATCACCCATAGCTTTTATGCGATCAAGGAATTTCTTGATTGGACGGGCGAATGGAAATAAATGCATTATCTTCATGTTCTTTGCATTTATTTTAATTGTCCATGTTATAAATTATAATATACTAAAATTGTACTTGTGCACATTTACATTGTAATGTTTTTTATTATTTCTTTAATTCTATGTCCTTTTTTTGACTTGCCAAAACAGTTGTATGGCTCTAGCTGTGCCAATTGTAGTAATCTTCTGGTGAATAAAATTATTATTATTATATATATATATATATATATATATATATATATATATATATATATATATATATATATATATATATATATATATATATATATATATATATATATATATATATATATATATATATATATATATAATCTACAGCGTGCCAGTTTGCATCCAGTCGGTACACGTTACTACTTGGCGTCTGGCTATATACGCACTATATACGCGTGTAATTACACCGCGCTACAGAACATAGCAGCCGGCGTCCGAATGGTATAGCGGTTCTCTCGGCGTCTGCATGTACGTTTATACTTTGTGGGTACATTGGGAGTCCGTTTTAACCTTATCTGAGGTTCACTGAACGTCCGTACGATGTTGCCAAACCAATATAAGGGTAATATTATACACATAATATAATCATGTAAGAAGTTGCAGTAATAATAAGAATTTCATTTATGAAACTACTGTTCCATTAATATCGAAACAATTCAGGCATACAGGTAGACCTTCGTCAGATTGTTAAAGAATAGTTTGTATCTGTTAGATAGGTACCCACATTTTTAAAATAAATAAATAACTAAATTGCTTATTTTTAATCAAATAGATTTATAATTCGATTGCATCTATTGTAATTTAGGTAAGTTGATAACAGTTAAAAAATTTCAATAAATCACTATTACACACCTACTTACAACTCAATTCTACAGTGTATCCTCTTAAATTAATAAAGTTCGAGTACTTCCAATTCCAGTGGAAGTATAGTAACAATAAAAACAATTAGAAAATTTGTATTGTTCAAATAGGCTTAGAATGTCATGAAACGTCGAGATTTTAAGTTTGAGCCTGTCTGTCGGTCTATCTGTAACTTTTTTGTGCGCACGATTACTCTGGAACCGTTTAAGATATTGACTTGAAAATTGGTACACATATGTATTTTGACGAGATCTGGAACTAGATTATATTTTCATCTTATTTCGTTGATAGGTCGGGGAGTAAATTGGGGCTGAATAGGTAAATCAAGCAAGTAAGGGTCCATAAAATTGGTATTTACTAGAGAAGCTAAGATGTCAAAAATTTTTTGGCATTGACCACCTCCATTATCACCCCACTATTAACGGGGTGAAAAATAAATTTGTCATTTAATGTGTGTACTAGAACTAAAGGCCTCAACTTTTTTTCTTTTTCCACCCCCACTACTACCTCCCTTCCACCATCCCCACCCCCACTACCGATGTGGCATATTGTTTTATGTGTATACAATTTCAAATATTATACTATTAAAGTTCCATAAACAATTATTTCCACATAAAAATTTCTTTCGTTGTGAGAAAATCTGGATGTGGAAGTAGTGATTCCTTGGGCAGGCGTTTTTTCATTTAATTATTATTATTTTTTTTAACGAACAAAATTAGTAATTATTTATATTTTAAATAATAATAATAATAATAAACTTTATTGTTCAAGTTTTTTTTACAAAAATAACAAACAGAGAAAAGGAGCACCTAAATTAAGAACAATTTGTATTGTGCTCCTGTCTTATGTTCTTATATACATATAAATAAGTATTGTATAGGTAGAGTTTAACGATTTTTTTTTACTTTATTTTATTTGTTTATCCCTTCGTGGATAAGGGTGAAATCCGGAACATAATCTTGTAACTGGAGTATATCAGACTTCTAGAAAGGTCTTTATTGTATTTTTTATTATAAACTCTTTTATATGTTTCATAAACTGTTTTAAATTTGTCATATTTCTAATATTTTGTGGGATGATATTGGTCCTAGGTATGTTATAAATTTCTGACAATAAGATTTTTTGTATACGTTTTCTTCTATTTTTTCCGACAATAATTGATAAAACCTATTGATGCTGCCATTTTGAATGTTTAAGTTTTGATCACATATTTGTGTTCTACTTATCAAGCCTGTAGTAGTCCAGATTATCCAGGGTTGATTAATTGTACCCTGAATAGCTATACTATAATATATTTATAAAAGGGGGGGAGGGTACAGAGAAAATAAAAGTGATAGATGCAAATTGTGAGGTTATAATTATAAACAATGTAATTGTTACAAATAGACAAAACAACAAATAATTACCCTAGAAGGTAAATAACACATAAATAAGTTTCTCGCTTAAGTCCCGAAGCGTTAATAATTGCACTGAACAATAGTCAAATGATGGTACCTGTTATTCTAGATAGCGATGATGCACTTGGTTATAGAATCTCTGATGCGCGTCATCGTCGAAATGGTAGCGCTCATCAACTTGATCAGGAGATGCAATAGATTCTCGGTACAGCAGGGACTTTATACTTGAATTTACCTCCAATTGTCCAGCACCAATTCTTCATTAACTTACAGCATTCGAATGACAGCTTTTTCAAATCAAAAACCTCCTTCCTCGAGTGTCAAAACATAACACCTTCTAGATCTCAATTAACAAATTACATTACATTGCCAAAACTAACTCTAAACAATAAACGATAACTTGGGCGCACTACATATTACCCCCCTATTGAATCAACACTATGACATTCATCCGTTTGATTCAATATCCAAGAGTAGTGCTTATATGGAATCTACTGGAGATCTAAACATTTTCATGTTGATAACATTGTGAATTCCCAACGAAATTCCAGAGGTGTCATCACAAATTTCATAAGAGTTGGGTCCCTGGCAACATTTAACAGTGTATGGACCTTCAAAGAGTAAGAAAAATTTCTTTATTTCTCGATTATCAGCCGATGATAACTTATGAGATCTAATCAATACCTGATCTTTTTTAAACAGTACGCAAGATTTGTCAGCATCATGCTTAAGTTGACGCTTTGCAGCTTTTGATTTAAGCGATTCGCGGGCAAGAAAAATTATTTTCTCGCGGTCAACCAGCGGATGAAGCGCAGGAAAATTAACCTGTGTAGTAACTATATTATCCCTAGATTTTCCGAAATGGAGCTCAATAGGAGCATATCCCGTGCTCTCATGGATTGCCTCATTTAAGTATCGTTCAATGTCCGTCAAGAGATAACACCATTTTGTGTGCTGATTATAACAAAAGGTTCGAATCAATCTACCAATTTCCTTATTGACCCTTTCTGTCATATTGCCTTGAGGATAATACACAGAAGTATGACGTGTTTCAATGTTTTGCGCCTTCAGAAATCTTAACCATATATGACTCCAAAATTGACTACCATTATCAGAGAGAAATGCTCTAGGTTTTCCCACGCGTTCAAAATATTTGTCAGTTACAACACGAATGATTGCTTTCGCTGTTGCTCTCTTAAGCGGATAGAGCGAGACGTGTTTACTAAAAGCATCTACTATTACAAGCAGTTGAGTTACACCGCCTCTCGACATGGGCAATGGACCCATTAGGTCCAAACATGCCAACTGGTTCGGTTCATCTACAAGCACCGAATACATTTTCCCTAACATTCGCGGCGAGATTTTGGCCTTCTGGCAAATTTCGCAGCCCGATAATATCTTCCGGATACTATGTCGCAGCTTTCTAAAATAATAATATTGTCTCATCGACAACCAGCATTTCTTTCCACCGAAGTGACCGTTATCATTGTGTTCTCGTTTTATCAAATTTACTATCAAACATTTAGGAATTACAAGTTTAAATCCAGGGTTGTTCGAAGTCCCCTTTCTAAACAATATATTTTCATGAATAACATACCAGTTTTTTGCACTTGATAATCCCTCGGGATTCTCCAAATTCGCCTTTATATTACTACAAAATGGGTCTGACTCTTGCAGTTCGTGAATCTGCTTGAATTGTTTTCTGATATTTCGTAAGCAATCCGAAATGATCGCATTTATTTCAACCACTTCCGGAAACTCTACATTCTTTTGACAAGGTGGATAAGGAAACCTAGACAATGCATCCGCAATTACATTTTCAGAACCCTTACAATACTCTATCTGAAAGTCATACTCTTGTAAAAACAAAATCCAGCGAGTCAGTCTCGCATTTAACAATCGACAACTTTTCATAAATGAAAGAGCCTTGTGATCACTAATTATTGTAAGTGATCGTCCAATCACAAACACACGCCAGTGACGCAACGCGTCTAAAATACTTAACATCTCTTTTTCTGTAATACTATATCTAATTTCTGCAGTATTAAGTGATCGACTTGAATACGCAATAATATTTCTATCGCCCGTATCAGAATCCTTCTGAAATAAATAAGATCCAATCGCATACATCGAAGCGTCAGCCTGTATATAAAATTGTAAATTGGGATCAGGATGTCGAAGTAGTGTTACGTTTAAAAATGCATCCTTTATTTTACTGAAAGCCAATCCCTGATCGACCCCCCATTTCCACGACCTTCCTTTCCTTAATAAGTTTGTAAGTGGTAACGTAAGTTGTGAGAACCGTTCACAAAACCATCTATCATAGTTCACTAGACCTAGAAATGATCTAAGCTCTTTCAAATTTCGCGGTGATGGAATGGCTAAAATCGCTTCTACACGAAGCGGATCCATCTCAATGCCTTCTGGAGTTATCACATGTCCCAAAAATTTTATAGTTCGACACGCAAATCGAGATTTTTTTAATTTAATTGTGATATTAGCTTTACTGAACTTTTCGAAAATAATTTTCAAATGTTGTAAATGTTCGTCGGGATTTTCAGAATGAACAACAATATCATCCACGTACGGTATTGAGAATGTGTCAACTTCGGAACCCAGAATTTTCGTCAATCCGATGATAAAACTACCAACCGAAGTCGCGAAACCAAAAGGTAACACTTTAAATACATATGTCTTACCTCCGAATGAGAAACCCGTGTATTTTTGATGATCCTTTTTGATAGGAATCTGCCAGTAGCTAGCAGTTAAATCCATAACACTAAGTACTTGCTTACTAGTAAACTCGTGAAGGAGCTCACTGGGATTAGGTGGGATCACGTGATTTTTCACCATTCTATTATTTATAAAACGCGCATCAATGCAAATACGTACGCCACCATCTTTTTTAGTCACAACCATCAGCGGGCTGACATATTCCGTGCTCGCTTGCTCTATCACCCCCCACTCTATCATTTCATTCAACTGCCTTTTAACTTCATCTTTATAAACCCTAGGTACCGGATAGGATTTTATATATCATGTAACTTTATTTCATGGGTATACACATCAGTTCTACCGGGTTTATCGGAAAATATGTTTTGAAAACTTTTTAGTAAATCAAATAATTTTTGTTTATTTCGGTCATCAAAAATCTCTGCGCTTAAAGCTGCTTGAAGAATTTTATCTTCCGTATATAACTCTGCTTTCAATCTCTCACGATGAACGTCTTCCTCCACACACAGCTCATTGACAATAACGGAAGTTAACGGATTTGGTTCACCTATAAAATCTATCATTTCGATGTTGCTTTGGAAACGACCGGTTATTTGCAAATTTTGAAAGTTTATATTGACTGAGTGATCTTGCAACCAATCACACCCGAAAATCAAATCTCTAACTAGTTTAGGTACGACAACGCACACATAGTCAAAAGAAAAATGATTAATACCAATTTTTACGTATACTTGTTCATGGACTTTTTGACTCTTATCGCCTAATGCACCTACCAACGTTGAACAAGTTGCTGGTAATGTAGGAAGATTAGGATTAACTTCCATAATTTTATTAAGAAAACTTTTAGAAATACACGTTAACTGGCTTCCCGAATCTACTAAAGCCTTAACTGGAATCGACTCTACTAACACATCAATAGTTGGAACTATAGCCAACTGCTTTATTTCTTGGGGTTCTTCTACAAGAAGATCCTCAAAGTTATCAAATATGGCGGACATAGAAGCCCCATTGGATTCATTTCTATTTTGTGCCATTTGTGATGATCTAATAACTTCCTGTGAACCCAGATCTGTGTCAACTCGTCGCACTTGTCGATCAGTATTAATATTGTTCGACACGTTCCTGTTATTTCGCCAATTACGGTTTGTCTCACCCGAGTTATTGTTGGCTATATAAACATTATTTGAGACAACCCCCCTTTCACAAGTGCTCTCAATTTCACGAAGATATGTTTCTACGTCATCTGCCTTGACAAGACCAGATACGACGATCCCTCGTTTTATTTCCGCAGAAAAATGTTTGGTCGCCATTTTGACAATCTCATCCTCTGAGAGCTCAACTGACAAATATTTTGCCTCGGCAACAGTTTTCAAAAAATAATCTGCTTTCGAGCCACTCTGATATAACCCGAATTTAAGTTTTTGAAACAATTCACGCTCCTGCTTAACACCCCAGTAGCGACATAAAAACTTCTCTTTAAAAACACTGAAAGATGAAAATGAGCTCTCTTTTAGATGAGCCCAATCTTGAGCAGAACCTCGTAGTCCACCTAGAGCAAAATTCACGCGTTTTTTATCAGGGACACCAGCGTCCTCAAAAATAGTTGTTAGCTTTTTAATAAAAGTTACCGGATGAACAGAACCACCTGGAGTAAAGTGAATATTGTTCCCGCCTAAATCTTTCCATACAGAAATATAAAATCGATCAGACTTTTCTACCACCTCTTGGAGATTTTGTTGAGATTCACTTACATTAATTTTATCTGAATTATCTTCACAATTAGTCTTACTACTACGTGACATATTGTCATCTAGTTTATTATCAATTTTTGTAATTAATAACTTATTTTGAGTCAAATTAGCATTAATATTTTCCATTAATCCTGTCAAAGTAGTTAATGTTTTATTTAGAGTATCTACATCCACATGAGGTGATGCCTCAGAATCTCTTTTTCTACCTCGAACCATTTTGAAATTAAAATTAAATCAATAACATACAATGATTAAAATGTGAACAGTAATCAAAATACATCTATTTCCTTTTATTCCTCTGGCCACAGCAAGAAAATGTTAATTCATTTTTTTTAAGCCATCGAGTTGGGCGCCAATTGTAGTAGTCCAGATTATCCAGGGTTGATTAATTGTACCCTGAATAGCTATACTATAATATATTTATAAAAGGGGGGGAGGGTACAGAGAAAATAAAAGTGATAGATGCAAATTGTGAGGTTATAATTATAAACAATGTAATTGTTACAAATAGACAAAACAACAAATAATTACCCTAGAAGGTAAATAACACATAAATAAGTTTCTCGCTTAAGTCCCGAAGCGTTAATAATTGCACTGAACAATAGTCAAATGATGGTACCTGTTATTCTAGATAGCGATGATGCACCTGGTTATAGAATCTCTGATGCGCGTCATCGTCGAAATGGTAGCGCTCATCAACTTGATCAGGAGATGCAATAGATTCTCGGTACAGCAGGGACTTTATACTTGAATTTACCTCCAATTGTCCAGCACCAATTCTTCATTAACTTACAGCATTCGAATGACAGCTTTTTCAAATCAAAAACCTCCTTCCTCGAGTGTCAAAACATAACACCTTCTAGATCTCAATTAACAAATTACATTACATTGCCAAAACTAACTCTAAACAATAAACGATAACTTGGGCGCACTACAAGCCCTTTCTCCTGATACCCATATCAATGGGGTTCTAGAGAAAATTATAAAACCTATCTGCCATGTTGACGCCGCCATTTTGAATTTTTAAGTTGTGATCAAATATTTGTTTTCTACTTATCAAACCGCTTCTTTTGAAGTCCATATCAAAGAGGTTGTAAAGAAAATGATAATCCGCCATCTTGGGGCGGCGGCCATTTTGAACATATTATAATATTGAGTATAGTATATTATGTTGTCATCAGAGCTACACACAACTGCCAAATTTCATGATGATACAATAATTAGAAGTGGGTGAAACTTAGTTCCTTACAGGGTTGATAAAAATCACGATTTTTTCAAAAAAATCAAAAATCATGATTTCTTTTATTAAAATCAAGATTAATTTGATTTTTTTAAATTTCTTAACCCATTACTAAAATAAATAAATGGAAGTAAAAAAACCGCTGCCCAAGGAATCACTACTTCCACATCCGGATTTTCTATCCAAGTCACACAACGAAAAAATTTTGTATCTGGAAATAATTGTTTATGGAACATTAATAATATAATATTTGAAATCCTCTACCCCAAAAACCCATAAAACGATACCCCACATCGGTAGTGAGGTGGGGGTGGTGACAGGGGGTGACGGGGGGTGGGAGTGGGGGGTGGATAAAGTAAAAAAATATTTTGAGGTTTCTGGTTCTTGTACACGCACTAAATCACATTTTTCTTTCATCCCCTTTATTAATGGGGTGGGGGTGGTAATTGGGGTGGCTAATGCCAAAATTTTTTTTGAGACCTTAGCTTCTCTTGTCTATACTAAATAACAATTTTATGAACTCTTACCTGCTTGATTTACCTGTTTACTCCAAATTTACCCCAATTTACCCCCCAACCCTTCGACGGAACAAGATGAAAATATAATCTAGTTCTAGATCTCGTTAAAGTACATACGTGTACCAAATTTCAAGTCAATATCTCAAACGGTTCCAGAGTAAACGTGCGCACAAAAAAAGTTACAGACCGACAGACAGACCGACAGACCGACAGACAGAAATTTTTTTTTCGCTAAAACTTGAAATCTCGACGTTTTATGACATTCTAAGCCTATTTGAACAATAAAAATTTTTAAAAAAATTTTTGTCGTTACTATACTTCCACTGGATGTGGAAGTAATTAACTTGTACTTCTTGAAAATTATGTTCGTTTTCTTGTTTAAGTTTGAAGTTATCTGCATTTACTCAAACTTTATTAAAAGGTACACAAAATATGCTGTAGAAATGACCATAAGCTTTGTACTGTGGTATAAAAAGGTAGTATTGCATATGGAAGTACTAATAATCTATTACTTCCACATCCAGTGGAAGTATAGTAACGACAAAAATATTTTTGAAAATTGTTATTGTCCAAATAGGCTTAGAATGTCATGAAACGTCGAGATTTTAAGTTTGAGCAAAAAAAATTTCTGCCTGTGTGTCGGTCTGTAACTTTTTTTTGTGCGCACGTTTACTCTGAAACCGGTTGAGACGCTGACTTGAAATTTGGTACACATATGTACTTTAACGAGATCTAGAACTAGATTATATTTTCATCTTGTTCCGTCGAAGGGTTGGGGGGTAAATTGGTGTAAATTTGGGGTAAATCAAGCAGGTAAGAGTTCATAAAATTGTTATTTAGAATATACAAGAGAAGCTAAGGTCTCAAAAAATACTTTGGCATTAGCCACCCTCATTACCACCCCCACCCCATTATTAAAGGGGATGAAAAAAAAAATGTGATTTAGTGTGTGTACAAGAACCAGAAACCTCAAAATATTTTTTTACTTTATCAACCCCCACTACTACCCCTATCACCAACCCCACCCCACTACCAATGTGGGGTATTGTTTTATGGGTTTATGGGGTAGAGGATTTCAAATATTATATTATTATAGTTCCATAAACAATTATTTTCACATACAAAATTTTTTCGTTGTGAGTGACTTGGATAGAAAATCTGGATGTGGAAGTAGCGATTCCTTGGGCAGGCGGTTTTTTTTAGTTACATTTATTAAAGTTTTTCTGCGTTACCTTTTTTATATTTTTTTAATTTAGAAAATAAATACAAAAGAACATACCTAATAAAAATCTTTAAAAAATAGTAACTTTGTAAATGCTTGATTTAAATCACTGATTAAAATTTAAAGAACCACCTGATTTAAATCGTGATTTAAATCAACTGATTTAAATCAGGTGGTTCCTTGGTTCCTTATACCATATTACACATATACAGGTCGACCTGATAAAAGCATGTCAATAAAAAGATTTAGTCTGGTTTTCAAGAGAAGATATAATACTTCTGTATCAAAGATACTTACTTACTAATTATACTATACAAATTTTATTACAATTTATAAAGTAGTTTCCAAGCTATCACCAAAAATAATTTTTAAAATTTAACTTTCAAGGGTGAGTAGCTCCGAAAAGGGGTGACTAGGCAAAATAAATATAGATACTTTTAGATTATTTTAACGCAAACTATAGGCTCCCAAATAGTTCAGGGATACACTATATATAGGAGAGCTACCGGTCAATCCGAGCCAGATAACATAATCAAGTTAAAAATTTATAGGTTGATCATTAATTACTAGTTACGTGAGAAAACAACATGGCGGGCTGCTCCAGGTTCTGACATCAATTCTTAAATTACTTCCACATCCAGTGGAAGTATAGTAACGACAAAAATTTGCATTGTTCAACTAGGCTTAGACTGTCATGAAACGTTGAGATTATAAGTTTGAGCGAAAAAAAAAATTTCTGTCTGTCTGTCTGTAACTTTTTTTTGTGCGCACGTTTACTCTGGAACCGTTTGAGATATTGACTTGAAATTTGGTACACATATGTACTTTAACGAGATCTAGAGATTATATTTTCGTCTCGTTCCGTCGAAGGGTTGGGGGGTAAATTGGGGTAAATTTGGGGTAAATACATGAATCAAGCAGGTTAGAGTCAATGAAATTGGTATTTAGTATATACAAGAGAAGCTAAGGTCTTAAAAAAAAATTTTGGCATTAGCCACCCCCATTACCACCCCCACCCCATTATGAAAGAGGATGAATAAAAAATGTGATTTAGTATGTGTACAAGAACCAGAAACCTCGAAATATTTTTTTTACTTCATCCACCCCCACTACCACCCCCACCCCACTACCGATGTGGGGTATCGTTTTATGGGGTAGAGAATTTCAAATATTATATTATTAGACAATTATTTCCACATACAAAATTTTTTCGTTGTGAGTGACTCGGATAGAAAATCTGGATGTGGAAGTAGTGTTTCCTTGGGCAGCGATTTTTTTGAAAATGTTTTGATGTTTAATTTGAAATACTTTAAAATGCAAAATGAAAGTAGGTTAAAAAATGCCATTGATTGTACGTGCCAAGTGATACCAAAGTTGTTCTGTAATAACTTTTAAGAAATGAACTGAAAACATTAAGAGACAGTAACATAGATATGATAAGACTCCTAACGCAGACAAATACTGAAGCTAAAGATACGATACATAGGAACATGCCAAGTCAAAATTTGGATATGGTACGCACAACTAGTTCAGAGAAAACAAAGCCCCCAAATACTCTCCAACAAAAAACTGCACACACTAGCTCGACCACTGACAAAGTTTTTCGGGAAGTCAGGAGACGGCAAGTACAACTGAAAGTTGGAAACGGGGAGGGGGATAACACTTTTCATGGAAGAGGAGAAAAGACCAGCAGAAAAATATGGTTATTTATTTCAAGAGTTCCTGATTCTATATCGGATGATAACATAAAGCAATATATCGGAAAACGAACCAGTTCAAATGACATACATATAAAAAAATTGCCGACACTCAACGCTGGACGAGACAATCAATCTTTCATGGTAGGAGTTAACCCTGATCTCCTAAATATAGTCTATGACCCAAGTTTCTGGCCTAAAAAGGTTAGGTATGGTCGTTTTGACTTTAAAAAGGGACAACGCTTCTTAGATAGTTCCCACAAAATAAATAGTTGCGCAGATTCAAAGGAAAATTCTTTTTTCACGCGACAAACCAATCTACCTCTCACTTAGCAAGCACCTATATGGAGAAGGACGCAACTACCACGCAAATAAACGATAACCAAAATTATCACAAGGAAAAAACTATATAACGAGATGAATGCCTCAAAATCTTATCAATAAACATCCAATCCATACGAAATAAGCAAACTGAATTCTTTACCTTTTTAGAAGAACTAAATTTCCCAGATGTGATTTGCATTACCGAACATTGGCTATCTCCATTTGAAAAAATCTGCATAGATAAATATCAGACAGTATCACTTTATACCCGGAACACTCTAAAACATGGAGGAACGGCTATACTAACCAGGAAAGACATAATATGTAATAAAATCACTAAATTTGATCATTTAATAGTTGAAAAGAATATTGAAATATGTTGTATATACATTGCTGAAAAAAATTCCTACATTATATCAATTTATAGAGCTCCCACTGGAGATATCGATATTTTTTGTGCAAACCTAGACAGCCTACTACTATCCATTCCATCAAAATCAAATGTTATACTTGTTGGAGATCTCAATATTAATTATGCGGTAAGCTCTCAAAACACAACCAAACTAAAATGTGTCATGCTTTCACACAAATTAAAAATGCATGTAAATTCCTTTACTAGAAAGACTAAAACATCCGCGACAATAATCGACTATTTCTGCTCAAATTTAAATATGTCACAAATCTCTCTAGAAATACTTCATACAGACCTAAGTGACCATGGCGCCTTGTTGGGCACAGTTACAACAGATCAACCTCCATGCCCAAAACTATCAAATTATATTCGTTCCTTTTCACATAAAAACATGGAAAAATTTCTATCCAAACTGTCATCAACAGACTGGACCCCAATTTATACGTTAGAATCTCCACTGAAATTCACATACTTTTATAATAAGATAACTGATGCTTATGAAAACTCCTTTAAACTAAAAAAGACAAATATAAATTCTAAGAATAAACCTTGGACTACGAAAGGCATAAAAATATCCGCCAAAAACAAACGCTCATTGTCATACATAAACAAATATACCACAAATATAAACTTTCAAAATTACTACAAAATGTATAAAATATTATTCAAAAAAGTATGTATTGAAGCCAAAAATACATTTTATAAAACAGAAATTTCTAAATCAAAAAATTCTGCTAGGAAAACTTGGAAAATTGTAAATGAAATGTCAGGGAGAGCTAAACAAAACACTCAACAAATTGAATTAAATTTAGATGAAAAAATTATAACCGTACCAGAAGAAGTGGTTGAGCTCCTAAATAACCATTTCATCAACATAGGTCGCACAACAACTGAACAAAATAAAAACTTAAATTCGACAAATATGGAATATTCTGAATTTCTCAAAAATAAGACCACCTCAACGTCACAAAATTTCTACATAACACCCACGACTACTGTCGAGGTTCTTGAAATAATAAACTCATTAGAAAATAAGGCGTCCTCGGGGATTGACAACTTAACCCTAAAAGTAATTAAAAAAATGCCTTTTGAATTAATTGAAGTAATAACGTACTTAATAAATGACTCATTTGAGACTGGAATTTTTCCAGATTATTTGAAAACAGCCATAGTTATACCTGTACATAAGGGAGGTGACAACAGTAGTCCCTCAAACTATCGTCCCATTGCCCCTTTATCTATACTTTCTAAAATAATGGAAAAGCTAATTAAAAAACGCGTTACATCTTTCTTACTGACACATAACTTAATAACATCAGACCAGTATGGTTTTCAAACAGGCAAAAGCACTAAAGATGCAGTTTACAATTTTCTCGAATATGTCCTATCAAAAGTTAACAACAAAGACTTAACTTTAGCAGTTTTCTGCGATCTACAGAAAGCATTCGACTGTGTAGACCATGATATTCTGCTTGATAAAATTGAACACTATGGACTTAGAGGTAAAATAAAGCTCTGGATAGAAACATACCTAAAAAACCATAAGCAATTAGTGCAAGTACATGACAAAAGTGGTAACATTATCAGATCAATGACGAAAACAATACAGACTGGAGTCCCCCAGGGCTCGGTGCTGGGTCCCCTTTTATTCTTGTTGTATGTCAATGATCTTACAAGCCTTCCAGTTGCTGCCAAATTTACATTATTCGCTGACGACACCTCCATTTGTTGGAGTGGCAGTGACTCATTGACACTGCAGCAGAGAGTTGGTGAGGACCTGGCACTGATAAATGCATGGTTCTGTTCCAATAAACTATCTCTAAATATTCAAAAAACTAAATTCATCTCGTTTAATAAACATTACTCGCCAAAAATCAAAATCAATGAATTTGTATTAAATCGGGTTCCAGAATATAAATTTTTAGGCTTAAATATTGAAGAAAATCTAAAATGGGATAAACACATATCTTACCTAAGTAAAAAACTATCAACGGCTCTATTTGCATTAAAAAAAACTACACAAGAACTAAATAGAGACGTCGCTGTACAGATATATTATGCTTTATTCGAGTCAAATCTGAGATATTGTGTTACATTCTGGGGTTACTCAAACTCCACAAATCTCGAAATAATATTTTTACTCCAAAAAAGAGCTGTTCGGATATTAGCAGGTGCTGGTTACCAGGATCATTGTAAACCACTATTTAAAAAATTAAAAATTCTAACTCTTTTTGATCTAATCATATATGAAACCGTCATACACATTCACAAAAATATACATAGTATGGAAAAAAGAGAAACTGTGCACAACTATGAAACTAGGTGCTCTGATCACTTATGTCTGCCTCAATCTTACTCAAACCTAACTAGAAATACAATATATCATTTGGGCAAATCACTATACAACAAAATACCTACGAATATAAGACAGTTGACCACTACAAAATTTGAACAAAAAATAAAAAAATATCTCATAAAGCAGGCACACTACTCTTTGCAGGAGTATAGATCATCTCCAGTGGATGTTCAATGACTATAACAAACACTTATTTAACCTTACACTGATTTCCTGTCACTACTGACTTTGTTTTGAAAAAATTTTTATTGTAACGTTTTAACTGGTAGACTTAGAATTAGTTTAAGCTTTTAGATTACGTTAAGTTTTAGTTATTAACCCACTCTGTTCAACACCCAATGGGTACAATGTAAATCCTTTTTACATGAACAATAAATTTACTTACTTACTTACTTACTTAATAGTTTACGATCAGGTTGTAATCTGTTTGGAAATTTTCGCAAATATTCACGTTGCGCAGCACGTCCATTGTAATTCAGTTGACAATAAATAATAACCATATCTCTCATATCTGAGTTTGAATAATTATTATGTCTCGGCATGTTCTGATTTTCGTTAATTAACTGATATTAAGAAAAATAGATAAATAAAATTGCAAAAAATGAATGTCACGACAATTTTTAAATGTCAATTGTTGGTATCGGCGCCTACTACGTTAAATATTTCTTACAATGATTCATGAGGGTGAATGTTAAAATGCGATTTTCTCGAAAACGGTCAATTTCTAAGACTAATGACAAGTATACTTTTTTTTTGCTAAAATGAGATAGGTTTAGGATTTTTTAATAAAAAAAGTGATAACGTTACTGGTAAAAAAAGTTAATAGTACATTTACATCTTAAACAATGCTTATGTGGCGCCCTCTAGGATCTACACAATAAATGGGAACAGATTTGAATTTTTCATATCAAAAACCCCCATTCACCAATTTTCACAACAATACTTGAAAAACTTCAAAAGTTATATGAGAAAATTAAAAATATAATATTGACTTTAACACCCTGTATCTCTGTTAATATCAACTTTTGTACTAAGGTAAGTTTAGTTAAATCGTAATATTTTAATTTCAGAAACCCATCGTTGCTCTATGGACCATTACTTACGGACCACCCTGTATAATAGTTACTACTTGAAACGCTATATCTTCGACAAAGCAGGATATATAGCTGTTTTCCAAAAATTGGTAGCTTTCATCATTATATCCAGACATTGGTTTTTGTTGAAAGTTACATCAAAAATTTGTACTTCCTTATTTCTTTCAAAATTGGGTGAAGCCACACAAAATAATCCTTTTTCCCTTTGACAGAAAAACATTTGTATCTGTAGCTGATACAAGTATTTTTTATTTATTTGTCCAGTACGCACATAGTTCTCGACGGTTTTTTCTTTGCTGGGACATTTAATTTCGATGCAATACGTGGCTGAAACACCATCAGGGGAAGCACCAAAAATGGGAAATTGATGGCATAGAAATAAACCAGTTTTCTCAATACAAATATTTCTTTTTACAGACACTTCTTTCCTAACCGAGTCTTCCAAAACTTTTCCCCTAGAAATTGCAACTGTTTCAGGTACCTTTGAGGCACCCATAATAATCTCTGTTAATGTCCCATCCAAAACACGACAATTTGCAGCTTCATTAATTTTTGAGGCTGTTATCCTACCAAATCTAAGTTCATACCAGTCATTTGATTCGCTTTGGCTCCTAGTATTTTTTTCTGCCTCCTTGCACATATACTGTCATACAAGATTTTGCAAAATTTATAAAATCATCAGCATTTCTGTCCTGTAATTTGACTTCTTTATATTGTAACCAAAGATGATATAACGACAAATCTTCATATTTTATTGACCTATATAAATCAAATATTCCTCCAATATTATTTGGCAATTTTGACGATAATTCTCGAGGATAATTATTATTTCGCGGTCCTAATACAGGTATTTGTTTATCTACCAATGACTGAAGATCCATTTTTGCATTTTTAGTTTCTGACAGGAGAGATTTCTTCCAATAACAATCTGTCGATGTTGGTGCTGGTTCTTCACTTCTTCTGTGCAACCATAAAAGAAACGCAACTCCATGTTTACAACCACCTTAAAAAAAAAACTTGATAATTTCAATTTAAAACCTCAAACAAAAATATGAAATACCTATATAGATTTATTGCAGAAATTTTATAAAATGAATAATGAAATTATATTAGAAAATAATACCTACTGTAACACAAATTGCGTGTACTGTGTATAATTTTAATTTCCTCAATATGAAATAAAAAATATTGAAATACCTACACGTCTGTTTGGAAAATTTCATAAGCTTCAGTTTAAATTCTATGAAATTTTGTTGTACAATACACTGTTTTTAAGTAAATTTGAAAAAATTAAGTAAGTGTGCGCGTTATCTATTAATTTTTTGAAAAAAAGCAATTTTCAATGTAAACTTTTTTTAAGTTAAAAATTAAAATAATTTGAACATGAAGGTACTGTGGTATATTTATAGTGATTTAAAAAAATATATAATTTCTAGCTCAGAAACTTAACAATAATTACATTTTTTATACCTTTTTTTTTTTCAGTGCTTTACTGACAGATTCCCAAATAATTAAAACTGTAACGATCTTCCACTATAACTAAAATTCATTTAGGTATTTCATAAGTATATATTTACCTTCTGATGCAGCACAATCCTTGCATTCACAAGATAACACTTTTTCATCATTTTCGTCTATTGATACTTCTACTGTGTAAGCTTTACTGTGGATTTTATGTTCTGGAGTAATTTTTCCCTTTACCAAACATATTTTTCCTTCCCTTTTCAGTTGAACATATCCCACTGCATTATCTCCATATGACTCCTTTGCAGAACTAAAAACAGGTGTATTAATAAAAAATTATATTAAATAAACAATACTATTTCTATATAAGTGTTCCCTTTAAGTTAAATTAAAGTTTAGGTGCTAATTAGTAACTTACCGCTTAGTTTTTACATTTTTCACTTCTGCTGACAAAAAGTTGATGTTCGATACATAAAAGTCATTCACCATTTCACTGTCAATAATTGGAAGATTATCACTTGCTGCCTTCTCAAAACCTGTCTCCATTTTAATGTCTACACAGTACACATACACACACTTTTAAATAATAAGAACACAGTTATGAAGTCAAAATAATAGATCTGTACGAACACAACGTAAATCGTAAATAAGAGAGCATAACCTATCTATTTTATTTCCATCAATGTTGCCAAGTGTCATTTATTTGTTGGGCCGATATGTGAGTGTCTCGTCAGTTAATTATTATCATTTTTATTATAGTAGGTGGTATTATTCAATGAAAATTCATTATTTTCAAAAGCGGAGACAAAAAGTAGACATTCTTTAATGAAATAATTAAAGCATTTCCTCTAACGCTAAACATTCATGTACATTAGGCAACATGGAAATAGTCTCATCGGCAGGTTTCCAGACGAGATGTAAAATTCAGAAATGTCAAGAGGTTCGGTTAATTTTCGTATACGGCATCTGCATCATAACCTTAAATTTTAAGTTTTTCAAGTTTATTCTCACGTTTAATGTTTGTATACACATTTTTAGCTTGGAGCCGTACTGGCTCCAAACAAATATTTAAAAATTCACGTAAATAATTTTTCAATATTGTTGATTAATAAAAATAGACTGCTAATTACAGGTTAGGATTTCCAACCTACAAAAAGAGTCCTATTTTATTAGGACAAGGTATTTAGAACTTCATAAACATTACACTGAACTAGATTTTAGTTGAAAATACGGGAACCAGGTGGAAATTTTAATAATAGCTGGGGTAATACTCTTAAATCTTAAGAAGTACATATTTTTGAGGTTAGCTGTGACGCCACCTGCAGATGCCCTTTGAAGCAAGAAATTGTTTATTTTGATTGGAGATTCCCTTCATGACGTAATTTGAGCGCATTTATTTGTTTGAAATATGGAGTAAGTAAGACAACATTTTTATTTTTAAAATATCCATTTAAAATTAAAATATTATACGATATGACGTGTATATACAGTATTTATTAGGTGTTAATAAATGATTTATGAAAAAATAATCATCAAGTTCCATTACGTGGGAAAGGCCCATTTTTTTGCTCAAACTTAAAATCTCGACATTCTAGGCCTATTTGAATAATACAATCTTTTTTAAATTTCTTTGTCATTACTATACTTCCACTGAATGTGGAAGTAAAATCGACCAGTTTCAGGATTTCTCTTCAATGTTCAGGATCTGGGAAGTTTTAGGTATCTCCGAGTTTACAAATTTTCTAATAAGACAACCTTAACCTAACCTAACTTTACAGAGCTCGCGCATAAATCATAAATTTTTCACCCATATTTTTTTTCACTTAAATGTGCTCTATTTAACAAATTCTATTCATTACTTTTTAGAAAATTTGCAAAATCCAAGATACTTAAAACGCCCAAGACACCCAAAGTTCATAATTACGCTTAAAATGAATTTACTACATTCATCCAATTCATTAGTTTTAGACTGGCTGCACAGATCACATTGTTTATAAAATATTTACGACATGAACTTTATATGGCAAGGGCAGGTCGCAAATATTAAAACAGTATACTGATGATCTATTTAACTTCATTTAATCTACAATGCATTCACTAAAAGAACAAACGTTATATTTTGTTACACGTATTATAATAAAACGCTTAAAGTAATAATAAGCACAGTAGTTAGCGCTTAGTTTAATTAACAATATAATGATAACACGAATTTGACAGACACAAAGCAGGTAGGTGGTGTATTGTAAATAATATTATCCAACACCCCCTAGATTGTTAGCGCTAAATCAAATAATAACCGAATACCTCCGGGAGTTTCCGAATATCAACAAGAGTCGCGCGGCAAAAACGCTATCCTACTACCTGCTAAGAAATATTTTAAATCCAAGTTTATAACATAACAGCGTTGCCAATATATTGGGCGTTGAGTAATCCGCTGCAATGATTCTATATTTACGTCGCTGATATACAAATTGCAACTGCAGCGCGTCACGAGTTATCGCTGAACTAAAATATAAACATTTGTCGTCGAAAAGGCAAGTTGACGTCCAGCAGTTTTTGTGTTCTATAGCTAATAATGACCATTTCTAATAGTTCTCAAGTGTTTTTAGAGTTTGGTCATTCAGCGTCCGTTTTTCGGACGCGGAGTGACTCCGGACGCACAGTGAACCTAAAAATTTACATGGGTGGACGCTGAGTGATACCGCATACGTATATATATATATATATATATATATATATATATATATATATATATATATATATATATATATATATATATATATATATATATATATATTGATAAGTAATACGTTGTCACCTCAGGGTTGTTGACTGGGCGGCCTGACCTCACCCTTTTCTGGTGGTAATAATTGACCCATTTATACATATATCCTCTAAGGGGAATCCCAGGAATAGGTTTCTCAAAAAAAAATGAGTGATTTCTTAATTTAAAATTTTGTATATATGTTTAGATATTACAAATGCGAAGAGACCTCAGTTATATATATTACCGCACGAGAGTTGCAATTCCAAGTCGCCTCATACAGTGTTGCCAGCATTTTTGAGGTGTGTCCGTACTGATTATACCTGCGGTATATACAGCAGGGAATAATCTGTTTCGTTAGTACTATAAGGGGAAAATGAATAGTTCAAAATATGTAGAATTTATTTCTTTCTGAACTTTTCAAGAAATGATACTAGGACATAAATTTTATGGGTAGGAAGAGAAAAAAGGTGATAGAAATATAATCTTATTTGTTAAAATTATGATATAAAAATATCTTAGGCAAATAAAATAATGTGCTGTGTAAACAAAAGTTTGCAATTTATGGTTTTTAACTACATGAATTATTTCCCCCAATCGGCGTTTTTGAACTTCGTTGACTGGATTATAAGTATTTTTAATAAGACTATTATGAAATGAATCAAAGTTGCAGACAGGCGTTGCCGACTGCGAATATCTATTAAGTAAACATGATAACGTCTGTTGGACTTGTTGTTGGACTTGCCTGTTGGAAAATTCTTATTTCAAATTGTAAACATCTATAAAATAGCACAGTAGAATAGTTTTTATTGAAATTGAATCTTATCCGACATACACAGCGATCGTCATAGGCGTGTAAACTCTGATCTATTATATGTAAAAACTATGTTTTATTATTATAATTTTGGAGCAAAATATTAAAAGGTTTTTCATTAAACAAACAAAAATATGAAGGCATCTAAACCGCAATACACAGGGTGTCTCTCAGGTTTGAACAACTCTATATATATATATATTAGAGGACATATTAAACCTTACCTTAAAAACCTTAAAATATCATTAAAGTATTTTTAATAAAACTGTTTTGAAATGAATGAAAGTTGTTGTTGGGTGTTGCCGAATGCGAATAAATATATGAAGTACATGAATTTTTTTTCGAATTTGGAATATAAAATAGCCCGATAACATACTTCCTATTTAAATTGGAGCATATCCGTCTTACAGAGGAATTATATGTGTCATCTTTTATATAATTTGTTTTATTATGATTTTAGAGCAATGTCTTCCAAAGGTTTTTAATTAAGAACATAAAAAATGCAAAAATATACAAGATATCTATACTACAATATACAATGAGTCTTACAGGTTCGTGCGAACATTATGTGAGTTAGATGATATATCAGTTTTATCCTAAAATGTTATTGAGGCATTTTTAATAATACTATTACGAAACGAAAGTTGAAGTTGGGAGCGCAGAGCGGACTCAATTGTAAGACAATAGCAACAGAGAAGTCTATTAAAACCGTGAGCAGTAAAAAATAAATAAAAACTTATCTTGTTCATAATTTTAAAAAAAAATTTTAAAAAAAGACATTAAAAAAATTTCAAAAAAAATGAAACAGAGAACAGAGAATGGTTAAACAAAATAAGTTCTTATTTAGTTTACAAATTTAATTATGTTTATTTACTGTTCACAAATTCAATAAGAATGTAACCCGTAACTGAAAAAAATAAAAATTGACCTGCCACCTTTGTGGTTTTTAATCCTAAAACCAAGCCCACTTCACACTCCCAAAAAACACAAACGATATGATCACTTTGCATATAGACTCTGCTGCTGTATTAGAATTTTAGATCGAAATGTTACTAAGGATTTTAATTAAGCACAAAAAATGCTAAGATGCATAAAAAGTCGAAACTCTAACATACACTGGGTCTCTCAAGTTTTAACAAACTTTACGTAGATATATATATATATTACATATCAATGTTACTTTAAAAAGTATACATTGTTTGTATTTAATAAGAGTATTACAATCGAATGAAAGTTGCAGTCTGCCGTTGCCGACTGATTTATTGATAAAAAATATATATATATATATTTACTGTGTACTTAATTTCAGTGGCACCTTTTAAAAGTGAATTGTGCCGTGTTGGTACAAAATATGAATCAAAGAGGTTTTCGCAGTCGGCCACGCACGATAGCAACATATCAACATATAAATTCGAATCTAGTCCTACCAATAATTAAACTGATAAATAAAATAATCACATCAGTAATAAAATTTCTGCATCTCTTGAATTGAATTTTATTGCAGATTCAATGCATTTACGATTACTAGGAAAGACTTTTTTATTTTGTTTCTGAAAATTCGTCTAGGTAGAGGCCGGCGCAAATACGGAATTACAAGGGTTCATTTACAGTTATTGAGTATTCCAGTATTTCATCTTCAAAAGTGAATTAGTGATTTTATATTTTTTAAGCGTTTAGTTTTGGTTATCTTTTCCTTTATTTCGTTATTTATTTGTAAAATGTATACGAATTCCAAGCTGACTGTCACTGTAAGAATAAAGTTTAACAACCAATAAATATCAAATACAAATGGGTTTATTATAACTAGTAAAAAACCTTTAAACTTCTCAAAATATGTTTCTATTGTTCTGGATTGCACTTCAGATGTTAATCACATTGTGCAGCTCTAACAATTGTTTTCAGATTTGTCAACTTAACAATGTCACAAAGAAAGTTGAAATCAGGCAACATTTTATAAAATTGTGTTCTGCAACTTATCAAACTGAGTTAGAATTATCTGCTAAAATGTGTTTTGTAATCTAAAAAAATATACGATTTGCGGGGACAAGATTATGACAACGGAGCAAATATGCGTAGTGGATACACTGGGCTGTGACAGAAAATCTTGGGAATAAATCCTAGAGCGTTTTATGTACTATGCTGTGCGCATAATTTAAATTTAGTGCCAAACAATGCTGCAGATCGTTCTTTTAAAATAACCCTTTTTTTTAACTAAACTTGAATTTAAGTCCACATTTCCTGAGAAAGAGAATATATATCAATATGCGGTTTTGAGGATCTAAGATATAATTTATTTGTGAAACAGCGAGTTTTGCCCGACGTTTTTAATTTGAGTACATTACTACTAAGACAGTAAAATTAATATTTGAACCCGGAACAAATTTGTAACAACCTGATTTCTTAGGGATTGTATTCTATGGCTATTCAGAACTCTCTAACTGAAAATCTCAAAAAATCCGCCTTGCAGAAATGAAGAAAAAATGCGCCGCCATGTTGAAATTAGGCACTTTTTTCCTTTAATCGGTAATAGCCCATACGGATGACACTTTAAGGAAAAAGTAAAGAGGTAAAATATTGAGAGAAAGAGCTAAGTTTTAATGTGGTATAAAATTTTTTGCAATCGTTTAAATATTAGCAAAGTTTCGGTTGTCAAAATGACAGATTTATATAAAAAAAGATTACTTTTTGTTTTTTAATATCCAATTCTCTGGATTAAGATTGTTGCCTAACCAGACTTGAATTTGCCAATACACTCTATAAATATGATATTTAGTGGCATCGGATGTTGGTGGAAGAACTGCTAGATCGAAGAAAATATTTTGCCCAACAGAAATCTGATTATACCAACGAACCTGTACCTAATCATTTAAACTATTAGTTTTTTTATTGCTATACCATATAAAAATAAATTCTTCCCCAGTTACCGCAAGCTGATTTGCTTCAGCAAAACTTTTGAAAATTAATAGGCTAGGCTGTTGCTTAGTTCAATATTATTTTCTAAAACTGAAAATACTGTTTTTTGCCCTTTTTATAAAATGCAGAGGTGGTATCGCATCCGGCATGTGCAAATAGAATATTTTTTACTACATTTTCACTTAGTTCTGAACGTAACTTACACGTTATTTTATCAGATTTACCTCCATCACCGGGTCTCATCATGTACACATTTTTTGTTTTGCAATGTTCAATGAGTAACGTGTGAGCTATTACCGATTAAAGGAGAAAAGTGCCTAATTTCAACATGGCGGCGCATTTTTTCTTCATTTCTGCACGGCGGATTTTTTGGGATTTTTCAATCTACAGAACGTAAAAGAAAAACGTGTTTTTTTGACAATCTTTATAACTACAGAAATTCCACAAAAAATGGTTTATACTTTTTTGAGGCGCATTTTTTTAGTCACTGGTTTATAGGACAAATTTTTTATATCTCACTTATTTTGTAAATACCGATTTTTTCTAAAACCTGTAATATTTCAATTTTTTTGACGTGGTGTCTTATTGTGCTTTGTAAGTGCCGACCGTGGTAGAGGTTATTTTAATACCTTGTTAAAATTAGAACAATAAGTAAATTTTTTTGCAAGGTGGAGTACCTAAAATCAGTACACGTTTACGGATTGGGGGACCGTTTTTGTGTTTTCTACATAAAAATATAAACTTTATCTCCGGAACGGTTAAAAATATCAAATTGAAATTTATCACTAAACCTGTAGATACAAAATTTTTTTTCCAAATTTTGTTGATGTGTTTTTCATACCAAAAATACAAAAATATGCGAAAAATTGTATGTCGTTTTAATGGCATTAAATAGAATCTAAACATCTATTTATTTATTTTTAAAAGCACTATTATTATATAAAATGTCAACTAAAGAAAAAGGAAAGAACTAAACTTTTTATTATTAACTGATAGTACAGTAAGTGAAGTAGTAAAAATTGTAAAATTCCCGGCCCGAAAACGATGAAAGAAATTTCCTTAATTTTTTTTTGCAATATGCTTTATAAAATACGTACATCAAAATCTATATTGTCGCATTACCTGCTTTTTATTTTTAAGGGTGGAAACTAATTCTAAAAACAGAAAAATTAATAATTCTTCTAATTTTTAAATAAATAAACGAAAATCAATATATTTATGTTATTGAGGTCGCTGAATATGATAATGAGGTCAAAACATAGGAAAGACGGAAATATTAAGTGTTGAAACCACCCTTAAATACTGAAAAATTAATAATTCTTCTGTTACAAATAAATTCACGAAAATCCATATACTTAACATTTTAACGTTTTTTAGATCGCTGAATAAGATTATGTGGTCTAAATTTGTCTAATTTTATTAAAAAGTAAAAATAATTGTTATAGACTGCTAGTTCACAAGTTCAAAGCAGTGTTAATTCTTGACAGAGCTCGTAAAAATATGAGTGAGAGCTCATTGGATTCGGAAGGACACCTAGAAAAATGTGCAAAAGTTTCAAACTCGCACATAAACTGCAAAAGTTGAAAAAAAGTAACATTGAAAAAATAACAAGTTTCGTTTTTTGCAAATAACTCGAAAACTATTAATATTTAAGAAAATTTAAAGAACGATTCTTAAAGAGGAAGAAATTTCCAATAAAAAAGTCACGACTCTATCTCTATTATTAATAATTTTAATTGAATGTTGAAAATAGAGCTCCGCGCGGTGAACACTAAGCCGTTACGTTGCTCTGAAACCGGCCGTAACAATAAAAATATTTTTTTATGTTATTAAATATTGGAAAAAATTTTTTCACCGATTTTTCAATAAATGAGCCTATTGTTAATTAACAAATTTTTTTAGAGTTTGTGTTTATGTTTCAAGTCGGATAATTGTTTAACAAGTGGACCATACATGAGCATGTTAAGCACATGTTAAGTACAATGTTCTGCACATAGTTTAAATCTATTGCCAAACGATGCTGCAGATCGTTCTTTCAAAGCAACCTTTTTTTAACTCAACTACTGGCTAATTGAAACGGACCAAGCGAATAGATATCAATATGTGATTTTCAGGATTTAAGGGATAATTCTTTTGCGAAAAGGTGAGTTTTGTCTAATTCTTTTATTTTGAAGCGTGTTACTTTTTACAAGGTGTAAAAGAAGAGCGTGTTTTTTTTGACAAACTTTAACTACCGAGATTCGTAGATTCCACAAAAAATGTTTTATATTTTTTTGATGCAATTTTTTTCAGTCATTGGTGTATTGTAAGAAACGATTTCAAATTTTTTATATCTCACTTATTTTGTAAGATGCCGAGTTTTTTTCTAAAAACCTGTAATTTTTAAATTTTTTTAACGTTATGTCTTATTGTGCTTTGTAAGAACCGATTATTGTAGGTTATTAGAATACCTTATAATGGCTCCTTTAATATAATAAAAAGTAAATCTTTGTATGGTAATCAGTGGAGTATCTAAAAGTTGTATATGTTTACGGATTGGAGAATCTTTTTTGGGCTTTTACATTAAAATATAAAAAACAGAAACCCATTTATCTCCGGAACAATTACAGATATCAAGCTATAATTTGGCATATCTATGAAGGGACTAACTAAAATGGCTTTACCTGTAGATACATTTTTTGCCAAATTTTGTTGATTTAATTTTCACATCAAAAATTCAAAAGTGTATGAAAAATTGTATATCTTTTTAATGCAATTAAATATAATCTAATATTTATTTATCTATTTTTATATGCACTATTATTATACAAAATGTCAACTAAAGAAAAAGGGAAGAACCATACTTTTCATTATTAATGGAGCAATAATAGTTAAATGTATATTAGCGAGAAAAATTATATGTATTCACCATGAACTGAAAGTACAAAAAAATGCAATTATTATTTTAAAGGAACGGCATAAGATATTATAATAATCTACAACGATCAGCTGTTATGAAAACCAATGAGGCCTAATGGCAAAAAGATATTTATTTTTTTAAAACTAATGACCAAAAAAAAAGCCATCAAAATAATATTAAATAATGTTTGCTGAATCTCGGTAGTTATAAAGTTTGGTTAAAAAAGCACGCTTTTCTTTCACACCATGTAAACAGTAACGTGCTTCAAAATAAAAGAAATGAACAAAACCGGCTGTTTCACAAATAAATAATCTCTTAAATTCTGAAAACCGCATATCGATATCTATTCTCTTTCTCAAAAAATGTCGATTTAAATTCAACCTAAAAATTTGCTTGGTCCCTTACAATTGGCCGGCGGTTCAAGAACTATAAATATTTTTGTTGGTCACTGGCCGCTAACGCTGTACGCAAATTGATGCAACGTTGCCAGTAACCTGAGGGGACGGCGAATACGTAATATCTGTAGTCCGCCTTATACTAGTTAGAGGTGACTTCGTGTTGACCATTCCTACTTAGTACGGCGACACTAGCGCTGGTGATATACACTCGAACTAAAACTCAAAATTGTAGGTACCAGATGTATGAAGTGACCTCAGAACTATTTTTCGCTAAGTAACTTAGGATTACATCTGGATTCATTTCACATCGAAATTAAGGCAAAACGTTGTCGCCTCAGCTCTATGAGGTCACAACGTCATATATGAGGTCACAGCGTGTTTAGTATATCTATTCTTGAGGCGACAACGTAGTGTTTATAACTCTATATATATATATATATATATATATATATTGGAGGCTGTAACTTTGAGAAATTGACCCATTGGAAAAAGTAAAATATCGCTATTTCGGAAAAAAAAATGTATACTTTTCGAATATTTAAACACAAAATCGTTTATTTGTATGCATTTTTTCGAAAATATGATCAATCACATCGTGATAACAAATTGCGATTTTCACGATCTTATCCTTATAACTATGAAAATATCTTTGATTGTTTAGAATATAAATTCTGGAACTTTTCCAATACATTAACGAATGTATAAGGAATCCATTGGATATAGCTGAAATGTGGATAAGTGTACCTGTAATAAATACAATACAGTAAAGGCGCATGAAAATTCATGCGAGTGATTCAGCGGCTATGTGTGGTGTCTGTATATGCGTCCATAATTATATATTTTCACTCTATACTCACTATTTATCCTATTCACTAATAAAAATGTTTAAAACGTGTAATGAGAAAGAGAAAAAAAGCTTTATTTTACTCGATAGAACAGCTAAGAATTTTTAGAGGTTCCATAGCATGCATTTAACCGTGCGCTGGCCGCGCAGAGTGACAAAATTACTTCACTATTTTTTTCCAGGAATACAGTGGCTTTAGCGATAAATTTTATTAGGACATTTTTTGTTCAGAAACACGTGGTCTATCCACCTGTATTTTTTCCTACCCTGACTTAATTTCAAAATTTTGAAAAAATGGATAAAACATTTTTTTTTATGTTCTGCATCCGAGCGAAATAAACTTTTCAGGATATTATTCTATACAATTTCACGAACTCATTAAAAAAAAATTATTCAGTTTGCAAATTTTTGTGGGTTTCACTATAAAATGTTCTGTCGTTTGGGCTAAAAGTTACTCTGAATAATCTGTCTGCTTCCTAATAAAACCATAAATCATTGCAACATACAGTAGTGGCATGTTAAAATATTGAGTCGATGCCAATGTAAGGTAGAAGAGAAGAGAAATGGACAAATAATATGCTGAAAAGAAAGAGATTTAACCTACGCTGTTGCCACCTTTCTCTCTAGCTACTTTTAGTCGTCAAGATAATCCTTCCTCTTTTACTGAATTTTCTTTGTGATACATTTGCGTCAACTCATTCTGTTTCTGTCATTTCATCATAATTAGACAAAGACTATGTTTTTAGGACATGGGAGAACTATGGATAAAAAAAAAACGGCACGCCCATATTTGCCTGCCTGTTTAATTTAGACATCCCAACGGGAGGTGCGCACGTGTAGGCTGTGGGAGGAGCTTCTGACCTGTTGCCGGCAAAGCTGCCTAGATTTGACATTGGGGGAGATTGGGGAACGTAAATTATTTTACGCCATGTTAAAATACTCAGCATAAATCTAAATAAATTTAACAAATCATGATGTTTCTATGAGCTACTGTTAATTAAATTATTTTAACAAGAAACCAATTGCAAATAAAGCCGTATTAATCAATAATTGAATTTCATCGGATTTCGCATTTTCTATTTACCCCACTTTATCCCATCATTGCAGAGTATTCGCTTAGACATCCCCACCTAAAATCACTGTGATCTGGAAAGGGGAGAAATCAGAAAGACAGATTTTTATTTTATTTGAGCCATTGCGTGTGCGTTAAACAGTACTATCGTAATCGTAGGTAACTCTTTTAAAATGACGATTTATACAACGGAAGAACGAGTGCAAATTATTAAATGGTATTTTGGAAATAATACGGCTGCAGAAGTTGTCGCCCGATTTGTTTTTACATTTGAGGATCGACCCGTTCCGACGGAACAAACAGTTTTGAACATTGTTCATAAGTTTGAATCGTCTGGATGTGTAAAATCTTGCAGAAAATGTAATAATGAAGGTGGTGACAACGATGGCAGACAGATGAGTGACGAACGGGAACAGAGGGAAATAAATGTATGTAGTTTTGTGGAGGCACATGCCCCCTGTTCCAGCAGGCAAATCTCTGCCGAGCTCGATGCACCTGACCGTACGGTTCGGGCCATTTTAAAACGTAACAAATATCATTCTTATAAAGTTGCCGTCAGACAAGAAATTTTTCCCGATGACTTTATACGACGTATGGTATTCTGTGAGACCATGATGGAAAAGGCGAACGAAAATGAAACTTTCATTAAAAATATTTTATTTACTGACGAAAGTTCATTTTCGCTGCACGGTCGTCACAATTCATCCATTACTAGATATTGGTCCCGGGAAAATAAATATTTAAGTATGCCACACCGAACTCAGTACCCACAGAAAGTCAATGTGTGGGCTGGAATTTTAGGTAATTCAATAGTTGGCCCCTTCTTTATCGACGGCAACCTTACAGCACAAAAATATTTAAATTTGTTACGTGAACAAATTATTCCGGCCGTTCGAACTTTGGGCATTGACCTCGAAGAGATTTGGTACCAGCAGGATGGTTGTCCTGCTCATAACGCGATAGTGATACGTAGATTCCTAGACACTACATTTCACGATCGCGTTATAAGTGGGACAAGCACAATTAAGTGGCCAGCAAGGTCTCCTGACCTAACGCCCAGTGATTTTTTTTTATGGGGGTACATGAAAACAAAAATTTATGGACACGAACATCAAAGAGCGCGTAACCTTGATGAGTTACGTGAGAAAATTGTTACTGCCGCACAAAGTGTGACACCAGATATGTTAACAAACGTCAGGACGGAATTCTATGATCGTTTGGGATATTGTCTAGCACAAGAAGGCGATGTTTTTGAACCAATAATTCGTTAATTTTTAAAAGAGTTACTTTTTATTTTTCATAGTATTATTATTTTATTTATTTATTATGTACTTATTTATTTAAAGAATTTTTATTTATTTTATTTATGTACCTACGGAATGCTAGTTTAATTTTCACGCCACATGGCTAAAAATGTGCAAAAATAAAACAGTATTTTAGTTATTTGAGCATTAAAAAATGTATCAAATAACTACCCTCCAGCAAACTCCAATACGCGTAACATCATTTTTGACAAGAGTAGTACATACAACGCATCTTGAAATGTACTAAACAATTTTTAGGAAACTGCTGTTTTCATCATAAACGTCTCAAGCTGTAGGAGGGACAATAAGAGGGGATAGAGGGCGGAACTCTTAACATGCACAAGTGCTGGCATCGTTGTTATAATATCGGTCTCTTTCGAGTACATTATTTTCCTCTTTATATTTCACTCTATCTTATTATGGGGATCGACCCAAGAAATTTGGCTGCCACTACTGTATAATTCTTATTACTCTTTTAATATTAATGTTACTATATCCACCCAAATAGTTAAAATCTAATAATATATGGTGTAACTAATATTAGTCCAATCAATAGGTACATCCTGAGTATTCTATCAAGTGGTGGGGGTGGCGGGGGTGTGAGTTAGCTGCCATATCTCTTCAAAGTTCAACGTATATATCTCGCGAACCGTTGCTGCTATGACAAAAATGGTAAGAACCCACTACAAATTCATTTACATGCTTATTTTCGTAGAACTAGCCGTTTAAGAGTTACAGCTCAAATATTGCTGCTAACGCCCACCCCCGCCGCCCCTGCCAACTTTTCAAAATACTCAGGAGGTACCCTCGAACAATTAAAGAAAATAAAATAACGAACCTAACACTGTTGTTTCAAGAAAAAAGTATCTATGATTGGACTCTATAACAAGATGGCAGGGGGGGGGAGGTTAAAAGTGGGATATGCAGAAAAAGGATTTATGTAACCGTAACGTATCTATTAATTCTTTGTTTATACATTCATTATATCCCTTGCATTAAAAAATACGCTATCAATATCGATTATCTTGTTCAGGTCGTAAATAACGCATAGCAACTATTATGAAAATGAAAGATCATATGGGGCGGCATCGTACGCTTTGCCCAAGGAAAGACATTTAAAGATTTAATTATATTGGTATATATCTAATATGCAAAAAGGACGAGTCATTAGATAACTCTAAAAGTATAGTGGAGGAATTAAAACTTTTGCGAACAATGAATGAAATTGGGAAGTTTAGTTGGTAGTCTTGCTCTCAAAGAGCTGAATAGAAACAAATCGATAAACCATTCAAAAGAACTACTTTCGTTTACCGAAGACGTTATGAAACTAAGAACATTTTGTATAGAAAAAGCTATAAATACTGTAGAAATTTTAAAAAAAGAAACAAATATATTGCAATAAAGAATTCTTGTTTAGGTAACATTTATGTTGCATAACAGGAAAAGAGTTGGAGATATTCAGTTTATTGAATTGACTGATGTCACTAAACAGGACAAAACAGACCAAGCAGGTGAAGTTTTGGAAGCGCTAAGTCCAACCCAAATTTATTTTCCCTTAACTTTTCTCTATAGCACACAGCCTTATCAAAATGCACAGTTTGTATACTTTAGTCATTAATTACTTTCTCTGTTAGATGACGACCCCGTATATTATTATTATCTAAAAACTATGGTTATTTTCCTAACATTTGTGTAATTTTTCTCCATCGCATTATTTTTTTTTGCATATTTTTCATATATTTTTCTCCATGGCAGTTGTGTTAACTACATGCCAAATATTATCGTTCACCGTCACATACTTTCTTTGTTTTTAGGGTGACCACCTTGCATGTTTTTTCAAATTTTTCTTTGACAGTTATGCTAGCTGCATGCGAAATATTATCGTCCTGCGTCACATTTTTTTTTTTTTTTTTTTGGTAACCACACCATATTTTTTTCAAATTTGTTTAGAGTGACCACCCTGTATATTTTTATTTTTAAAAACATAAAACTTATGAGTTGTTACAAATGTTACAAACCCTTTATGTCACTCGGTATGTCATACACAAATGCACAGTGTATTTTACAAATGTTACAAACCCTTTATATCACTCGGTATGTCATATACACAAATGCACAGTGTATTTTACAATAACTAAAATTGACATTTTAATAAAATGTTTTCGTAAATGATTCATCACCACTGAATAATAAATAATGAATTTGTTTTTTTTTTTTAATCAATTTGTATCATCTTGATTTTTTTCCAATAATTTTTTTAGACCTCAATTGAAACTAAACTCAATTTATTTGGCTCACTCTTTGAGAATTATTTCTCATCTTATTTTCTCCATTTCTAAAATTACACTACATAATAATAGCGCAATCAGTACATATTTACCTGTCTCAATGTTCCACGGGACACGTTTCTAGACGACTTTTCGAATTCTGTACCTCTACTATTACACCTTTTAATTATTTTTTGTGGGATTATTTGAAGTCATATGTCTATAAAAGTCTATGTCAACACATCTCAAAATCTAGAGGATGTATATATCGAATTGGGGTGAAATAAGAAGTGACTCACAAGGTTCTAGAGTAAAGCCGGAAGTTGCAATTTTTTACATTTTTAAGTGGAAAACCATTTTTACTTCAGCAGAAAGAAAGCCATAGGAAAAATTGTCAAGCAATAAAATTCAGCTGGCCACGGAGTCTTCGTAGAACAGCGCATAGAAAATTTTCACTTGTAATCTCCCTAGTGCTTGAATTATTTCCGGAAATTTTTTCGAGGTCCGAATTTTTTGAAAATCTTCTTTAAAAATTCGTGAGCAAGAAAAAATTTCCGGATTATTAATTCAAGAGCGAGGGAGATTCGGTAAGAAAATTTTATACCAAAATTATTTGACAAGGGAAAAATTTAGAAATGTATATATTTATTTTTATGTGGTTTCCTCATGTCTTAGTAAAATTAAATATTTAATAGTAGATAAAATATGGTAAAAAATATATTAATTGTTTATATTTTTCATACTAGGATTCAGGGGAACAGTAGTAAGGTAAGCGATATTGACAGTGAAGTAAAATTAAAACAAGTTTAGTATACTTATTTTTTATATTCCCTAAGCTCTAGCCACATAAAAATAATATAGCGAGTTAATATTAGTCATAATAATTTATTTCGTATACAATCTTTATACTACAGTAAAGGGAAACCGAGATAACATGGTATTATTTGCTGCGATTTAAAGTGGTGACAAATAATATAGCCTAAAAAAATCGCTAATAGTTAGCCATGGAATCAAGTGTCTTGGAATATGTCATAAAACTCGCTGGTAAATATGAAAGTTGTGTTGTAGTTTGTAACGTCAGCAAGCAACATGACAGCTAAAATATAATGAACAGCAAATCATACACTCTGTTCTTTTTGCAAAGAATCAGAGCACATTGAAGCCTATCATAAAAATGTAAAGTATTTGACATATCTAGTGGAAGAATCTGGATTAAATCCTGAGCAAGAAAATCTATTTCAAGAGATTACTAGCATTCTTCGCAAAGTTGTGCCTTATTTTGACCAGAAATCTAGCATCCAAAACAATAAATTGGTGTCGCAGTATTATTTGTATTTTATGAAACACAGACGTAAAGTGAAAAAACCAACGGCTCTGTGCTTTATTCGCCACCGAGGAAAGAGGATGTACAAGTGGAATTTTTAAAGCATTTGGAATTAGTTAATGATGTAAAGAAAGATAGCAAGCCAGAATTGTACTGATTTAATTTAAAATAAATATAAAAATATTTTTCATAATATAAACGCCATTGTCTAATCATTGCTGTCAAACCAGGAAAATTTCCACTTATTAATCACATAGGTAGGTGCCCATGGGTAATACAAAAAAATTTGATGGTTGTCATAGAAACAATGACAAAATAAACGTGTCCGATTGGCTAATAATGATTGGTATAAAATTTTCGACAATAATACCTCTGCATTTTATTTATTAGTATGCCAATTTTAAATTATTTAAAAAAATTCTAAATCTTAAGAAAACCATTGAAAAGAAGTGTCTTAAAAATATATTTTCTAAATGAAGAGTGCGCAAAAAAATTTGGAAAATGATATCACTGCATTTTCTTTAAATTAATATGTAAATTTTAAACATTAAAACACAAAATTAAATTATAAATAATTTTTGTATTTGTTAATCAACTGTTTGAAAATTACACGCTTGTCGAAACTGCAGTAACGTTTGGTTATAATAAATTAATGATAAAAAACAAAGAAAGGTGTTTTCATCTGTTTCATTATGATTAATTATCACAATGTAATGGCTTCCACTATTTAATTTGTTTAATAATTGTTAAAAATAAATAATTTTAAAACATTTTTTGAATGGGAGAAGTCTGCATATTTTTCTATTATTTGAATCTCCGAAGATCTACCTTTTTGCAGAAAATATAAACTTAGGTTTTACTAAAAGGGAACTTGGAGAAAGCAATAAAGTTGTAAACATGCACAATGCAATTTACAGGAAATTTTAATAACCGGTAAATCGGTAAATAAAAATGAACATAACCGGTTAACCGGTATTTAAATATGTACCGAAATATGTAAAAAAAATTATGTAATGAAGGGCAGGTTAGAGGCAACTTTTTGATGTGCTATAAAATGTTTTTACCGTAATGTGCTTGAATTAGAAATTTTATTTCTACCGTGTGGTCCACGGTACACAATGATTCTTTTACCCCATAATTCCCGCCAACTAATTAGTTTAAAATGTGTCATATATTCCTTAAAATGTGTAGTGGTCCATTTAGTTTAAAATTCAGTCAAAGTAAGTTCTAGTATCTTCTTTTGTGTCTTATTATTAACACGTGTTTGTTACCTCTTTGTCCCTTTTCAACATTACATTGAACCTTTCTGGAATCTTATTCATTTTAAACATGTATGTTGCAGGCACTTTTTCTAAGAAACTATTCAGCTTTCATTAATTTTATATAATTCTCTGTTATTTAAATAAAATTAAATGGAAAACACATATTACAAACAAATTATAGAAAAGAAAATGGTACTTCTATTAAAAAAATGTTTAAAAAGACTTATTTTCAATAATTTTTGAAAATTTTAATTTTTATACAAGTTTAAAATTGACATAGTGAATTAAAGAAGGTGGTTTTATGTTTTTTGTACACTTCATGGTAAGCTTGTTAAAATTTTGCAGCTTATATATTTTTTCCATGGCATTCTTTCTACTCAGATGTTAAATTCTATTTTTACTCAGCCATTCTTAAATTCGAAAAAAGGAGTATAAAGAAAATTGAACTTCGGATTACGAAAGAAAGTTACCATTAAAAATAAAAAAGTTGCAAACTTCGGCTAAATTGGAAGTAACCCAAAAAAAAAAATGTGTGCCGATGACCACACAGTAGAAGTAAGATCTCTGCTTCAAGCAACCAAAAACATTTTATAGTACTTTACTTCCTACTGAAAAATGCCTAACGCGCCCATAGAAGTTTCACGGTAAAAACTTGTCTCCATCCTTTATCTAGAAAGATAAAAGTTTCTCGCTGTATTAATGAATGCAATTTTTCACTATCGACATGGCAATAAAAATCCATATTTTCTACACTTATTAAAATTAGACCTTCATATTAACAGTTATTGTTAACAAATATGTAAATATGCTAATATACTAGTTAGGTAAATACTTTAAAACACTCATTATTGGAGAACCAATCAAAACAACTATCTTCTAGCTAATACTGACGAAGTATTGAATTACTAGTATATTAGCGTGCCCAGATTAGGGCAACAATATACAGAAAGTAGGTATTTTCATAATAAATAAGAAAGTGTGTAAGTCGTGATTTGCATAATACCTAAATAATATTCTCTAATCATGATAAAAGCAAATAAATAAAAATAATCAATTGTAAATATGTAAAAAGGTAAAAACTTGAGGCAAATTGATTGATCATTTTTGAAAAATAATTAACGTAATCTAAACGTTGCCTATACTTTCGTAACTACTTTCGTTAACATAACCTGTTATGAATCGCTCCCTACTGAGAAGTGCCTAATCTTTATTAATTACATTTTTTTCAGAGTTTTTCATCTGAAAGGTATTAACATTCCTCTGATATATACAATGAGTGTCAACATCACATACAATTATTTAGCTTACTTTTTCAGAATTTTACTTGACTATTTCCTGTATTCCTACAATTACTCTACCTATATTGCCGCATTGCCATACGTATATTATAATGACAATGCATAGTCATTGTTCATCCCTGAACTAGCTTAATCTGATAATGTAATAAAATTGTAGTATCTGTCTGTATTATGTTCTTTCAGGCAGGAGGAGTCTGGCCTATCTACAAATTGTTGTTTACATTATTTCTCACTTTAAATTATACTTTATAATCAGGGCCCCAAAAGGGAGGGGGTAGGTCCAGTAGATACCGTGGTACCAGGGCCCGACCACTTAGAGGTCCGAATAGACTAGGAAACGCATGCAAAAATATTAAACTAATTAACATTTGGGTACAGGTAGTGTACTTATAATAAAAGGGCCCATGATTTGATGTGAGTGCCTGTTAATAATATAAGTCTATAAACTGAAAATTGACATAACTTTGATGCACCGACCATTTTAACCGTAACTAGTTTAAGATAATATAATATAAACATTTATTTATTACGGCACTTGTCCCTTTTATAGACAAGAGAATGGGACAACTCTGAAAACAACCTATTTTGCAGCGTTAACAAATTTAAGAGCTAAAGCTCCATATACTTTATAACTTTCACCCAAACTAAATCTAAGAGCATATTATATATGTATAATTTTCTGAAAAGGCATAAATAAAATCAAGTAGAGTATCGAAATCAACCGTAGTTTAATCTTTTATTGTAATTAAGGTGAGCGGTGCCGTGAACGTAATTCGACAATTTCTCCTACATTCCTAAACCGATTAAAATAATTTTTTGATAGACTTTTATAGGCAACTTTATAGAATGGTACTAGCCTATTGAAAACTAAAGAAAGAAAAACATTTTTTTCTTGTGTGAAAAACAAAAAAAAATATTTTTTTTGTTGACTTCAATATCCCAGTATCATTCTATCAAGTATTTTCTAAAAGCCCGTCAAAATATTTTCTCAATCGGTTCATAGGAGAACTTGTCGAATTACGAAATCATTTTTTTAAGCCAGACCGCCACCCTTAAAGCAATTGTACAAATTCAACAAAATATATTAACGTTGAGATCCAACGTTACCATAATGTAACAGTTCATACAAAATAAGGTAATAAATTACATTTTTAAATCATACTACCTATTACACTATTTCATAATATAATATTTAGAATCAAAAGATTGTAAATAAATTGAAATTTTTATTATATGAAATTAATATTTTACTCGCTTATTGTTTTGTAATTTTTGAGGGAAACGATTATTATATTATTTTTGTACGACATGCTTTGAAATTAGCCGAACTGTCAATAATAAATGTCAGTTACTATTGGTATGTCATATACACAAATACACACTGTATTTTACAATAACTAAAATTGATATTCTAATTAAATGTTTTCATAAGTGATTCATCACCACTGAATAATCAATAATTAATTTGTTTCTTTTTTAATCAACCTCATATACTTGTCTTTTTTTTTCAAATAATTTTTTAGACCTCAATTGAAACTAAATATAGAATATGATGAGTCAACATCAATAACAATTTTTAGCAATCCTAAATGTATTAACAACACAGTGAGTATCTAAAGAAAAAGTGTCTTCTCCATATATACGGTGCCAAAACGCATATACATATCGGGAATATATAGGGAGCCACTTGCTCACATTAAATGCAGAAAATATTGGGTGCGAGAAAGTCAATTTAGTTTTCGGTGCCACTTAGTGATTGATATATATATATATATATATATATATATAAATATATATTCTTCTATCATTATTGCTTCCTTTCATGTTGCTACATTAATGCGTCTACAGGAAGGATCAATATATACCAAATATTCATTGAAGTATATTAATTTTGATGTTTTTTCCAACCCATAGCTGACTTCAAAATTTTTCTATCTTAATATTTATAATATCGTTCTGCTTTCACCTGCAGACCTTATTGCTTCCTTTCATGCACTGCACTCTTGCATCCGATTTGTAATTTTTTTTTATCGAGCGTACTTTATTGGGTCCTGTATATACATTATTGCGTCCGACAGTGTTGTCAGATTGAAAGTATTGGCACGTTTCTGCTTTATTGAATGTCAATTTCAATTTACAAGCTAATAAAAGTAATTCACACTCAAACGGGCCTGTAGTCTATGTAAAACGCGGGGTTTGATGCTCGGAATACCCCCCTCATCGGAACCACTTGCATCTTATGTTTTTTGGGTCGCTGATCACGAAAATTGGGGTTCCGCGGCTCTAAAAATAGTGCGTCACCCCTAAAAATGCCAAAAACCACCCCATTTGGTTTTTTTTTTTCGCGATAATGTGAATAATGCTGTAAAACAGTGTTCTAAATGTGCTAATTGTAATATTTTGCCCGTTCAGTATGTTCATCTAAAATAAGGACAAATTTTATACTGATGGTTAACCAGAGGGGGTAAAACTAAATTGACGTAAAATGGAAAAATGATGGAATTTTTTTTTCACCTTTTGATTTGAGTTTAGATGAATGAGAATTGTACAATGAAGAAAATTTTTTCCAACCCTTTGGGGTGAAAACTACCCTTATATCGCCTTTAAATTGGACCAACGCTTAGAAAATAAATTGAGATGTATACTTTTAGTTTGCTTTAATTTCTGATAAACTTCCGTAAAAAAAATACTAAAAAATATATATTAATGTTTATATTTTAATAAAAAAAATAGTTTATTTTAATTTTGCACCATATTTGTATTCTTTTAATAAAAATATTGCAAACAATATGAAGTGTTCGTTTATCAAGAATATTTCTACCTTCTCTTTCAATTCCCTGCAAGCTTGGGGGTAGTTTTTAGTATTTTTTACAAGCTTTTATTTAACTTGCAATGTTTGTTTGTTTGTTTATATGTATGTTTGTTTAGGTGAAATCTTGCAACTGAATTTTAAAATAGTTATCCCCAGAATACGAAAATAAAATGACGTCACACTAAATTCAATATGGGGGACGTCCCAAGATGGCGGACAAAATTTTTTAGTTTTAACACTATAATTTTATCGTATAGTGTATTCGCTCATATGTTGAATTCTAAGAAATGATGAAGGATTCGGTTTAAATTATAAGTTTTATATCGGATATGAACGACGCTGCAATGAATATATAAAACTAATTAAGGTGTAGCTAAAAATTTAAAAATTAAATTAAATGAAAAAAAAAATTTAAAAACAAGCTTTTATTTAAATGGTCTAAAAGGAAGGAAATTAAATCAAACCCATGAATTTATTATATTATACAATGTATATGATACAAAAGCTTATCGCGAGATTTACCTGTGTAAATAAACAAGAATACAATATGTAACTTGATCTTGATATCATATAAATTGTTAATGTAATAAATTGATGGGTTTGATTTAATTTATAGTTTATTTTTTTGTTTTTAGAGCATTTAAATAAAAGCTTGTTTTTATAAAAAAAATTTCATTTAACTATTTTTATTACTCAAATGGGCTTAGAATGTCATGAAACGTCGAAATTTTAAGTTTGAGCCAAAAAAATTCTGTCTGTCGTTCTGTCTGTAACATTTTTTTTGTGCGCACGATTACTCTGGAACCGTTTAAGATATTGACTTGAAATTTGGTACACACATGTATTTTGACGAGATCTGGAACTAAATTATATTTTAATCTTATTTCGTTGAAGGGCTGGGAGATAAATTGGGGTAATCGGAGGGTAAATAGGTAAATCAAGCAAGTAAGAGTCCATGAAATTGGTATTTAGTATATATAAGAGGAGCTAAGGTCAAAAAAATTTTTGGCATTAGCCAGCCCCATTACTACCTCACCCCATTATTAAAATAAAATTGTGATTTAATATGTACAAGAACCAAAGCCCTAAATTCTTTTTTAGTTCATCCACCTCCACTACCATCCCCTACCTCCACCCCTGCCTCTCTCTACCGACAGTGGCGGATTTATCGGGGAGGGGGGGGGGTGGTTAACGGGGGTGGTAATTACCCCACCATGAATTACATAGATATGAAAAAAATATGTTTTGGTTATAACAAAAGACGAGTAACGGATTTTGTTATTTAGTCAATGCATTTTGCAAAGTATAAATTAAAAGTGTTACTGTTTTTAATTAGTTATTTTTCAAATATGATTAAATCTTCAAAGGAAAAGTTTCATACACACATTTTTAACCTTAAGAGAATATTGTTCTTAAGGATAGGATTTTGCAAAGTGAGAGGGAAATCTGCGCTTATTTTCGGTTTATTATAATAATAATAATAATAATGATCTTTATTGACTGATAATCAAAGGGCAATTGACCGAGGTCCTTCAGCCCGTTACATAAAACATACATATTTATTTTTACAATATAAAATGTACTATTGTGTATATAATTATACATATGTAAAAAAAAACATTACATAAATAGAAAAAAAAAATTCAGTTAACTGTAAGTGTTTCAGTATGTTTGGATTTTTTTCCAGATGGTGTATTCTGGATGTTTATATCTATTCCTTGCTCTAGGGTCTCTTCTAATACAAAAAAGGTGCAATCAACTCCTTGTTCTCTGGTCGTTGGCAAAACTTTTGCGAAAGAAATGCTATTCTATCTTCAATAGGTTGTATACGTGAGGTTTGGTATAATAAGGTATTTGGAGGATGATAAATTGGGTTATTAGAGTGGCGGATTTTGGTGATTGAACGTATGGAACTAGTTTCAGCTACTTTTAAATTTCGTAAGGCGGGATTTTTGAGGTTAAGGAATATTATGTCCATACTCTATTATGGGTCGACAAATTAACTTGTAGATCTTACATTTTGTTTCTAGATTTATTCCATTGCTTTTCCATGATAGACATCTAAAATGTTTTGCTCTTGATATTATGCTCTTTTTAGTATCTTTTGTGTGATAATTGAAGTTGATTTTGTAGTCTATGTTTATTCCTAGATATTTAGCAGAAGTTTCAGGCCTAATAATATGGTTATACATTCTTAACGTTGGAGAAGTTTGGGATGGTGTATGAAAAAATATAATTAGATGTGATTTTTCAGGGTTAAGTTTGAGTCTCCATTTACTGAACCACGTGATTGTTTTATTTGCAAGGTCTTGGAGTTTCTCCATAGCACTAGTTAAAGTTTTTCCATGGGATACCAGTGCGGTGTCATCTGCATATTGTAATATATATTTTTCATGTGAGAAGTACTGGACATCATTGTTGTAGATATAAGAGCTATATATGTTATATAGAATTGGCGACAATGGAGACCCCTGTGGTAATCCTTGCTCTGGCGTAAATTCTTGAGAATATGCGGTTTGAATCGTAACTTTCAACTTGCGATTTTGCAACAGGTTATTGATAAGTAGCACTATAGTACGTCGGATGGCTGGCTCTATCGTTCACTAACCCAATACCGAGGTATAACCAAATAAAACCTATTTCATTTTATTCAGCAGGTTTTTTTACATAGGAAATCACTTTTGACGACACTTTCCATTGGTCGAGACTGAAGTTACAAGAAAAAAACAAAAAAAAAATGAAAATAACAAAATTCAAATTCAACCACGAATAACTTTCAAACGAAAAAAGATAAAATTATATATTTTTTTTAGTTTTATAGTACAAACGATTCTCTTTAGTTTGATGTATAATTTATTACAAAAATAATAACTTTAACATTAAAAAATTGACGTTGATTTAGATGGTACACAAATTGTCAATTTTTTTGAAAGGTCTAACTCATTGTAACTCGCTTATGTATTGAGCTATTCGAATGTTTTATTCACCAAAAACTGTCAAATTTCATAGACTTCATTTTGTCTCAATTAATGCTGGGTCTAGCTCTGTAAATAAAAGCGGTACAGCTTTTTAAACACAACGAAGCGCGCTACGGCGACGGAGTCGCGAGGCTTCCCCACTCGTTCCCGGTACATCCCGCGTTCACCATAAATCGCGCAAGGCTACAATCAGCGGCCGTAACAAAAGCTTTAGAATTATCTTTCTTTATTGTAAGATGATAAAATTAACAAATCAAATTGAATAATATATTAGTTGTAATAATCTGCTATATATGGTGTCGTACTACGCGGGTGGTGCATTAATAAAGTGAAAATAATAGGTAGGTATCAGACAGATATAACTGATTTTCAGATATGTCATTGTAAAAACCGCTGCCCAAGGAATCACTACTTCCATAGCCGGATTTTCTATCCAAGTCACACAACGAAAAAATTTTGTATCTGGAAATAATTGTTTATGGAACTTTAATAATATATTTGAAATCCTCTACCCCAAAAACCCATAAAACGATACCCCACATCGGTAGTGGGGTGGGGGTGGTGACAGGGGGTGGGAGTGGGGGGGTGTGGATAAAGTAAAAAAATATTTTGAGGTTTCTGGTTCTTGTACACACAATAAATCACATTTTTTTTCATCCCCTTTAATAATGGGGTGGGGGTGGTAATGGGGGTGGCTAATGCCAAATTTTTTTTTGAGACCTTAGCTTCTCTTGTCTATACTAAATATCAATTTTATGAACTCTTATCTGCTTAATTTACCTATTTACCTACCGGAACAAGATGAAAATATAATCTAGTTCTAGATCTTGTTAAAGTACATATGTGTACCAAATTTCAAGTCAATATCTCAAACGGTTCCAAAGTAAACGTGTGCACAAAAAAAGTTACAGACCGACAGACAGAAATTTTTTTTTTTCGCTCAAACTTGAAATCTCGACGTTTCATGACATTCTAAGCCTATTTGAACAATAAAAATTTCTAAAATTTTTTTTGTCGTTACTATACTTCCACTGGATGTGGAAGTAAAATCATGCCAGCTAGTAAAGTTTTTACTTTGCTTCGTATATTTTAATATTTTCCTTAAAATGTCAGAGGTAACCACATAATCAAAACAGTTATTTGCCATGCTTTCACTAACTCGTAGAGTCTCTGAACTAGGGATTGCAATTTACCGGAAGTTTTAATAACCGGTAAATCGGTAAATAAAAATGTAAATAACCGGTTAACCGGTATTTACCGGTAATTTTTAGAATGGATGATTAGGGTGGCGAAAATGGCAATTGTCTTTTTCCATGTACAAAATTATCTAAATTTAACAAAAAACATTTTTTTATACGTATATATAATATAATGAACAAACAAATGGTTTTTCATCAACAGTAAGATCACAAGAGCTTTTTTTTTTATCGGATAAATTTCACTTTGTAAAGAAATAATTTTGCCAAATCAGTGATTTTATAAGAAAAACTGACATGAAAAAATCGCGAGACCAAAGATCGAGCGATTTTGTCAAATGTCAGTTTTTCGAGCAAAATTACTGACTGGCAAAATTTTGAGTTAAAAGGAAAGGACCCCACACACCATATAGGGGAATTTCTGCATCCAGTCAAATTTAATCTAACCCATGTAAAAATGTTCTTTTGAACCCCCTGAACAAATGTTCAAATGCAGCCAGGTCCGAAAAGGTCTTCGTTTCGAGATATGGAGCCCTAAAGATCGTTCCAAATCCAAAATCGCCCAAAGTTACCTTGTCTTAATGACTAAATTCTATTGCTGTTTCCATAGAAATCAATAGTAAAACAACGAAATATTAAGTTTTATTTCACACTTTTTTATTTCTTTTTCACTTCTTAATAATGACATTGTTTTCATTCATTGAACTTCCTACTATCCAAGAACGAGTGTGTTATTTTTTTAAAAATATCGGCATTTTTTGAGTACGTGGACACGAATTACTGATCGAAATTGTTTAGGTAAGATTACCACAGAAAATTCCATAATCATAGTTCAAATAAGAATCAATGGACCTGATTAAATTGCCCATTTAATGGGCATTTAAAATAAAAAACATGATATATTCTGAAAGTTCAGATAAAAAAAGAACAATTCTAATCCTGGGAAGCTCGGAGAACAATAATTCATCATAAGATTTTGAGTCACAGAACTTAACAGAAGTTTTTTATTTAAAAAAAAAGTATCACAACTTTATTCTTGAATTGAAAAAACTGCAGCGAAGCCTTTGATGGCCCACAGTGTCATTAACATGAGTAAGAAATATGGTGTTATTTAAGAATTAATTATGCAGTTCTGAATTTCCATAAAATCAAAGCCAACTTTAATTTAATTTTTTCAATTTTAAAACGTATTTGGAACGATCTTTAGGGCTCCATATCTCGAAACGAAGACATTTTCGGACCTGGCTGCATTTGAACATTTGTTCAGGGGGTTCAAAAGAACATTTTTACATGGGTTAGATTAAATTTGACTGGAGGTAGAAATCCTCCTATATGGTGTGCGGGGTCCTTTATCCATAAAAGAAAAGCTCTAGTGTTTTTTGGCAAGATAAATTAACGATAGAATATGTGAACGAACAACAACAATAATTTATTAAAAATAATTATAATTTTCCAAAAACGACTCATATTGTACAGTATAGTTTCCACAATACTTAAAAATTATAGCTGACAGTACATATTTCAAAGTAACGTGCGACTACTACATGTACTCTGCTTTTGAGGAACAGGCATTTTTATCGGTGATTAAAAACGATGCACCTTTTTCAAAGTGACAAAAATGTGACTGTCAAACAGACTTTTTTATATAAGAGTTAATTTATCAAAAGGAAAAAATATAAATGAAACAAATTTAAATAAATAATTATTCTGTAAATAACAAAAATATCCACTTAAATAACAAAAATAATAAACATAAACTCAAATATGGCATTTACTGAATACCTAATCTAAAAATACAATATATTTTTTAAAATAGCCTGTTAAAAGGGTTAGTTTTTCAAAGCTATATCTGTTAGTCGTCTGATATTTGTGCATAGAATACCCCAGCTGAAGATGCCCTTCTTCAATCGATATTGGTGGGTCAATAAGTTAATAAGAATTGGTAATAACATAATTCTAAATGTATTCCAAGGATATTTGCGGCAGTGAAATATTCAATTTTCTGTCGTAAGATATTGTCAATGTCTCTCTTGTATTTCTTAGGGCTTCGTGTTTGGAGTTTACTTTTTGTAATATTATTTATTAATTGTTAAAAGTGCTCGGTGTTGAAACAATCACTCTGTATTTAGTGAATACTAGTCAGTGACATAAATAGAAACGTTTAATACGTGACATATCGTAAGTTCAGAATTTACCGAAATAACCGGTAAAAAAATTGAAATAACCGGTAATTATCGTCATGTGTTTTTGTCCTAATAACCGGTTAACCGGTTAACCGGTTAACCGGTTAACCGGTAATGCAATCCCTACTCTGAACGATTAGTTGGATTTTTGTACATAACTATATTTTTGTTTTCATGTAAACTGGAAGGGTTAAAATCGGTTAAAATTGGATAGACGATCTAAATATGCTTGTGTAAATAGGCTGTTCTTTTTTTTAAATAATACAATTCCTAGTGGGATTTTTACCATCTAGCCTGTCTTCGTTTTGATCAAAATTATCGCTGCGATAAATGTAATTGTTTTCTTCAGAACTTACTGGAGGTCCAGGTGTTATAAAAATATCATCACCAGTTTTTGCTAATACGTGACTAGCTAAAGACGTTAAAAGTGTACGTATTTCATCGTAGGAATAACCATAGCCAAAAGAATAAAGCATATCATTAAGTTCTTTTTCTTCTGACGGCACGAAACACATGTAGTGATATGTAAGGATTAAAAAAATGGCCTAAGCTGATTGTTTTTTTTTTCCATAAGTATTAATATAAATTCCATTACTATAGAAATAACGTTTAAATCAAATTTGTCTGTCCTGACATATTTAGTATCCACGACATAAATGTTTATAACAAATCTGAAACTTCTTGTTTACATTTATGTTCATTCAGATTAGTAGTCGTGTTTTTTTATAGTTTTAAAACATCCAGCTATAGCTTCTCTTAAGATACCAGTAGCTTTATCAGGAATTGTCAATTCATTCTCATGAACCAAGTTTTCTTCGCCTGATTCACTTGTGACTGACAACAAAAATCCTTTTAGCTTTATTATCACTTGAATGAACTGCTGTTGTATTTTCTTTGTGTTCACAAAACACTTTGTTTGCTTAAATGCTTTTCTAATCTCTTTCTTATATTTCCACTGCTATAATAATCTAATTTTTTTCCGTCATTTCTTCAAATATATCATTAAGGCGTGTTTTTAGAAATATTAGAGTTAAGAATTCTTTTTTGCAAAACAGCAAGATAAACCTCCTTAAATAAAATATTTAACGCTACTTTAAATTCATTTTTTTCTTTCAGTTGTTTAGTTTGTACACATTTAATTTTTTTTTGCTAATATATTTTGCATAATAAATTTTATGATAATTTCCATTAGCCCAAATAAATCTGAATAAATGTGTAACCTGCCTTGTATTTCTGTATCACAATGCGACACTGCAGCTTTAATATATATTTTTTTCTAGTTTCCGCACCCGTTCCTGTACAAACTGGTACTTAAAGATGTTCTTAATTTAATCTTAATTTTTCTGGATTTTCCACAAATCAGACAATGCCATTTTATTTTAAACTGATTTTTTTTCTTTATTATAACTACATGAAGGCTCACTTGCATTTTTTTTATCGCGTTACTAATATCAGAGACAATACGTATTATCTTTGCTAATGTTATTTATTACAAAAAGATGTCAGACAAGAATAATGAAATCGGTATCGAAGGGTGTGCAAATAAGTGCCACCACTTTGTTTTATAAAAATTTTAATGAAATTGCATATTTTCTTTCATTTGCACAATTAATAATAGACCTGATGCCAGTAACAGTTGGTTTTTTACCATTAGATTTTCACTGCTTTCAGCAGTTTCTTAAAACAAACATGTAGTTTTTCTCCATTGATAAAAATGAATCTACAATATACATAAACTGTAATAGCCTACATGTAAGTAAAATAGTATTATATACTTATTAATATTTCTCCAGACAATAATGAGGCCAGCAGCCGATACGTTTCTTGATGGGCCGAGAAAGTAGCGGGGGAGGGAAAGGAAGCCTCGCGTCTTCGTCGCCGTACTGTGCTTCGTTGTGTTTCAAGGGCTGTAGCGCTTTTAGTTAAAAAATTAGATCCAGCATTAATCGAGACAAAATGAAGCCTATTAAATTTGTCAGTTTTTGGTGAAAGAAAAAATTGAATACCTCGTTATATAAGCGAGTTATGGCGAGTTAAGAATTAAAAAAATGTTGCTGATTTGTGTATCTTTTTGAATTTTGCTAGTTTTTTTATGTTAATTTTTTAATTATTGCAATAAATTATACTTCAAATTAAAAAGCAATGTTTATTTGTCAAAACCAAAAAAAAATTGTATTTTTATCTGTTTTAGTTCTAAAGTTATATTTGATTAAATCTTAAATTTCTAAATTTCTTTTTTTTTTAGTTTTTTTCTTATATCTTCGGTCTCGACCAATGGAGAGTGTCGTCAATTTTGATTTCCTATGTAAAATAACATGCTTTAATAAGCAGTGAAGGTCCCATCTGGTTATACTTCAGTATTGGGTAGGTCAAGAAAGAGAAGGCTTTTCGCGCTCTGCCCGACGGGCTACTAGGTATTTAGGACATCCTTGTTGATGTAGTTTGAAAATTAGCCCTCTATGCCACATGCTGTCGAATGCCTTGCTAATATCCATGAAGAGTGCTGCTGTTGTATTGTTGGTGAGTTTGGAGGTTCCTATGTTGTTCGTAAGTATGGCCAGTGGGTGTATTGTTGAACATTTGGATTTGAAGCCAAACTGATAGCTGAGTATGGTGTGACCTATACTTTCTTGAATTCTGTGTTTAATAATTTTTTCTAGATTTTTCCCTAGGACAGGCAGTAACGTAATAGGTCTATAATTATTGGGATTAGCGTGATTTAAATTAGGTTTTGTGCCTACTTTCCACTCTTCAGGAAAGTAGCAATGTTGTATGCAATATTAGAGAATATTATTTAGGTATCATGCAAATCACAACTTACACACTTTTTATTTATTATGAAAATACCTACAGAAAGTAGGTATTTTCATAATAAATAAAAAGTGTGTAAGTTGTGATTTGCATGATACCTAAATAATATTCTCTAATCATGATAAAAGCAAATAAATAAAAAAATAATTAATTGTATGCAATACCCGTATATTTTCTTTATATATAAATGAATTTGATAGTCTAGTTGCTTTACTATATTTTTTGTTATATAATCATGTCCCGGAGCAGTGTTCTTTCCCTCATTAACTATTTCGAAATATTCCATTTCATCTATTGTATGATCTGTTAGTCTTGGATTTTCGGCCATATATGTATCATACCAGTTATTGACGAAGGTATAATGATGATTATCGAAACTGGCGTCCTGTGATTCCCCATATGTCTTTTCAAACTGTTTAGCAAACAAGCCTACTTTCTCCTCATTGGTCTCATAAACTTGCCCATTTTCTTTTAAAGGTGTATAATTTTTACTTTTGTTTTTATATTTCGATAATTTTTTTTATATCGTTCCAGTAAGTTTTACCTTTTTTTGTGAATGATCTCTTCGCATGTGCTGATCCATTGATGTTGTCTATATTCCTGAATAAGTAGCTGAATGTTTTTATTATATTTATTCAATTGAGCTTTAATTTCTTGATTACCATCCTTTCTGTAGTCTCTATACATTTTTCGTTTTGTTTTGATTAAGCGAATTATGAATGGGGGTAGTTCTTGCGTGTAGTGGTTGACTTCTGTTTTAGGTGTGTTTTCTAATACTGTTTGAGATAACTTTACATTAAAATTGGAAATTTGTTCTTGATCTAGTGATTTTCCTTCAATTTCATGAACATATTTGACTATGGTTTTGTTGATTTCATTAATATTCGTTTTGTTAAGGTTGTATCTGATTATTTTCCTGTAGCAGATTGGTTTCTGCATATCGATGGTAATTTTCAAACTTAGATGGTCAGAGCAAAGATCAGGTGTAACTTCGACGTTTAACAGGTTATTTTTACTTCCACGTCCAGTGGAAGTATAGTAACGACAAAAAAATTTTTTAAAATTTTTATTGTCCAAATAGGCTTAAAATGTCATGAAACGTCGAAATTTTAAGTTTGAACGAAAAAAAATTTTCTGTCTGTCTGTCGGTCTGTCTGTAACTTTTTTTGTGCGCACGTTTACTCTAGAACCGTTTAAGATATTGACTTGAAATTTGGTAGACATATGTACTTTAACGAGATCTAGAACTAGATTATATTTTCATCTTGTTCCGTCGAAGGGGTAAATTGTGGTAAATTTGGGGGTAAATAGGTCAATCAAGCAGGTAAGAGTCCATAAAATTGGTATTTAGTATATACAAGAGAAGCTAAGGTCTCAAGAAAATTTTTGGCATTAGCCACCTCCATTACCACCCCCACCCCCTTATTAAAGGGGATGAAAAAAAATTGTGATTTAGTGTATGTACAGGAACCAGAAACCTCAAAATATTTTTTACTTCATCCACCACCCCCCACCCCACTACCGATGTGGGGTATCGTTTTATGGGTTTTTGGGGTAAAGGATTTCAAATATTATATTATTAAAGTTCCATAAACAATTATTTTCACATACAAAGTTTTTTCGTTGTGAGTGGCTTGGATAGAGAATCTGGATGTGGAAGTAGTGTTTCCTTGGGCAGTGGTTTTTAAAATTGTTGAGTAGAGAAGTACATCTGGTGTAGAATCGTTATTTAGTGGCATTAAAAAGGTGGGTGGGGTGTCATATTTGCTGAAGTTGGTATTCTTAATGAAGTTATTGAGTTGTTTCTTTTTTATTCTGCTGTTAATGTTAAAATCTCCTACAACCAATACATATTATATGCCAAGAACTAGGAAGTAGTATTGGTTTAGCATTACCAATAATTCATGCATTAACCGGATGCGATACGACTTCCGCTTTCTATGGAATTGGTAAGAAAAAAGCTCTCAACGTAGCATAAAAAATGAGCACAGAACATTTAGTCCAGATGTCTCAAATTGAGAATAATTAACACCTGAAATTGCTAATGCTTGGACAAAATTTGTGATTGGAATTTATGACTTCAAAAGTAAACAAGACAACATTAACGACGTGAGAGTAATCTTAGCTCGAAAAAAAAAAAAACTCCTCCGTTGAAAAATTACCTCCATCGTACCCAGCTTTTCTTCAACACATGAAACACTGTTTTTGGCAAGTGCACGTATGGTATAATGCTCACATACCCATTTTTGAAGCACTCAATCTAACTGATTTTGGCAATATATTTTGAAGGACCAACAGGTTTGGAGCTGCTTCAAAAGGATATTTGTAATTGCAGATTAAAAAAAACATCTTGTGATAAAGAATTTTGTTCGTGCTACGCTGCTGGTATAAAATGCTGTCTCATTTGTAACTCTACATCAAATTGCTCGTTGCAGCCCATAGATGTTGATTCAGATTAAAAATATTAAAAACAACCCAATGTATTATGTATTTTTTAATTTATCAACAATTAATTTATTATTACTTATTTCCACTTTACAGTAACCTGTAAAAAGGGAATATGTAACAAAACATTGCATTGATATGATAGTAAACGCCTGAACTACGGCAACCACCACAATGAAACATGCCGCGCGTAAACATGTCTGATGCGCGCAGAGACGCTACTTCAAAGTGCGATAACTTTTTATATATACAATATGAATACGTGAAACTTAACAGAAAACTTCTTTAAATATTGTACTTTAATATAAATTTGTCAAAAATTATCATATTAAAAGTTCGTCGCACAATTTTTGTGTTTGAAAAAAAAAATTAGGCTTGACAAAAGAAATTTTTTGAAGAATCACTATTTTCATCTGTGAAATAAATAAGGGTTCAGACCAATTCAATATCTTAACGAATAACTTGAACAATGTCGTGCTGAAATTTCATCTAAAAATATTCGTTATTTTCCGAGATATCGCGAGTTGAAGATGAAATTCGGCAAAATTCGTGATATAAAAAAATTATAGTTTTTTGCAATTATTTATATGTTCCGATCAACTAACTTTGGCTAATTTTTTACTGTAAGTACTCTTCGATGTCAGCTTGAAGAAAAACCAAGTTAGAAATGCTTACCCCGCACAAATCGATTACTCAGTTTCTAGAGCACTTATTGAATAGATAGAATAGAATAGAATAGACTTTATTTATGTTAAAAATATAAAATTGTACATACGTCAAAACATTTTACAAAAGAGGTAAATTTAGGACATTTTAAAATAATTAATAAAAATAATGTAAAGTACATACCGGTAAACTACAGAAGGTATAAAAAAGTGAGCTAAAAATAATAAAGTAGTAGACAGAGAGCAGGTGGTGTTTAATAATATCACGTAACATTTGCAATTTCTCTCTCAATGTCTTCTTGTGAAAAGAATGCTTTCTTAAGTAGGAAATTCTTAATTGTAGACCTGAATTTTGTTGGTGGAAGGGTTTTCACGCTATTGCTTAGTAGATTATAAAGTTTAACACCATGGTAATTAACACCAGTTTGTCCCCTAGTAAGCCTTGTAAATTCCAGATATATATCATCTTTGTGACGTGTATCGTACTGATGTGTGTCTGCATGTGTTGTGAAACTTTTTACGTTCTCATGAATGTGTGTTATGCTTTGTAAAGCATATATGCATGGTAAGGTAAGTACTTTGAGTTTGATGAAAAGTTCTTTTGTTTCCTCTCGATTTCCTAGACCACCTACAATCCTAATGGCTCTTCTTTGGAGACCAAAGATCCTATGCTTGCCGGTGGCATGTCCCCAGGCGAGAATGGCATAAGACAAACGAGAGTGGCATAATGCGAAGTAGGCAGTTTTTAATACATCTGATGAGACTGAATTTGATAGTTGTCTTAAACCGTATATACTTTTTGTTAGCTGTTCTGCTAGATATTCAATGTGAGGATGGGTCAATAAAAACTCCTAGGAATTTGGTGCTGGTAGGGTTACTTGGTACTTTGCTAAGGTCACGTGTACTGGATATCATTTTTACTGTTTTCTTATCGTTGAGTGCTAGGGAATTAGTTGTAAACCACGTCTTGGCATTTGACAGTACATTGTCACATTTCAACATTAAGTTGTCAAGGTTAGGATCACATATTTGGAATGTGGAATCGTCAGCATAAAATATGCAGGTATCATCAGGTAGGGCATTTGGCATGTCGTTGATGTAGATCAGGAATAAAACAGGACCCAGAATTGAACCCTGTGGTACTCCTGATTTAACGAATGCTTCCTTAGATATATTTCCATTGAAGTTAACTGATTGTTTTCGGTTTTCTAAATACGATTTGAGTAATGTGATACTAGAGATACTGAAATTGTATTTAACTAGTTTTTGTATTAGTAAGGTATGAGACACACAGTCAAATGCTTTGCTGAGGTCACAAAACAATGAAGCTGTGTATTGCCCCTTTTCAAAGCAGTCCAATGTATGTTCAGTAAATTTTAGGATAGCGTCAGTTGTACACATGTTTTCACGGAATCCAAACTGAGATTTATATAGTATTAAATTTCACATTAAAGTCACCACAAAGTATTACCTTATTTTTCCGTATTTCTATTTTGTTTAGTACATTTTCTAACAATTCCATGAAAATACTAATGTTTCCATTTGGGGAACGGTAGATGCTAATAACAATGACATTATTTATTTTCACAGCTGCAATTTCACAGTGTTTTTCTGCTGAGATATTATTTAGATGGGGTAGAGGTTTGTGTGTTAAATTGTTTTTGACTAAAATTAATGAGCCACCATGACAAAACTCGGATCTACAAAAAGCACTAGCTAAGTGATAACCTTTAATTTCTAGGAATTTTACTTCATTACAATGTAGCCAGTGTTCACTAACACATATAACATTTAATGGTGAGATTTCATTAAAAATAAATGCTTCTAGTTCATTGATTTTATTTCTGATACACTGGATGTTTATATGCATAAGCTTGAAAGTGTTTCCTCTTACTTGTTTCTGTTTTATTTTATTGCTTAATGCCGGGATATTATGATTTTGTTTATTTTTAATGTATTGCTGTGTGGTCGAGGTGCACTGTTTTACGGTGTTTGATTTAAAAAAGAAGTAGGCTGAGATTTTATGTTAGGGTCGGCATCATTCTGAGAGTTGCCCAAGAAACGTTTACCTCGTCTGAAGTTGAAACGATCGAAGGCTATTTTTCTAGGCCAGAAATTTGGATCGTATACTATTGTTTGAAGATGTGGTTGCACTCCAATCATAAAGGATTGGGTATCTGGGTTTTTGTTGTGAGTCAGTAATTTTTTAACCTGAACATTGTTGGTATTTGTACGTGTCTCAATATAATGTTTGATGTTTTCATCATTTACATCATCTGGAACTTTGGTAATGAACAGCCAAATCTTTCTTTCGTTTTCATTTTTTCCATGGAATGCACCATCTCCTTCTCCATTTCCTACTCTAAGTCGTTTTCTTTTTGTTCGAAATTCTTGAAAATTCTGTTTATCGTTATTGTTGACATTTTCGCTTATGTCTAGATTTATTACATCGTTCATTATATTTCGTTGATATTCTTCTATATTTTTTAAGTTATCTTTTTTAAAATTAGGTGTTGGTTTAGGTGGGACAGTTTGATTTTGAAGCAAAATTGAGCTACAAGCATCACTTATAGGTTTGGTTAAATTTGTGTCTTGTGTCGTAATCGTTAATTGACTGTTTTGTATCTCATTTCTAGTGTCTATATCCGTGTTTCGTACAGCATCAGAATATTTTTGTTGTGATTGTGTGTGTTTTTTATATTGTTTGTTTTGGTTGTCTAGTTGATTAGAGTTGCTTTTTTGTGTATCCAAGCCTGTTGTGTTATCTCTTGTTTTTTGTTGGTTTTTCTGGTTTATTAATCTATTTATTTTTTGTTGATGTTTTTCACTGTTTGTTTGTGTGTTTTCATGCAATATAATTGCATTGTTATTATATTTGTTGAGACAAAATTGTAATTCTTGTCTTATTATGTCCTTTATTTTCATAATGTTTATTTCGAGTCCATTAGGTTGATCTAGTCCTGTAAGTTCTGTATTTGGGTTGTATTTTATATTCTTGAGTTCTTCTTCTAGGGTGGATATTTTTTCTTTTAACAATTTATTGTTGGATTTTAGTTCTGTGTTAAGATCTATTAGTACATTATTTTCGAATTTTAATGTCTCAATAAGAGCATCGTTTGTTAATTCATCCTCAAATTCTTCATTGGTTATGTTTTCTACTGTATTGACGATTTCTTGATCATTACAACAAATTTTTCTTGTAGAGCAACTCCTATGAAAAACTGTTTCACAAGATGCACATTTTACACCTTTTTTCACTACCTTTTTATCACAATAATAACATTTATTAGTTCTCTGTGCTGTTAAGCTGTCAGCCATAACTTAACCTATGATTGATCGATATTACTTATTGGGGGTGATCTGCACACCTATTTGGCCCGACGACTATCTCGTGGTAACCGTATAGATATTTTATTAGGCGTTTTAACAGTAGTACTTTTACACAATGGTACAATGTATTTAAAATAGGTTGATATATTTTCCACTGCAAGTTATATTTTCTATTATTGAAAATATCCATTCAACATTATTTGTATAATGTAAATACGCTGGCGCTGCTAGTGTACTACCCACCTATCTTACCGCAACATTATCAGCATCGTGCACCGTGACGTCACATGCTTAGGCACTGTTTTCAAATTTGCATGGAACTTTAATTATTTATGAATGAATGAATGAATGGCTTTATTGAATAGGACTAGTATCCTAATATACTTACAAAAACTATTAAATTAATACATATATAACAAATTAATTACTTACATTTAAGGCGTCATATTTTGCATATCCTATTTTCTTACATATTTGAACATTATTATGGAATAAAAAAAAATTGTGCAAGTTCCCTATTGTTTTTATGAAATGGTTTTTGGAAAATATGTGTGATTTTCTATAACTTTTAAACTTTTTTACGTAACTTCAAAAATAATGAAGTTAAATGAGGTTCTAATGTTCGCGCAGCCACCCTGTACTTGCCGTAAATGTACTATTTACCTACCACAGTAAGTATATTTACCTGTAGTAGTATTTCAAGTTACTTCCTGCAATTAAACTGTTTAATAGATACACAAAATAAAGTTACCTACAGTAATTAAAAGGAGTTTTTGTCACTAATAAACTATTTATTTACGATAGAAAACAAATTTCACCTGCCATGTTTTATTTGTGACAAATAACAGGGATCAACAACTCCATTTTGCCTAGTACAGCGGTTTTCAACCTGTGGGTCATACCAAAAACTATAACAAGAAATTTTAAAATTTGATTGATTTTAGATTTTCTTAATAGAGATCGAGAGGTTGGGGGGGTCGCGAGAGGGTAAACTTATTTTTTCTTTTTGTAAGGGGGTCGTGATTCGAAAAAGGTTGAAAACCGCTGGCCTAGTACAATTAAAGTGTTCTTTTGTCCCAAATAGTACACAACTTTTTAATTGTTACAATTAAATTTTTATTTACCATTATTAAATTTTTCCCTCAGTGTAGTAGTTGGTTGCTCTTTATTTTTGGGTTGTAGTATTACGGACAACTTTGTTTTGGTGACACCTGCATAAGTGGTTGAGGGTTTTGTAACACTTGCTTTTGTAACAGTTGCGTACTTAAGTAATTGTTTGTTCTTTATTGTTATTTGGTCTTTGTTCCACTGCCTTCTATGCTGAATTACTATATCCAAAATCGTCTCTAGTAGTGTTTTTGTTATTGGATACTGCGCTTGTGACATCTACTGTAATCTTTTTTGGAGTTGATTTTGTGGTTGGGTTATTTCTATTTTGCTTCCCGCACACAGATATATTCAGGGTTGCATGTCAAGTATTGGCATTCATAGGAGCTTGGGTCCATTCGTTTGTAGATGGCTGCACTTTTACGTTAGATGCATTTAATGCGGCCATTTCTTCACCACTAGGTGTCTCCTCTTGATGTTCGACATTTGCAAGTTTATGCAATAATTTTATTTATTCTTTTAAATATATTTTCTCTTAGATCACCGATTATAATATTTTTTTGGGCTAAAAGTTCTTTTAGGTATATTATTTTCACGATCTTCGTGTATCTTCAGCAATTGCATTTCTAAAGGACGAGTCCAAATCAGTCTCTTGTTCAATTTCGACACATGTAAGTGTGGTAGCCACGTTATCACAACAGTTTATATTAAGTTCATCAACATACTGCACATTTTTTAATAGTTTCTCAAGTAGCACAAGTAGTTGTATTTTGGTCATCATCATATCAGAGTAGCTAAAAAGGATGGCTATTTGGTTATAGTGGCGATTATTAAAACTGAATTATTACGTTCTGAAGACGTACTGGTGACGAAAATGGGGAATCATATCTTGGTCATCAAAACACAACTGAAGCCAAATGGCCATAACGCATGTGTGCGCATGTGCAACTCATTTGACTCTCTTTTTGATTTTTGTGACCGCTTTATTACTAGTTATGAAATGGCTCTTATGGCAAATCTACTTCACCCTGACTAAATCATGACTTTTAGGCATAAAATAAAACGAGAACACTATTATGGCCATCCTTTGGCTTTAAGCAGGTGTTGTTAGATAAGATGGACATATACTTTGTCCATCTTTAAAATTATAGGATCATAATTGCATACATATGGTCAATCAAAAGGGTCAAATTTTATCAACAACACGAATTTTTTCTGTAAACTTATATAAAATACTCTTAAAAACAAAGAGGCCTCCAGAAATCTCTAAATTTTAGGTATAATTAAATTAATTTGAAATATATACATATAAATATTTCGTAATTTCAAGAAGCACAATCGATGGTAATATTATTAAAAGTTATTAAAATAACGAATTAGTAAGTCAAAACTTTATTTTATAGGTATAATTAATAAAGTGAACGTAATGGCCGTCGTTCGGGTTCTTCTTGATTGATAGAAAACATGGCGGCAAGTTGTCATCATTTGGCATATGCTTTCGCTAATGATGTTAGAAACAAGCCAGAATATGACTGTAAAAGATCTAATAAACTTTTTTCCTCAATTGGCAAATTTAACCTGTCATATTTGCCAAACTATTGTAATGTGTTACAACCCTTAGAATGAATGTAGTGTATTTGCACCTATTTAAATTAATAATAGTATTGTGAAGTATCCAGTAAACATTTAATAAAGTGTGTTAGTGGACATCTCTTGTTATAATTTTTGGAACCCACGGAATTTGCAAGGGGTAGTTTCCTAAGGGTGGAAACACGTCACACTATTACCAGAAAATTGGTTGAAGTGGTTAGCGAGTTTTCACATCAAAATACATCTAAACTATGAAAGACATAACGACATAACATCTCTTTTTTACGTTTGTTTTGACTGCTTTTGTGTGGAACGGGTTACTTTGTATTTTGACCTTTGTTTCTCCAACGTTTTTACATTTTCTTTCTCCAACCAAATTAAAATTTGTTACTAAAGTTTCTGAAAATGTATTGCATGGACGAAACCATCGAAGAGCAAATTTGCCTTAGTGCAGTTCGTTCAAGTTGGGTAGGTAGTAAATAGCTAACTGTACTGGTCAAATACAAAAGCATACATACATTTTTGTCTAATCCGCAATCAAAACCAGACACAAAATATTCCCAGCAACCGTGTACAATAAAAAGGAATAATAGTAAAATGTTAATGATGGCTAGAGCCATAGAAAATGGAATATGTCAGTATTGATGCAGAAGACAGGTTGACACTTTCACTTTAATAATCTAAATATTTATACCTATTAATGCATAAGCTTTTGTAGACACAAATGTCCATGAAAACACCCAGTGAAAAGTGTTATGCCGCTATGTAAGTACCTCTTTGAACTTACTTTTAGGGGGCATTCCTTTTCCAATAATATGTGCAACTCTGCCTATATTTTCTTTTACATTTCGTTCTTATTTTTCTGTTCTTATTTTCGTATGTATAATGTTTTCAACATTATCAATATTTGTTTTTAGGTTTATATTTTTATTTTGCCCTTTGACCTCAATTTAGATTTTAATGTGTACAAAATTACTTCTAAAATAATCATTTAATAATATTTTTTCATTATTGTTTCAGTCATGATTCGGTAATAGAATAGAATAGAATTTATTGGCGTGTTTGAAAAAAAAATAATCATTACACCCCAGCAAACACACAAGCATCGGCCGAAATGTGGTTTAATGATGAAAATGATAGGGAACCGGTGGCATCAAATGCCAATTAAGTAACAACGTTTTTCTAGCGGTGGCAAAAAGTCACGTTTATGGTAAACGTTGGCCCGAAATTGGCACTTGAACGGCAGATTAGCATCGAAATCAAACTTCTAGAATTAATCGCATATCTATTGGGATTTGATGTGCATTATTTGATGTCATGGGGTTAGTCCATGTTCTATGGGTATGGGTAAGATCAAAGACGATCCCAGTAAACATAGCAAGTCCGGCAAAGTGCCGGGCCAATGCATTTATTGTGTAATGATGCTGGCCTTGTGTCTTATAAGTAACTATAGGGCGATGATAAATATGCTTTGATGGCCCAACAACGATAAAATGCCAATATTGACCGTTGATTATTTCAAAATTAATCTGTTGCAATATGTAATATAGCTGTTATGTTTTATTTAATCATAAAATAGACTACATGTAGGTAAATATTACATTTTTTTGTATTAATGTAGGAAAAAATATGAATTATATATACCAACACCACCTAGCACTGGCAAGTGCAAATTCACAATATTGATGAGTCATCATGTCATCAACACGACAAAGTTCGTGGACAAGGCTCATAAATAGCTTTATTGGTTATTTTTTCGAGTTTTGGAGTTTTACTTGTTTATTTATTGAAGTCTTTATTGTCATGAAGAGGTAAGTAATTGATGGCTTTATAAAATATTTATGTTATGTTCAGTTTATGGATAAATTATAATTATGCCCTGATTTGCTTGAAAGTTATGTTTACAATTTTTCGATTAATTTAATAATAAGTATTTTAATTTTATATTTTATTTTCAAAACGAAATTAGGTATGATTTTCTATTTATTTTTATTTTAAGGTCTGTCAATTACACTTTCGGCAGGATAAAATTGAAATTGAGACAAGAGTGTGTACACGCAGGAAGGGAAAAGACTCACGGCTCCATTACGTCACCCCCGTTTGATAGAAGGTTTGCTATACTAATTAATACTTAACTTCTTTTTAGTTAATTTTCTTTCTATTACGTGCGGTACCTAGTCAGTTTTCAAACTGTGTTCAGTATATGTCGAAGCTCAATAATATCCATCGGGAATATATCGATGGGTTTTTGACAAAACATCGTAAGCGACATTATCTTCATTTTTAGCTTTTTTGGCTCTTGTGGTAGCTTACATTAAACTGCAGGTTCCCAAAAAATCTCGTAAGTGAATTATTTCATATTCTGCTAATATTAAATATTTTAAAACATCGTAACCACCCACTTTTTAAAAAAATAACCATAAAATATCGAAAGCCGATATCATACTGGCAGAAAATCGTAAGCACCATGGAGTTGTGTCGGTTACGATACACTTTTAGGCGCTTAAGATAATTTTTCTTGTCCCATAAAACTAAAAGCTAGCCATAGTATTTTGTGTATATATGTACATCTTAAGCGACAAATTTCAAATAAAATATTCCCGACATAACATCTTAAGCAGCAAAATTAAATCAAAAATTTGTATTATCATCAATAACACTGTCGGTATCAATTTGTAATGACGAACAAAATCGTAATACAAATTTTGGTACAGTTGGAACTAAGAAATACAATTATTTTAAAAAAAGTCGTTTCCTGTAAAATTTACGATCTGTCGCTTACGACTTTTTGTCAAAAACCCATCGATATATCCTACAGATGGTGTTGATTATACTGTTTTTCTAGGTTTGGTAGGTTATATCTATACGTTGATAGAGGTGATTGATTTGTTGGAATTTTCAGCAGACAGATGAGATAGTTTTTCAAATTAAAAAGAAAACTGGAGTCAACATCTACTTTTATTATGGATAAGTGAGTATACATATTACATAACATTAGAATTACTTGCTGTAGCTTTCCCACATTTGATTAATAATTTTTGTTATGTTTACAAAACACACGTGAAAAATTTTCAAACATTACTCTTTTAACGATATCATGCCATTGAAAATTAATGACCATTACCCTATATTTTTTTGAGATGTTGGTTACCAAAATTCCAAAATGAGGGTATAATATATACGAATATACAAGTACTTTAATTTAGACTCTCCAAGTGTTGTTTTCGAGGTGTTTTTTTTTTTTACTTCGGATTTTACAATGGCCGGATCTACACTTGTGCATTGTATATTAAATTAAATTCTTTATTACCCATTATGTGACACATTACATGCATATTTGGTAAGTCAAAACTAATACAAAAGTAGTAAATATGGGAAACATATTATAAGTATAGGTCATATAAATTGTAAATATTATAAAAAGATACAACATGGACAGTACGAATGTATGTATAAGGTACAAAATATATTAAAATCACAATATGTGATATGCATATTAAACAATTCCTAATTGTCTGAAATTTTATTGCATAACATTAAAACAAATATTCTGAATCGTACTGCTTTGAACCTGTAATATAGACTACCTATTAGGTTTAAATGGACATGTTCACGTTTTCTTAAATTTTAAGGATTTAAGTCCTCAAGAATAAAAATGTGGTTTGTTTTCTTAATATTCTTAATCAAAAAATAAATAAATCCGGAAATATTATGTAAGAAAACTTGTTTCAGCTGTAATACGAGGAAATCCAATGGGAAATAGGAACTACCATAACAGGTTTGATACGATCTTTTGCTAATCGAGAAGAGGAAGAAGATAATTAAAAGCAAAGGAGAACAGAAATAAGACCAGGAGAAGATATATACGTTGGAATATGAAATATATTTTATTATGTTCAGAGAACTGCGTTTTGATGATTTTTAATGTTAACGTATTGAATAAATTTTAATTTTTTCTTAGTAACTTGGACTAATGGACTCAGTTCTTAAGAAATAATGTGTCAAGACTTCATAGAAATGTACCGGTTTTCATTTTTTTAGAAGGGGCAAATCTAAAAACCACGTTATATTTATTTAATCAAAATTTCATTTAGGCGTTCCCAAATATGTCAGTTGACAATTCTAATCAAGCAGTATGTGTTACGTGATGCATGTGGTTATTAACGTACATGGGTAATATGTAAAAGAAGTTTTAAATATAAATATGCATATGGTGGTAACTTAATTTTTAAACCAGCAAAAAAATTTTAAACAGAAAAATTCTATCTTAAAGGTAATGGGTCATTATTTATAGCCTAATTAAGTTACAGGTGTCCCATATCGTTATGTTCAAATTTTGGGAGCATAGATTTAATTGTAAGATTAAAAAACAAAAGTGGTAGTGCGATTTTTATTCGTTTCGAAGTTACAGGCCTATTTATGAACAGTAAATAAAAAAAAAAACTTAATCATATGGGAATAAATGACAAAAAACGAACCATTTGACCACGGACGACAGATGCTTTTTTTGTATTTACTGGTCAAAAATTTTATAGTCCTATAACTTCCATGTCTCGAAAACATTGCTATGATGAAAAATTAAAATTTTAAAAATGAGTAAGGTTTTAATGTCGTCCTCTGTATGTGCACTATTATTAACTTGTTATTTTTAGTTGCATTGGTTGATTCACAAGTATTGTAGATTGGTTTGCAGATTATAATGTTGAAAACAAAAAATTTAAATAAATAAATACACATTTATTGCCAGAAAAAAAAAATTACAGGCAAAAGGTGAAAGATACCGCATAACGTTTTTTCACTAACACCTAGTATATAAAATATTAATGGACAACATTTACATTAATATTAATATTACATGTATATATTATGACATGACATCAAGTAATAAAATATTAGATATAATCTTACATTAGAAAATAAAAATAAATAAAAATCGCTGGTTATCACATGTGAAGTATACAATCTTTGGCTTGTTTTTTGAGCGAGGCAGTACTGATTGTTGTATTGTTGTGTAAGCATGGCATTTTATTAAAAATATGAGCTGCCTGATAACTAAAACCGTTTTTATAAAACTCTGTCTTATGCTGGGGAATAGACAGCATATTGTTGTTTCTAACTTCTATATTATGCAATTCTGCATTAGTTCTCGAAGGTATGTCGGACTGTTAGTTTTTAATATTTTATGTATTAGGCAGCTCATACGTAAGAGTCTCCGTTGTTCCATTGTAAGCCAACATGATTCTCTGATATGTTGACTGGTATGCTCTCGTCTTGGTAAGGACATCACAAATCTTATTCAAGAATTTTGTATTTTTTGTAGTCTGTATATGTTAGAAACTGTTAAGTAAGGTCCATAAACAACATCCATGTAATTGGCAATAGATAATACAATCATGTCGGATAACATCAATTTTGTTGATATTGGTAGGCTATCCCGAAATTCATAAATACTTTTTAATTTGAAGAAACTTGACTGGCAAATCTTACTGACATGTTTATCAAAGTTTAATTTAGTATCCATAATTAAACCCAAATTTGAGACAGATTCTTTCCATTCATTTAAATGTAGCATATTTCTTTTGCATGGAACATCCTCTATGTTTTCAGATATTTCCAAAAAAAAATTGTTTTAAATACTGAACAAAAAAAGTATAATAATCCGAACAATAGAAAAATTGACAGTTTTTTAAATTTAGAAATATAATTTTCAGTATGTCAAAATGAACACCTTATTTTTGTTCCGATTTTAATCTTCCGAAATATTTGAAAATATACGAGGCATTTCATTTTAAACATTAGTTAATTTCTAACTTTAGCTGATTTTTGTTATGTATAAATATACATGCGTGTGTGTGTCTCTGATGTCTATGGAGGATCTAGTCTCTCGAGTCTAATGGGCTCCTAGAGGAGCCATGGTTGCTTGAACAACATTTCGACATAATCATCGGTCATCTTTAGGTTCTCGCTGGTAGCTGCTTACTACGGGCCATCGTTACATGAACTGAGCATTTCTGAACTAAGTCAGTTCAAATAAAGAGAAACCTCAGTAGATAGAGTAAACAGCTAAATGTCTTTGGTCACACAAATGATGTACATATCATTACATCGGTCTATGCTTAAATAACTGAATCGTCCAGATTACTTTTGAAAGTCAGACCTGTATTGCACCATATGCACTACCTAGGAAGCTCCTATATAGCAGTTTACCCCTGGAGCAGGGGACACGGTTGCTTAAACAATGTTTCGACAGAATTACATATGCCATCTTTAGGTTCTCACTGATATATCAGTGAGAACCTAAAGATGGCATATATAGGTGCTCACTGATATATCAGTGAGAACCTAAAGATGGCATATGTAATTCTGTCAAAACGTTGTTTAAGCAACCATGTCCCCTGCTCCAGGGGTAAACTGCTATATAGGAGCTTCCTAGGTAGTGCATAATGCAATGCAGGTCTGAGTTTCAAAAGCAATCTGGACGATTCAGTTATTTAAGCATAGACCGATGTAATGCCAATGTACATCATTTGTGTGACCAACGACAGTTCACTGTAGGCGAACCTTATTTAAACATTATGTGGCAGTACTTAAGTCCAGCATTGGTAGTCAATCGTTACTTCTTCGAAAAGTACAGAACAACGGCATCTTGCCTGAAGAGGACCATTAAGTTTGATGGGCTTAAGTCGGAATTAAACGTCGGGCCGCTTAAGTCGTGAAAATAGTGGCCGCCGGCGGATTTTGATTCTGGAGATGCATTGGAAGCCAACATTGTACCAACGTTTCGTTTTCCGGCAAGGGGTTATTCCCCCGACAGAGGCCCAATGTAAATGTGTTTGTTGCGACAAGTCAAAAGTTTACATAAAATTCAATAAATATTACAAATAATTATTAAAACATACAATATTAAAAATATAATACATTTATAAAAGGGAAATATCTACTTGTCTAGTTAATAATAATAATATCTTTATTGGTGCATTATACAGAGTATTTACACATGTCAAAAAAGTGATACAATTTTCTACATAGTGTAGTGTATAAAGTAAAAGAGAGAAAAAAAAAACAAATGGTGTCTGAAGGTAAAAATAACACCTTAAAAACAAATAAATTAAAAACCTTATTTATCAGACATAGTGGAAAAGTCAGCATCTAAGAATTCTTTAAAATTATAAAAGGCATGGTCTATTAAAAATTTTTTTATCACAGATTTGAAACGTCTACAGTCCAGTTCCTTGATGGGATGGGGTAAAGCATTGAAAAACTTTATTACGTGATACCTTATTCCATCGCGAGTTTTAGAGAGTCGTAAAAAGTCAAGATTCAAATGATCTTTATTACGGGTAGAGTATGAGTGGATCTGATCACGTGGTGTATACATTGTTTCATTTTCTTTGATGTAAAGGAGACACTGCAATATATATGTACTAATCAGAGTTAGGATATTTAGTTTTTTAAAAGAATCTCTGCAATCATCTCTGTATCCTAACCCGGCAATTATTCTAACTGCTTTTCTTTGCATAGCAAAAACAGCAGCAGAATGGGAAGAGTGACCCCAGGCCAAAATTGCATAGCTGATTGCAGAGTGGATTAGTCCATGGTATGCTGCTAATAATGTTGCCTGGGACACGCAGTTCACTAGGTGTCTTAAAAGAAATAAATTTTTAGCCATCTTATCACACAGAAAATTGGCATGTTTTTCCCAAGTTAACTTGTTGTCCACGTGAACTCCTAAGAATTTAATACAATCCATGGATACTATATTTGTCATCTATTATGTACTGTCTTAAACTGAAAATCATTGTTTGTGTCTTTTTCTCGTTTAACATTAATTTATTTGATAGACACCAGTCCTGAATAGTTGACCGAGTTTCGCGCACATTGGACAACAATGCATTGATATCCTGGTTTGTGTTTAATAAAGTGGTGTCATCAGCAAATAAAACAGATTTTGCCGAAACAGTATTGTTGGGTAAGTCATTTATGAAAATGAGAAAAAGAGTTGGACCCAATACGGAGCCTTGAGGTACTCCAAATTTAATATTTATGAAACCAGAATTCATATTTTGGTAATTCACATACTGACATCTTTTTTCAAGGTACGATGCGAGTAGCTTTTGACTGTCAGCAGAGAATTTATAAAATTGAAGTTTTTTCAATAATATATCATGGGATACACAGTCAAATGCTTTGCTTAGATCCAAAAATTGGGCGTATAATATTTCGTTTTGTTCAAAGCCTCTGTTGATTGAATCTGTCAAAGAGTTAATAGCATGGGTAGTTGACAATTTACTTCTAAAACCAAATCGACAGTTATTGAACAAGTTGAACTTCTCAAAGTAATTTGTTATTTGCAATTTTAAGACCCCTTCAAAAATTTTTGCAAATAAGGGTATGATAGAAATCGGTCTGTAATTAGCAGGATCTTCCACATCTCCCCGTTTATGAATGGGTATAACTTTTGATACTTTAAGAATTTTGGGGAAAATATTACTTTTAATACATTGATTTATAAGTTTAGTTAGTGGAATAAAAATTTGGTGTTTGATTGAATTTAGAATTTGTAAGTTTATGTTGTATGCGTCTTTACTATTTGTGTTTTTTAGGTTATTAATTATGTCTAAAATTTGTAAGTAAGATACTTCCGGAAAATTAAAAGTACTGTCTAGCCCCTTTAGGTTTTAATCATAATAAAGCAATATAAGATGTCAGAACTGACAACTGCACAGAGAATGGTTGACTACAAATCACTCTCTAAGAATTCATTCAAACTATAAAATGCCGAAGCTACTAGGATTGATTTAACTTTTATTTTAAATAAATTTAATGACATTTTTAGGTAAGGAGGTAATTTATTATAAAATAGCGGGCCATAATAATCTATGCTATTTCTTGATTTTTTTAGCTTTAAATAGTTAATATATATGTTGGAGTTTGTACGAGTATTGTGATTATGGACACATTAGTATATTTGGGCAGTTCTACAAAGCATGGTCGATTTCACATTGACAATGTTAAAAAATAAAATGTCAGGAATCCATTGATGGCATACATTTTTGAAATGGTTAAAGTGTCTACTTTCAGGTATGCCTTGTGGCACCAGCTTTTTTCCCGTGACTAAAATGTTACAGCTGTTTTTCCTTAGTGAAACGTATAACAAAACACACGACCGTCACATTTATATTTGTGCTGTGTATTAATATAAATATGCTAAATGGATTATGAAAAAGTTGATTCTTTGAAGTGAAAAATATGTCCTACAAGATATTAGAGAAAAGTTTGGTCGTAATAATACTCATGAATAAAATAAAAAGTGATATAACTGGAAGCATCTGTTTCTTTCTTATTTGAGTCTAATACTTTCGAAATTCAGTTAACTGTATTGACTCAAATTACCTTTTTGTGTCTAAATTTTGTTACCAATAACCAGTTTTGTTCATAATTTAAAGGACAATGGTCCTAACAAGATAAATAATATTTATGACACCATTGTGAATGAGGTACTGTGAGTTACACGTGACGGTCGTGTGTGGCATGAGATGGTTGTGAGATTCGTAAAACGGTCATGTAATTGCTGGCTGAGGTTGTGCCAAATTTTTGAAAATAAAAATAATATTTGAGGGTCAGATCATATGTATTTTGGCTAGTAGGAACCGAATATGAAAAAATATACAAGTTGTCCCATTTAAAAAATTTGATTTTCACGTTATTTGCCTCGAAACCGGAAGTCAGAAGTTGGTTTTTTACATCATATAATTGGAAATTTCATCCCATATCACTACACCAAATTTGAAAAAAATCCATTCAACCATTCAAAAGTTACAAGAGTGAAGGAGAGTAATGCCAATGAAATTTATCATGACCATCACTAGAATCTCAAGACTATCACACTCAAATTTGTGCCATGTGATGGACATGAGTGTGACAGTCGTGAGGGCCGCTAGACAAAAATGACTAAGAATTATATTCACCCTAAGCTATTATTGAAGTAAGGTTAGGAGAAGACAGTGTACTGGATACCTCAAAATAAAAACATATTTGGATATTAATAAGTTGATAAATGCTAAAATACACAATGTGATGGTCATGAAAGAGAGCACAGGGCCATATATTAGATTTACCATATAAATTACTACGCAAGAGATTGGTTTACTAACAATAATCTTATTCTTAATGAGTCAAAAACAAATTGTGTCATTTTTAAAACGGATAGGTCAAATATCGAAATACCTGAACGCCTAGCTGATACAGTGCCAATTGCGACAACAGATTCAACTAAATTATTAGGCATAACACTAGATAACAACATTAAATGGTCTGCACATATCGACCTCACAGTGAATAAATTAAATAAATCATGCTATGCACTCAGGGTTTTATCACGTTCCTTTAACAGCAGTAATCTTCTCACAGTGTACCACGCAAACTTTTTCTCCATTGCTAAATATGGAATTGAAATCTGGGGTGGTTCAACAAGCCTCCCCAAAATTTTTAAACTGCAAAAGAAAGCAATTAGGGTGATATTCAGAATGAAATTTGATGAGTCTTGTAGAGGCCGATTCAGGGAGAACAAACTACTCACAATCCCAGGTTTATATATTTATTCCTGTTTGATGTTCTTAAAAAACAACAATTTGGAATTTATAAATGTAAGCACAGACCATGCATACGATACTAGGCACAAAATGAATTATGTTTATCCAGTACATAGGTTAACACTCACAGAAAAAGGACTACATTATGCTGCACTAAAATTTTTTAATGCACTCCCCAACACTATAAAAAACAATGTCAACCTCAAATGTTTCAATAAACAAGCCTTCCAGTACATATGTAGTATTGAACCATATACAATCCAAGAATATTATGTGTGATAATGATAAGTGTGACTTATTTATCTTATATTTAGCAACTCATTTGTCTGTTTTATATGTCAGTATTTTTTTCATTTTGTAAACCGTGACCTGTTTTATACATGTAAATGTGAACTAAAACGGAATAAAACTTACTTACTTACTTACTAGAAATTCAAAATGTTTTGGGAAACAGCACTTGGTTATTGTATCTCACATGATTTCACAACGAAAACTAAATTTCGATGTGTTTCTGAGTCGCTGGTAGTCCTAGCATTCAACTTATTAACTAATAATGAGCGCTGTGACGGTCGTGAGTATTAACCAAGTTAAGCGAGTTAAGCTTTAATAGTTTATATATCAAATCCTAGACTTTAAAACATGAAAGTTGTATCTTGCCAACAAATTTTGGATATTTTGTAATAATTATAGCAGAGATGGACACTAACAGTCTCTTTGGTAATAAAATTTCAGCCAAAACAAGTGTCAATCTGTATGGAGTTACGCGTGACGGTCTTGAGTTTTAGGAGTAAAAACAGCCAATATTTTATTTTTGTCTTAATTTAGCTCGAGTTTTTTATTATAACAAGGTGCGGAAAGACTCATCTAAGCAAATATTGGCCACGGGTTGTAGCTTGAACCAATTTTTGATCAGTAAGTCACTAATATCATGAATCGACCATGCTTTATAGAACTGCCCATTTATAAATGTTTGTTTTAACATAAATTAGGCTTTGATAAATATATAGACTTGGTGTAGTTAATATACCAGGGTTTTTAAAATGTTCTTTAATATCTGCCCTATATTCCAATCCTAGTACCAGCCTTATAGCTTTCCTTTGAATATTAAGGACACTTTCCCCATACAAGTATTGCGTAGCTTAAAGTGGAATCGATCAGAGCATGATAAGTCATCAGAGTTATCTCACGTGTAGTTATTTGGGTTAAGGATTTTAAATAAAGATGTTTAGATAATTTATTACATGTATAATCAACATGTTGGTCCCATTTTAGTGTAGGATCCAACATGACGCCCAGAAATTTTACTTTAATAGGATTATTGATAGTTTGATGCCTTAAGCTGAAAACCATTTTCTCAGTTTTATCATCATTTAGATTTAAAGAATTACATAGGAACCATTGTTCTGCATCATCCTTTGATTTTGCCATAATTTGGGAGAGAATTTCATAATTTGTATCGGCATTTATGATTGTAGCATCATCGGCAAACAACACAGTCACATTCACTGCCAGGTCCAATAGTTGGTAAATCGTTAATATAGATTAAGAACAATATTGGACCAAGCAGACCAAGCAACATTGTTGCTAGCAGAGCCGGATTGGTCCACGGGAAACCGGGAAGTTCCCGGTAGGCCGCAGGCCTAACGAGGCCGATGGCCAGCGGCCAACTAGTCAAAATTTTCAATTTCTTGTTTTTTGTTAAAATTTGACTAAACAAAATTAGAATGAATAGCTACTATTTTTTAAAAAATTGTATCATTTCCATATCAAGTCTTTCACAGGATCATATTTTGATCAGTTAATGGTCATGGCCACCGAAAAAGCTTTCCTGGCGGACATTTCTAATGAGACTATTATAGACAAACTGTCTTGCAAAAGCAGCCTTCTTGCAAAGCTACTTTACTTAAATGTTAATTTTGATTAATTTTGTAAACTAAACACAGTATATATTTTCTCATCTATAGATAGTTTCATTAACAAAATTTTCCGATAAAAAAATGCCTAATATGATTTTTTTATTTTTTCCCCATATTTTGGTACCTCAGATGGCTTTGCATTTGTAGGAGACGAATGTTTTTCTGATCATAAGTAGATCCTAATTTAATTAATTAATTTGTTCTATACTTGAGTAAAATTTGATTCAAATAGGAAAAAAAGTTTAATCATGAAATAATACTCAGGAGTGTTGTTTAGTATATCTAAATTAGCAACATCTTAACATTAGCCTCAATTTTTATCTTTGAAGCTGCTGTGTTTGTATTCCAAAATAGGAGTAAATTTTCCCTGAACTCAAGTAAACATACACATAATACCCGCACGGCAAATCAAATATCGATTGAAAATTACAATCTTTCTCTATTTAAAAAAAGTCCATATGTATGTTGCGCTAGCGTTTTTAACTCACTCCCCACTAATATAAAAACCCAACAAAATTTTTCTATATTTAAAAGTAACCTAAGGAAATATTTAATAAATAAATGTTATTACAACATACAAGAAGTTTTTCACAATGTGGAGCCGAACAATATTCCATGATATTTATAATGTCCCCTTAATATGTGTAGTATTTGTCATTAGTTAATTGCTGTGATACACGACTTTATTATTTAAATTGTTATATGTGTATTTATTTTATTATCTAATTGTTCTGTATATTGTTTTTGTATCTAATTGTTTTAATGTTGGCAGCTCGTTATGTCATTTTATCTTATGTCATTTTATCTCATATCACTATGATTACCTACTTTAGCTTAAGCACTTTGAATACTTAACTCCTTTATATTACATGTGATTATATTATCCCACTATTATTTTGACATGTCACATCTGTACTTATGTATAGCTAACGTGAATAAAGAATTATTATTATTATTATTATTAGAATATAAACTTCCAGTATTCCTACAGATAAATTTTTTAATTTTCACATTTCTGTGCTAATATGCTGGCACTAGGTACTGTCGTGAGCAAAATTAAATAGGACAAGTCTTATAACGTATTTTTGCTAAAATCTACTTGTGTACATCTAACTCTAATTTTTGTGACATTGTCAGTTAGTTGTCATAATTCATTGGAAGTGTGCAAATAGAGAGAGATTTACATTAGAAAAAAATTGTCCTATTTAATTTTGCTCATGACAGTACAAGTTCTAATAGGTGTATCAAACATCCCTAATAATAAATAATAGAAATGTTGTTTTATATTTTATTAAAATGTGTAAGTAGCTATCCAATTGTAATTTAAATTTTTTGTTGTTGAATACAATTTGATAAATACGTGCTCTCAAGAAATTATGGTTAATTTAGATTATAAAAAAAATCTACATACTGTCAATTAACTCTGTCTCCTGTTTTTCCTTCTCCCATTTTTTATGCCTCCTTATTTTTTTCTGTTTATTTTCATTAAAAAATGATTTGTACATCTCTACTTCACCATCATCTACCATTTTTTTTACAATCTCTATTATTCTTGATTCACTGTCACAGTTGCTGAATGGAACCATCTCTAAAATTCTATCCATATTTCCTTTAGTGCTGACGTAAGCCTTCTTAATGTCTCGTAATTCAGTCTCAGATCCAATATATTCTTTTTCATAATTTTCTATGTCCTTTATTTCAATTTTCTTGAACATTGATCTCCAATAATCAATCCAATTAAAGGAAGAGTCAACTTCTTCATCAAATTCACCAAAATCATCATACAATTTACGTTTGTCGTTATCTTGAAGAATGGTGTGAATTTTTCCAAGTACTTGAAATTTTTCAGTTGCCACTTTCTTTTGATCCTGCTCAACGCGGTCTGGATGAACAAGAAGTGAGAGTCTATGATAAGCTTTCTTAACTGAAAATAAAATATAGATTAACGTTGGGATTAAGCTTTACTGTAATTTTCAAGTCCATCTTATAATGACAGTTGTGACTTAAACCTAACATAAAAAAGCCCAATAAGTTACAAATAAATATTCGCAACAATAAAAAATAGCTTACTTTCTTTTTGAGACGCACTGGCATTCACTTTTAAAATTTCATAAAAACTGCTGCTTCCAAAATATTTTTCACACGTTAATTTAAAGGAAGACATTTTATGTTTTAAAATATTTTTTTTAATGTAGTTTATGTTTAGTTATGTTTTTCCGTTTTTCCTGTCTATTAAATTTTAGTTCAAAGCATAGACAAAATAGGTTCAAAGAGCAAAATTTTACCACTGCGCTACTTCAACTGCCCAATAATTCACCATAGATAAGTATAATTCACAATTTAGAAAGGACGAAACGACTAACAACCGCGTAACGACAGCACCAGTGTTGCCAGCACTTCATTATTTTTCGGGCTAAATCCAAGAGTATATATTGGGGCTAGATTGAAGAAAAACGGGCTAAAATTAAAAAATCAAATAACTAGAATTACAAAACCGGATAAACTTAGTGTAAAACGGGCTCCGGGAGGAGGAACCCAAAAATTTTTTTGAAGAGCGGGTGGGACGCTGCCATGAATTTTTTTGATAAACGGGGGGCACGACACTGCGGCGGATTTTTTTAATGAGCGAGGAAAAAACTATCGGCAAATTTTTTTTGATGAGCGGCGATCGCTAAAACGGGCTAAATTCGCAGCGTGATGCTAACGTGCTGAAAGTTGCAAAAAGGGGCTAGAAAATGCACGAACAAGCTGACGCTGGCAACACTGGACAGCACAGAAGAAAATGGGTGAGCAGGGTGAGTTCACATAACTGTGAAATTGTGGATTTATTTCTGGCGAATTAATGTGATTGGTGGAAATTATTCAAAATGAATAATTTCCACCAATCACATTAATTGACCATATTTTTGTGAAATTGGTTACTACCAGTTATTTCACAATTTGATGTTGGCTATGCGTTATTTACTGTTTCAGAGTGGGCGACATCCACGGTCATTAAACCCTACGGTTGTCTCAATCAGCAGCTTGATGGCGAGAGGGACGCGGGGGGCGGGAAATAGAATGAAAGAGACAGACATATCTGATTTCCGTGCAAAAGACAGAGACAAAGATGCTTGTAGTGTCTACAGGTGACGTAGGCTGTAGACCCTACCGGAATCTTTGTCTCTGTCTTCTGCACGGAAATCAGATATGTCTGTCTCTTTCATTTAATTTCCCGCCCCCCGCGTCTCTCTCGTCCTAAAGCTGCTGATTGATGCAACCGTATCGTTTATTGACCGTGGGCGACATCCACGGTCATCCCAGCTAGTGATGCAGATATTCGGATGATTTCGGTACTCGGATTACACGGAATCGGATGACAAGAATACTCGGATTAATCATCCGATGTCGAATTAAATTTTCACTATATAAGTATTAGTGAGGTGATATCGCGATTGTTCAATCACTCTGTCAACAGTAATTGCGATCGTGGTTAAAGCGAATGCAAGTGGCACTGAGGTTAGTAATTTTTCTTTCCAGATCTCAGAATCGATGAGCGGGGGGGAGAAATCTAAAAAAACATTTTATTATCCAAGTGCACGATTGACAGTTCTTTTTTGTTTTGTACTTAAAATTAATCCGAGTATATTTTATTCGGATGAAATTTTCATACTCGGAATCAACCGAGTATTTTGATACTCGGATTAACCGAGTATTTTAATTCGAATTCGCCCAACACTAATCCCAGCAAACATTCGCGAAAATCAGCCACCAATAGGTGGCGCTTTCAATTTCAAAATGTGGGAGATAATGGTGAACAACAAAGTTTTAACATATACGTAAATACCCACTAAACAAAATATATATCCGTAATATTACGCAATATTAAACTGAAGTAACATATTTAATGTTTTCTTGCAATATGATATTTATATTAAAATAACCTAACTTTGGTATAGCTGAGAAATGTTAAATTGCAAAATATTGAAGAAACATTTAGTTAATATTAGCTCGAAAATATTTCCGTAATATAAAAAATTATATTTAACAAATGTATGTCACATATTATAATCAATGTATCTTTAATATTGCCATTAAAATAAGCATATTATATTACAAGAATGTAACTTGTAATATTACACGAAAATATTTCACATATATAACTGTAAATGTGTTACGAATGAATCTCATACATTATGAATAATATGCATTTGATCATACATTAACATTATTTGCAACGTTTATTCTATGTAACTACCATGAACTTCTATGAAAACTCGCCTATTCTCGCCTAAAATAGTATGAACATAACCTTAAAATCTTCGATATCTTGTGAGTAAGTGTGTTGCGCCTTAATGCCCTTATTTTCAGAAATAGGTGATAAAAACGAGAATAAGGTAAGTAGATAATTACAGTAATGTAGAAATTCGTGGAAACTTTTAGCAACAAAATAAAAATAAACTTTTTTTATTTAGTAAGTATTTTTACACCTGTGTTATTTGTCGAAGCACACTAATTGCATTTTATTGATAAACATATAACATTAAAATATTATTCTTGTATCAACCTGCTTATTTTAGGTCAGTTATTTATTGCTTTACTCATCGGAGTTGCATATGTGGTCCTAATCACGGGGATAAAAAAAAATAAAAATTTGATATTAGGCCACCGATAAGTAAATCAATTGTCCCTGTTTTAAGTTGGCTGCTCGACCAACGTAATAGCTAGGGAGCTGGTGGCAGAATTTTTTATATGATTTTATCATGTGACTGAAGTCGAAAAGTATAAAGATCTCATAATAACAAGCCGGAAAAACCATTTCAGTCATTACGGCGTTGCTGATTTTTTAATTAACAGTTATTTAAAAGTGCAAAAAAAACAAACGCTCCTATATGATTTTATTGTATCAGCCAGTTGTTTTAAACGTTGCCTGTCAATATGACATTGATATAAATGCAGTTGGCTGAAATCTATGTGTCTGCGTTTTTTTTGTAATTTAATATTTTTAATTAATTTATGATATACTAAAAATTAAGTGATTTTATTGTCGCTGTACCATATATCAAAAGTTTCGCAAAGCGGTAAGAAACAATAAAACAAACTTCAGTCACCTGTGTACTGCTGCATTTAAAGGAGGTGAATTTTCAAAAATGCGAAAAAAAACGCTTCTATATTATTTTATTCTTTCAACCACTTTGCAGGAAGCTTTGTTTGTAAAGCACATAAAAAAACAGTGGCTGAAATTTACAATGCTGATTTCTCATTGGCTGACGTTTCTTATTAATAATTAAGAAGTGAAAAAAAAAATATTTTTTTTCGAAATAATTTAGCAATGCTCGATCCTACGAGGAGAATGTTCAAGACAAAGTTGAAGAGGACAAAATTGCATACATTTTTATTGTAAGTCTAATAGGTAACGAGATACAGCGGTAGGAAAATGAAGTTTAACGATTTGTTTTTTTTTCAAAAAATGCTCAAACTTCATTGTTGCGCGAACGGTCCTACCTTTAATATGTTAAGGCTTAGAGAGCAGTGTTTTTGATTTAATAATAATTACTTACATTTTTTATATTTTGAATGTCTCTAAGCAATTGTGTAAGGATTAAATGTGTGTAAGGATTTTGTAAGGGATTTAAAATTTTGTAGCCAATAGTCGGGACATAAAATTTTATAATTTGAAGTTTCCTTAAAAAATGTTGGATTCTTATCTAAAAATTACAAAAAGAGTATAAAAGCAAGTACGGACTCTTTGCCAATTTTTCTGAATACCCATCATTAAAATTAATAACCCTTGTTTCCTATTTTCGAGGAATGATGTAAGCCACTGTAATACTATCCCGTCAATTTAATATTTTTTTTTTAGTTTCAATACAAGTATTATTATAATATATCTTTATTATAATAATACAAATATTATAAAATATGTTATTATAAACATGCATTATATAATAAAAAAAATTTTTCTTCTTAAATTCATTTGTCTAACGCTGTATCTCGTTAAAAATTAGACTTACAATAAAAATGTATATACAAAAAATGTAGGGAATTTTGTCCTCTTCAACTTTGTCTTCAACATTTTTCCCCCACCTCCAAGGTTGAAAACTTGTGTTTTTTAACATGGCCTCGACTTAAACAACATATATCAAAATCATTACTACTTCACTTTTTGCAGGGCAAAATTCCCGACTGATTGTCTTACTTTGACATTTTTTGGAGTAAATTGAGAATATTTCTGAAAATCAGCAACGTACACGTCAGCCAATGTTTTTCTCTGCTAATGGATATAAAAACTATCAAATTACCAAACACCATTTGAGGTTTCTATTTTGAATAGCATACATTTTTATTTGCACTTAAGCTTGGTTGCCATTTTGATAATATAACTCGATAACTGAAAGACACTCGACCTCTGGTCTCGTGTTTTTGTACCATAATAAAGATAATGATTAACTATGTTATGTCAGTAACTACGATACTTCTATACTGTATTCTCGATCAGATATTAATATATTCCATTTTTTAACAGAGGCTGTCAAAATTACCTTTTCAGCCACCACAGCAAAACAATTCGAAGATGAATGGCTGCGTTTCGCCAAACAGAGGAAACAGCGAGAGAGGCAAGGAATAATATGGATTTTTTTTTATAACACTTGTTGAGAATTTGCATTTTTATTTTTATTTATTTTTATACATTGTATATTTTTATGTATATTTTTAACAAAATATATTTTTGATTAAATGTTTTCTTTTTATTTTAGGTTTAGGTGATTATTTATTAAATACTATAGATGCCTCAACTGATGCAAGTTAGTGCTGAAGGATTATGGACAGCCTGTCGAATAATGTGTCCCCCACTCATTTGTACAGTACATCTTACAATTTCCTATGAGTAGAAACACATAATTTGGCACAATATTTCTGTCCGTAATCCTCTAATACTAACTGGCACTGGGACATCTATAGTATGCAACCAAGGTTATTACTTTGGGTCAATATTAATTCAGAACTAAATTAATGTTGCCTTAATATTTACATTTATCTTGATACTACATTACCTTACTAGTATTCGAATCAAGTGCGGGTCTAGAAATTTCAATCATTTTTTTCTCGTCTGTGGCGCATGGGACCCATACGAAATATGGGAAATAACATCTCGAGAAACACTTCTGTAACGACCCCTAAAAAATTTTGAAAAAGCAGTTTGCGAAAAAATTTTTCAAAATTCGGTTACCCCCCCAAGGTCTAGGACTCCTGTTAATTTTTTTTTTTTTGTCATGCATTTTACTTTTCATAAAGATGAGTTTGTTAAGTTCTTCTTTTAACATCGGCAGCCAGGTTGTGCAAACATCTACAGAACAATTCGACACGCATTTATCCTCATTCAATAGTATTATAGCCGCTTCTTTAATTGTATTTTTATGAAAAGTAAAATGCATATAACAAAAAAAATTTTAAACAGGAGTGCCTAGACCTGGGGGGGGGGGGGTAATCGAATTTTGAAAAAATTTTTTAGGGGTCGTTAGAGAAGTGCTTCTCGAGATGTTATTTCCCATATTTTGTATGGGTCCCATGCGCCACAGACGAGAAAAAAATTATTGAAATTTGTAGATCCGCGCATGATTCGAATATTAAGCATACATTGCAGCAATGATATTCATGGTGAGATATAAATAAGTGTGTAATGTAACACGTTAAATAAGTATGTAATATGACAAGTTATATTGATAAATTATTACGTCAATATGTTATGAACATTAAGTAATATTTTCACAATGTTACCTTTTTAACAATGTAACAGAGTAACATTTAATAGTGTGACAAATTACTTTGTAGTAACATTACGACACTGTTCATGATCTGTTTTACATAACATTACATGTAACTTTGTAATATTGAGGTTCTGTTAAAGTAATAATGCATTGTTTAGTGGGTAGATATTTGTGGTGTTAAATAAACAGTTTAATATATTGAAAATTGTATTTGGTGGTGTTTATAAGCTTCTTAAAGTATTTAAAAAAACGGACAAGTATGAAAAAATGCCTAATATAATTTTATCAAGTGAATTTTCTGAGATTTGTTTTGACAGTTTCAGACAAAATGCCCAAAATAGAAATATCGATTTCGAATATTTTGGAGTATTTGGGAAATCCTGTGAGCCTTTAAGAGAAGGGGAGGCTGTTTTCAAACCTGGACATATAATTTTTGTGGCTTAAACGCAGGTCAACCGAATAATATCCATAGTATTTGCCTCCAGACCTGGTTTAACTAAACCTCCCCATGAAATTAATGTTAAATTGGATAAACCATGGTACTATTTCTCATAATATTGTTAACATACAGATTTTATATTTGTTTCTACAGTACTTCAAAGTTCGAGGATCGAAAAATTTAATTTTTTCAGTTTTTAGCCATAAAATGTTATTAACAATCAAAGATTCGTCATTTTTGGCCAGCCCCAAAACTTTCCGAAACATTTTCCTAATATCGCGGACTAATAATGGTGTTTTGAATTCTTATTTTATTTGTATTATTTATTTAGCAATATCTTTCTTTTTTCATAGTTTGGTTTTAGTGTGTATTCATTCATTAAAATTTAAATGGTATAATTTTCCATTAGAATTAAGTAGAGTAGCTTCATCTAGGCTTCATCCTCAGTTCATTTTTACTATCAAGTGACACTATAGATATGAAGAAATATTGTAATTGTCCAAAAATTCGACTTGACAAATTACAATCGCTCTTAAAAGATTTTGCTCAAATTTTGTACGTTAATGGTATATTATGATCTTAACGATATACCAGAATTTGTTTTTCTCGAAAAATTCACTGATGTATAAAAATGTTTAAGGTGCACGAGAAAGTAAGTTCGGCGTTGCCGTGTCATTTATTTAGGTATTGTGAATCACAGTTCTTTCTAAAAGGCAATTTATTATTATTAAACACTGATGTATTATATTATAATTTAGATGTATAATAAAATAAAAATCCTATAAAATAATACACTTGTTTTATTTATTACAGCATTTAATCATACATACTTTTACCTACGATCACTACTGTAAATAGTAAAAAAAACACACTACCTCCCATCTATGTAAGTTGAATTTTACATATTGTAAACAAAATGCACGGGACACGCAGTTATAGGTAGCTTTATATCGCTGACGCGGATTTAAAGTCTGCATATAGTTCTGTGGGCTGTTTATTCACTGCTGATATTTCTTGTTTGATAACATCATCCCTTTTTAACCTGAAAAGATATATACATAAATATTTAAACAGAATGGAACAAGTTATCTAATAACCGTTGTTTTTTTTATTTTTCACCAAAACTTACAACTACTACTTACCACTTCCGATCAGATCTATGTTTCTTTGTTTGAGGTTGGTCATGAAGCCGTACGGGAAGTTTCTGATTAGGGGCCACTCCATTTTTTAAACGTCTCTTTATAGTATGGGGGGTAACTAAAAGAAAACAGATTAATTTAGACAATAGTTCTAACGCTGTAACTTTGTTGTAAAAAAGCACCTAGCTCACAACAAACAGAACTCGAAATTTAGTATCCTGTGCTTTTACGAAAATGAAAAGAATAGTAGAAAGTATAGGTAAAATTTTTTTTCAAACATCGAATTTTCTAATGTTTTCTGTAATTTGTGTAATTTTTACCTGGCATGAAGTCTTCATTTAAGAAATGTTGGCTGCACACACACATAAACTTGCTAATTGGCTTTCCAATTTTTAATATCTCTTTCCATTTTTGGCTTAATTTTGCATCTTTCGGAGAGAAATGTAGGGAAATGTTTTCAGTGGAATAATTACTACACTGGGAAACCGAACAAAACCTTCTCGATTTCGTAGGAATAGTTTTATGAACTCTTTGCATTATGTTATCCTTAAATACTAGCTTGATAAAACAACACTTTAATACACTTTTTAAATCTAAAATCACGGAAATTCGTGAATTAAAACAGCAACAAAGTTAACCTTCCATTAAACGTCAATAGTAAATTAGGCAATCCAACGACCTGTCAAAATTATTTTTCAATATGGCGTTGAGGGCAAACATAGGGTTTATTTTAATTAACTCGCGGAAACGTAGCCAAGGCAACCGAAAAACAAACTCTTTAACAAACGTTTAACGAATGAAAACAAACGTTTGCCGGATGTTTGCCCTCAACGCCATGTTAAAAGTCACGTGGTTTGGATTGCTTAATTGATTTGTTGTTCACCATTATACAAGTTATATTGTCAGAATGTAGATGTCGCCCACTCCGTGTTTTTCGCGAATATCTAAAATATTTTTGTTATATTGAGTACATTTTTGCGACATACCGGGTAAGTTGTGGTATGTATTATTAGCTTACCGCTTCATTTTCGCGAGAAGCGGTTTAATAGGGGAGTACGGTTTCACGTGACTCTTGATATGTCAAAACACTAACCGCAGCTTACCCAGCTCTCGACGTAGGTTAGAAGCGGTATGTATCGCTGTCCTTGTTTACTGTCAAACCCGCAAATTGACCTCTTTTTGAATTTGTAAGAAATAATTTAAAGTAACTATCTATATTTTCGCGACACCGGTTTGCAAATATATAATAATGTGGTGGGGGTTTAACCACTACATACCACTTTTATTTAACCCGGTATGTCGCAAAAATGTACCTATAGGTCGTGTGCGCGTGACGTCACAGAGCTGAGACCTTAGGAAAACAAACCGCTGTCATTGCTGTCAAATGGCAACTGACTGAACATAAGAATTGAAAGTTTTCATAATATTAGAGTTTTTATGGACATTATATCACACAAAATGGCAAGTTTTTATTGTATTATTAGTTGTGGCAATGTGGCAATCCGAGACAACATCAGTTTTTATAAAATAACGTCGATTTACAGCCAGAAGAGGTTAGGATTAAAAGATTCCAAGCAATTAAAAGGAATTATTTTACTGGGGTATTCCAAGCATTGTGTTAATGGTAAGTTGTTACTTGTTAATTTAAGAATTTGATTTTTAGTGTGGATTTATGTTATAGGAAAGACGGCCGTAATTCAAGACCACGATGATCCATCCAGTTTGGTGTTCTCTGTTAATATGGGATACAACTTAAAACCCAAATGTGAATCTAAAAGTGCTTGTAATAATAATAACTACTGCTAAAGGAAACAATAAACAATTCGTGGTAAAAAAATAATACTTTATATTGATTTGTCAGCATTTTTAATAATCATTTCTTGTGTTTAAGTTTTAGTTGAGCGAGGCTAGAGCTGATGCAGAAGGAGAATGAAGTGCAATAGTAGAAATTGTTTTAAACCAGGTACATCTCAAGAGGAAAATACACAGGCTACATTAAGATATCTGATGAAGTGTGTTTAAAAACCCAGTGTTGGATGAAACTAAGACTGAAAGTGAGATCACTTTCAGTCTTTCAGTCATTGAACCCACAAATAAAGTCCGAATGGGCTTTAAAAGTGTCAAATTGTAGCTATAAATGTTCTTTGAATTATGTAATTACAAATGTTACTTACTACTTAGATATTCGTGTAAGTGTGGAATATAATCATTTATTTTGTATTGCAATATAGATGTTTTTTTACATCTCCTGTAAGTTTCTTGTTGATTCTCCTTATGAGTACTAATGGAATGTTGGAAAATAAAGTTTGATATTTAGTAAGTATATTTTGTTTTACTTTCAGTTAGATGCAAAGATGCATGTATATATAAGTTCAACCGAGGTTCAACATAATCGACTATTTCAATTTACTGCTAACAACAATACGAGTGATAAATAAAACAATAAAAAGTGAATATACATATTTAATAAAATACAAGGGATATTTAACTATTGGCCTACCTACATGAAATAATAAAATACATGTTAGACATATTATATAACATTAGCAAGACACGGTAAGAAAAAGTTCTTGCACAAATTACAAATGGTTTGTATGGTTGAATCTATAGGTATATCATATCATAGGCAAGGGGTTAACCACTGGAAGAAATTGTGTACACTTCTTTACATATTTCAAGTAGTTCATAGTACTTCAGCCCTTCATTGTTTAATTTATGTGGTATTTTTTTTCATAAAATTCATAACAAGTTAACCCTTCGACCATAGCCACCGTTTACTCTGCTAAAAAATTGAAATGAAAAACTGGGTAGTGAACGAATTTTGTCTAGAGTAGTAACACAGTCACAATGAGTACTGAAGAATCATCTGGATCAGCAATAGTCCAAGGAGTTGATGACTTTTGTTCAAGATGCACCGCTAAGAGCTCATAAACTGAAAATGAATTTGTATGTTAGCAATTATTCATTAAGCAATATTTAATTATGTAAGGATATATTGAAAAAAGGGTTGATCATCGACAACTAATTCTTACCTTTGCTAACAACTTTTATCCTGTAAATTTCTTGGAGAGTACTGCTTTCACCCAACAACAAATAGTTTCAAGATTATTGAATGCCTTGAACTCATCCTTTTGTTTATGCATTTCTCACAAAAACCAAGTAGGTAATTCACAATATCCCTTTGTGAAATATTATGAAATACACTAATATTTGTACTGTCATCATTTCTCAAAATATAAGCGATTTAATTCGATGACACCAACTTTTTCCATACATTTCCTCTACATTATGAGACAATTTCGTAAAATATAAACTTATCTCCATATTAACGAACAAAATTTCCTAGACACAATAATTAAGGATAGTTGTGGATGTTAAATAATCCAAAATTAAGTTTTAAAATATCACAAAAACAGCAAAATATACTTTAAAACAACACGTTTAATCGGCATGTCACTTAATGACAGCTATTTGTTTTCCTAAGGTCTCAGAATCTGTGACGTCAGCGCACGCGACCTATAACCCTACTAACTTTAAATCAAAAAGGATAAGATAGAGTGGAAGGTTCCATATGGCCACAATGTATTTTTCCGTACAAGGTTTTCCTGCGCCACCTGGGCGAGTCCTAGGCAGCATGAAATCCCCCCACTACCACACATAGCGGGAAACTGAAACTCAAGGTCCTCAATCCATGCACCCTGCGCGGGTCGGGCTCGTAAAGGAACTTTCAGCCTTCAATTTTTAGCGGGAAATTTAAATTCGGAAGTACTGAGCCGGCGCCCTCTGCAGGTCAGATGCGTAACTAAATCCCTCACTGCCCACTACCGCCATTACCGGGAAATTTAAACTCTCGGGGCACCGCACTCGTGTCATTGGATTACTTAAAAATTAAGGAAAAAAGAAGCGATAAACGTGAAAAAAATTACTTTATTTTAAGAAATAGCCACTGCACCCTTAACAAATATTACTAGTAATAAGTGAATGTAAATAGTATAAATAAATTATAAAATATTCTACAAATGTCACTGTATAATAACTTATAACTAGAAATTTGTATAACACTGATCAATAGTTATGCTAGTGTTGCATTGAACAGAAAATAAAAATTCTAGCCGTAATGAATTCAACGTGTGCAATTGAAAAAAAATAATCATACAAAATTAATAAATAAAACGGACACAAAACTGACAGAAAAAAATAACAAATATAAACATGTCAGCTCCAATAAAAAAAAAATCGTTTTTCGTATACTAAAAATAAATTAATGGGTAAAACAAAAATCACTAATTGGTGGTAGCTCAAAATACAACCATTACAAATTATCGAAAAATATTATTTTGTGTACTAATTCAGCAGATAACTTTCAATGAAACCATTCATTCTTTCCATATACTATCGATCCAAGTCTGATCATACCAGTATATCAACAAAAAATGACTCTTACGAGACATCTTATCAACTGCTTTCATCTAACAATATCAATATCAAAAACAAGAAAATTATATTCTTTCTATATACTGATGATCAAGGTCTGATCATGCAGTGGCGGCTGGTGATATTTCAATTTTTTTTTCTCGTCTGTGGCGCATGGGACCCATACGAAATATGGGAAATAACATCTCAAGCTGAACTTAGTTTGAACTTAGTTGGTACAACTCGCCCTAAGTGCTAGCAATTTGCAAGATTTGTATGCTAAGTACATGATAAAGAACTTCGTAAGGCGGAGGGTACCAAGCTGGTAGCATATTTTCATAACAATTTCAAATCAAACTGGCATCTGGGATCTTACTCACATTTCGGGTTCCTTAGGGACCATAAAAAACCCATGCCCTTTATCTTTATCGTTTCTTCTACGACAGTTTGGAAAATTGCAGGCCACAACCATTATGTACTTTATAACTATAATCAAAACTATAATTTTTTTACACATATAATACTCATTTGCTTTTTCTACATGTGACATTTTATTATGATCACCATTACCATTGCATGATTGTAAGGTTAGGTGCGTTTTTTTGTCCACGACCGGTAGAGTTAGAATTACCAGAATGATATTTACCAATAAAACGACAAAACTGAAATTTCTAGGTGGGAGGCGACAAATTTCTTAGGATTCTTAAATAACGAATAATGGCATCGACATTCATGTGTATGGAATCAGAATGGCGAGCAAAAAACGACAAGATTTGATATTCCGGTGTCAAAATTGTAACAAAAAAACGCACCTGTTGATGGTCAATAGTATAGACGACAATCTCTTTCATTGATGCCGATGCCTGTAAATATGTTGTTGCTGCCTAAAACTCGACAGATGGCATGTGTACGCGAGCCTTCCACTCTATCCTATCCTTTTTGCTTTAAATGTAACGAGTTATGTAACACGTACAAAATAATAGCACAGAAGACTAAACAATCAGAATGGAATCTTTCAGGGAGGGGGAAGGTTCGCGCATTTCTAAGCGCGCATCGAATCCCCATATGTTCCTGGAATAGAATACAGCGATGCCACATTTGGTAGATTGAGAACAACAAATAATCTGGTACTCAATACAGAGTTGCCAGATGTACAAAGAAATCTGATTTGTACAATAATTTAGTATTTACATACTTTGTAATTTGAAAATAGATTAAAAAAATCAACAAAATGACAAGTTCAGCATTATGTCAAACCAAGACAACTTTTAGGCAATTCAGAAAGAGTGATTTTGCAAATTTGATTAAAGTTGAAGATTTGTGCAAAATTAAATTATAAACTCCTAATTGCGACCCTGACTACAACATTACAAAATACGCCCCTGATATCTATTCCAACATCTGGAGTTAAATTGTACAAAGGATATGCCGCCAGTTTCCATTCTGATTGTTTAGTCTTCTGTGATAATAGTATAACGCTAATGTTGCTATTTCCCACTCAGACTAACTGAGACATTATATAACATTAATATAACTAGTTATAATAACAGTTATGTTTCATCATTATAATATTTACCCAGTAAACATTAATGTAACTTTACCTCTCTGAGAGGTAAGATTAATAGAACATTTTTATATAAAATATTTTACATAATTTTACATAGCATATACGTAAAATAATATCATATTTAAGTCATATTAACTTAATTACTTATACACAAGTTTACATATTTGCTTCATAATTTTACTTAAAAATGTTTACCTACTTCATTTTACGACATCGAAGTCATGGAACGCGTCAGTGCCACGCTCAAGCAGCACGCCAGTGTAAAATGATGTAAAATCTAACGTTTGTGTTTATTGATCATTTTTGTGAAAAATTGTGGATGATGTCTTTTAATAACTTGCAGAACTGTGAAGCATAAAGCGTTGTGACTTTTTTAAATATTATTTTATTTGGATGTTTTATTAGTGTAGAGGTTAGGTGCAAACATAAACCTCTTGTTTGCGAATTTGGTGTACATACCTATTTTGGAGGTGCACCATTTTCCAGTGAATGACCCAAAAGTAAGTTTGTGTTGTACCGTTTTTATAAAGATATTTATTTAAATGAAACGTAATCTTTTTATAGGTTAGAATTATTTCACGGGCAATCGTTATTCTCGACTGACAATTATATCATTACATGGATTTTGTTACACAAGAGCTATATGTTGGTGGTGTTCCCACATTATTAAATTCAACTAAATCCAGCGTAAGAAGTTGTAATTCAAGGAAACCCAGATCTTAATAGTGACCAAAAGCATTTGCGAAGTCCTATGCATAGTTATGGTTATTGTTTACCCACATCTTATAGGACCTACTTTGTGTTCGTTATTGTATTGTACATTATATTTCAAGGTTTTGTTTGTGGCTAATATTTTCCTGCAGTTTTTCTTTTGTCCAAAATTGGCTTCAGCATGTTAAAATACTTCAGAAAAATTAGATCAAAACCTTAGGACAAAACCATTGCCCCTTTTTAGGTGGTAACCAAAAACAGATAATTTTTTTTTAATATCAGAATCGGTTTCAACATAAAAAACAGGATTAGATGGTTCTGATCAAAAGTGCAGCCCTTTTTTTGTTGTCTTGTAATTAATGATATTGCTTGTATCGCCATTAAAAAAATTAATTTGATCATTATAAAATTACGAAGAAAACTAGAATTGTCTGAACCTTTATGGTTAATTTTGTTGCAATAAATTAAGATTTGTCATTATTAAAAATATGCTTCTGGTAGAATTAAATCATCTTGGTAAAGGACCCCGCACATTTTCTTATATCAAATGGCTCTCGGTGAATGTAATAGTATAATATAATTTAATATTTATACAAAAAAAGCTTAAGAAACAGTAACAAGTTCGAAAATTGAATCGTTGATTGTTTACTTTTCAGTGGCGTTAATTAACAATTTGTTTATATGACTGTTAAAGAAACTACTTTTATCATGGGATTCTCACAAGATTGATGCACTCGTCTACAACTTATGCATGAAAAAAGTACTGCTTTACACACTTGTTGCATAAATAAGTAGGTATTTTAAAATTATTTAAAACAATTTTTTGGCAATTATTTAACAAATGCATTTTTTCACGCTTCACGGCTCCCAATTGGCGTTTTTTTAAAAATGTTTCTTTTTTGTGATCTTTTGAAGCATTCTAATAATTTTTAATTGTTTAATTCTGAGAAAAAAAATTCTTTATAAAAAATTTAAAATGATTTTAAATAGTTTAAAAAAATTGTGTTAGCACCACTGAAGAGTAGGAAAAAAATCTATATTCTAAAACAAATTGTTCTATGACGGTTCAATTTTCGACTTTGTTATTGTTTTTTTGGTGTTGTTATAAACATTTCCACTTAAAATTTGGTGTGATGATTTAATGGGCTTATTTAGCATATATTTTTATTACATTTTGCAAAAAAATTTCTTAATTTTAGAGCGAAATTCAAAAAACCAGGATATTCTAAGATCTCTAGAGGCTTTAAAATGAATCAAGAATATAGACGCTGCGTGAAGTCATTCACTCCTAGTTGCATTTTCATTCCCCTTTTTTTCGGCAGTTATATGCTGCATACTCTTATGTTGAAATACTGCAATAGTTCCCCAAATCACCATCTTTGGCAGATTAGACAAATCTGATTTTAAATGGCTGGGTTTTAACAGTGTAAACTCAACTTCGAGGCAGACTTTCGGATTGAATGACAGCACTTTTAGCACATCGGTTCATGTTTAAAGCAGTATACTTCTGAAACTTACCGGATCGACGTCAAATTTTCCATTCCATTGGAAGCGTGTTTTCGTAAAGTTTTGTTAAAATATATACATTATTATTTAAGCTATCATAAATTGTTTAATAACTTAACAAATTGATCAAAATAGTTTGCATCTAGTTTTCTTCACAATTTAGTAAAGGGATACAAGCGATAAAACCAGATTTACTACACTATACAATGTGCGCCACTTAAAACTTCCCAGACTTGTAACTTTTTTATTTTCGAAGCGATGACCATGTTGGGCACATCAACTTGTAGACATTTTTAAAGCCTTTAAATATCCATACAGAGTGATTAATTTTTTTGTTTTTGAAACTTAATTTCTTTGAATATTTTTTTACCTCACCCTATACATGGACTGTGTTATTGTTTTCTTATAAAGGTTTTAATTAGCTTCAATTTATGTTATTAAAATAAAAAAACTTAAAAAATAAAAAATTTGCAATTTCCTACTTAGTAAATTTTAATATTAAGTAGTTTTTAAAAATATTTGTTTTTATTTTTTGTTACTGTTTTATTACGCTGAATATTGTTTGTGATATGTCTTTTACAGTTAAGCATAAAATTATTATTTACATTCCTTTCAAAGTAATTTAAAAATAAAATCAGTTTGGAGTGTTTTTAATTCCTTTCTCTAAAACCAAAAAGAATTTCGAATATAACGTAATAATATAAATTGAAGCTAATTAAAACCTTTATAAGAAAATATTAACGCAGTTCATGTACAGGGTGATGTAAAAAAATATTCAAGGAAATTAAGATTTCTTTCTTAACAATTTTTTCAAAAAAAATTTTTTTAAATGCTTTAAAAATATCTACAATTTGATGTGCCTTAAAAAATAAGAAAATTACAAGCCTGGGGAGTTTTAAATGGTGCACTCCGTATATGAAATAGACTAATATTTCAATTTTTTTTCATAGGTTGTGTAACTGATGTTCAAGTAGCAAATGTCAGAGTGACGAAGGCTGACCAAAGAACGAGTACAATCAGAAACGACCCGAGAAATGCTTAACACTTATTGTAGATACTTAGTTAACTTGAATATAGATTAGTTACACAAAATACACTAGTATTAATCTCTCCTAAATCAACAGTTAATAAATTAAATTAAATGAAATTTGAGCTTTACTAGGAATGCAAGGCAAGGTAAGTAGGTGGGTATACATCATGGGAGAAGAAAAAATATCTTATAGCTGCTTTCTAAAGAACATATAGATGACAACGTCCAGGACAACGCCTAATGCCTGGTTTACCCACTGGGATACGCAGAGATTAAGATGAAATTGAAACTTTGTTGATACTAATTAACTTAGTTTAAACTGTCATTCAATTCGAGAATCTTTCCTAAGCTAATATATGTTGACAAATCAGACAACCAATCTTGCATTATATACTTTTTATCTCTTTTAGCATGTATTTGTTTTATATACCTTCAAAATAGCACCCTATAGTACTTTTTAAATATTGATACTAGAGAACTGGATTCTTGGAGTTAAATATATAAATATAAATTCCTCATGAATTGTCCAGAAAAATTGATATTCTTTAGGAAATAACTGGAGGAGACATCAACTTTTATTTTTAAGTAGAATACCTCTGAACATTTTTAGAAAGTTAGATAGTTTTATATTTTAAATATAACCATTTTTTACAAAAAAATGTTCATTCAAAATATAAAACTACTCGGCTCTCTAAATAAGGTATCCGACTTAAAAATTAAACTTGGTGTCAAGTTCGGTAATTTTCTAAAGAAATATATTTTTCTGTACAACTTATAAGGAACTTTATTCATATATCTAACTTTAAAAATCCAATTGTGTAGTATCAATATTTAAAAAGTGCTGGGATATGCTATTTTGAACATACGGTAGGTAGATAAAATATATACATGCTACATCATAAAGAGATAAAAAGTATATAAGTTACGTAGCGTAAGGTCACTATCAAGTGGTTGAATATACATATACGCTACGTCATTTGTTCCATACCGTGAGGTCACAGTGTTATCTCTTCACTATGTAAAAATCATATGCACATGTTGCTGACATTTCGCAGAGTATGCACATATGATTATGCGTCACATTTTACATAACACGTTACTTCTGCAAAACTTAGTTTACGTAGCATTTACGTATATGCTATATATTTATGTTTGCTGGGTATACTTTTATAATGTAATTATTATATAACAAATAAAAGTTGTCTCTGACAAATATAACAATTTTCTGTGAATGTTATATAATGATTTTATCAAAATGTTATATAACTGTACGTACTTCCGTTACCAAATATACAGTGTGTCGCACTTAACAGTGTAACACCCTTATAACTTCTTTCCTCCCGATTTGAACCAAGTTTTACTCAAATACGGAACAAATTAGGGTCTACTTATGACAAAAAAAAAAACATTCGCTGTTATCTTTACATTTATTTGTAGGGGTGACGAATGTTTTTTTAGCTCTAGGTAGATCCTAATTTGTTCTGTGAGCAAAATTTGTTTCAAATCGGAAAAAAGTTATAAGGGTGTTTGTTACACTCTTAAGTGTGACACTCTATATACCCAATTTTAAATACACAAATCGGTAATTTGAAATACTGCAAACACATTTGTACTTACGTGATTTTTGGCATATTTGAATATTCAATTCCATAAACGCACACATAATTTTTCATGTTATTTCAAATTAACAATTTAAATTTATTTACATAGTGAATAAAACATTCCGGGTGACACATGGCATAGTAGCATGCTTCTATATTTGATTTTAACAACTTATCGAAAAGAACTTTGCAAAACTAGATTACCGCTAAAAAAATATATTTTTGAACATGTCAAACATTCCATTTACCAGGAAATGGATTCAAAAGTAATAATTATTAAAAAAGCAGTGAGAGTTATAAATCTATATTTGGAAGAAATTAAGATGTTAACAAAACTATAAAAAAATAAATAAAATAAAAATCATCTGCTACACAATGGTGGAATGGATTTATTATTCACTTCACTTCTTACATAAATAATGTACTAAATAATATTCAGTTTATCTAAATTCGTGTAATTAAGTTAACCATATCTCAGTACTGAAGTATGGGACTCAAGACATAGCTATACTATAAAATATTAATTTTCAGAATAAGAGCGAACATTATTCATCAAAGGATTTCACATCTCGTCAAAAAATTTTGATTTTTTTACGAAATTACACCCTATTGAAATTTTATAAATAAAAAATCAAATTTCTCAACAAAATTTTAAATCTGCAGATATGCCCTTGTTCTGAAAAAAAGATTGATTTTTAAATTATTTTAGTAGTAGTACTTTCACAAAAAGATAGGTTATGTGAGGCAGCTCATTTATTAATTATTTGTCCCAAATTTAAATCGCAAATTTTTCTAAAAAAACTTCTTAATTTGGTCTACATAGTCATGCCTTAAATTATTATTTAGGTCCCATACTTCAGTACTGAGACACGATTGACTTACGCTTCACCCCGACATCCCAGGCCGCAGCTTCCTTTGGAAGCAGTTTAAATTCTTGTCTATTAGACTTTTTAAAAATATCTTTGGACACAAAACTACATCTCGAAATTAATGACATGAATTTAGATATACCGTGTAAAATATACAAAACTAAATTTTTAAATATTCATCCAATCTCTGTAACACAAAATATGCTATAGTCGAGTAAACTCTAAGCTGGCGCGTCCAAAGGTCGATTCATCATATAAACTAAGAGAATAAGACATACACATACACAACTAGTTCATCTCTATGTCACTGCGATAGCTTTATGCGCATCGCATATCAAATCGTATGTTGTGTTACCGACTCTTACATACGCCACCTTAGAGTTTACCAGACTATCAGGCCTATGATGGAACGTTTACGTTATCTAACATGTATATGTTATGTTGAGTGCTGACCAAAAAATATATGAGAGTGAGAGAGACAGATGACCATGGGCGCAGCCAGGGGGGGAGCCATGGGGCCAGGGCCCCCCCCAAGCCGTCTTCCATGAGCCAAAAAATAAAGAAGCATAATCTCTATCAGTACAAAGCAGTATCCAAATTGAAATAAATATTTTGCAATTAATGCCAATATTATCTAGTAGAGGAATCTACTACTCATCCTCTGGGGAGGCCAGTGCTACTGGCTCCCCCCAGATGAATTTTCTGGCTGCGCCACTGCAGATGACCGTAACATAGGCGTTATGACTAACGTAAACGTTCCATCATAGGGCTGAATGTCAGTTTTTTTAACTTATATGATAATGAAAAATCTAAATTCCAAAAAGACTGATTCACACCACCTAATATTAGTGAAGGACGTGAAAATGTATATTATAGCGGGTTTATATGTGCATGGATTTAGTGGCACGCCAGTAAAAAAATATTACACATTACACATATAAACAGTTACTGGCGAGCAAGCTTTGGCCCTGCATGTATTGATGCATGCTCGCCAGTATGTTATTTCAACCCATATTTATTATTTTTTTGAATTGATGTGTATTATTTTGTTTATTGTCTTATTGTCTTTTTTACTTCAATTACAGGATTGGAATGTGATATCTTTATCTTCAAAATGGGAAGACCTTCAAAGTTTGATAAGTAGGTATGTTTTGAGATTTTTTATCCTGCTGAATCCAAAGTCAAACAAAGGGAAGTGTCAAACGTACCAGATGTACATTTTGTCAATGTTCATTTGCAAGAAACTATTTTAGAATGGTGAAGCATTTGTTCAAATGTGAGAAAACACGAAAATAGATGATGCTTCCTTTAATAGATATTATATGTACTATACGGTATTATACAAATGTATTATACACAAACAAATAAAATAGGTATTTTTACATCTCTACCACTGTTAGACTATAAAAGTTCTTTGACAAAGATCTTTTATAAAAGATATTTTATGAGTAATTTGATAGATATTTTATATCATAAAATATCTTTTATAAAAAATCTTTGTCAAAGAACTTTTGTAGTCTAATGATAGACTAGTAGATGGTGACAGAAAATCAGAACTGATAGCCTACCGTCTGCAAGTAATTTAGTCAGTATTATACTTCGATTGTCACGTTCCTCAAGATCACAAATGTAGTTGTTCCCTTGCTCCGTTTCTGTGCGTAATGTTGAAAGAAAGAAAAATAAACAATGTCCCAGATCTCTCTCCAGCCCAGTGTTCTTATTCATTATAGTTCTTACGTTTCATATGTGCAGTTTATTTTGTGTGAGAGTGTGTTTGTTTACAATGGCAGGCAAGAAAAGAACAGCTGATGCTATAAAATCAATCAGAAAGAAACTAAGGAATTTATATACAAAACGGGAAGTATTTTCTTCAGGTAGGCTTAAGCATATTTAACAGTGCAAACTTGGTTTTCATTTCGAAAACTATGAGGATGTTTACAGACAATGGCCTTCACTCCGACGGCTTAACTGAAAATCTTTTCCGACATCAATGCGAGCTCCTTTTCATTCCGAATAGGTAAGCATATTTAACAGTGCAAACTTGGTTCTCATTTCGAAAACTGAAAGCCGCTTTACATTAATGCAATATTGCAGGTGCCATGCAAATTTTTATTGCGCGCATGCGTACATCGACCTATTACATCGAAATAGCTCGATGTACGCATGCGCGCAATAAAAATTTGCATGGCACGTGCAATATTGCATTAATGTAAAGTGGCTTTGAGGATGTCTACAGAGAAATAATAATAATGATAATAAATAATTTATTTTCCTTAACAGACAATACAAAATTGTATAGGAATAGTCAATAGCAACTACAACTAAAAAATACAAGTAAATAAAAAAGAAACACATTACAAAAGTGATAAAAAGGTCAACTAAATTAAATTAGGTGTAAGATAAAAATCTGATAGTGTGTAAAAATATCGTTCTAACAAAAACGATTTAAACTACTTTAAAAATAAATGTAAGTTTTTACTAAACTTTATATAGTCAGGTGAATTATTAAAAATTCGGGTACCAGTGTGAGATGGTGAGTTTTTAGTGACTTTATATTTTGCAAAAGGCACATATATTAAATCTTTCTGCCGTGTGTTAACATCATGAATGTTTTTATTGAGCTGAAAGTTGTCTTTATTAGAAAATACATAAACAGATATTTCTAAAAGATAGAGACTGGCAAGGGTTAATATTTTATACTCACAGAATAAATTTTTACATGAATGAGACTTCGGAATATTTCCAATAAAACGCAAAACACTCCGCCTTCACTCTGAGGGCTTAACTGAATATCTCTTTCCGGCATAAATGCGAGCTCATTTTCTCTCCAAATAGAGCTTAGACATATTTGATAGCGCAATCTGGTTTTCATTTCGAAAACTGAGAACGAGGGGTAGACCGCTGCCCAGATTTTGTACACCAGATTTCCATTTTGTCTCGATTTCCAATGATTTCCACCAGATTTCCATTGATTTCCAATGATTTCCGATGATTTCCATTGATTTCCACTGATTTCCGATGATTTCCATTGATTTCCACTGATTTCCATTGATTTCCACTGATTTCCAATGATTTCCAATAATTTCCATTGATTTCCAATGGAAACATGCGCATGCGCAGGTATTTGAATTCTGATGCTCTGCGTATAAGACTGATTTCGGAGTACAGATCTGTATGAAATTATATTAGAAGTCATACTTAAAATACAAAGCACAATATGTACCGGTTTTTTCGGATAAAAAGTTATTAACAACGACAGCAACAAATGCGGGATTTTATGCTTTTTCGTCGATATCTTAAAATATGAACGAGATTAAAAATATGCCTTTCACTTTCCATAGAGAAAATTATAATTTTCTGTATAACAAAAAACACTCACTTTTAATAATTGCGTAATGCGGTACTGATTCATATTTGCATCAGCACTGGTCGTTTCCTGTTAAATGTGTAGTGTAGATCCATTCTATATACTTGAGATATCCAGAATATTAACGATGGTGCTTTGCTTTATTTAACGAATATTCTTTTTCTCAGAACTTGACAATAGCAGCTGCAAGCCGATTGCAACAGCAAAAGACATATTGTCCGATGGTACTGCGCTTTTAAACATTAACTTAAACGAATTAAAAAAAAAAAAATCGAACTATCCGGATCGCAAAAATCAAAAAAAAATTTCTTTCAAGGTCACTGCGGCGGCAAAAATAATCATCCGATCGAGTTGCTATTTTAAACACAAACTTAAACGATTCTTTTTCTCTTAAACGGCTCTAACGATTCTATTTAAATTTAACACATAAATACTTTCTTGGTATCATTGGTTAGTACCAATGGTAGAAAGTATTTATTTTTCACATTGATGAAATGGCATGACCAGTTACTCCAAAAAATGCAGAGAGAGAGATTGTGGGGGGGTAGTAAAGAAATTAATAATTTTTTTCTCTAAAACGGCTCACACAATTTTGATTAAATTTAACGCATAGATACACACTTAGTACCAGTGTGACAAATGACATAACAGTTCCTCCTAGAAAATGTAGGAAGGGAGGTTGCGGAGGCAAGGTGATGAATGAAACATTATTTTCTCTAAAACTACTTCAACAATTTTGATTAAATTTGGCACTTGAATACTCCCTCAGTACCAGTGTACGATAGTATAAACTAGTTGCTCTTAAAAAGTGCAAGCAGAAAGGCTATGGAGGGTAAGGTTCAAAGATTTTTTTTTTTAAATCTCTGAAACTGCCCTTACTCCTAAATGGGAAAGTTTGTCCAAGATGTGTTGGACCGATTTTTGGTAGATAATTAAATTCTCTAACAAAATGGTCATAAAAAATGGTACAGTTTTGATAATTGAGCTTGTACCGACCGCCAAAGTCTCAAAAATGGGGTTCCTAGGCACTTGCTTTTCATCACTTTTTAAAAATCTGAAAAAGGACACATGAAATTGTCTCAGATGATACCTAAGACCTAAAATCCACAAAAAACTATGACAATACAAAGAAGTTTATTTATGTAGTAACAACTGCTTAAACAGAAAATAAGACTGAAAAAACTGCTGTGCTATGAAAAGTGTTTTTTTAGAATTCATAGATGATCTGTGATTTTATTCAGACTTTCAATCACATTTTAAACGAACGAGAAAAGTCGTAAGGTTTCTATCAAAAAATAACAAAAAGTAAGCGCTTCGGTACACCATTTTCAAGATTTTGACCGCCGGTTCAAACTTTTCTAAATTTAGATACATAAACAATATTTTATAGAATTTTATGTTCACGAAAAAGTTAGCTAATTTTCAAGATATTGACGAAAAAGCATAAAAATCCTTTTTTTGTTGCTATTATCGTTAATAATTTTTTTATCCGGTCAAAAACCATACCTCACAATAAGTTTGGTACAGAGTCATAAAGCAATTCCATTTTTTATCATGGCCCTTGTAAATTCTGATAAAATGTGAGATTCCCTGAATACTGAATAAAATCTATGACCCGGCTCTAACATTACGTAAGAAAGGCTAATTTATAAGAAATTTAAGTGATTGTAAAGTGAAATTATTTCGATATTTCAGAGTTTTCACTAAACATTAAACTGGACATTATAAGAGCCACACATTTATTATATTATACACGTAATTTGGATGACAAAGAATAATTTATCGCCCTTTACCGCGGTACAATTCGCATTTGCTTCCACAAAAGAAAATCTGTCGCTGAGAATTCGTTATGAGCGCATGCGCAGTGCAATTGTTTTCAAATTTATTTCCATTGATTTCCAGTGATTTCCAATTGAATTCCGTTGATTTTCGTTGATTTCCATTGATTTCCAATGATTTCCAGTGATTTCCATTGATTTCCGCTGATTTCCACTTGCGTGTACATCAGATTTCCACAGACTGAGAACCTTTACAGACAATGGCCTTCACTCTGAAGGCTTAACTGAAATTTTTTTTCCGACATCAATGCGAGCTCATTTTCTCTCCTGACGGGATTTAGGCATATTTGAGTGTGCAAACCTGGTTTTCATTTCGAAAACTGAAAATGTTTTAAAGACAGTGGCCTTCACTCCTATTGGCTTAATCGAAAAGTGCCAGTCCCGGCAGTGTTACCAATTGGTGGGTATTTACCCGAATTGCGGGGATTTTAGTGATGTGTGGGTATTTTGGTGGGTAATGGCTTCATGTGGGTAAAATGCGGGATTTTGAGAACTGGCACCAGTGAGCTCTATACATACTGGAGTGTGCTCGCAAAGGGGGTGAAGCTCGCATCCGCAGATTCTCTGTCTCTGCTGCCTATACATAGTTTAACAAGTGCGAGGGAGACACAGAACCTTTCCACTATTGTTCGAGTTCACTCCATTGGCTATTTTCTTTCTTGCTCGTTCAAAGCGGACACAATCAGTAAACAACCAATAGAGATTAAGGATTTCAAAAATACCTCGATTTGATTGGCTGCTTAGTGATTGCAATCAGTTCGTTCTGCACGAAAGGAAACAGCTATTATGTATAGAGCTCACTGGCTGGCGCTGTATCAGAGTTTTGTTATGTTTTTAATAGTTTATATTGCGTTCTATATTTATTTAAAAAATATCCATTAAATTATGTATTATTATTATTATTAAATTATGTATTATAATATTATATTATTTATATTGTTTTATCATCTTCCCATTCTTTCGTACGAACATCACTATATTAAACCGGTAAAATTTTTTAGCACCAAACCAAGCCACAAAAAAAAAATGCAATGTAGTACTGTTTTTCCAGTGTGGGTATTTTAGTGGGTAATTTCATATAGTTGGCGGGTAATGCGGGTATTTTCTTTGTGATTTTGCGGGTATTTAAAATCTACTCGTTGGCAACACTGAGTCCCGGGTCGCTCATCGCTACGAACGAAACTTTTCTATTTAAGCGGCAACCGCTCGACGTCTCACACATTTTCGTTCCGTACCAGGGTATGTGCACTCTAGTTACGAAGGTCAAACCGCGTTTAGTTTCTTCCTATCCGTTTGAGGTCGCTACTGTTGAAAAACAACGTTGCCAAATGATAATTGTTTTCGAAATACTCCAGATATAAAATAAGTAATTCAGTTAGTGGCAGTTAACATAATTTATTAATATTCATAAGAAAACATGGAAAGTTGATTGTCGCTTTTACTAACGATTTTCGTCAATTTTTGCTGGAGGTTCTAATAAGATATGCGTGTGTGTTTATCATGTTGGCAACAGCGACTGATGATCATTTAATTTAGTTGCAGATTGTGGTTGATGTTTGTCACTTTTCACCTGTATTTCAAAATATCTATAAAAGCGTTTATTCATCCTTGAAAATTTCTAACGAAATAAGGTGAGTAACTAAGTTATTTTTTATCATTACAGTGCTTTCTTTTCAGATTAATATTTTTGCGCATATTTACCGGTAATTGTAATCATTTTTTAGGTTATAAGATGGTAGGAATATATTGTTCCGTGAATGGTTGCTGGGAACCCCATGGAGGTTCAGCTAAGAAACATCGTTTCCCAAATCCGGCCAAAAATCTGGATCTGTTCAATAAATGGGTCACACTATGTAATAATGAACGGTTACAAACCGAGCACACGACACCAGAAAAAATTTATAACAGTTGTAGAGTATGCCACAAACATTTTGACAACAATGATATGCTAACAAATGATGTCCTTAAGAATGTTCAACCAGGATCCAACTGAAAATTTCTTTGGAAAAATAAGGCAAAGGGGAGCAAGGTACAATAACCCAACATGTGCATCATTTATCCCTTTTTATAAAAGTCTTTTGGTGAAAGATCTGACATCAAGCCATTCTATAGGAGCAAATTGCGAGGATGATGAATCAGAGATTTTTATTACTTTGCAAAGATTTGTTTCACAGGTAAATTGAAAGGAGTTATATCTTGCCTTAATCTGTTTAATACTTATTCTATTTACAGGGTTTATGTGAAGAGGATGAAGAAGACATTGTCGTTGATATTGGTAACATACCTTCCAATTTCCAGAATAAACCGAGCCAGACAGAATTGCAAGTTTTAAAATATGTCTGTGGATATTTGTTAAAAAAAAGCACAAACTTCTTATAAGGACTGTGAATGTGCAAGAATAATTTTGGAGGCTGATGGACAAGGAACTGCTGTTTCTGATTATTTCATAAATATGAAACAGTATAAAAATTCAAAGTTAATATATGTAAGCAATTATTTTTTGTTTAAAATGACGGAAGCTTTACATATAATTAAATTTATTTTAAATAGAGAATTTCATAAGGAAAAAGTATTTGCTTATATATAAATAAGATATTATATGAGAAAATCAATTTCACAAACTGCGCACATAATGGTAGTATTAAAAAAACAGTATTTAAGTATTTTATAAAAACAATGGGACATAATTATCTAAAACAACTTAATAGAATATTGCATGGTCAGGATCGACGACCTATGGAAATGCTCCCAATGTTTTTATTCAGTGCAGGGACATATTTAAAAAAACTTATAAAAAGAAATCATTTATTTACATAATATGCATATATTACTAACATTACTTGTATGTCAATAAATATATAATTATTCGTTTTTTTTTTTTTTTTTTTCTGTCGGATATATATATATATAATAATGTTCGAGCAGTTCAGTTTAATTAAAATATTTTAATAAGAAAGAAACCTACAGAGGGTAATAAAAGTCCACAAGAACTACTCAATTTATTTATTTCATAATCTGTCATAAACCTTTGATTGCTGAGGATATTTTTTATCAATTTGTCAAAACCTATATTATAGTAATCAGTTCTTTTGATTGCCATTGACTTATAAAATGTATTATAACAAAACTGGTACTATGACAATATTTCTACTTATTAATACTGAAAAAGTAAAATATTGAATACATTCACAAAAAAGGTTAAAAATTATGTAATAAAATTTCACCGACCTGCAGTTAATTGAACTTTATTACCTGATATTGATATTCAAATCCATAAAATACGTTTGGATTCGTTATTTCTTTATTTTTACACCAACCTCGATATCGATATTAGGTAATAACGGTCAGTTAACTGGACGACGAGGAAATTTTATTTCATACTTTAGTGACCTTTTTTGAAGCCAGTTCAATTTTTTTTCCAAAATGTTTTTTCACCCTTTTTACTAGCCTCTATTTAGCTTCTACACTGTAAAATATCATTTTGAATCTTTAAGCTTTAACGTCAGGCTTGTTATCAGATAATCCTGAAATCATTATCGCAACCATATTGGATTGACTATTTTGAATCCTTAACTTTTGACATTAGATTTGGTATTAGCTACTCCTAAAATACCTATCAACCAGTTTTAATGCAATTTCGACAAAATTTGAACTTTTTGTCAGTAGCGTATTCAATCATTTTGCTACTAAAAAAAATCTTGTTTCAAATTTTTGCTCAGCTGCCTACACTAGACATATTTTTGATGAAATGAAATTATTATGAGACCACTGCTAAGCCAAGCCAGTTTGAGAAAGATTTGATAAAAATCACCAGGGCCGTGCCATCCTATGGGGTAGAACAGACAGTGCTCTTGGGCGTCGGCGTTGATTGAAGGGTATAACTTTTCACTCAACGGCGTCGGGCACTTTGAGGCGCTGCAAGGTGCTCCAGCACCTCAACATTTAAACTTCTTAATATCAACTCTCCCAAAGAAAACTATAGCAAGTCAATTTCAATTCTGAGAAAAATGTGATTAATTGTTTAAATGGTGTCCTTAATAATCGAAGAATTGTAACAACTTACTATACAGTTCGGGATGTATTATCGATTCTCTACAGTTCATAGAAAATTACGATAGTTTTCTAGGGAAAACTTACCTTCATAATCGATTTTTTGACTATTGTAACTCAAACACGAATTTTATGAGTTACTACAGTTTTCGTTATGAGAGTCGATATGCAGAATTTAGAATTTTATCTTGATGCAACAATCCCTAATTCACTATTTTTAATTCCAACCGATACGCCATCTTATATGGCTAATATTTTTATTCAATTATTTGTTATCATCAATTTTAAGTATCAAATAATTATGAAATAATATTTTTTATTACGGAATAGCTCAGTTAAAACCACAAAATGACTTCAAGAATATGGTAATGTGACATGAATTTTTAGGTTTAATAATAATTCATAATAAATAATTCTAACATATACAAGGTGAATCCAAGTATGCGGTCATTAATTTCTAGTGGTGATTCTACATAAGAAACCGCTGCCCAAGGAATCACCACTTCCACGTCCAGATTTTCTATCAGTCACTCACAACGAAAAAATTTTGTATGTGGAAATAATTGTTTAAGGAACTTTAATAATATAATATTTGAAATCCTCTACCCCAAAAACCCATAAAACGATACCCCACATCGGTAGTAGGATGTGGGTGGTGATAGGGGGTGGTAGTGGGTTTCTGGTTCTTGTACACACACTAAATTACAATTTTTTTCCATCCCCTTTAATAATGGAGTAGGGGTGGCTAATGCCAACATTTTTTTTGAGACCTTAGCTTCTCTTGCATATACTAAATACCAATTTTATGGACTCTTACCAACCGGTTTCTAGAAATTTAAACTTAAAGAAATGATGAATTCATTGAAAAAATTCAGTTTACGCAAGAAGAAAAATTTCTTTAGGTTCAAATTTCTCGAAACCGGTTGGTCGTATTTATAGCCAGGGAATCATATTCCGATGAGACAATCACAGAAAATTCACATTAAAAAATTTGGGGGGAGAAGTAAGTGTCTCCCTTTCCAATTTTGTGCACCCCTGATTGAATTTACCCTTGGTGGATAACATCACATAATGAACTTGAAACACCCTGTGTAATAGTAAAATTCTAAATTTATGAAAATGCAATTTTAGATTGTAACAACTATTAATATCTAGTTTGAAATGAAACACCAGTATCTATGAAAGATATAGTTTCGTATCACCAAAAAAAAAATTCTTATATGGTACCCACTTTTTGGTGGGTAGTGTATACACGCTGCAAAATTATTTGAGAATATTGATTTACCTAATTTAAAATTCGCGCTAGATTCTGATATAGTTTCTTCCAGTCCGCTAGGTGGCGCTAAAACACGGTTTTGCTCATTTGTATTACAGTGTCCTATCTATTCCTATTTTGTCTATGTTCCGTACTCGGCAGCGTTGCCAGTGTCAGTACATTTGTACTGAAATCACTACTTTTAGAGCACAGTCAGCAAGTCAGTATACTACCGAACTAACTAACCAATCCGCAAGGAAGCTAAGTTTGTGCTCCTTGAGAGGTTATAGTGCACTGAGAGGCATTTAAAATCCATTATTTATTGCATACATTAATAACTATTTAATACGTGATTGCAGGGTAGTTTGAAGTGAATATTGTGAACAAAATTTTTATACGAAAACAAATGAAAAATATCTGAGTGGTGAAGTATATTTTTTATATTGATTGAAACTCTTAGATATCATATCAAATAACATTAAAAATCAGTACTTCTTTCATAAAATCACTATCTTTGTCCTGTTTCGATACCAGTACTGGCAACGCTGGTATTCGGTAAGGTAAAAAGTCATATACTTCGCCCGAGACTTCGCCATTTCGGCAGTGCACGTGTCTTTAAAGTAAGAGAGACGTGACACATAAAGGGAACACGCCTAAACTCTGAATATTACATAAGTCGGCGCCCAAAAATGTACGTTTACATAAACATCATTATAACGATCTGTATATTCCCACTAAACAATGCATTATTACTTTAATAGAACCTCAATATTACAAAGTTACATGTAATGTTATGTAAAACAGATCATGAACAGTGTCGTAATGTTGCTACAAAGTAATTTGTCATACTATTAAATGTTACTCTGTTACATTGTTAAAAAGGTAACATTGTGAAATATTACTTAATGTTCATAACATATTGACGTAATAATTTATCAATATAACTTGCCACATTACGTACTTATTTAACGTGTTACATTACATACTTATTTATATCTCACCATAAATATCATTGCTGCAATGTATGCTTAATATTTGAATCAAGCGCGGATCTAGAAATTTCAATAATTTTTTTCTCGTCTGTGGCGCATGGGACCCATACGAAATATGGAAAATAACGTCTCGAGAAGCACTTCTCTAACGACCCCTAAAAAATTTTGAAAAAGCAGTTTGCGAAAATTTTTTTCAAAATTCGGTTACCCCCCCAGATCTAGACACTCCTGTTTAAAATAATTTTTTTTTGTTATATGAATTTTACTTTTCACAAAAATACATCAATACGTTTCATTACTAACTGAGATACAACGAATTGAAATTTTGTGATTTGTTAAATTGTAAATCACAAAATTTCAATTCGTTGTATTTCAGTTAGTAATGAAAATATTTTCATAAACTTCAAAACATATTGTTGTATTTTTATGAAAAGTAAAATGCATATGACAAAAAAAAATTAAACAGGAGTCCCTAGACCTCGCCCCCCCCCCAGGTTACCCCCCCCCCCGGTAACCGAATTTTGAAAAAAAAATCCACAAACTGCTTTTTCAAAATTTTTTAGGGGTCATTACAGAAGTGCTTCTCGATATGTTATTTCCCATATTTCGTATGGGTCCCATGCGCCACAGACGAGAAAAAAATTATTGAAATTTCTAGATCCGCACTTGATTCGAATACTAGTAAGGCAATGTAGTATCAAGATAAATGTAAATATTAAGGTAACATTAATTTAGTTCTGAATTAATATTGCCCGAAAGTAACAATAACCTTGGTTGAATACTATAGTTGTCCCAGTGCCAGTTAGTATTAGAGGATTACGGACAGAAATATTGTGTCAAATTATGTGTTTCTACTCATAGGAAATTGTAAGATGTACTGTACAAATTAGTGGGGGACACATTATTCGACAGGCACCTGTCCATAATCCTTCAGCACTAACTTGCATCAGTTGAGGCATCTGTATTTAATAAATAATCACCTAAACTTAAAATAAAAAGAAAACATTTAATTAAAAATATATTTTGTTAAAAATATACATAAAAATATACAATGTATAAAAATAAATAAAAATAAAAATGCAAATTCCAAACAACAAAAAAACTAGTGTTATAAAAAAAATCCATATTATTCATTGCCTCTCTCGCTGTTTCCTTTGTTTGGCGAAGCGCTGCCATTCAGCTACCACATCTTCGAATTGTTTTGCTATGGTGGCTGCGAAGGTAATTTTGACAGCCTCTGTTAAAAAATGGAATATATTAATATCTGATCGAGAATACAGTATAGAAGTATCATAGTTACTGACATAACATAGTTAATCATTATCTTTATTATGGTACAAAAACACGAGACCATAGGTCGAGTGTCTTTCAGTTATCGAGTTATATTATCAAAATGGCAACCAAGCTTAAGTGCAAATAAAAATGTAGGCTATTCAAAATAGAAACCTCGAATGGTGTTTGGTAATTTGTTAGTTTTTATATCCATTAGCAGAGAAAAACATTGGCTGACGTGTACGTTGCTGATTTTCAGAAATATTCTCAATTTACTCCAAAAAATGTCAAAGTAAGACAATCAGTCGGGAATTTTGCCCTGCAAAATGTGGAGTATTAATGATTTTGACATATGTTGTTTAAGTCGAGGCCATGATAAAAAACACAAGTTTTCAACCTTGGGGGTGGGGAGGAGGCGCGAACCGCCATCTTGAATTAAAGGTGCAAAAAATTGTTTTTCAAAATAATTCGGCAACGCTCAATCCTACGAGAAAAATGCTGAAGACAAAGTTGAAGAGGACAAAATTTCCTACATTTTTTGTATATACATTTTTATTGTAAGTCTAATGTTTAAAGAGATACAGCGTCAGACAAATGGGTTTAAGAAAATTTTTTTTTTATTATATAATGCATGTTCACAACATAACAAATTTTATATTATTATAATAAAGATATATTATAATAATACTTGTATTGAAACTAAAAAAAATATTAAATTGGCGGAATAGTATTACAGTGGCTTACATCATTTCTCGAAAATAGGAAACAAAAGTTATTAAATTTAATGACAGGTATTCAGAAGAATTGGCAATAAAAATGGAATACCTCAAGAGTCGGCACTTGCTCTTATACTCTTTTTATAATTTCTAGATAATCCAACATTTTTTAAAGAAATTTCAAATTATAAAATTTTATGTCCTGACTATTGGCTACAAAATTTTAAATCCCTTACAAAATCCTTACACACATTTAATCCTTACAATTGCTTAGAAACATTCAATATACCAAAAGTGTAAGTAATTATTATCAAATCAAAAACACTGCTCTCTAAGCCTGTACGTATTAAAGGCAGGACCGTTTTATTGTTTCTTACCGCTTTGCGAAACTTTTGATATATGGTACAGCGCCAATAAAATCACTTAATTTTTAGTATATCATAAATTAATAAAAAAAATTAAATTACAAGAAAACGCAGTCACATAGATTTCAGACGACTGCATTTATATCAATGTCATATTGACACTGACAGGCAACATTTAAAACAAATTACTGACACAATAAAATTATATAGGAGCGTTTGTTTTTTTTGCACTTTTAAATAACTGTTAATTAAAAAATCAGCAATGCCGTAATGACTGAAATGGTTTTTCCGGCTTGTTATTATGAGATCTTTACACTTTTCGACTTCAGTCACATGATAAAATCATATAAAAAATTCTGCCACCAACTCCCTAGCTATTACGTTGGTCGAGCAGCCAACTTAAAACAGGGACAATTGATCGGTGGCCTAATATCAAATTTTTATTTTTTTTTATCCCCGTGATTAGGACCACATATGCAACGGATCTGGGGATAAACCCCTAGCCTCCGACGAGTAAAGCAATAAATAACTGACCTAAAATAAGCAGGTTGAAACAAGAATAATATTTTAATGTTATATGTTTATCAATAAAATGCAATTAGTGTGCTTCGACAAATAAAAGGCGAGTTTATAAAAAAAGTCCCAGTCCTAACTTAGCCTGTCTTAGTCTTAATTTTTCCCTAAAATATATCTGATGTTTTAAGACGGGTTTATAAAAACTGGCCTTTGTCTTAAGTTGATCGTAAAATAGATACGCGAACTTTTCATGCCAATTGGAATTGATTTCTGATCTACTCAGTGGTATTAGCCCCTAGGAAAAATTAATCTAAAAATTTTAGGTTAAGTTAGGACAAGACAGGATTGCGACTTTTATAAACGGCATACGGGTAACCTGTACATTTAACTTTTTAGGGAAAAAATTAAGACTAAGATAGGCTAAGTTAGGACTGGGACTTTTTTTATAAACTCGCCTTAACACAGGGTAAGGTAACTAAATAAATAAAATTTAAAGTTTATTTTTATTTTGTTGCTAAAAGTTTCCATGAATTTCTACATTACTGTAATTATCTACTCACCTTATTCTCGCTTTATCATTTCTGAAATTAAAGGCATTAAGGCGCAACACACTTACTCACAAAATATCGAAGGTTTTAAGGTTATGTAGAAACGACGCGTTCTGTGAATAGGCGAGTTTTCATAGAAGTTCATGGTAGTTACATAGAATAAACGTTGCAAATAATGTTAATGTATGATCAAATGCATATTATTCATAATGTATGAGATTCATTCGTAACACATTTACAGTTATATATGTGAAATATTTTCGTGTAATATTACAAGTTACATTCTTGTAATATAATATGCTTATTTTAATGGCAATATTAAAGATACATTGATTACAATATGTGACATACATTTGTTAAATATAATTTTTTATATTACGGAAATATTTTCGAGCTAATATTAACTAAATGTTTCTTCAATATTTTGCAATTTAACATTTCTCAGCTATACCAAAGTTAGGTTATTTTAATATAAATATCATATTGCAAGAAAACATTTAATATGTTACTTCAGTTTAATATTGCGTAATATTACGGATATATGTTTTGTTTAGTGGGTTTATATTGAATATCGCTTGGCCTCTAATTAAATCTTCCTTAGTTCCAAAGAAAACGTGATATACGTTTATTTATCTTTATTAAAACGATATAGAATCTACAGGGGTCATATAAAAATTAGTTTTCTTTTAGCAAACCGCACTGCTCATTTTTTTTTTTAATAGACAGTGACTCGTCGGATGACATTTCGTCATTCAATATTTCGAAACAGACCTCTGGCTTCAATTTTGGGCACACACCCAAATGTAGAAGTTACCATGAGCCGGAAAATGCAGAGGACGTAGCCACTAGACGGAAATGTCATCTCACAAGTGGTCGATGGAAAATGCCCCAAAATTATAGCTGTCTCTACGCCTCTAAGCTCAATCCACAAGTTCAAAGAGGGGAGGGGGGCAGGAGGGCCCGGGGGGCCATACATGCATACCCAACTATGCGGGAAGAATTCATCGTTTTCTTTCCACCTGAACGAAAACCCCTTCGAACAGTCATATACTAAACTGTGTACCTATCAGGGTACAAAATCTCTTTTAGTGTCAATCCTCCAAAAAAAAAAAAAAAAAGACATTTCGCAGGGAGTCATAGATGCTCTTACTGTTGGTATAAAAAACTTAGGTGCGGTCATTGCGACCAAACACTGTACAAATGAATTTTTTCTCTCCTTACTTCTTAAGAAAGAAACCCAATGGAGAATATCGTTTTACACTAAACCTAACAGGACTAAATAAATATTTGATAACTCCATATTTTGGTATACCCATACAGAATGTATAGGTCAGAGAAAACGATTTCAGTACAATAATATTGTATATGAATTTATCTGTATGCCGTTTGGGCTATCGACAGCCCCATCTATATTCACCAAAAATTAAAAAAAATCATCAAGGTTTTATTATTAACTGGGACAAAAGTATCCCAACTCCGTGTGGGATTTAATTTTGATAACCAGGAAATGTCCAATATCCCTACCACAAAAAAAAAATACAAACGTATGCCATTTTATATTTTGCTAAAATACCATCTTCTACCATCCATAACTTCACAAGAATGAGAGGTACTTTACTGTCAGTATGCACCGCAATTAAGTATAGATGGAGCCATACAAAAAAGGTTTCAGAGGGAAAAGTTTGTATGTGTCAAACTATAACTAGCACGAGGTAATTTAATGAGAGAAATAAAATCTCCTCTTCTCAGTGCATCTCACCTTAACAAAAAATATAAGATATTTGTTTCCTGGCACCCTGACCCGGAATCAAAGTTTGTGGACACTTTTGCCTTGTCTTGAAAAAATTTAAATTTCCACGCTTTTCCACTATTCTCTCTATTGGGAAGTGGTTTAAAAAATATATATTGTTAAGGATAATAGTATACTGAGGGAATTTTAGTTTTTCCAATCTGGAAAACTCAGACGTGGTTTCCCTTGTTGAAAAGTATATATTTGCTTACCTGTACCTTCAGGCAACCAGACCCAATATGGAGAACACTTATAAATCAATTTAAGGCAGATCAACAAAAAATAGTCAGCCTTTACAACGACAATACGACTTCGGATCATTTTCTTCTATATTAAATGTTTCATGAAAGGAGTTTTTCAACTTCGCCCCTCCTTTCCTCGATATAATGAAACCTGGGATCCCTAGTTCTGCAATATCTAGAAAAGTTGTCACTTTTACAACCTTAAATTGACAACAAATTACCGTTAAACTGGTGTTTTTGCTGGCACTAGAGAACACAAATCCAAAAAAAAAAAAAAAAAAAAATCAAATATTGCCACAGCTCAAACCATTAATAGGAAAAAGTGTGAACGTTGACAGTCAAGACCATAGCTGGGTGGTCTGAAAAATCCAATCTGTTCAACAAATTCTATAACAGACCTGTGCAGAGTATCCCACTCTTTGCATACTTAATTTCAGTAATCAACCCGTAGATCGCTATTTTTTCTTTAAACATCTACATTTGTGATCTTGAGGAACGTGACTATCGAAGTATAATTAGAGATTAAACGACTTACCTGTAAGGAAGTTCAATTCTCAATTATACGAGATAGCCACGTTCCGAAAAGATCACTCCCCACCCTTCCCTGGCCTAGCATTTTACCCCAAGCGATCCTACGGCGCAATAACTATAATGAATAAGAACACTGGGCTGGAGAGAGATCTGGGACATTGTTTATTTTTCTTTCTTTCAACATTACGCACAGAAACGGAGCAAGGGAACAACTACATTTGTGATATTTTCGGAACGTGGCTATCTCGTATAATTGAGAATTGAACTTCCTTACAGGTAAGTCGTTTAATCTCTAATTATGTATCAAATAAAGCTCAATTTTTGGTACATTCAAGGTTTGCACGCATGCACGGGATGTAGGAAACGATTTCCGGTTTGCATAAAAAAACAATGTTTTCAACTAATAAATTACCGTCTGCAAAGTTCATAATTCGAAATTAAAGGGATAAAAATATGTCGGAAGCGTATTTGCAGACAGTCTTGTCATGCACCAAACTTTATGCAGGGCACTCGAAAATGTATCAAATTTTCGTAAAAAAAAATGATTATTTACCGTCTGCAAACAGTACAAAATGATGATTCTGGTTCATGAAAACGGGTAGGGGAAAGGCGCAGACGTTTACGATATGCACATTACCATATCGTGCGCATGTCAACATGTTTTTTTTTACAATTTTGAACAATCGTCTACCGTCTGCAGCTAAAAAGAAATCATGATTTAAAAATAGAGCTTCGATATAGGATTATTTGCAGATATATTAAACGTGTACAAAGTACTTGCCGCCGAACGCATTTGTGTAAAAAAATTAGGGTAACTTTTACCAATTATTTACTGTCTGCAACTTGGTACGAAGAAAGATTATTGGTTCAAATATGCAATTATTTAATTTGCAGACATTGCCCACATGTACAAGAGTCACAATAAAGTGTCCAAATTTGTCGAAATCCGTTTGATATCTCTCCGTTCGGGATATGTACCAAAAACAACTATCTACCGTTTGCAACTTGGTACAAAGAAAGATTACTGGTTTAAATACGCAATTATTCAATTTGCAGACGATGCGCACATGTACGAGAACCTTAAACTATAGACCATTATAGACCTACGGCCAAGAGGCAAATAAGTTACCTCATCGGGTACAAAAGGTTTGAGTTTTTGTAGTAAAAGTACCACATATATGTAGCAAAAAACCGACCGTCTGCCGGAGCTCAATGGTCAACTTCTCATTATTAGAGCTTGTCAAAAAGGCGAAAAAACTCGCTAAAGTTACCTCATTGGGTGCATGCTTCTTAAAAACGTGGCAATTCACTGGGAAAACCATTACAATTTTTATTTTGTGTGGCAGACGTCAGTATTTGAACGCAAACGTAGAGCAGACGCCCGTCGCGACGCCCAAAATTCCTACGTTTCTTACCTCATGAGGTACATGTACAAACCTGGGTTCAAATCAAAGTTCTTTTTATGTAGATCATAAATATTTTCAAAAACATCGGCAGACGGTCAACTATAAAGAGCAGACGCTCTAGAAAATCTAACCTGAAAGAATAATGCCAAAGTCGGTACAGGGTTTTATTCGGTACATGTTCAGAAATTTGACAATGCACTAGGAAAACTATTACAAAAATTACAAACTATTACAAACTATTACAAATTTTTGTAGGTGTAAGGTTATTATTTGTACCAGTATCTTGACTTCGTTCATTGGACAGTTTGTGAGGTAATGCAACATAATAATCACGAAAGGAAGTAGCTATAGTTTTATCATCTTGTACAATGGTATTTTCTAATTTAATTTCAAATGTTTCCTTTCTGCTTTTATTTTTAATAGATTTATTAATTATTGTTCACACGGTCTTCCGTTTATTGTCACTTCATACAGTCTGTCATATATAGCTTTTTTGCGGCAATAATAACTTTTTTGTAAATTTTTTAATAATTTTTGTAATGATTTTTATCCAATATATTTCCTGTATCTAACATAGTTGCGTATAGTTCTTTCACTTCTTATCACATGCACATTTACTTCACTGTTCCATAGGTATATAATGTCCAGGCCTGGCTCTAGGGGGGGGGGGGGGGGCGAAGCGGGCGGCTGCCCGGGGCGACAAAATTCTAGGGGCGGCAAATTCTTCAAATCCACAGTTACCAAAAAATATAAAAAGCTAGGAAACAATTGTTTCACTAATATAGTAATAAGAATGTTAACTTTATATAAATAATTTGTTATTGTTAGTTTTTCTTGTATATAAAATAGGTTTCACACATACATTCTGTTTCTTATATGTGATTTTATATTTTGTCTAATTTCTGTGGTGTGGTATTTTTTTTAAGTTTCAATACGGTTAATTTTTTCAATTATTTTATTTTACCCTTTTAAATACAGTAATCATATTGCTAAAAATCCAAAAATTGCTGTAAACCTTATAACTAAAAAAACAAACCATCAAGAATATTCAGTAGGTGACTGAAAAGATAAGGGTAAAAATGAGACAGAGAGGTAGCGGGGTAAATAACAGACATGATATCCAACCCAGATTGAAATAAATTAAACTTAATTTTTTATTCAAGTTTGTTTTATACATTCAGAACTATTTTATGTTATCCAATCAGGTCCCATGCCTACTGTTAATGCGGGAAAAAATATTATTCAGTAAACTCTTTAATTCACTTTTAAAAAATTTTTGAACGCACCTTAGTACTTTTTTGGAGATTTTATAGTTTCTCTATTTGCATTGTCCGTATTTGGCAGACGGCATCCGCACTTTTCTAAATTCACCGGTGGACGCACCGGGTGAACAAGATACGAATCTGATTGGCTATGCTTTTCAAAATAGCCAATAAAATAATGTTATTGCTTACCGGTGCGATCCACCGGTGAATTTAGAAATCTGCCCCATCTAGAAGTGTCATACTTCACATTATGTGATCAAGTTTATTAATCTACTAGTTTTAAATCATGAAAAATTTGATTTTAACGAAAAAATTAAAAGCAGGGTAAAAAAAAGAATATAGAGACCAAATGGGCAGGCTGAAGCAGGCACATTTCAGCTTCCTAATTTAGGAGAAGCTAGCCCTTCTGCAAGCCCCTTCTTGTTTAGTAAAAAATCTGAATAAATTATACATGTCTTATTTTTGCACTTCCATTTTAACCTGATCAAATGGTGTTCCAAAGTGCCTGTCTCGTAACATGAGTCCGGTAGAAACACGAATCTGAAGTTTGCTGCCTAGTAGCAGTACCGGCTCAGGTCGAAAAACGCAAAACCTCGAAATTTTCAGAGTTTTTCCGGTTTTCCGCTCATATCTTGCAAACGACGTGTCGTACGGAAAATATTACTGTATAGTAAAATAAAATGGACATTGCTATCAGGTATTTTCTATACATCGCATCTTCACACTACAATTTACTTGCTCTTTTTTCTGCTCTTTTTTCCAGCTAACTATATTGGCAGCGACCTTATAAATCGGTCTAATTTGGAAGTTAGGGAGATCATTCGACGCAGAATTAATTGCTCTTCAACTTTGAATACAGCAATATTTTCCGTTTGCAAGATATGAGCAGAGAACCGGAAAAACTCCGAGGTTTTTTGCGTTTTTCGACCTGAGCCGGTACTGCTACGAGGCAGCAAACTTCAGATTCGTGTTCAGTACTCCAAAAAACATTTAATTCCGTTGAGAAACCTTCTACCGGACTCATGTTACCGAAAAACTACCATTTGATCAGGCTATTTGTACGACGTCAATAAGAATGGGAATAAATCACGTGCCTTTCATTTGCCCTCCACTGTCTTTTTTTTTACCCCACTTGTGGGGTAAAAATGAGACACTGTTTATTTTTGTTTATCAATTAACAGTACTTTTTAGTAAAAAAATACATAGAAATATAATTTTTCCTGTCATTTTCACATATGATACCAATCTTTCATTAAATATGACTCGATTCTAAGCAACCTAAAAATTGAAAGATGTCATTTTGTTTCATTTTTACCCCGCCTGATCCTAATGTTATTTATATAAGAGAGGGGCGGCAAAATGAAACTGTGCCCGGGGCGGCAAAATACCTGGAGCCAGCCCTGATAATGTCTGTATTATTATTGTATTTAACTACACGAAATATTCAATTTTGATAAGAGCATACAACACCCGTGAACAGTACTTACACTACTGGATCTGGATCAGAATATGTATAATAATATGTAAGTATAAGATTTTTATTACAATTGTAATAAAATATTATTTATTCAATTGAATGACGCAAATGACCAACTTTATCGAATACTAGTACTAATTCTGGGTCGTGTGCATGTGCATGCTGTCTATCCCATATCCCACTGATCTCTATATAAACCAAAAAGGATAAGATAGAGTGGAAGGTTCCATATGGCCACAATGTATTTTTCCGTACAAGATTTTCCTGCGCCAGCTGGGCGAGTCCTAGGCAGCATGAAATCCCCCCACTACCACACATGGCGGGAAACTGAAACTCAAGGTCCTCAATCCATGCACCCTGCGCGGGTCGGGCTCGTAAAGGAACTTTCAGCCTTCAATTTTTAGCGGGAAATTTAAATTCGGAAGTACTGAGCCGGCGCCCTCTGCAGGTCAGATGCGTAACTAAATCCCTCACTGCCCACTACCGCCATTACCGGGAAATTTAAACTCTCGAGGCACCGCACTCGTGCCATTGGATTTCTTAAAAATTAAGGAAAAAAGAAGCGATAAACGTGAAAAAAATTACTTTATTTTAAGAAATAGCCACTGCACCCTTAACAAAACAAATATTACTAGTAATAAGTGAATGTAAATAGTATAAATAATTTATAAAATATTCTACAAATGACACTGTATAATAACTTATAACTAGAAATTTGTATAACACTGATCAATAGTTATGCTAGTGTTGTATTGAACAGAAAATAAAAATTCTAGCCGTAATGAATTCAACGTGTGCAATTGAAAAAAAATAATCATACAAAATTAATAAATAAAACGGACACAAAACTGACAGAAAAAATAACAAATATAAACATGTCAGCTCCAATAAAAAAAAAAATCGTATATCGTATACTAAAAATAAATTAATGGGTAAAACAAAAATCACTAATTGGTGGTAGCTCAAAATACAACCATTACAAATTATCGAAAAATATTATTTTGTGTACTAATTCAGCAGATAACTTTCAATGAAACCATTCATTCTTTCCATATACTATCGATCCAAGTCTGATCATACCAGTATATCAACAAAAAATGACTCTTACGAGACATCTTATCAACTGCTTTCATCTAACAATATCAATATCAAAAACAAGAAAATTATATTCTTTCTATATACTGATGATCAAGGTCTGATCATGCAGTGGCGGCTGGTGATATTTCAATTTTTTTTTCTCGTCTGTGGCGCGTGGGACCCATACGAAATATGGGAAATAACATCTCAAGCTGAACTTAGTTGGTACAACTCGCCCTAAGTACTAGCAATTTGCAAGATTTGTATGCTAAGTACATGATAAAGAACTTCGTAAGGCGGAGGGTACCAAGCTGGTAGCATATTTTCATAACAATTTCAAATCAAACTGGCATCTGGAATCTTACTCACATTTCGGGTTCCTTAGGGACCATAAAAAACCCATTCCCTTTATCTTTATCGTTTCTTCTACGACAGTTTGGAAAATTGCAGGCCACAACCATTATATACTTTATAACTATAATCAAAACTATAATTTTTTTACACATATAATACTCATTTGCTTTTTCTACATGTGTCATTTTATTATGATCACCATTACCATTGCATGATTGTAAGGTTAGGTGCGTTTTTTTGTCCACGACCGGTAGAGTTAGAATTACCAGAATGATATTTACCAATAAAACGACAAAACTGAAATTCCTAGGTGGGAGGCGACAAATTTCTTAGGATTCTTAAATAACGAATAATGGCATCGATATTCATGTGTATGGAATCAGAATGGCGAGCAAAAAACGACAAGATTTGATATTCCGGTGTCAGAATTGTAGCAAAAAAACGCACCTGTTGATGGTCAATAGTATAGACGACAATCTCTTTCATTGATGCCGATGCCTGTAAATATGTTGTTGCTGCCTAAAACTCGAAAGATGGCATGTGTACGCGAGCCTTCCACTCTATCTTATCCTTTTTGATATAAACTGCATGATACAAGGAATAGAAGGTACGATCTTCAGTTCGCCAAAATCGGTCCGGTTGGCGCAAGACGTCACGAGGTTGTATTCTTTGTATCATGTATAAACTGGATAAACAAAACAATAGTTCAATTTCTGCAACAAATTGAAACTGCCCAAGTTACCCTACGCACATGCGTATTACCGACAAACTGTTTACAGACAAGCATGGGCGTCACCGTTGGGTTTCGAAGTTAGGAGTTACTTATAATCATTTATTTTACGAAAAATAAAATCAGAAATGTTTAAGTGAAAATAAATCAAAAGAATTATTTTTAGATTTATGTGAGCTAAATGCATATACAAGAAAGAAAACTAGTAACCAACTTACATCACTTGATTGAACCCAGAATTATCAGTTATCACTACGCCTATGCTAGAAATTAATATTCTAGATTAAATTTGATAGTTTTAGATGGGTTTGAGCATGCGCAATAGCTATTTCATGATCTCCATTGTCAAGGTTGGTATACTTTAAGGTGGCCTAATAACTCACAATCCCCACCAAAAAATGGCATTAGCCAATGAACAGCTGGTGTGAGATCACACCAGATGCAGAGCCTTATTCAAAATATTGTAAGAATTTGTGTAATGTTAATTAAGCAAAGAACTCGTAATTGGAACGGGCTCGCAATAACCCGCTTTTGAGGTCGGTGGTAATTATCCTCGCATTTTGAGTCACTGTTCTGCATGCTGGTAAAGAGGATAAGTTGTAGAATGTAACACAACAGAGATCATAGTAACGTCAGACCATATTTCGGGCCAGTACGGATGGTTCTTCTAGAGTGAGATAACTGCGCCGCTACTACGCGTTCGAAGAACAAAGATAGTCTGACCTTTCACCCCCGCACTGACTTCTTCGCCAGTAAGCTGTATATTAAGGAACCTCATAGTCTACCAATCTTGCTCCTTTGTGTCTTATTATTTCCATGCGCAGCCCGTTAGTATTCGCAGTCCAGTTTAAATAGAGGTCACTGGACTATCCCCCACACAGCACAGAAATATTCTAAGAAGGTACACAGAATGTTTGTTCGGAACTTTTCAATATTCTGAGAATATTCTCACAACATGAAAATCATTACCATAGAATGTGCCATGCGCATTACAAAGTGGAGTCTTTTAAATGTTCCTAGAACATTTCAGGTATGTTTTCCCAGGTAGCAAAGGCACGTGAAAATGACATGACTAGTTAGTATAGTCTACTTGATAAAAATAAAGTAATTAATGCATAAATAAGTATTGTCCTATGAATTTGTTTGTTAGCCATCCGTATATTTTATTTACATTAACATTTCTAATTATCTAATATTGTTTACCATCACTCCAATTTTTTTCTCACAATGGTTGCCTGCAAATTATATTGTATTAAATTATTAAATTCATTTTATTTCACTTACCTTTACCAATTGCCGTCCGTAGGGGTCGAACCGCTGCGCGTCCAACCTTCTATGATTTGGAAGTCAACGGTTTAACTCACTCGGCCACTGAAGTTACACATGCTACTACCTACTTAAAGACTATAATTATAGTTGAAATCCGAAACAAAATTTTTTCTGATCTCAAATTTGATGAGCGGTGAGGGGAAGTCAAGAGTCAACTGTTTTAAGATTTTATAGTTGAGGTACTTATACAAACCTAGGAAACGTGTTGGAGAAAAAACGGTAAAGATATAATATCGTCATCTACAATATTTAATGGTCTAAACAGACCTAAAATTGGAAAAAATATATTCGTATATCCGTTTTATAAGCAATTATTACCCTTAAAAAAACATAAATTTTTTTTCGCAATTATTTTAACAAAAAAAAAAAACGGGCTAAGCAGGGGTCGAACCGCCGACACCTCGTGACTTGTAGGGCAACGCCTGAACTCACTCGACCACTATCCTCTTGAGAACATTTATTTAAAGACTTTATAAATAAACTAAATTATATAGGTGGAACACGCAACGGCTAGATTTTGCTTTTTAATACATTTTAATCTAATTTTATTATTATAAGAGCTCGATATCTGCACAAATAAATTGTCGAATCTTTGCAAACTCTTTCGAATATAAATTATTTTGGATATAATTAGTAGTGTATTAGTCATTATTCTTTTCGTAGTTGTTCATTATTCTCTTATATAGTCGTAGAAGTATTTTATTACAAAAAAAGATATATAAATTGAGGTATCATTATTTCTGCGAAACAAATAGGTACTTAAATAAATATTTGTATTTAGTATACCAAAATAACTATAATAATAGTTAAAAATAATAACCACTGTTATATAGATATCGCATCAAAATTTTTTGTGGAATGTACCAGGAAGGTTTTTTTAAAATATTACAGAAATATTTGATCAAAAATGTTTCATGAATATTCCAAACTAGATAAAAATATTTATGGAGGTTCTAGGAATATTTCAGGTAAATATTCTGTTTACAGAATATTGTCACTTAATGAGAATATTCTGAAAATATTCTGTGCTGTGTGGGCCATGAGAAAATAGTATACTTAATAAGTTAGCTTACACAATTTCGTGTTGCAGGCGGTAAAGAGTTGATTTTGGTGCATATCGCACACGAAGAGATATCAAACCTATTTCGTCAAATTTTGACACTTTATTTTGACTCTCGTGGATGTGCTCATCGTCTACAAATTAAATAATTGCATATTTAAACCAATAATCTTTCTTCGTACCAAGTTGCAGACAGTAAATAATTGGTAAAAGTTACCCCCATTTTTTTACAAGTTTATAGAATTTAATGGACGACCATGCACACTGGATTCGTCTGCAAATAATATAATATAATATAATATACAACAGTTTTGCAACCTAAATTTTCTACTAAAACTATAATTAGACAGTAGACGATTGTTCAAAATTGTAAAAAAAAAATAACATGTTGACATGCGCACGATATGGTGATGTGCATATCGTAAACGTCTGCGCCTTTCCCCTACCCGTTTTCGTGAACCATAATCATCATTTTGTACTGTTTGCAGACGGTAAATAATCATTTTTTTTTAAGAAAATTTGATACATTTTCGAGTACCCTGTATAAAGTTTGGTGCATGACAAGACTGTCTGCAAATGCGCTTCCGACATATTTTTATTCCTTTAATTTCGAATTATGAACTTTGCAGACGGTAATTTATTAGTTGAAAATATTGTTTTTTTATGCAAACCGGAAATCGTGTCCTACATCCCGTGCATGCGTGCAAATTGAGCTTTAATATATACATAATACTGACTAAATTACTTGCAGACGGTAGGCTATCAGTTCTGATTTTCTATCACCATCTACTAGTCTATGACGGGGCCTAAGCATTTGTTTGAAAATCATTTAAAATTCCCGCCTATGCCAATCCGCCTGTATCAAAAAGGCGGGAATACAGCGGTACCCGCTACGTAAGTTTTGCTGTTTAAAAAATCCCTGAAGAGTTCAAAGATCTTTAACTACTAGATGGTTTAACCCATAAGGAATTCGTATATGACGAAGCTGCAAACATCTCAACCGAGAGGGCAATATTAACACGCCTCAAAAAGCGAGACAGCGATGCTGGAATTGCCGAACTTTACCGTTGCTAGTGTCGGGAAAGTTCGAATTTGTCAACAAGATTTTATGCTCTTAAAGCGCAAACGCAATCAAATCTCAACCGGCACTAACAATTGACCGGAGCAACCAGTGGTGTTGCCAGACTGTCACCATTTTCTCTACATTTTCTGATCGCTCAACGTTATTGCGTTTGACCACTTCAAAATTCCCCGCTTTAAGCGGCTTTTGTCTCTGATCTTTGACAACGTCGCGAAGGTTTGCGACAGGATACCAACTAGAAGCGAGGCATGCGCATAGACAACACGCGTATTTGGAGTTGGGCCCGGAGTGGAAGCAAAGTGGGAGAGATAATGGGCGGTTCTCTGCTTGAAATGTTTTACACATAATTGAGATGGGGTTGAGCAATCTAGGAGTTAAAACATCTTTGGAAGAGTTGCCTATCTATATTTAATCTATGATTGTTTACTTATTTCAACGCAGTTTCAACATCTTAATACTTTTGTAATAATTTTACTTACGTTAGTTACTTTTTAAATGTATTTTTAAATATTATTGTATTTATTGTAATGATATTCCGCTAAATTAATAAATGACTTATTTAATTTTAAGGCCACTGTTAGACTATAAAAGTTCTTTGATAAAGATCTTTTATAAAAGATATTTTATGAGTAATTTGATAGATGTTTTATCTCATAAAATATCTTTTATAAAAAATCTTTGTCAAAGAACTAATGATGGCCTCAGCAATTTGTTTGAAAATCATTTAAAATTCCCGCCTATGTCAATCCGCCTGTATCAAAAAGGCGGGAATACAGCGCTACCCGCGACGTAAGTTTTGCTGTTTAAAAAATCCCTGAGAGTTGCCTATCTATATCTTAGATAATATTCTTTAATCTATGACTAAACCTAACCATTTATTCACTAGTCACTACCACACAAAAAAACAGGGTTTCATTTAAGTATTCTGCAATGGGCATAAAAAACATATTCATTTGGTAATCACCACAAATAAATTTGTTCTATAAATATTCTTAACGTAGGAATTTTAGGTATCAGCAAAAAATTGGTACTTATGATAAACAAAAATGGGAAACGAAAATAGAGCAAAGAGAGCAAAGAATGTACGGTTTAACACATATTCAGACCAGGTCTACAAAACCAAATACTGATTTAATTGATCTAGACTTAGTTAGAGGTAAGATTTAATATATTAACAATACAAGAAGATGATACCGATAGATACACTGTTATATGTAGTTACTTATACATTTTATAGAGAAAATTTTTGGTCAGATTTCAAATCCTAATATTTTTCCAACAGAGGCGGCTTGTCCCATGAGGCAGGTGAAGCAGTGCCTCATCACTCACCGGTAAATTTGCAGTAAATCTGTACCTAATTGATAATTTTATAACCTATTGTTTTTTACAAATTTATTCAACTGACGGAAGTAGAGAAATCCTCATCGGCTTGTCATGTCACGAGTCCACGGTTTTCTAATTAGAAAAATAAAAGCTTTGAAGAGTAGGTGGGTACAACATTTTTATAATGTGCCTATATATAATGCGGCAGCTAATGTAATCCCGTGCGCTGTTTATTTTTGCAAGAGAATAGTTAATACATACTGTTTTATTTTCTGGTTCCTCTAGATCGTAAAACAAGTTGATGGCATTTGTAAATCATGACTAATTACTGGAATGTCTCATCGTCATAATCGGATTAGTAATAAAGGTGATCTTAAAAATGTAGTCCATAAATTGGACATATAAGTAGAAAGCCCCAAAATTACCCAAATGATATTAAAAGCAGTTGAGAATTGAAAATATTCTTAGCATAGATACAGGAGGGATGAGTGGGAGTGGAGAGGGTATCGAATTTACTTGAACTGCACAAAAATTGGCATTGCTATAAAATACAACAAATTGGCACAGCACTACATAAGGACTCGTTTGCAGATATTGTGATACTGCAATAGAAACTGCGGAATATATTCTTTGTGAATTGCAAGATGCTAGTCCACACTAAGCTAAAGTACCTAGAAAATGTGGAACTAAGGCCTGAAGACATAGGGAAATTAGCCCACAGGAAAATCATAGGCTTTGTAAAAAGATTGGGAGTCCTGGGCAAAAACTAATTGTGGGGTAATTCACAAAAAATCCTTTGGTCGATGTGAAGAAGGGCTGAGAGAGCCGAGCGATCCCTTGAACAATAGACAGCAATCTACAAATCTAAGGACTCTTACACCCCCCACCCCCTTTTCTCTGGGAACACTAACACAAACTAGCTGATATTTAGTACTAAAAATATAAGTAAAATTGTGTCCGAAATATTTTTTAATACAAAGAAATTTTGATACGAATATATTGATTAAATATCTTTCTCGCTCAATTTGTGTCTTTTTAAATAAATGTGTGTCGCTACTGGTTTGTTCAGTTTTGCTTTTCAAGTGCGCCATTCTGAATTTGACAAACTATATTCCAGCAACACACTTTGCTTTTTTTGAAAAAACTATCTGTTATATTATGAAATCTGAGAAGAACAAGAGATTTCCGTTTATTTTATTAGATGAAATTAATTAACAGGCATCTGATAGCATTTCCAGAAACCCATGTAAAGGAGGTATCGTGGCAAAGTTGTATTGTAGTGTATTTGAGTAGTTCCACAAGCTGTAACATCAACAGTATGAAGAAGTATTTTCATGTCTGTCTCTTCATGTGACCTGTAAAGAATAATCAATATTCATAAGAAGTAAAACGTCTCATTTTTGTAGCCCTATGGACCTATAAAACATGAAAAAATAATTGGGTATTCTCAGAGAACAACAGGGCGTTTTCCATATACAGGGTGATTTACCACAACATGCGGAAAATAAAATGTCTTATATGTGGGAAAATCCATGCAAAATTTTAGAGTGATCCTAATAGACCAGAAGCCCGCCGACCACTAATTGTGTGTCATAGGTTTTGACTCGTTCGTTTGGTAGTATTTTTGTCTTGGCAACTTGTAAGGTTAAGTTCTGGTCTAACTGTAGAGATTCTGACAATTTTGTATCACTTAGACCGACCACCAATCGGTCCCTGACAAGTTCATCAGTCATAGCGCCATAGTTGCAAGTTTTACTTAACGTGATTACTGCTACGATAAAATCTGGTGCCCTTTCACCTTCTTGTGGGATTCTGCTATTGAACTTTGCGCGTTCAAGAATGACATTCACCTTTTTCAAAAAGTATTCATCTAGGAAAGCAATCATACTTTTGTAGGTACTCATTTGGTCATCACTGGGGGTAACGTTATCCAGCAACTTGTTGACTTCGGGTCCCATGTGGAGCAGAAGGCTATCTATTTGAGTTTTTTCACCGACTTTAGCTAAGCCGGTGACACTTCTGTACCTTTCATAGGTTTTTATCTATTGGTTCCAATCAAATGGTTCAAACGAAAATTTTTCAGGTGATGGGACTTGATTTATGGCTGTTGTGCCACCAAACACTTGAATCTGAGCCATTCTTTGTTCTAGGGCTTCAAATTGTTTTCTTAAAATCTCGTTTTGTTGTTGTATCGCTTCCATTTTTTCGACTTTTTCGTGTAACCTTAATTGTCTCGTTTAAGCACACCTGACGCCATATACTGAGGGTTTGTACTCTATGATTCTTAATTATGTTAAACATGTCGTTGATTACTGTGGATAAACTTTATTAAACGGATTAATATGATATAACAAATAATATGTGATGTACAATGACACTTGGTGACAACTGTCATATCTTCATTGATACCAACTGGTGTTCCCAACACTGCTTCCAACTCATATATTTCCATACAAGCATGTCTGGTTTTAATGAACTGAAGTATTTCGAATATGTAACATCCAAACAGTACGCCTATCATGCAGACTTGTGGAAAAACCCCACGGATTTTTAAATTCCCCCGCGGCTTTTGGAAATAAGGTCAACGTGGTTAACTGGGCCACCGGGGCATCTGGGCCATATATTTTTATTTCATTTCAGGTTTATTTTTAAGCTTCCCGCCATCGACGAAACGACAGCTCTCAACCTTAACTGTTTTGTGCAAGTGTTCATTGTTTTGCCGGTACTTTCATTCGGTCGTGTGAAAATTTTTTCAAAAAACGAAATATTTAGAATTTAACAACGACGTGAAGAGTATCACTGAAAAATTCACAGTAAGTACATTTTTCAATAAATTGTTTCAGAGTTGTATCTAAAGTTTAGGTAAAGGTTTGTTTGAAAGTTAGACATGAGATTTCGAGATTATGAGCGTTAAGTGAATATTCACGTGCCATGGTCCAATTGCCCCGTCAAGATGTCTATGACGGGTAACTGGGTCTTTCATTTCGGGAAACTGGGCCATTAGTTTCCAGTTACCCCGTACAATCCCTAAATGATTTTTACATGTGATTTTAGGTCAATATGGTGAGAAAGTATAAGCGGCGAACCGAAAAAGGAGCTGATAGTGCACAATACACAAGAGAAGCGCTAACCAAAGCTCTACAAGATGTTAAAAATGTCAATAGAACAGTTTATAATGCAGCTGTATTCTACAATATACCCAGGAGTACATTAAGGCATTATATAGCTGGAACAAGAGGAAAAGGTATTTTAGCCAAGGGTGGAAAAGGCGGTGGGGAGGTAAAAATGGTTTACCTGCCGACAGTGAAAAGGAGTTAACTTTAACTTTAAGTGCAATGCAAAAATGGGGATATGGCCTTTCCAGAAACGAAGTGCTTGACTTAGTTCAAACTTATGTTAAAAAGAACAAGATTAAAACAAAAATGATCGTCCTGGAGAAGAGTGGTCTTAAATTTCTGTAAGAGGAACAAGTTATCTTTAAAAAAGGCACAAGGTGTAGAAGCTGCCAGAAAAAAACAAGAAAACCCTTGGACGGTATACGGTTTTTTTGATTTTCTTGAGAAAACTATTACAGAACTGCATCTAGAAAATAAACCACAGTTAATATAAAGTACCAGAAATGAAAAAATATACTTAAGTACTTAATCAGTTTACATATAAGTTTTAAGCATAAGTATTTATCTGTTTGCAAACCATTTTGTAAAAACAATATAGCTATTGATTCATTTTTTGAATAAAGATTTTTATGTTCGTTTGACATGCTTTTAATGCATCTACCATATCTTTTTTGCTTTTTGAACTAAAAAAACCCAATTCAGTGAGATTATTTTATACACTTTATACTACGGCCCAGATACCCCTACGTTTTGCTAAAGCTTTTAAATCAGGAAATACATGTAGGTGGTCCAGTTGCCCCAAAAGTAGGGGTAACTGGGCCACCTTGTATGAAAAAATAAAAAAATTACTTACTCATTGGGAACATTTTTTTAATTGAAACTGATTAGTGCTACCAGTGCAAGGTGTTAGTGTATGTAAAAATACGTATAGATTGACAATTATTAAAAAAAATTTGGGATAGTAAGGGCTAAAAAACGTTGCTAAAATATGGCCCAGTTAACCACATTGACCTTACCCAGCGGACCTGGGGAAGGCCCAATGATCTGTGGGTAAGCCCGCATACAGTGTAGTGACTCAACAAATTGGATGGAATTTTTAGGGTAATTGAAACTCGATTTCAATACACGTTGTTTAGCATAAAAACACATTTGTGAGCGAATAGTATTCAATGTTCAACAAGTTTTCAAGAGACGTTTCAATAAAAAATACTACGTCACCAAGTGTAAAAAATTTCAACAGGCCTGATTTGATAGAACACAGACAGAAATTTTTCCCTTTTATTTTAAAAATCTACTGCAAGTTTTTTAAAAACATGTTTTCAAGTTATTTTCGTTCTTTCTTTTCTATCATGATACGATACAAAAAATAAAATATGCAATAAGTTTTTTCGTTCTTTTGTTTTTTGAAAAACTATGAATGTGTATTTATTTTAATAATAATGAAAATATTAGTACTTAAATAGGTCAAGAGTTAGGAAAATAAATTGTATGTGATGATGAAAATAAACGCTGGAAAAAAAATTGTTTTTTAATTTTACTTATTGGAAATAGTTCTTCTTTTTAGAGATGATGTCATTTTATTCGCAACACAAGTAAATAGTTTTTTACAAATTCATTAATACCATTTCTTTTTTTTACTTAAAGCTAATAAAAATAATATGCAGTATTGATCATAAATTTTTGGGTTCTTTCAAAATACATAAAAATAATTGTTTCCTGTTTTCTGTTTCGTTTCCAACAAAGTTTTGGAAAGTATTTTGTGAAAATAAATAAACACCAGAAAAAAATTGTTTTTTAATTTTACTTATTGGAAATAGTTCTTAAACAGAATTTTTTAGAGATGATGTTATTTTAATCGCAACACAAGTAAATAGTTTTTTACAAAATCATTAATACCATTTTTTTTTTACTTAAAGCTAATAAAAATAATATGCAGACAGACAGACAGACAGACAGACAGACAGACAGACCTTTATTGATGCACAGGAAAATTTACACTTTCTTACATAAGTCAAATACAACAAGAATTAACACATACATAGAAGTATAATAATTGTAAATTGGACAATAAAATTCAATATTAAAATTTATACATATCATGATTTAAAACTTATATACTAGATAAAAGAGAAGAATTTGTTATATTAAAAATCATTAATTGTGATATTGTTATTTAAAAATTCATTATAGGAGTAGTAGGCTTTTTTTATTAAGAATTTTTTTATTGTGTTTTTGAAATTGTTTCCTTCCAAAAATCTCACACTTAAAGGTAATTTATTAAAAAAGTTGGGGCCAAATGTAGAGTTGCGTTCCAGGATTTATTTAATCGCAGGAATTCAATTCTAAGATCCTCCTTGTGCCTTGTGTTATGATTATGTGTGTTCTGTGAAGTATTATAGCACTCACTATTATTTTTTATGTATAGTAAACACTCAAAAATATATCTACATGGAAGGGTCATAATATTGAGTTGACTATATGCGTTTCTAGCGTCGGCGCGGTATTTAGTTTTGCTATTATACGGACTGCCCGTCTTTGCAGTTTAAATACTCTGTTTGCATGTGGAGAGTGTCCCCATACTAAGATAGCATAACTTAAAACTGATTGTATGGCTGCATGAAAGGTCATAATGCAAACTTGTTGACTCACCGTTTTTATTAGATTTTTCAATAAAAATATACTTTTACATAATTTGTTAGATATATAGTTAACATGACTTTCAAAATTTAGAGTCGGGTCTAAAAAAACTCCTAAAAATTTGACGGATGCTGTGTTGTTTATTTTATCATTTCTGCGTAAGGAAAAAATCATTTTTTCTGTCTTATTTACATTTAAACTTATGCAGTATTGATCACAAATTTTTGTGTTCTCTCGAAATACATAAAAATAATTGTTTCACGTTTTCTGTTTCGTTTCCAACAAAGTTTTAGAAAGTATTTTGTGAAAATAAATAAACACCGGAAAAAAATTGTTTTTTAACTTTACTTATTGGGAATAGTTCTTAAACAGAATTTTTTAGAGATGATGTCATTTGATTCGCAACACAAGTAAATAGTTTTTACAAACTCATTAATACCATTTTTTTATATTGATCACAAATTTTTGTGTTCTTTCGTAATACATAAAAATAATTGTTTCCCGTTTTTCTGTTTCGTTTCCAACAAAAGTTTTGGAAAGTATTTTATGAAAATAAATAAACGCAGGAAAAAAATTGTTTCTTAATTTTACTTATTGGAAATAGTTCTTAAACAGAATTTTTAGAGATGATGTCATTTTATTCGCAACACAATAAGTAAATAGTTTTTACAAATCATTAATACCATTTTTCACTTAAAGCTAATAAAAATAATATGCAGTATTGATCACAAATTTTCGTGTTCTTTCGGAATGCATAAAATAATTGTTCCCCGTTTTCTGTTTCGTTTCCAACAGTGTTTTGGAGAGTATTTTTTATTTTATGTCTTAGGTAGATAAATTTTTATCAACTAGAAAATAAAAAGAAGCAAAACAGTTTTTTAAACAAGACCCTACAAACAACATATTTTTTACTTGGAAAGATTTCATTGCACACTTAACAAATTTTTGGTGTTTTATAAACCTGTTTTCGAGAAAAATACCGAGACAGATTAAAAAGCATTAAAAAAAAAGAACCTGTTTTTTAATACACGTTGCTTATTCCATGCATTGTTTTTAGAGCAAAATAAATTTTTTGTTTGTATCATAACTAAACAAGATTAGAAAACATTAAATAAAAGACAAAGAGCACGGCTCCAGCTTTTTTGCAATCGATTTTCATTCATTTGTGTGTAAGAAAATAATAAATATATGCTAAAAGTCGCAGAATTTTTCTTAATCTCAGAATTTTAAAAATGCCTTTTGTACTACAGCAAAACGCAGGAGAATAACAGACGTAATTAGTGATAACGGCTGAATTTGGGAATGTGGGCTGACACTCCTGGTGATTATGTAATACTGATTGACTGCTAACGATCGGGGAAAACTAACCGTACATTATTAACTGGAATTTATAAGGCTGTCGGAGAGAAATTGCGTTAGCTGAAGGAAGAACCTTAATTATTGTAATATGTTGCAACCCCATAAAATTTAAGGTTATGTTGGGTACATGATGCACTGTAGTACGCACAGAATTCAATAGTTCAAATGTCTGTCTGAATGTAGTAGATTTGCACCTACCAGAGAAAGAACTTACTAGAAGGTCCTGGAGTGTTGACAAATCTGTTCTGGAACTGTCTAGAGTATGATGACGTCATCAGAGAAGCTTCGAGATCTGTCATCTTTAGGTATGTAAAGCATGGAGTAAAGCAGAGTAGGAAGTTCAGTTTAGATAGCAAGAGTAGTAAGATCAGAACAGAAGAGAGTAAAGTGATCAAGTAGTACACAGTGTGTTATTAGCCAAGTAGTTATTGTTGTAATTAAGTAAGTTAATAAATTAGTGTTTAGTGTTACCCTGGTTGTTATAATTTCCGAATCCACGATACAGGGTGTTTACAAAAAGGGTGTAAGCACGTCACAATTGGTGTCAGAAGCGGAATTATAACAGAAGATTTCTGGACTGTTCGAGAAGGTTTCTACAGTGTTCTTCTCGGGAATTAGTGGTGACACGGAGGATTAACTTACGGGACATTGTTTAAGGACTATTTTTGGATTCAAAACTGTGAAAAAGTGCGTTTTCGGGAAAGTGACAGAGACACTGAAAAAGACTCATTTGTGCTAGTGTTTGAAAATTACTAGAACTTTTCTATTTGGACATTAGTGGAGATTAGGAAATTCTCTGAACTGGATAGTGACAAAAGACTCTGGATAAGACTTTTTCGTGCTATTTCGAGATTTGTCTGGTCGTTATTAATATAACAAAAGCTCATTAGAGCTAAGCAGACTGTATTTTTCCTTTATGTAGTTGATTTGGGATTAATAGGTAAATAAAGTAACTATAAAATGAACGTTAGCGAGCTTACCACGTGTACTGTTTCTGGATCCTCCTGCTCCGGGGTTGTGATGAATGTCTTGTTCAGAGGCCTCTGTGCTGTTCCAGGGGAGCAATCTTCCTGGGGTTTTCTAACTTCTAAATGTTACATATAATCACGCACACACAACAGATTAAAATATTGACTTCCACAACGAGAGTCTTCTATTTCTAATTGACTGCTAGAACGCGAGTCGTGTATTCTGATTGACTGCTAGAACGCGCGTCGTTTTCTGATTGACTGCTAGAACGCGCGTCGTTTTCTGATTGACTGCTAGAACGCGCGTCGTTTTCTGATTGACTGCTAGAACGCGCGTCGTCTGTTCTGGTTGACTGCTAGCACGTGAGTGTTTCTATATTCTTCTATCTAAGTATCTAGTGGTGGGGGCAATCTTAACTGACACAAAATGATAGGCAACTAATAATAGGCAATAAAATATCGTCGAACCTACGATTGATAACTACTAGGCGCAAATTCTCCGATAATTACATTTAATTCTCAACATTCCCCCCACCAAAATACGAGTTATTTTACCAAATCTAAACTATCAAAAACTAAAAATAAACGAGAAAAACTAATTTACTAACTAAAACGCTGTCAATCGACAGGCAGGGGACACAGTTTGACAACTGGTCGCTTGAATATGCCAGTGCTCGTTCGTACGCTTACCACCCGGACTATACCATCAGCTCCTGGATGAGTTTCTGTTACGCGGCCTAACTGCCATTGCAAAGGGGGCAAATTTTCTACCTTTATCAACACTAAAACACCAGGTGAAATAGCTTTCCCCGGGTCTAACCACTTTCCCCTTTGTTGCAAAGTATGCAAATATTCGGAATGCCACCTCACCCAAAAACTCTGATGCATTCTTTGTAATAATTGCCAGCGACTAAGTCGTGACAACGAAATATCGGTAACGTCTGCATCCGGAACAGCCGTCAATGGCTCTAAAGTAAGGAAATGACCTGGTGTCAGGGCAGACAAGTCATTTGGATCCGAACTAAGCGCAGTCAAGGGTCGCGAATCGAGGATGGCCTCTATTTGTACAAGAACCGTATAGAGTTCTTCATATGTTAAGATTTGTTCCCCTATGACCCTCTTCAAATGCGTTTTTACTGAACGAACACCACTCTCCCATAAACCGCCCATATGGGGCGCCGAGGGCGCGTTAAAATGCCAATCTATCGCTATTTGGCCCGCGGCCAGTTTCATGTAACTACTAAGTTCTTTGTGAGCTTTCACAAAGTTTGATCCACAATCACTATAAATTTTACTACATCTACCTCGTCTTGCGACGAATCTCCGTAATCCAGCTAAAAAAGCCTCAGCGGTCATGTCCGAGACCAATTCTAGGTGCACAGCCTTGGTGGCCATACAAACAAATAAGCACAAATACGCCTTCCTAACCACAGCTCCCTGAACCCTACCCACAGTAATCATTAGTGGACCAGCGTAGTCCACGCCTACGTGAAGAAATGGTTTCAATTGTGATACTCGAACTGCAGGTAAATTTCCCATAGGGGGTTGAAGAGGTGTAGGGTTCGTACGCCAACACCTTACACATTTCGTCAAGACGCTACGAATGGCCCGTTTCGGCGACAATATCCAAAATTGTTGAGCTAGAATCGACTGTACTGTCCGTGGCCCTGCATGTAAGTACTTGATATGAACATTTTCTATAAGAAGCTGCGTTAACCGACAGGAACGCGGCAAGAGTATAGGGTGCTTTTTATCAAACCCCAACTGAGAATGATAAAGCCGACCGCCTACATGTAAAATGTCCTGTTCATCTAAAAATACGTTCAATCTGCTCAAAGGCTTTGACGGCGATAGTCGCTTAAATTTTAAAATTTGCACTTCAAGTAGCTTGAAATTTACTGCACCTAATGTGCAACAACAAGACAATAAAACATTTATTATAAAAAAAGCATTTTAAATTTTAAATTTATTACAATAATAAAAGCATAAAGCAGCATCAGCAAAAAATTATAAAGAAATCAAAGGACAAAAAAGAACTGAACACAAAAACTTGTACCCATACATTAAGTACAAAACTGAACAGGACCGGGCTTATTCTACACAATATGAATAAATGTTCAAAGTGTGATGTATTAGATCCTGAATTAGTAAGATGTGACAATTGTAATTCAAAATTGTGTCAGGGCTGCACACAATTAACATCGACAGAATTAAGAGCGGTACTCTTGAAAAAGAGACTTATAAAGACTGGTGCCCAGACTGTATGGCAAATAAAAAAACGCTAAAGTCGCCTCAAGAAATTACTACTAAACTGTCTGATATTGAAGAAAATGTTACTAAACAAATTGCTAACCTTCAAAATCAGATAACAAACCTCCACGAGGATCTCGCAATTCTAAAAGAAACAAATATTGACCTGATTAAGCTTTTACAAAATAATAAATCTAATGACACACAAACTGATAAATCTAAATCCCAGAAAATGGCAGTATCTAAACATAATAGGACAAATGATAGTAAGAAACAAACTTCTACCAATGTTTCACACACAATTGTAGAAAGTATTAATAATAACAATAATAATAGTCGCCTGGTAGCTGGTACATCTGAAATTAGAAACAGAGATGGATTTCAAACTGTAACTTAACAAACTTAGAACAAATAGTGGCGAAAATGGTCAAACTACTGTGAGAAGGATTGAAGGTAAAAAAGTAGTAGCTGTAGAGTAATTGGGACAGGGAAAAATACAAGAAATTCAAGGATATCTGCACATGCAAAGAAGGCATGGATTTTCATTGGGAACCTTAACAGAAATTTAACTAGAGATGACTTAATAGCAGATGTGAAAGATATTGTAGGACATGAATATTTTATTTGTGAAAAATTGAACACATACTATGGAAGCATTTGCTACAAAATTGGTATCGACATGCAGTATTGTGATACCTTAATGGATCCAGACAACTGGAGCAGTGAGGTGATTATAGCCAGACTCAAGAATAAGTTTTTTCGAGGACAACGACAAGGACAAGGTGAAAATTATTCACCTCAACATATGGTCAATGAGAAGTAAATGTGAAGAACTAAATATAATACTTCAGGAAGAAAAACCTCAATGTTTATGCCTATCTGAACATAAACTAAGTGAACATGAAATTGAACTAGTCAAGCTAGAAAATTATAAACTTCAAAATCAATTCTGCAGAAAAGGAAGCTCACATGGAGGTGTGTGTCTTTTTGCCAAGGACAACTTGGAAACAACTCCTATTGAGGGTAATCAAAATCTGTGCTCTGAAGGTGTCTTTGAGTGTGCTGCAATAAAGTGGACTCAGAATGAGGAAAAAGTGATTATCTGTGTTATATATAGAACGCCGAACTCAAGTGTTAGAACGTTTTTGGATAAATTACAAGATACATTAAAATTAATTAATCAAAAATCAAAAAATGATGTATTAATACCCTGTGGAGACTTCAACATAGATTTCTCACTTAACTCCCATGATACACTAACAATCAAGCAAATATTCTCCTCTTATGGATTGGAACTCTCTATTGAGGACTTCACTAGAGTAACAGCAAGATCTTCAACACTTATAGATAATATTGTCACTAACTTAGGGAGAGAATTGTATAACTCAGGTGTAATTGATACTCTGTTATCTGATCATAAGGCTCAGTATATAGAATTAATGGTTTCAAGTACCAAACTTAATAATAACAATGATAAACATAAGTCTGAATTAAAAAGAATATATTCACAAAATGCAAAACAATTATTTTGTCAACTAATGGCAAATGTAAGCTGGAATGACATTTATGCTGAGACCATCTCTGTGAATAAATGTTTAGAAAATTTTAAAAACATATTAAAATACTACTTAGACATATGTTTTCCAATGAAATATTGTAAGATTGGTAGCAGAAAGGACAATAGTTGCAAATTTATGACGATAGGATTATTCACAAGTAGAAATAAATTAAGAGAACTTTATAATTTAAGTAAAATCCTAAGAGCAGATGAGTTTAAACAATGCTACATTACATACAGGAAAATATATAAAAAACTAATAAGAAAAGCAAAAGAATTGTACCATACCAATTATATTAATACTGTTGAAAATAAGGCAAAAGGGATATGGAATATCATTCACAAAGAAACAAATATTAAAAAATCAAATTCAAACATTAAAAGTATATGTAGAGACGGTGTTGTAGTTTCAAATCCTATAGATATAGCAGAGAATTTAAACAACCATTTTGTAAATATACCCAGTGTCAATATAAATAATATAAACTGTACAGTATCTGATCATTTAAATTGTAACACCATATACTTAGAATTAACAGATGAAATTGAGGTATATAACACTATTATGGCACTAAAGAACACTGGCTCATGTGGCATTGATGATTTTCCTTGTGAGCTAATAAAACTGGTTGCTAAGGACATTGCTTCCCCTATTGCTCATATTGTCAATTTAAGTTTTATGACAGGAACTTTTCCAGATTCTTTAAAAATTGCAAAAGTGTGTCCCATTTTCAAGAAAGGAAGCAAAGATGATTGTCAGAACTATAGGCCTGTATCTATTCTGCCAATAATATCAAAAATCATAGAAAAACTTTTTGCAAAGAGATTAGTCTCCTTTTTAAATAAATATAAAATTATAGCAGATAGCCAACATGGATTTCGTACAGGTAGATCGACTGAAACTGCTCTATTATCTCTCGTGGAAAATATACTGACTTCTATCGATAGTAAACTAAAAGTTGTGGGATTATTTTGTGACTTGAGCAAGGCTTTCGATCTAGTGGACCATAAGATTTTAGTGAAAAAATTAAATTCATATGGCATAAGAGGAATGGCGGGTAACTGGATTGTGTCCTATCTTGAAAATCGGTCACAGATCGTAGAGGTCACTACTAAACATGGTAAAGGTAGATCTACAACCAGTTCATTAACAAAGGGTGTACCACAGGGATCTGTGTTGGGGGCCAATACTGTTTACATTATATAATAACGACCTAGTACACCAGATAGACGCAGGTACCAGCACAGTCATGTAAGCTGACGATACAAGTCTAATAACTGCCTCTCAGACTGAGGAGAACTTGGAGGAGCTAGCTAACAAGGAAATTAATATAGTAAACAAATGGTGTGAATCAAATGCTTTGATATTAAATGAAAGTAAAACTAATTACTTATATTTTAAAACTAAAAACTGCAACAATTCTAATCTTAGTATTTATATAGATAATAAGCATTTAGAAGAAGTTTATGAAATTAAATGTTTGGGTTTAACCATTACTGAAAACTTGAATTGGTCTAAATATATTACGAATATCTGTAATAAAATAAGTAAACAAGAGTATGTACTAAGACACTTCTCATACAACTGTAATTTTGAAATATGTCGAACGTATTATTATTCAATGATGTATCCACATTTTAAATATTCAATTTTGGTTTGGGGGTGTTCAGGACAGTTAGAACCATTATTAATAAGATTCATTTGTAAGGCCGGCAACGAGGACGTTGACGATCCGGACGCGCCGAAAAAGTCATTTAAGTGTTGCAAAACAAAAAGTACAACAATAGTATTGTGTGTGAACTGTGGAAATGTTTACCATAGATCATGTTTAAAAAGAGATCTTCCTGAATTAAGCTTTACAAAAGGAGATATAAGAATTGAATGCTGTACAGCAAAAGAAGTGAGACCAGAGGAAAATATAAATAAATTGAGATCAGAAAAAGAAGTGTTGGAAAGGCTGCTCAAAGAAAATATAGAAAAATACAATTTACTGTTGGAAAATAATAAATTATTAAAGGAAAATAACAGTTTGTTAATTAAAAATAATCAACTGCTTAAAGAAAAAATAGAAACCATACAAAAACACAATCATAAAAATGAAGATAAAAACAATAACACAAACAAAGCATTCAGTGAGGTAGTGAAACAAAAAAATAAACCTGCAGATACAAATAAGCCAGAAACATCAAATGCAAATACAGGGTGGACCAAAAAACCTGAAACTACAGAAACTTATAGAGAAATGGCAGAAACTCAGAGGAATAAGATGAGTGAGATTATAAATCTCGCGAAGGACAAAAACAATGAAAATACACAAGACAAAGATCATGATGATGGCTTCCAGACCCAAAGAAGACAACGAAAAACATTCAATAAACGAATCGCCACAGCAGTAGTAAATGACAATAATAATGGATTTGTTGGAGAAGAGAGAAAGGTATAGTTCTACATATACAGGATAAAACCCCATGTAAATACAGATATGATAAAGAAATTTATAACCAAAAAAACCGGCTATGAGAATCTTCCTGTTGAAGTTAAAGAACTTCCCAGTAAGCCAAATAGATTAAAATGTTTCGTGGTTACTGCGCCGTTATCAAGGAAGGATGAAATGTATAACCCAAATTTCTGGCCTATGGGAGTAGGTATAAAAAGATTTGATTTCACCAAACATAAAGATTATTTACAAGAAAGTGGTGCAGATTTTTTAGTGTAAGTAAAAAATCAAAGACACACAATTACAACAAACAAGTAAGAGAACCGGGCTCTCAGCTGATTAGTCAGCTCATCAAAATGTTCAATCTATAGGGAACTGTGTAAATGAACTGAACACGTTTCTAAAACAAAACAGTGAATGCATTGCTGTGTGCATAACAGAGCATTGGAAAACCGACCATCAATTAGCAGCTCATGGAATGGATGGATTTAAGTTAGGTGCAAGTTTCTGTAGGGAGGAAAACAAACATGGTGGAAGTGCAGTGTATGTGAAATGTGGTTTACCACACAAAGAAATTCCAAAAGTTATAAGCATGTCAATAGCAGGTGAATTTGAATGTGCAGCAGTGGACATTAGAGTAGGCAATACAAAAATAATTGTATCATCGATCTACAGACCTCCAGATGGAAATATGAATGTATGTATAAGCAAAATGGAGAAACTGTTAGCCTTGTTCTTCTTATATAAAGATGCAATTGTAATAATAGCAGGAGATTATAACATAGAAATGTATAAGGAAAACAAAAACAAAGACACACTAATGAATTCGTTTGATTTGCATGCAGCTGTAAATGAATATACAAGAATAACACATACGAGTAAGTCATGTATAGATAATATATTCTCAAACTTACAATGTCCATTTGATGCTAAAGTGATACACTCACTAATCTCGGATCATACGGCACAAAAATTAACTTTTTGCATATCAAAAAATAAAACTAAACAACAAACTTTGAAAAGAATTTTCAGCGAAAAAAATAAAGAAAATTTTGTTAATAATCTAAAAGCCCAAAACTGGGATAAAATATATACTGTAGATAAATCGGAAGTGGACAAGCAATGGGATTTATTCTCAAATATCTTTTTAGAATCATTCAACTTAAGCTTTCCCCTCAGAAAAATTTCAATAGAAAACCGAAATAAAAAATTAATCCCAGATGATCCTGAGATTATCGAGTGTAAAAGAGAACTTGATGTGTTGTATATCGTGAGCAGTAATGATGAGAATTACAAAGAACAATATAAAAACCAAAAAAAAAAAAAATATAACTCTCTATTAACACAGGCCAGGGCAAAAAATATCCAAAATCGCATCAATAATTCTGATAATAAATCCAAGAGTACGTGGAAAATAGTCAATGAAATAAATGGAAAAAATGACGATAGACTTGATATTCAAATAGAAGGGTATCCATATGAAATAGCCAATGATTTAAATAATTATTTAGTTAACGCAGCTCCACAGTTAGTATCTGCACTAAATTCAGTTCCATACACATCTAACATAAAACACGTAGAAAATTCAATGAATTTTAGGCAGGTAGATTCTCAAGAAATTATAGAGATTGTAAAAAATTTTAAAAATAAGCATAGTAGTGGAGAAGATGAGGTGCCTACTAGCATTTTAAAAGTGTGTATTCACTATATAATAGGTCCAATTCATTATATAATAAATAATTCACTTGAATTTGGGAAATTCCCGCAAACTCTGAAATTGTCTGTCGTTAAACCTATATATAAAAAAGGAGAGGTAAATAAATTTGAAAACTATCGTCCAATCACTCTTATATCACCCTTTTCCAAATTATTTGAAGCTGTGGTATGCAACCAGTTGATGCGTTATATAATCACAACAAATGTATTAAATGATATGCAACATGGTTACTTAAAAGGGAAGTCAACACAAACAGCCACATTTCAATTCACAGAGAAAATTGTATCAGCACTGGACACTGAAAGCTTGGCATTAGGATTATTCCTTGACTTGTCAAAAGCTTATGATACACTTGATCATTCAATAATATTGAAAAAATTACAGCAGTACGGTATAGAAGGAAATGCACTCCAGTGGTTTCGATCATATTTATCGGATAGAAAACAGAGAGTTTCCATCGTAAAAGATGGAAGAGAGATAAAATCAGACATAAAATCTGTTAAGTTGGGCATTCCACAGGGGAGTATAGTAGGTCCTGTACTGTTTATAATTTATATAAATGACCTGTCAGATGCAACTGTAGCTGCCACAGAAAATTCACTTACAATGTACGCGGATGACGCAAATTTTCAAATATATGCCACTGATTTTCCACAGCTGTTAACTAGGGCAAATCTCGTGCTTGAGTCAGCAAACGAGTATTTTATTAAAAATAAATTAATTTTGAACAAAGAGAAAACCAATATTGTGTTATTCAAAACAAATCATGCCGGATTTGAAACGCCAAAGGATGTCACAATTAACAAAGGTACTTACAAGACATCTGATGCAGTAAAATTTTTAGGGATTAAAATTGATGATAAACTTAACTGGCGTAGCCACATTGACCATCTTTGCATAAAGTTAAACACAGTATGTTACAGCATTAGAGTATTGGCTAAATATGTAAACAAGCAAACATTGAAAATAGTGTATCATGCTAATCTTGAGTCCAACATACGATATGGTATAATTTTCTATGGTAGCTGCAGTGAATTGGACAGAGTATTTGTAATTCAAAAAAGGGTGCTACGAATAATGCTGAATTTAGGATACAGAGAGACATGTAGAGGTAAATTTAAAGAAAACAAAATTTTAACAACTACTGCCATCTATATACAAGAATGCCTTCTATTTCTTTTTAAAAATGAAAATCTTTTCTTACAAAATGAACCACAACATGAATATAATACAAGAACATTAAATTACACATATCCAATCCATCGATTGACACTAACTGAAAAGAGCGCTAGTTATAACTGTTTAAAATTATTTAATAAACTGCCACATTGTATACAAGACACAAATCCTGGGGAAATTTAAATCTCAAATATATGAACTGTTACTAAGAGTGGAACCATACAATTTGAACGAATTCATGACATCAAGTATAAATCATTTGTTAAATTATTTTAATCTTAATAGCATTGTTAAATGTCTTTAATATTTTATTATTTTTAATATGTTAATGTTTTAATATCTAATGTTTTTAAATGTTTTTTAATATTTTAAAGTTTTTAATAGTGTAATGTTTTATAGTAAGTGCCAATTGTCTTTAATTGTCTCATGTACTGGATTTTCTGTATGTTATTGACGCAAGTTCATTTTATGTTAACATCTGAATGTAACATTCTATGAATAAAGATTACTACTACAAAAGAGTTGCTTACGAATTTTGTTTAAATTAAGGAGGAATATTTCTTGCAAACCCTATTATAGAAAATACAAAATACTGACTGTATGTATAGATATGTATCATGCAATAATGTATGTAAAACTTAATATTCAAAACTTTAATGTAAATGAGGTTGCGACACATTATTATATACGGAACCCACTATTAGCAACCACCAGGGCCAGACTTGAATTATACAGAAGGGGACCTCTTATTACTGCAGTGCGATTATATAATGCCCTGCCAGATAGAGTGAAGACCATACAACAGTTAGCTCCCTTTAAAGTAGCTTTACTTTCATATTTTCTAGACAAGGCATATTATAGCATGAATGAATATTTTAATGAAAACGACTTACTGTAACAATTATTGCAGTGACATAATATAATCTGCTAGATTAAGATGTTTTATCTATTTTTATATATTTTTTAAGGTTTTATCTATTATTAAGACTGTATATTTGGTGTATTTTTTTTCTTTTAAGATTTTATATTTTATAAAGTGTTTATTACTGCTTAAATATGTTTTGACGGGGCTGTGACAATGTATTGTACTATAAGCTGAATAAAGTATTGTATTGTATTGTATTGTATTGTAAATGTGAGCATTGTACGTGACTAACTAAAACGAAAATGGAATTTCGCATTTCTAAAAGAGATAAAAAAATCGTCTAAGTGGCGTTGACTAGGATTTCTAAGATTACGAATAAAACGCACCATGTATGCTACTACTCGTTTTATCGTTTCTAAACTACTATGTTTTTCTAAAAGTTCATCTAAAATGTTTGAATCGACTAAAGTAGTTAGGGTAATTTTTCGTTCTTCCTTCAAGGCTTCGGAAGGAACAGATACATTACTCTCTTTTTCTAACCATAATTTGTCGCGACGGTACAAAAAATCGGGTCCCCCCCACCATAGAGAATGGTGGACTAATTCCGAGGGGAATAACCCCCGGGATGCGCAATCGGCGGGATTTTCTAAAGAAGAAACGTGATACCACACTGTCGGAGACAGTTTTTCTTGGATATGTGCTACATGATTACTAACGAATGTCTGCCACCTATGTGGAGACGATTTTATCCAAGAAATCGCTACCATGGAATCCGACCAAGCACAAACGCTATGAAATTGAATTTTACTACTATATACAGAGAGACAGAACGATAATAAATCGGCTAATAATACAGCGGCGCACAACTCCAGCTTAGGAATAGAAATGCGTTTGAGTGGAGCGACCCGAGACTTGGCACATAAGAACGACAAGCATACGTTACCATCCGAATCTAGGGCCCTAATGTAACTTACTGCGGCATAGCCTTTCTCGCTAGCATCGCAGAACCCGTGAAGTTCGCAGCGTAAATTACCCACTACTATACGTCTAGCTAAATGTATGTCCGAAAGCCGTGACAGCTCTGCACGATACTGTTGCCAAGCTCGCAAAATATCCGGAGGAGGAGTGTCGTCCCATCCCAAACCTAAACACCATAGGCGCTGTATTAAATGTTTTGTAAAAAATGTGACAGGCGTTAAGATTCCTAAAAGGTCAAAAACTCTAGCTAATTCTGAAAGGATGCTATGTTTGGTACAAGATTTGTCAAGTGTTTGCACATTAAATGAGAACACATCGTTGGCAGGATACCATTTTAACCCTAATATCTTTAAACTTTCTTCCTTGTCAAATGATAACGAACTATGCATTAAATGAGAAGAAGGTAAAGTGGAAAGCAAGGATGCATCGTTGCTCGCCCACTTGCGCAGTTCGAGACCACCCTCTTTTAATAAACCGATCAGCTGGTTTTGCAAGAGAGTAGCTTCCTCGAGAGTATCATTGCCCGTAACTATGTCATCCATGTATGTGTCTACCTTTAATGCGGCGGCAGCTAACGTAAATCTACTAGCACCGTCCTCCGCCAATTGTTGCAACACTCGAATTGCTAAATAGGGAGCACAATTTACCCCATACGTAACCGTTAATAATCTAAAAATTTGTATTTCCTCCCTAGGTGAAAATCGCCAAACTATACGCTGATAATCTACTTGATTAGGATTAACTAATATTTGCCTGTACATTTGTTTAATGTCAGCGGTGAAAACAAAGTTATGTAATCTAAAATTCAATAAAATTGTGACTATATCTCTCTGCAATTTCGGACCAGCAAGCAAACTATCGTTTAATGAAATGCCATTGGAGGCCTTCATCGACGCATCGAATACTACTCGCAACTTTGTCGTGGTGCTCTCTGGTCTGAGTACACAATGGTGTGGAATGTAAAATGCGTTGTCTGAGACGGTTTCGTCAGAAACTCGGAGAAAGCCTGGAATGTTCTGGGATACTTTCCAGTTGCCAAATTTTCGCAAATCTCATGAATTTCTTGCAATCTATTTATTTCAGATGTCTGAAACGCCCTGTATTTTTTCAATTTGTCTGCGGCTGACATTTTCTATAATGAAATTGAACTATAATTTCGTAACTATTTTCTATGATTGACTAAATTGTGTTTTACTACCACTATAACACAACCTTCTAAACGATTTCTAAAGTATCTACACTAATCTCTAAACTTGAGTTACGAAAAGAACTAAAACTCTAAGTCTAAAAGTGCTCCCATGTGAGAGAACACCTCAAAGGCAACCCTTGACGCTACAAACTACACTATGTATGAACAAAAGGAAAATGATCTCTATCCACGGGCACTATATTATAAATCACTGAAATATTTCAGAATAAATTTATACTACAAAAACCATACCTCCGACTAGCTATAATTGACTAATTTAACCCCTCAACAGTGGGATATTAACATTGCATTCCATGACTATTAGCTGAAATAACAATATCTAAAACAGTTCAGTTTACCACTGGATTCACCATCTAAACAAGTAAATGACGGGGAAATTTTAACTTCGCGGAATCTACTAACTGCTAATGTAAACAAACAAACAGAATGGATTAAAAATCGCACTATAACACTATAACTATATTTGCTTGAATGTGGACATTTGCTGTATTATAAGTTAAAATTATCTACTTCTGAATTATTTAACCCAATGCCAAATAATCAGTTTTCAAACTATACTTTAAATTGTGGTAAACAGAACGGAATGCAATCTCGTCTCCTTGCGTGTAAATCTAAATCAGCTGTTACTTCGAACGGCGTGGCAAGCGTACGCTGCGACTGCGCCATACAACGAAAAGTAGTTCCTATTTAGAGAGCTCTGGCAACTACTCTGTGATTGGCTAACAGTTTGAATGCTAACCGACCATCTAACAAAAAACGTGAAAAGGAGAATGCTAATCTAAAATTCCACACTAATATATTCACCTATTAATTATCAATCAGGGTCGAAGGTACCAACAAATGGTCGTTATTAATATAACAAAAGCTCATTAGAGCTAAGCAGACTGTATTTTTCCTTTATGTAGTTGATTTGGGATTAATAGGTAAATAAAGTAACTATAAAATGAACGTTAGGTCAGTTAAGCGAGCTTACCACGTGTACTGTTTCTGGATCCTCCTGCTCCGGGGTTGTGATGAATGTCTTGTTCAGAGGCCTCTGTGCTGTTCCAGGGGAGCAATCTTCCTGGGGTTTTCTAACTTCTAAATGTTACATATAATCACGCACACACAACAGATTAAAATATTGACTTCCACAACGGGAGTCTTCTATTTCTAATTGACTGCTAGAACGCTAGTCGTGTATTCTGATTAACTGCTAGAACGCGCGTCGTTTTCTGATTGACTGCTAGAACGCGCGTCGTCTGTTCTGGTTGACTGCTAGCACGCGAGTGTTTCTATATTCTTCTATCTAAGTATCTAGTGGTGGGGGCAATCTTAACTGACACAAAATGATAGGCAACTAATAATACGCAATAAAATATCGTCGAACCTATGATTGATAACTACTAGGCACAAATTCTCCTATAATTACATTTAATTCTCAACAAGTTCCATTACTGATATTGACGTGACAGTTAAATTTATTTTATTTTAATTTCATCATATGCCCGTAACAACAAGAAGTATGGCATCCGATAAACAAATACAGGACTTATTCGAACAATTCCAAAAAATGATAGCGCAGCAACGGCAGGAAGAAAAAGAAGAACAGGAGAGAAAACGTCAAGAAGAGCAAGATGAATTAAAGAAAATTATGGAAGATCAGGAAATAAGACGCCAAGAAGAAAAGGAAGAGCAGGAAAAACGACGTCAAGAAGAGAAAGACGAATTCAGAAAAATTATGGAAGACCAAGATAGAAGACGTCAAGAAGAACAAGAAACAAGACGTCAAGTGGAGAAAGAAGAGCAGGAAAAACGACGTCAAGAGGAGAAAATGGAACAAAAAAGACGACGTCAAGAGGAGAAAGAGGAACAAGAAAGACGACGTCAAGAGGAGAAAGAGGAACAAGAAAGACGACGTCAAGAGGAGAAAGAGGAACAAGAAAGACGACGTCAAGAGGAAAAAGAGGAACAAGAAAGACACCAAGAAGAATTAAGGAAAATTCTGAATGAACACATGAAAATACAGCAGGACGCGATCATTTCTGCCAACGAAGAATTAAAGAGTCAAGTCAAAGAAGAGATAAACAAGGTAGAAGAAAAAGTAGGTGAAGTCGAGACAGAAGTCAGTCAAGTAAAAGGAGAAGTAACTGAAGTTAAAGAGAAAGTAAACAAGTTCGAAAAAGAAGTCAAAGGAGAAATAGACCGGCTTAAACGACAGTTGAGAGATAGAGGAAGCCAGCAGGTGGTATCATCAGGTCAGCGACTAAAACCTCCTTCTTTTGACGGCCAAAGTTCCTGGACGACGTACAAGAGGCAGTTTGAGGCAGCAGCGTGTGCAAACAACTGGGATAATGAGGAAAAGGCATTGGTTTTAGCACTAAGGGGCCAAGCATCAGAGTTACTTCAGACTATCCCAGTGGAAAAACAAGGGGATTTCAAAGTTTTGGAAGCTGCATTAGACTTGAGATATGGCGACCAACACCTCGCTCAGGTATACCAGGCCCAGCTAAAATCACGGACACAGAAGGCTGGAGAAAGTTTACAAGAATTCGAAGCTGCCATAGAGCGACTGGCACACCTGGCATATCCGAGCGCCCCAAGAGAATTCCAAGAACAATTAGCCGTCAGGGCCTTTTTAGATGGCATAAGGGACGGAGAGGTCAGGCGAGTCCTGAGGCTGACAACACACCAAAGTAGTAGCGAAGCTTTGGTGCGTGCCCTTGAAGTAGAGGCTGCCTATAAGGACACCCCACGCTCAAGAGTGCGTGCAGTGACAGTTGAAGAGGCACACTCCGATCAAGAGAACATGAGCACTATACTGAAGAACATGGAGAAAATGATGAGTCAATTACTGGCCAAATCGGATTCTCCAACGAAACAGGACAAACAACAAGGAGAAGCGAAACCAAACGGAGGTATCCGATGTTATCAATGCGGCAAATTAGGGCATATTAAACGCAATTGTCGACAGCGAAGCCCTGAGAAGGTAAATGCCGCAGTTGTCGAAAAGCCACAGGAAAACTAAAGATGGCGGGGAAACATGGTGCCCCCAGAGAAATAAAGATTTCCCAGCTTCGGAGGATTCCAAGTAGTCTACTGTTGCCAGGCTATGTAAACAAAAGGAGATGTGCGTTTACCCTCGATACAGGTGCTACGTTATCAATAGTACGCCCAGGATTTATATCTGGTGTGGAAATCGAAAAGCAGCAAAATGAAATGATCGTTCGGACAGCTACGGGAGACAAGGCAGCGGTTCATGGAGAAGCCAACCTGGATTTGGAGATTGGACATTTAAAGTTTAATCACAAGGTCATTGTAGCTGACATTACGGATGACTTCATTTTGGGACTGGACGTTATGGGAGGGTATGGATTTATTGTTGACGTAGGAGAACGAGTTTTAAAAATTGGAAATGAAGAATTCATTCTGTCAACAGCAGACGAAAATTTTCAAAAAACAAGGCTATTGATGACGCAGACAGTCAAGATTCCTGCTCGCACAGAACAAATAATCGAGGCTGCTTTAGAGGAAAACCCTGTCGGATACTGCGTTGGTCTTGTTGGAGAGGATAACTCGATTAAGACTGAAAACATTATCTTGGCAAGAACTTTAACCCGGACTACAGACAAAATTCCAGTTAGAGTGGTCAACTTGAATTCCCACTCAGTGACACTCAAAGAAGGCGAAGCAGTTGGCTCTTATGAACCAGTTACGTGGATTTCAAGGTGCGAGGAGCAAATAGAAGGAAGCTCATCTACAAATTTAGACAAGGAAGTTGTGGCCTTGTTGAGTTCCCAGTTTGAGCATTTATCCGAGGACAAACGTAGGAAGGCAATTAAGTTCTTGAAGAAAGAAAGTATGGTATTTGCCAAAAACACAGAGGCCCTTACAAAGACTGATATAGTCCAGCATCGGATAAATACTGGTGACTCACCCGTCATCCGTCAACAACCGAGAAGACTCCCTCTAGCGAAGCAGGAAGAAGCTTCCGCAATGATCCAGAAAATGCTAAAAGATGGAGTAATTGAGGAGTCAACTAGTCCCTGGCCGTCGCCAGTAGTTTTGGTTGCCAAAAAGGACGGGACTTTAAGATTTTGCGTCGACTACAGAAAGTTGAACGATGTTACGAAGAAAGACAGCTACCCGTTACCACGAATCGACGACACATTAAGTACGCTGGCAGGTTCACGGTGGTTTTCAACTCTAGACCTCAGGAGTGAGTACTGGCAAGTGGGACTTCACCCTGATGACAAAGAAAAGACGGCATTTTCAGCAGGCAGTGGTCTTTACCAGTTTACAGTGATGCCGTTTGGACTTTGCAACGCGCCAGCTACTTTTGAGAGATTGATGGAATTCGTACTATGAGAATTAACCTGGAAGACGTGCCTGGTTTACCTTGATGACGTACTGGTTATGGGTCGGGACTTTAAGGAACATTTATTCGGGAGATTTAGGAATGCACATTTGAAGTTGAATCCAAAGAAGTGCTTACTGTTCCAGAAAGAAGTCAAATTCCTTGGACACGTATCATCGGATGGGATACAAACAGACCCGGACAAAATTTCAGCAGTACGAGACTGGCCGAGACCATCAAATGTTCATGAAGTACGAAGCTTCCTTGGACTATGCACTTATTATAGACGCTTTGTGGAAGGGTTTGTAGATATTGCAAAGCCACTACACCGGTTAACAGAGGAAAAAGTGAAGTACCAGTGGACACCTGAGTGCGAAACATGGAAAAAGTTGAAGGCCGCATTGTGCACCAGCCCTGTGCTAGCATATCCACAATGGAATGGCCTTTATATCCTGGACACTGATGCTAGCAACTCTTCAGTCGGGTGTATACTGTCCCAAATCCAAAATGGAGAAGAGAAAGTGATCGAGTACTTCAGCAAGGTGCTGTCTAAACCGGAAAGGAATTATTGTGTAACAAGGAAAGAACTATTAGCTATCGTCAAATCCGTGGACCATTTCCATAAATACATGTATGGACAACATTTCAAGATTCGGACCGACTATGCTGCATTAAAATGGTTATTAGAAATGAAAACCCCAGAAGGTCAACTGGCCCGCTGGATCGAGAGGTTGCAACAGTATGACTTCAAAATCAAGCATCGACCTGGGAGATCTCATAAAAATGCAGATGCCCTATCTAGAAGACCGTGCAAGGAAGATTGCAGGCACTGCCAACGTGTAGAAAAACTGCAGGGCATGGTAGTAGTCAACACCGTCAAAATAGACCTTCCAGACGATTGGACAAAGGATGCTCTAAGGCAAGAGCAACTGAACGATGCAGAAATTGGACCTATATTGAGAGCGAAAGAAGGTGGAACCTGTCCAGAGTGGAAAGATGTTTCAGACCAAGGAGTGGGGCTGAAGGCTTTATGGGCGCAATGGGATTCACTTAGAGTCATTGATGCGCTATTGAAGAGAGCGTGGGAAAGCCCGGATGGCAAGGAAGTTGTTATGCGTCTAGTGATTCCCAGATGTCGAGTACCAAAAGTACTTCAGGAGATGCATGATGGAGCATCTGGCGGACACTTCGGAGTTAACAAGACCCTGAGCAAGGTGCGGGAACGATTTTACTGGATCAATAGTCGACAGGATGTGGAGGCTTGGTGTCGCAAATGCAAGATTTGTGCGGCCAGTAAGGGACCACAGACCAGGAGTAAGGGTCAGTTGCAGCAACATAACGTCGGAGCTCCTTTTGAAAGAATTGCAATTGATATTGCTGGCCCATTCCCAGTGACCACTGATGGCAATAAGTACATCCTGGTTGCCATGGATTATTTCAGTAAGTGGCCGGAAGCCTATGCCATTCCAAATCAGGAGGCTGTTACTGTAGCTAAGGTGTTGGTGGATAACCTGGTATGTCGATTTGGTGGAATTACATTCAGATCAAGGGAGGAACTTCGAATCAGGGGTGTTCCAGGAGATCTGCAAATTGTTGGGAATCCACAAGACATGGACGACAGCTCCTCGGATGGAATGGTGGAGCGGCATAACAAAACCATGAAGGAACATCTTTCTAAGGTGGTTCATAAAGATCAGCGAGATTGGGATCGTCACTTGCCGTTCTTCCTCATGGCGTACAGGGCTGCCATCCATGAGACTACCAAACAGACACTGGCTTGTGTGGTATTTGGACATGAAATCAGACTACCGTGTGACTTGATGTTTGGAACTCCAGGCAGGGAGCCACTCTCAGTGAACAATTATGCAGATGAGATTAGAGAGTGGTTAAGAAATATCCATGAATTGGTTCGAGGCTAAATCACTATAGCCAGTGACTGAATGAAAGCTCGTTATGACCGTAAGTCCAGTTCAGGAGGATTCAAGGCTGGAGATCTGGTTTGGCTGTACAATCCTCAAAGAAAGAAAGGGAAGTCCCCGAAGCTTCAACCGCCTTGGGAAGGACCATACTCTGTCATCACCCGAATCAATGACGTTGTGTATCGAATTCAACGAAGCAAAAAGTCCAAGATGAAGATCGTACATCTAGACAGACTGGTGAAGTATGTGAAAGAGGCTGAATTGCCTGAACGGGACGTTCAGGCTTAAGGAGGGGGCAGTATAATATGTTGCAACCCCATAAAATTTAAGGTTATGTTGGATACATGATGCACTGTAGTACGCACAGAATTCAATAGTTCAGATGTCTGTCTGAATGTAGTAGATTTGCACCTACCAGAGAAAGAACTTACTAGAAGGTCCTGGAGTGTTGACAAATCTGTTCTGGAACTGTCTAGAGTATGATGACGTCATCAGAGAAGCTTCGAGATCTGTCATCTTTAGGTATGTAAAGCATGGAGTAAAGCAGAGTAGGAAGTTCAGTTTAGATAGCAAGAGTAGTAAGATCAGAACAGAAGAGAGTAAAGTGATCAAGTAGTACACAGTGTGTTATTAGCCAAGTAGTTATTGTTGTAATTAAGTAAGTTAATAAATTAGTGTTTAGTGTTACCCTGGTTGTTATAATTTCCGAATCCACGATACAGGGTGTTTACAAAAAGCACGTCACATTATTATTATTGAAAAAAAATCTTTAAATATAAAGGTTATTAAACATTTCAATAAAAGAAATATTGTTTTTATTTTTCTTCAACTTATTCACATATATGCTAGATACAGCTCTAGCATAACACCGAGGGACCCCGTCATAAAAAACATCCATCTCGGCTCTAAAGTTCACCCGTGAGCTAACTAGTGTCTCATCGACATCTACGAGCTTATTTAGGTCACCTTTGATATTTACACAATATTTAAAAATAGTTAATATGAGAAAAATAAAAATTACCTAAGTATTCATCATCATATACATCGAGATGATTATATTTTAAGAAAAAAATAATATTTTCTGTTATTGCTGTAGTAGGGACGGCTCTATTTAAAAACAAATATCTATTCTGTGTACGAGTGGTACACAATGGTTCGTGTTTAAATTAAAAAATATTAAGCTGTAGTTCTTTCTTTTTTATTTTGTAAAAACTGAGTTAAGTTTGCGCACGGTGGAAATTAAAGAATTATAAAAATTTAAAAATAGATGCGAAACAGCACTTATTACACGGAGTACCTGTCCATTTAGGAGAAATTAAAGAGTCATAAAAAAGTAAATGTTGACTAGCAGTAAAAATAATGAAAAAAACAAAACTGCCAGAACTGCACCTTAATGTATTTTACATCTTAATGTCAGTAAACACTGCTACATCACCGAGTGTAAAAATCATTTTTTCAAGTTTTATGAGGCCCCCGTTTTTAGAAAAAGTTTGTGTAAGTGTATTAAGTTTCTCAAACCCCAAAAAATACAGAGAGAATAAGATTTTTTGATAATTGTTATTTTTATATAAAATAACACCAAGCCGCATGTCACTGGGGCATGTTATCGTTTAGATCCAGACTAGCTTATTTAAGTCATCTTTGATATTTACATAATTTAAAAATAAAACTATGAATTCAGTCACTCATTCAAAATGAAAAAAATTCTTAAGTCTCAAATTTCTGCAAAAAATATTACTTATTATTAAATATATTTCATTTTTTTTTTTATTTAGGTCATCTAAACATGATTTTGTATTATGTTGCAAAAAAATATATTACGTAAATATATTTCATACCTTTTTAAAACAAACTGACAGTACCTTGATTTATTTTTTACAATTAATTATTTTTATTTATTTGCTTTTATCATGATTAGAGAATATTATTTAGGTATTATGCAAATCACAACTTACACTTACAGAAACTAGGTATTGTCATAATAAATAAAAAAAGTGTGTAAGTTGTGATTTGCATAATACCTAAATAATATTCTCTAGTACCTTGATGTATTCAATAACTTAATTTTAATAAACACCACACAACTGGTTGTAAAAAAATAATTTTTCACTGGGTCTGATTGATCTCAACAAAAAAAAGTTAATGGTTTTTCTATTAAAATAACAGCAAACTGCATTTCACCGGGACAATTTGCTGTTTTTAGATCCAGACTAGTTTATTTAGGTCATCTTTGATATTTACTTAATTTTATAACAGTTAATGTGAGAAAAAATAAAGCTATGAATTCAAATGAAAAAAATTCTTCACTCATTCAAATGAAAAAAACTCTAAAGTCTCAAATTTCTGGTGTATAGACTAGGGGATCAGCATTTATTACCAAAGTTGGACTGCACGAAAACGAGGCAGTTCCTTTCATTTTATCCTTCGTTGTTCTTTGTTACCCTGTTCTGCTGCTAAATATATTAGGCTAGGTTGGACTAGGCGCATCTAATCCAACCTAGCCTAACAATAACACAAAATATTATTTTTTTCTTAAAATATAATCATCTGGGTGTACATGATGATGAATACTTAAGTAATTTTTATTTTTCTCATATTAACTGTTTTTAAATATTGTGTAAATATCAAAGGTGACCTAAATAAGCTCGTAGGTGTCGATGAGGCACTAGTTAGCTCACGGGTGAACTTTAGAGCTGAGAAGGATGTTTTTTTATGACGGGGTGTCTCGGTGTTATGCTAGAGCTGTATCTAGATTAGATTAGATTAAAGGGAGGAGCTGGCCGCTTGGCCTTGGCCACCGCGACCCCTTCGGATCTATTGTGGCGCTCCTGATCTAATTTAATTAGAGTTCCTTATCCAGCTTTGTCTTTTGTACCAGACTCCATAACCTTGATAGGGGCTCCTTAGTATAGCTATCTGCCCTTGGTTTTTCCTCACCAGGTATTTGGAATCTCAGTCTGGCTAGGCCTTCGCAATGGCACAGCACATGTACTGAGGTTTCTTCTTCCTCTTGACAGAATCTGCATGTTGCATCATCTGCCAGGCCCATTAGACTCATATGCCTATTGAGCCTACAATGTCCAGTTAGAAGACCCACTATTATCCTAATGGCCTTTCTATTTTGGCATAGTAGATCTTCCGTGAATTTGGCCGACCGTTCTTTAATGAACTCTTTAGCCTGTCTCTGTCGCGGGAAACTCTTCCACCATTCTAGAGATTTGTCCTGTACCCATTTATTAATGGATGATCGTTTGCATGGCTTAGCCACGCCACAAGAGGGTTCGGGGCCTACCAGGGCATTAGATGCGCCTTCCTGAGCCAGTTCATCAGCCTTTTCATTTCCCCTGTGTCCCTCATGTCCCGGTACCCATGCCACGGTCACTTTATTCTGATTTCCTAGGTCCATAAGGGCGTTAATACAATCCCATACTAGTCTTGAGTCGACCTGCATGGAATCGATTGCCTTTAGCGCCGCTTGGCTGTCGGAAAAAATGGCAATTGACTGGTTGACAGTTCCTTGCCTCATTATTTCCTTTGCACACCACTGTATAGCGGCCACCTCTGCCTGAAATACTGTGGCATGTATTCCTAGACTTATCGGGATTTCCGTTTTCGACCTTATCCCGTAAATCCCAGCTCCTACTCCATGTTCTGTCTTGGAGCCGTCCGTGTACCAGACTATTTGTGCTGATATCGGAGGGCCATTCTTCCAATCCTCTCTGTCTGGTATTTTGATTTGAAAGTTTTTATAGAAGTTATACTTTGGGACCATGTTGTTCATGGGCATTCCCAGAATGCGGTCTGCCTTCAGCTCTGAGTATAACTTTTGGTGCTCTGTACCGTGTTGCTGCCTTATGGGCGTTGTGCCTTGCATTAGCCTATGCAACACCGAACGAGCTTCCCCCTGGATGAAAATGTGTAGTGGTGGCAGATCTAGAAGGACCTCCAAAGCCGCCGTGGGAGCAGTTTTTATGGCCCCCGTGATCTTCCTTAGCCTTATTGCTCCCGGCTGCAGTGTCTTGGTCCACCATACCACCGACCCAAAGGTTATCATGGGTCAAACGGTCTAACGACCCTAGTATATAACCATTGGGACATCCTGGGGTTTAACCCCCAGTTTTTTCCACACATCTGCCTGCACCTTCCCAGGGCAATCGTTGCCTTTTGGGTGACTTTTTGGATGTGGGTATTCCATGTCAGTTTTTGGTCAAAAATGACTCCTAGGTATTTAGCCTCACTGGCAAATGGAATTTTTACTCCATTGAGCCTAAGGGGTTTTAGGCCTCCCAAGGATCTTTTTCGTGTGAAAGTGACGACTGTAGTTTTGTGAGGATTTATGGATAGTCCTTCCTCACTACACCACCTGTCGACAATGTTTATGGCTCTTTGCGACCGCTCTGATATGGTGCTCGCAAATGGCCCCTTGACTACTATTGCTAGGTCGTCAGCGTATCCTAGGCAATAAAAACCTTCTATGGAAACTTTTCGGAGGAGTTCGTCGACAAGGGTTGCCCACAGTAGAATAGAATAGAATAGAAATAAACTTTATTTTCATATTGTTACATTTATAATACTATAAACAAACAAAAAGAAAAAGGCGTCAAAAACAAGGGCATCAAAATTGATGCCATACAAAATCTATATGCTACTAGAATAGATCTTTCTTAATATAAAAACATAATTAACCAGCTAAAAAATCATCTATACTATAGGGTTCAAGATCAATTAGAATTTTTCTTATTTGTGATTTGAAAAGTTTTTGGCTTTGTATTATTTTGATGTCGTCAGGCAGTCTATTGAATAGTTTTATACCCATATAATGTGGGCTTTTTTCTGTTAAAGTGAGGCGATGAATGGGGTAATTTAAGGTCATTGTTCTAGTATGATGCTGATGGTGTGTTTCTATATTAAATCTGTCTCTATTAAGAAAAAGAAACATTAGACATTCATATATATATATATATATATATATATATATATATATATATATATATATATATATATATATGAATGTCTAATGTTTCTTTTTCTTAATAGAGACAGATTTAATATAGAAACACACCATCAGCATCATACTAGAACAATGACCTTAAATTACCCCATTCATCGCCTCACTTTAACAGAAAAAAGCCCACATTATATGGGTATAAAACTATTCAATAGACTGCCTGACGACATCAAAATAATACAAAGCCAAAAACTTTTCAAATCACAAATAAGAAAAATTCTAATTGATCTTGAACCCTATAGTATAGATGATTTTTTAGCTGGTTAATTATGTTTTTATATTAAGAAAGATCTATTCTAGTAGCATATAGATTTTGTATGGCATCAATTTTGATGCCCTTGTTTTTGACGCCTTTTTCTTTTTGTTTGTTTATAGTATTATAAATGTAACAATATGAAAATAAAGTTTATTTCTATTCTATTCTATTCTACTGTGGGCAACCCTTGTCGACGAACTCCTCCGAAAAGTTTCCATAGAAGGTTTTTATTGCCTAGGATACGCTGACGACCTAGCAATAGTAGTCAAGGGGCCATTTGCGAGCACCATATCAGAGCGGTCGCAAAGAGCCATAAACATTGTCGACAGGTGGTGTAGTGAGGAAGGACTATCCATAAATCCTCACAAAACTACAGTCGTCACTTTCACACGAAAAAGATCCTTGGGAGGCCTAAAACCCCTTAGGCTCAATGGAGTAAAAATTCCATTTGCCAGTGAGGCTAAATACCTAGGAGTCATTTTTGACCAAAAACTGACATGGAATACCCACATCCAAAAAGTCACCCAAAAGGCAACGATTGCCCTGGGAAGGTGCAGGCAGATGTGTGGAAAAAACTGGGGGTTAAACCCCAGGATGTCCCAATGGTTATATACTAGGGTCGTTAGACCGTTTGACCCATGATAACCTTTGGGTCGGTGGTATGGTGGACCAAGACACTGCAGCCGGGAGCAATAAGGCTAAGGAAGATCACGGGGGCCATAAAAACTGCTCCCACGGCGGCTTTGGAGGTCCTTCTAGATCTGCCACCACTACACATTTTCATCCAGGGGGAAGCTCGTTCGGTGTTGCATAGGCTAATGCAAGGCACAACGCCCATAAGGCAGCAACACGGTACAGAGCACCAAAAGTTATACTCAGAGCTGAAGGCAGACCGCATTCTGGGAATGCCCATGAACAACATGGTCCCAAAGTATAACTTCTATAAAAACTTTCAAATCAAAATACCAGACAGAGAGGATTGGAAGAATGGCCCTCCGATATCAGCACAAATAGTCTGGTACACGGACGGCTCCAAGACAGAACATGGAGTAGGAGCTGGGATTTACGGGATAAGGTCGAAAACGGAAATCCCGATAAGTCTAGGAATACATGCCACAGTATTTCAGGCAGAGGTGGCCGCTATACAGTGGTGTGCAAAGGAAATAATGAGGCAAGGAACTGTCAACCAGTCAATTGCCATTTTTTCCGACAGCCAAGCGGCGCTAAAGGCAATCGATTCCATGCAGGTCGACTCAAGACTAGTATGGGATTGTATTAACGCCCTTATGGACCTAGGAAATCAGAATAAAGTGACCGTGGCATGGGTACCGGGACATGAGGGACACAGGGGAAATGAAAAGGCTGATGAACTGGCTCAGGAAGGCGCATCTAATGCCCTGGTAGGCCCCGAACCCTCTTGTGGCGTGGCTAAGCCATGCAAACGATCATCCATTAATAAATGGGTACAGGACAAATCTCTAGAATGGTGGAAGAGTTTCCCGCGACAGAGACAGGCTAAAGAGTTCATTAAAGAACGGTCGGCCAAATTCACGGAAGATCTACTATGCCAAAATAGAAAGGCCATTAGGATAATAGTGGGTCTTCTAACTGGACATTGTAGGCTCAATAGGCATATGAGTCTAATGGGCCTGGCAGATGATGCAACATGCAGATTCTGTCAAGAGGAAGAAGAAACCTCAGTACATGTGCTGTGCCATTGCGAAGGCCTAGCCAGACTGAGATTCCAAATACCTGGTGAGGAAAAACCAAGGGCAGATAGCTATACTAAGGAGCCCCTATCAAGGTTATGGAGTCTGGTACAAAAGACAAAGCTGGATAAGGAACTCTAATTAAATTAGATCAGGAGCGCCACAATAGATCCGAAGGGGTCGCGGTGGCCAAGGCCAAGCGGCCAGCTCCTCCCTTTAATCTAATCTAATCTAGATACAGCTCTAGCATAACACCGAGACACCCCGTCATAAAAAAATATATATATATATATATATATATATATATATATATATATATATATATATATATACAGCATAAACTTGGATTGCAAATATATTTTGAATTTGACTATCTCGCCCCCAAAAAATAATTCCATATCTTATGACTGACTCAAAATTTGCAAAATACGTTATTTTAAGTGTTTTTTCATTCATATATTTGCTTACTAATCGAATTCCATAACAGATTGAGTTTAGCTTTTTTGACAAACATACAAAAAGCAATTAGCATCATCCATCAAAATGTTCAGTCATTAGGAAATTCTATAGACAAGTTAAATGACATGTTAAAAGACCATACAGACTGCAAGGTTTTATGTATGTCTGAACACTGGAAATCAGAAGATCAGATAGGTTTTTTGGCAATTGAAGATTTTAAATTAGTTACAAAATTTTGTCGAAACGAAGGGCAACATAGAGGTTCAGCAGTATATGTAAGAAGAAACATGAAGTGTAAAGTAAGAACCGAACTGAACAACCTATTGGCGAGTGGTGTATTTGAGTGTGCAGCAGTTGAAGTTAAATTAGGTAAAATGGATGCAATAATTGTATCTTTGTATAGGCCTCCTACAGGGGACATTCATATATTTTTAGACAAAGTTGAACAACTACTGGCACATATCTTTGAGGAGCAAAAATTAATTTTTATAGCAGGTGATTTTAATATAGAACTGATAAAAGAAAATAAAATTAGAACTGAATTAACTTCAATTATGAATTCTTTTAAATTAACACAAACTGTATTTCAAATACACGAGTAACCCAAAATACTTCAAGTTGTATTGATAACATATTTACCAATTCAGACTATGTGGAAACTTTAATAATAGAAAATTTTGTATCAGATCACACTGCACAGAAAATAATTTTTAATACAGAAACTGTGGTAGGAAAAAACAATGTTAAATATAAACGCTTTTATTCAGATCTGAATAAGGATGATTTTCTGTGTAGCTTAAGAGAGGAAGATTGGTCAAATATATATAGTGTTGTACCTTCAAATGTAAATATGCAATGGAACAGTTTTATGAATACTTTTAAGAACATTTTTAACCAGCATTTTCCTAAAAAATCAGCCAGGGAATTATGATAAAACTCTAAGAAATGAGGAACTTATTGAATGTAAACAGAGGTTAGATATCTTATTAACTTTATCTAAAAATAACGTTCGTTATAAGGAGAATTACAACAGTGTAAAAAAAGAATATGACGGTATATTAAAAAAAACAAGAGCAAAAAAATATGAAAATAGAATAAAAAATTCTGATAATAAGACAAAATGTATGTGGGCCATATGTAATGAAATTACTGGGAAATCTAACAATGATTTCGACATTGGAATAAAGGGAAATACTGAAGAAGTACCTGACAAATACAATGAATATCTATTGTCCGTGATCCCTGAACTTTTAAAGAATCTAGAAAAGTGTACTTTCACTAGTAATATAAAAGAAAACGACCAGTCTATGTACTTAACACCAGTAACAACATCTGAAATTTGTGAATTAGCAAAAGAAATTAAAAATAAATATAGTAGTGAAATTGACGAAATTCCCAGTAGTATCGTAAAAATTTCAGTAAATGAACTAAGTAGTGTGTTGAGCTATATGATAAACAACTCTTTTAAGTATGGAATTTTCCCAGATGGTCTCAAAATAGCGCTTATAAAACCTCTGTATAAAAAGGGCAATTCAGAAATGATGGAAAATTATAGACCTATTAGTTTATTACCAGGTTTCTCAAAATTGTTTGAATTAATCATAAGTAAGCGTCTATTAAATTTCATGAATAAGTGTAATTTTTTTACTGAGAGTCAACATGCCTATTTAAAAGGTCGCTCAACACAGACATCAATTTTTCATTTTATTCAAGCAGTTTTGGCACACCTGGAAAATGGTGATTTAGCTTTTGGAATGTTCCTGGATCTCTCAAAGGCCTATGATTGTTTAGACAAAGAGTTGCAATAATTTAATAAAAAAAGATGGAAATGTATGGAGTAAGAGGAAATGTTCTAAAATGGTTTGTTTCATATTTAAATGACAGACAACAAAGAGTGACTATAACAAAAGAGGGCAACAACTATAATTCTAAAATCATGCCAAATAAAGTGGGTATCGCACAAGGAAGTATTATAGGACCAATTCTATTCATCATATTTGTCAACGACCTGCGATCCATAACAGATGAGCCTAATCAAAATATAGTAAATCATGCAGACGACACAAATTTGATATTAGGTTGCAAAAATATTCCAGACACCTTAATTAATAGCAACGATTTCCTTAAAAAGGTAACTCATTGGTTTACAAAGAATAAATTAATTATAAATAAAGAAAAAATCAAGATAATTCTTTTCAGAACAAAACTTTCTAGAGTAGTAAAACCGACACATCTAACTACTGAGGAAAGACTGGATATTGTGGAGAACACTAATTTCTTGGGAATACACATTAATGAATTTTTCGATTGGTCAAATCATATAAACTATTTGTCAAAAAAGCTAAACTCAATCTGTTATGGAATTCGACTAGTAAGCAAATATATGAATGAAAAAACACTTAAAATAATGTATTTTGCAAATTTTGAGTCAGTCATAAGATATGGAATTATTTTTTGGGGGCGAGATAGTCAAATTCAAATTATATTTGCAATCCAAGTTTATGCTGTATATATATATATATATATATATATATAAACTATTTGTCAAAAAAGCTAAAATCAATCTGTTATGGAATTCGACTAGTAAGCAAATATATGAATGAAAAAACACTTAAAATAATGTATTTTGCAAATTTTGAGTCAGTCATAAGATGGAATTATTTTTTGGGGGCGAGATAGTCAAATTCAAAATATATTTGCAATCCAAGTTTATGCTGTGTATATATATATATATATATATATATATATATATATATATATATATATATATATATATATATATATATATATATATATATATATATACAGCATAAACTTGGATTGCAAATATATTATGAATTTGACTATCTCGCCCCCAAAAAATAATTCCATATCTTATGACTGACTCAAAATTTGCAAAATACATTATTTTAAGTGTTTTTTCATTCATATATTTGCTTACTAGTCGAATTCCATAACAGATTGAGTTTAGCTTTTTTGACAAATAGTTTATATGATTTGACCAATCTAAAAATTCATTAATGTGTATTCCCAAGAAATTAGTGTTCTCCACAATATCCAGTCTTTCCTCAGTAGTTAGATGTGTCGGTTTTACTACTTTAGAAAGTTTTGTTCTGAAAAGAATTATCTTGATTTTTTCTTTATTTATAATTAATTTATTCTTTGTAAACCAATGAGTTACCTTTTTAAGGAAATCGTTGCTATTAATTAAGGTGTCTGGAATATTTTTGCAACCTAATATCAAATTTGTGTCGTCTGCATGATTTACTATATTTTGATTAGGCTCATCTGTTATGGATCGCAGGTTCGCAGGTCGTTGACAAATATGATGAATAGAATTGGTCCTATAATAAATACTTCCTTGTGCGATACCCACTTTATTTGGCATGATTTTAGAATTATAGTTGTTGCCCTCTTTTGTTATAGTCACTCTTTGTTGTCTGTCATTTAAATATGAAACAAACCATTTTAGAACATTTCCTCTTACTCCATACATTTCCATCTTTTTTTATTAAATTATTGCAACTCTTTGTCTAAACAATCATAGGCCTTTGAGAGATCCAGGAACATTCCAAAAGCTAAATCACCATTTTCCAGGTGTGCCAAAACTGCTTGAATAAAATGAAAAATTGATGTCTGTGTTGAGCGACCTTTTAAATAAGCATGTTGACTCTCAGTAAAAAAATTACACTTATTCATGAAATTTAATAGACGCTTACTTATGATTAATTCAAACAATTTTGAGAAACCTGGTAATAAACTAATAGGTCTATAATTTTCCATCATTTCTGAATTGCCCTTTTTATACAGAGGTTTTATAAGCGCTATTTTGAGACCATCTGGGAAAATTCCATATTTAAAAGAGTTGTTTATCATATAGCACAACACACTACTTAGTTCATTTACTGAAATTTTTACGATACTACTGGGAATTTCGTCAATTTCACTACTATATTTATTTTTAATTTCTTTTGCTAATTCACAAATTTCAGATGTTGTTACTGGTGTTAAGTACATAGACTGGTCGTTTTCTTTTATATTACTAGTGAAAGTACACTTTTCTAGATTCTTTAAAAGTTCAGGGATCACGGACAATAGATATTCATTGTATTTGTCAGGTACTTCTTCAGTATTTCCCTTTATTCCAATGTCGAAATCATTGTTAGATTTCCCAGTAATTTCATTACATATGGCCCACATACATTTTGTCTTATTATCAGAATTTTTTATTCTATTTTCATATTTTTTTGCTCTTGTTTTTTTTAATATACCGTCATATTCTTTTTTTACACTGTTGTAATTCTCCTTATAACGAACGTCATTTTTAGATAAAGTTAATAAGATATCTAACCTCTGTTTACATTCAATAAGTTCCTCATTTCTTAGAGTTTTATCATAATTCCCTGGCTGATTTTTTAGGAAAATGCTGGTTAAAAATGTTCTTAAAAGTATTCATAAAACTGTTCCATTGCATATTTACATTTGAAGGTACAACACTATATATATTTGACCAATCTTCCTCTCTTAAGCTACACAGAAAATCATCCTTATTCAGATCTGAATAAAAGCGTTTATATTTAACATTGTTTTTCCTACCACAGTTTCTGTATTAAAAATTATTTTCTGTGCAGTGTGATCTGATACAAAATTTTCTATTATTAAAGTTTCCACATAGTCTGAATTGGTAAATATGTTATCAATACAACTTGAAGTATTTTGGGTTACTCGTGTATTTTGAAATACAGTTTGTGTTAATTTAAAAGAATTCATAATTGAAGTTAATTCAGTTCTAATTTTATTTTCTTTTATCAGTTCTATATTAAAATCACCTGCTATAAAAATTAATTTTTGCTCCTCAAAGATATGTGCCAGTAGTTGTTCAACTTTGTCTAAAAATATATGAATGTCCCCTGTAGGAGGCCTATACAAAGATACAATTATTGCATCCATTTTACCTAATTTAACTTCAACTGCTGCACACTCAAATACACCACTCGCCAATAGGTTGTTCAGTTCGGTTCTTACTTTACACTTCATGTTTCTTCTTACATATACTGCTGAACCTCTATGTTGCCCTTCGTTTCGACAAAATTTTGTAACTAATTTAAAATCTTCAATTGCCAAAAAACCTATCTGATCTTCTGATTTCCAGTGTTCAGACATACATAAAACCTTGCAGTCTGTATGGTCTTTTAACATGTCATTTAACTTGTCTATAGAATTTCCTAATGACTGAACATTTTGATGGATGATGCTAATTGCTTTTTGTATGTTTGATGGATTATTATTTTTGTTTCTATTCTTAGGCAGTTTTTTGTTTATAAAAAAGACTCTCCGTAATTGACATAATTTCTAAATCTATGTAGCCTTGCTTTGTATACAGGACAGTTTATGTCTCTAGCTGAATGTCGTTTTTCATTATATTTCATCTTTGTACAATTTGCACATTTTAATTCTTGTTCTTCAATACAATTTTTTCCATAGTGTTCCCCTCCACATTTATGACAACATTCTTTTTCCTTGCAGTATTTTGACACGTGTCCAAAACCGCAACATTTAAAACATATAGCAAGGTTAAAATGTTCTTTCACATGAACCTTTACCAGGTCAAAGTTTATTTGCTGCTTTTTTAAAAACCATTTTGCAATGCTGGGAGGCGCTTGCAAAATCCAGTTCTCTTTTTTCGGATTACGACACCGTTTTTTCGTGATAATTTTAATTTTGTCCTTTATAGTATATCCAAGTTCCATCATTTAACCTAACTAATTCTTCCACAAATTCTTCGTTTGAATATCCACTTTCGATTCCGGTTATTGCAAACATTGGGTCAGAATTTTCAGTTTCTTTGATTTTTATGTGGTCTTTACTTTTTAGTGTTGTTTTTAATTTTTCTACTATAACTGCACCGCTCTTCAGTTGCCTCACACTTTTGAAACCTCCTCCTGTTTCCTTTGAACTTATTTCTTTTTTAAGCTGTTGCATAACCTTTTTGGGGTCATCGACGTTCTCAATTCTTATGAGTGTTTCATGCTTCTGTACTGTTTTTGGGGTTTTCCAGACACTTTCTTCTGATGGCTTTGGTGCCTCTGCTGTGGTAGACTTCTCGTTGTTTGTTAATTGTGCCATTTGAGTAATTTCAGCATAGGTCTTTTGTGATTGTGCATTTTTTAATCGGTCTTCAAATTTCGGATGTTCTAGTTTATGTTGTAGCAAGGTATTTTCCTTCTCTAGTATTCCAAGTTTATGTATTAGCACTGTTAAACCCTTATATATTGAACTATTACTGTTCATAATGCATTTCTGATCTTCTTTGGAGAGATTAGCCTTTCCATCACATTCTCTGTACGCTACTTCATTTATCTTATCAAGTGCAGTAAATACTTCGAAAATAATTTTATCCGTGGCTGCAAATTCTTGTTTATCTTTAGTTGTTTTTACTTCATTTTCGTCGAGATTGTGTTGTGGTACATCTTGTTCATTTCCATCTTGGGTGTTCGAACGGTCACATAGTCTTTTTGTGTCACTTTCTATCCCTGGACTTATATCTGCTCTGAGTCTTTTATTGGTATTTTCACCTATTTCTGCTCCCTCCTTTTCCTCAATATCCTTCTTATCTTTATTTATATTTCCTGGGGGTGTTCTCGGAACCGATTTCTTGGGTGTAAAAATATCATTTGGGTCCTTTGAAATATCAATTCCTGCTTGTTTACTTGTATTTCCATTGTTTGTGCCACCTTGTATTTGAACATTGGAAATATTACTGCTGCTTTTTTTGCTATTTATATTTGTTTTTGTCTCCTCTCCAGCTTTTTTACTATCTGTCCCTATTATCTTATTTATTTCCATCTTTGATAATATTCTTGATCCCACTGAATGACTTCTTATTTTTTGCAATTTCCGGTTGTCTGATTTCAATACCCTTTGGAGGCTGTCTTCCTCACCATCACTATTCTCACCCATTCTTTTTTTGAAAATTTATTTTTCGGATTTACCACAAAAATTTGACAATAAATAGGAGCAAACTAAAAACGTGTATACACACTTTACTATGTTTACCATATATAGTGGAGTAGTGGAGATAATACTCCTCCTTGAGGGCAGCCTGTACTCACCTTCGCCTCAATGGTAGCGTCGCCCAAATTGGATACTATTACCCTTTGATCTAGGCTGGCCTTAATCCACTGGCAGAGTACTGTTGGGACTCCTCTATTTGATAACGCATTCGTTAATGATTGCATTGTCGCGTTGTTGAACGCTCCTTCTATATCAAGAAATGTTGCCACTGCTATTTCTTTGTCATCCAATGACTTTGTCAGTAGCCTGTTCAAATCATCCAGCGCGAGGTCTGTTGACTTTCCCGGCTGGTATGCATATTGACGTTCACTAAGGGGGTTTTCCCTTAGTACCTCGTCTCTAATGTACCTGTCCAGTAGTCTTTCCAATGTTTTAAGTAGGAAAGAGGACAGGCTTATAGGTCTGTACGATTTGGGCGTTTGGTCTGATATCCTGCCTATTTTTGGTAGGTAGGTGACCTTCACCTTCCGCCACGTGTGGTATATATTTCCAGGCCAGACAGGCTCTGAATATTTTGCACAAATGTGGTACTATTATATCCTGCCCTTTTTGGAGCAGAATCGGGTAAATTCCATCCATACCAGGAGATTTATATGGTTGGAACTTGTTAATTGCCCATCGGATTTTGTTGGGTTTCGCTACCTCGTTGGCTAGCCTCCAATCCTCAGGTCTGAGCCGCTCAGGCCTTTGATCTGGGAATTGCACGGCCTCCGAACCCTTCAATACCAGTGAGCCCGGAAAGTGTGCCTCCATGAGCAATTCAATACTTTCCGTCAATGTTTCTGTGTAGTTTCGTCCTCCTTTTTTCATTTGCAGTGCAACCATCCTTGACCAAGACCCTGTGGATTCTAGAGGCTGCAGGGCCATGATTGACCTCTTCACAAAACCTCCTCCATGAGTCTCTTTTGGCCTTGCGGATTTCTATGTTGTACCGTGTGAGTTTGGGTTTGTAGGTATCCCAGTCTTGTTTGGATTTGGCCTTATTGAACAGTTTTCTCACTTCTGTTCTGAGGCCTTCCAGATGTGTGTTCCACCAGACTGTTTTACCTCTGTTTTTCCTTATTTTCTCTGGGCAGTTTTCCTGGTAACCACCCATTATGGCCTCGCTTACCTGTTCCACTGCTACCTCAAGGCTCCCTACATCCCTTCCAGATGCTGTCCCTCCCTGCAGGTGCCTTCTGAGGGACTCTAATAGCCTTCCCAGTTGGTCTCTCGGGGATTTCTGAACTTTGTCTCCGTCAGGGGTCGTAATGTCAAATCTTATGTGCATGTGATCGGAACCTGATGGCTCTTCTGACACATGCCAGTTTATGATGTTAGAGCTTATATTACTCGTACATAAGGTTATATCTAAGACTTCTTTACGTACCGAAGTAACAAAAGTAGGTTTTTTTGCTTGTATTGGCTATTAGTAACCCTTCACCTAGAATGAACTGTAATAAAGACTCACCCCTTGTGTTGACGTTGGTGCTTCCCCATACCATATGGTGTGCGTTGGCATCACATCCCGTTATCATTGGAAGGTTCCTTTCTCCGCAATAGGCAACTATGTCGCTCAGTAGTTGCGGAGGGCAGAACCTTTCCTCGCCTGGGAAGTAGGCGGAGCATACAATCCAGCTCTTCATCCCCTCCTCCGTAGACGCTGTTAGGGTAGCTGTAACAAAGTTGTCGGTGCAAAGCACCGGAATTAATGTACAACTTACTCTGCTGCTATACATGCTCTAGGTCTAGTTGAGGATGTATTGTACAGTAACTTACCTTGCAATGGTTTTAGGCCTGCGGGCCTTCCTTTGACAAGCCAGGGTTCTTGCAGTAGGGCAACATCTATGCCTTCTTTCTCAAATCTCCTACATAAAATGGCTGAAGCGGCCTTGGCATGATGGAGATTCGCCTGCAGGACCCTGATTTCTTCTCTTCTTTTGGTGAAGATCCTAGGTTGACTGGTCCTCCCCAGCAAGTTCCTCCACCTCCATGAGCGTCGTCCGCTCCTGGGCTGGAAGCCTCTTGAGCGGACTTAGCCCACTTTGGCTCGAGGAGCTTTCTTCCTGGGAGGGAAGGGCCTTCTTCTTGTCTTCTCCCTTCTCCCTCTGCGTTCCGCTACCCGAGGCCGTTTGACTGCCTTCCGGGATTTGTGTTTTGGGTCCCTGCTCCTTCGGGCGGAACTTTATCCTTCCCATTCCGAAGTAGGGACCCATATCCAGTTTACGGAGCTCCTCCATGGACTGTTTGTCCATGGAGAAGGTCCACAATTGCCCCTTTTCGGACGGTGTTTTTCCAAACAGTCACCTTTAACCTGGTGAGTATCCTGTCAGCCTCTAATCTTTGGCCGTTCTCATCGGGGACATACACAGAGCACGAGTGCAGCCCCGGAATCTCGCTGCGTCTGCGCATGTCGCCAACAGGTAGCCTGGCCTATGTGTGCACCTGGCAAAGCGCACCTGAGGTCCTTCCAGCGGAATCCTCTCATAGGCCTTCATTATGGAGCTTTGGACGGCTATCAGCCTTTCCGGCTCCATTGTTTCCAATGGGAAACCGCCCTGCACCACAGCGACCTTCTCGGCAGGTAGAGCTTCTTTGAAAGATAAATCCTCCAATTTGGCCCTTTTCTTACGTTGCTGGCCACTGGGGGGCGTGACGGTTTCTTGGCGGGGCCTTTTTTGGGCCTCATGTCGGCCTTCTTGGCTCTCCTTTTTTCCTCCTTTGGGCCCTTTGGCCTTCCTGGAGTCTTTAGCCTGTAATTGGCATTTTTGGAATCTGACCAAGTTTTCTTTGATTACGGCCCTTTTGGCCTTGGTCCTTGGCCTTGGTCCGATCCTGGAGCCTCTTTCTAGCGGCTCCTGACAGACGCGCGAAGTGAACTTCGTCGTCTGACATTAGGTCAACCTCTTCAATCGAGTTGACCCTAACGCTACCCTTGGATCGAGATGTGCTTGGCTCTTCAGCCTTAGCACCGTACTGATCTTTGGGTTTGTTGGTTCCCGGGCTGTCGGCCTTCAGCACGTCCGTTTGGCCTTCTGATTGCGCTTTTGGCTTTACAGCCTGCGCAGCCATTTAGCCTTCTGGTTGTGCTTCTGGCCTTTTAGCCTGCACTACCTTTTTTGTTTGTTTTTTTTTTTGAAACTTTCCATATAGTTCCCGCGAGTAGCTAGGGAAATATAAGTCCGCTCGGTCAGAGCCCCGCATGACCGAGTAAGGCGTGGAATACAAGGGGGTTCCGCCTGGTGCCCCCAGGGAAACGTTTGCGACCGCATTTGACCCTGCGGCCATTCAGCCCTCGGCACGTTATCTTCCACCTTGGCTTGAGTTGGGTTGAGTCGTCCTTAGTTTTCTCCGCCCATCTTTGACCTTACCGGCATGGGTGACCCTGCCAGGAGTACCAGACTCCCGCCAACATCGCTCTCAGAATCATTGCAGTTACTTAAGCCCCTCCACCACGACAAGGTCACACGACTCCTCGGAGGGGAGAGCTGTATCTAGCATATATGTGAATAAGTTGAAGAAAAATAAAAACATTGCCCGTAAGATTTCACGTCTTTTTTTATTGAAATGTTTAATAGCCTTCATATTTAAAGATTTTTTTTTCAATAATAATAATTAAGGTTCTTCTTCCTTCAGCTAACGCAATTTCTCTCCGACAGCCTTATAAATTCCATTAAATAATGTACGGTTAGTTTTCCCCCGATCGTTAGTAGTCAATCAGTATTACATAATCACCAGGGGTATCGGCCCACATTCCCAAATTCAGCCATTATCACTAATTACGTCTGTTATTTATGTTTCAATAAATCATTACCACAGAAATATATAAGGACTGATCAATTTAATTCATAACAAATGGCTCAATGTTTGAAATGTGATAAAAATGAACCAAAGATGTGATCACTGTAATAAGAAACTATGCAAGGAGTGTGCGAATCTATCAACAGAGGTAAGAGCAGTGGCATTAAAAAGAAGAAGTGTTATCTACTGATGTAAAGACTGTATATCTAAGAAGCTTCCTAAATTCTCAACAAGCTCAGGGCAAATAGATGGCAGAGAGTTAAATGACATAATCACTCAAGCAATTAATAATGAAGTACATCGACTCCTAAATAGTTTGGAAAAAAGTTTGCGAGCTAAAACTAGTGATATTAATACATCTATAATTAATCTTACTGAATCAAATAAGGATATGATTAAACTGCTGTCTGAAAAAGATCAACAACCTAAAAATATGCAAACGACCAATATGTGGTCTGATGAGGGTGCACTTGTTTCCTCTATTTATGAAAAGCTAAAATGTGACTTCGCAGATAAATTTAAGGTGCTGGAAACAGAACCTTAAAACTAAAGTTAGCACCATCAATCTTGGCAAACAATGGTAATATTAAACGAGATGAGAGAAAGGAAGCACAAATACTCACACGTGAAAAACAAGTAAATGAACAGAATCCGCGTATTATAAATTCAAAATCACACGAAAATTATGCCGCCTCGTCATCTTCGTCTAAGGAACCACAAAGAGCTAGTATAGTTACGAATAATGAGCATGCTAAGAAAACAGGAAAAATCTGCACTGGTCCAAATAAACCTAATCTGAAAGTTGCTAACACTAATATTGGAGAAAGGCTGGCTAAAATATCATGGATCTATTTGTCGAATTTAGATGTCGAAACCTCACTGCAGGATGTAACATGTTGTTTAAATGAAGATTATGAACACTTATACAAATGTGAGAAACTAAAATCTAAATTCAGAAATCCAAAAAGTGCCGCTTTTAAATTAGGAGTCCCAGATTTCTTAGAAAAAGAATATCTGTCACCTGACTTCTGGCCCGAAGGCTCTTATATTCATAAATATATTCCCAAACAACGATCCAATCATTCACAGCATGCAAAAACTTCCATTGGAAAGAACAAAATACGCAGCGGTACAGAGAATATCGAAAGAGACAGAATCGTTACACATAAAATTACTACATACAAATATTCAATGCACAGCAAACAAAATCTCTAATTTAGAGCTAATTCTTCAAACTGAAAAACCAGACATTGTTTGTGTATACGAGCACTGGTTAAAACAACCACAAGCACAAAGAACAAAAATCGAAGGCTACTTATTAGTCAGTAAACACTGCAGGACAACTGGAATACATGGAGGTGTAGCTATCTATTGTAGCAACAAGATACAAGCACAAAAGGTCAAATCCATTAATGTGAAAAGTGTTGATTTTACATGTGTAAAAAATCGCAAGGTATTTGTTAAATTAGATAATAGTTACTCTCACAGTCGGGAAATTAATCTCGATGTTCCACAAGGAGCGGCGCTCCTTATCAATGACCTAGATACACATATGAGGAACCCAGACTCACTCCTAGTCATGTTCGCTGATGATGTAAGTTTACTGATATCAGCCACATCTCTAGAGACTCTTCATAAAAACTCAACGAATCTACTCGTCAGATTCGAGGAATGGGTGCATTAGAAATAAATTAATAGTTAATGTATCTAAAACCACATATGTCACATTTCATAAAAAAAAGTAATAGAACCAATGAAGCTTCTCATAAATCAAAAAATAATATCACCATCAAAACATACTAAGTTGCTAGGCATTACAATAGATGAGACACTATCATGGTCAAATCATATTGACAATGTTGTGAGTAAACTCAACAATGGATATTTCACCATTAGAAACCTCAAATCCTTTTTAGATCGAAAATATCTGATTAATGTTTACTATGCATTAATTTATCCACATCTAAAATACTTAATCATATTTTGGGGACAGGGAACTGATTGGAACAGAGTCTTTATTTTACAAAAACGAATTATAAGAGTAATTTTTGGGCTATCACCAAGAGAGTCTTGTAAATTTACTTTTAAAGATAACAAAATATTATCTTTACCAAGCATCCTCATATTAGAAGCAGTAATGTTCACCAAGCTAAAGCCAGAGTTATATAGTCACAGAAAGTATATTCACCACTACACAACTCGAAATAACACAAATATTCAAATAGACCAGTTCAGTACTTTTAAAAAAGCCCAAAATACACCTGTAGCAATATATTGTAATGTATTTCAACCCCTAGAATGTAGGCAACACAGAATTCGATTAATTGATCGGATGTCTGCCTAAATATAGAGATTTGTACCTACCAGAGAAAGAACATACTAGAAGGTCTAGAGTGATGACATATCTGTTCTGGAACCATCTGGAGAATGTGACATCATCACAGAAACTTCGAGATCTGTCATCTGTAGGTATATAAGGCATGGAGTAAACCAAAAGGGAAGAAGTTAGTGCAGTACTAATTGTCAGTTGAAATGGTCAGAGAGTAAATACAGTGATAAAGTTCAGTTCAGTCTAGATAGCAAGAGTAGTAAGATCAGAAGAGAGTAAAGTGATCAAGTAGTACACAGTGTGTTACTAGCCAAGTAGTTATTGTTGTAATTAAGTAAGTCAATAAATTAGTGTTTAGTGTTACCCTGCTGTTATAATTTCCGAACCCACGATACAGGGTGTTTACAAAAAGCACGTCACAATTGGTGTCAGAAGCGGAATTATAACAGAAGATTTCTGGACTGTTCGAGAAGGTTTCTACAGTGTTCTTCTCGGGAATTAGTGGTGACACGGAGGATTAACTTACGGGACATTGTTTAAGGACTATTTTTGGACTCAAAACTTTGTGAAAAAGTGCGTTTTCGGGATAGTGACAGAGACACTGAAAAAGACTCATTTGTGCTAGTGCGTGAAAATTACTAGAACTTTTCTATTTGGACATTAGTGGAGATTAGTAAATTCTCTGAACTGGCTAGTGACAAAAGACTCTGGATAAGACTTTTTCGTGCTGTTTTGATATTTTTCTGGAAAGTTCCATTGACGTGATAGTTTTATTTTGCAAAAAACATGGCAGCTGAGAAACAAATACAGGACCTATTTGCGGAGTTAATGAGGACGATGGCCCAGCAACGTCAAAAAGAAAAAGAAGAGTATGAAAGAAAACGACAAGAGGAAGAAAAGCGGCGTCAAGAAGAAAGAGAAGAGCAAGAAAGAACACGACAAGAGGAAAAAAAGCGTCGTCAAGAAGACCAAGAAAAAAGACGACAAGAGGAAGAGACGCTTCGTCAAAAAGAAAAAGAAGAACAAGAGAGAAGACAACAAGAAGAAAAAGAAGAGAAAGAACGACAAGAAAGACAACGTCAAGAGGAAGAGAAGCGGCGTCGAGAAGAAAAAGAACAAGAAAGAAGACGGCAAGAAGAAGAAAAGCGTCGTCAAAAAGAAAAAGAAGAACAAGAAAGAAGACGTCAAAAAGAAAAAGAACAGCAAGAAAGAAGACGTCAAGAGGAGAAAGAGGAACAAGAAAGACGCCAGGAAGAACTGAGGAAAATCCTGAACGTACAAATGAAAATCCAACAAGATGCTATGAATTCAATCATTAACCAAATCAAGGAGGATTTGGGAGTTGTAAAGGCTGAAGTTAGTGACATCAAAGGAAAAATGAGTGAGATCAAAGGAGAGGTGGAGCGACTTAGACGACAGCTGAGAGAGAAAGGAGGCCAGCTAGTAGCATCATCAGGCCCTCGGTTAAAACCTCCCTCCTTTGATGGCCAAAGCTCATGGACAACCTACAAGAGACAATTTGAGGCGGCTGCAAGTGCAAATAACTGGGATAACGAGGAAAAGGCTATGGCATTAGTTCTGGCGCTAAGGGGCCAAGCCTCAGAGTTGCTTCAGACCATCCCGGTGGAGAAATAAAGAGACTTTAAAGTTTTAGAAGCTGCATTGGACTTGAGATATGGCGACCAACATCTCGCCCAAGTATACCAGGCCCAGCTAAAATCCGGACACAAAAGGCTGGAGAAAGTTTACAAGAATTCGAGGCTGCCATAGAGAGACTGGCACACCTGGCATATCCAAGTGCTCCAAGGGAATTCCAAGAACAATTAGCTGTCGGGGCCTTTTTGGATGGCATAAGAGACGAGGAAGTCAGGCGAGTACTAAGATTATCGCGGCACCAAAGTAGCAGCGAAGCTCTGGTCCGTGCCCTTGAATAGAATAGAATTTATTGGTGCATTTGAAAAAAATAATCATTACACAAGTCAAAAGTTTACATAAAATTCAATAAATATTACAAATAATTATTAAAACATACAATACAACATTAAAAATATATAAAAAACTCTACAAAAGGGAAATATCTACTTGTCTAGTTAATCATAATATAGCAATATAGGATGTCAGAATTGACAACTGCACAGAGAATGGTTGACTACAAATCACTCTCTAAGAATTCATTCAAACTATAAAATGCCGAAGCTACTAAGATTGATTTAACTTTTATTTTAAATAAATTTAAGAGTATAATTTGCGGTCAGTGAAATGAAGAAACGAATTATTCGGCTTATTTTTGAAGATAGAAACTTCAAATTTTGTACGTATGTATTAAAATATATATTCTAGTTCGTCACGTTTTTAATTTTTTGTTTTAATCAAAAACACGTGATCAACGAAAAAATTGACGTCGAAAAATTGGAATTTACAAAAAACGAAAACGTGACGCCCTTAATTAATTACGTGGATAAAATATAACCTCTTAATTTTCAAACATAGATTCAATAAATAGTTTCCAATTTTGCCGTCAATAGATGGCACTCGCCTCGGCATTCGCATATCTTTACACACTCTCAGACTTTAGGGAGGAACTTGTTGTCATGGAGACCAGACGCGAATGAATGCTTGCCAGGGAAGCATTTAGCAGTTCTGGTAATTGTAATCTTAAATTTATTTATAAATTATTTTATCTTACAGGAATGACTTAACAGATAAAATTCTTGAAAATGTTAATACATAAATAAAAGGTGCCAAATAGAGAGGACCGTTTTGTATAAACACGCCTACAAATTTTATTATGAAAATTTGAATTCGGTTTTTAGTTATTATTATAGTTATATAGTTTTTATTCGAAATTATTACCAAGCAAAATGTGCAGGGTGTCCCAGTCAACGCGCTATGCTCGGTTTTCACGGTAGTTTCTGAGATAAGTTTATGGTTCAAAATCCAGTCTGACGTAGGTTTTCCGAGGAATCTCATACTGCTAAGATATTTAGGAATCCAAGATGGCGGACGAATTTCGTCATCTATGGACCTATTCGACTGAAAATCGATATCTGGGGGTTTTCGGGGATGCGGGTTATGAATTTTTGATCAAAATTTAGGACTCCAAGATGGCGGACGAATTTCGCGATCTATAGTCCTATTCGACTGAAAATCGATATCTGGGGGTTTTCGGGAATACGGGTTACGAATTTTTGGTCAAAATTTAGGACTCCAAGATGGCGGACGAATTTCGTCATCTATGGTCCTATTCGACTGAAAATCGATACCTCGGGGTTGTCGGGGATGCGGGTTACGAATTTTTGGTCAAAATTTAAGAATCCACGATGGTGGACGAATTTCGTCATCTATGGTCCTATTTGGCTGAAAATCGATACCTCGGGGTTGTCGGGGATGCGGGTTACGAATTTTTGGTCAAAATTTAGGAAACCAAGATGGCGGATGAATTTCGTCATTTGTGGTCCTATTCGACTGAAAATCGATATCTGGAGGTTTTCGGGGATGCGGGTTACGAATTTTTGTTCAAAATTTAGGAATCCAAGATGGCGGACGAATTTCGTCATCTGTGGTCCTATTCGAATGAAAATCGATATCTGGGGATTTTCGGGGATGCGGGTTACGAATTTTTGGTAAAAATTTAGGAATCCAAGACAGCGGGCGAATTATAACTATATTTTGACCCCCCTTTACTTATGTTATTATTGGAGATAAAAAAAGTTTTGTATAAGAGTTGTAGGGTTGTATACATATTTTTTTAAATGAAATTAAAAAACAATTGCTTGCATATGTCACGTGATATAACAATGAAGGTTGCTTTTTAAATGAAAACCCTGTATATTTTTACATATTCTTTTAGATCCTTTATCCCTAATTTCAAACATATAAAGATTGATAGATCTAGTTGTAATATTATTTGATATATCGGACATTAAATATGCTCCAAACATGCATGTAGGTATTTTAGGGTTTCTGACGGAGCGCTGTCAGTGGCGGATTTAGGGCGGGGGAGGCCTATAGAGGCAAAATCCAAGGGCGGCAATTTTTTTGAAAAACACCAAAGATAAAAAAAAAAAATTTGTATTATTAATATGTTCTATCAGAACATGTTTAATTTATTTGAGAACGTGTTTTTTATATTAACTAGACTAAAGTTCCTTATTATAGTCAACAGTACAGGGTGGTTGTGCAAACGTTAGAACCTCATTTAACTTCTTTATTTTTGGAGTTACGTAAATAAGTTCAAAAATAAAAGTTATGAGATATCACATGTATTTTCCAAACATCATTTCAGCAAAACAATTCAAACAAGTTGAATTTCGGAGATATGAGCTTTACCTTGGTTTTTTTAAATAGAACACCCCCATATATTTTTACACCATTTGAAAATCCATAGAAAAATCTTTTCAATGATATATGACACAGTATTTTTCTTAAAAACCATAGTAGATATGAAGTTTTATATTTTCTTACATTAAGTCATGGTAGTCCGAAAAATATATACAGTGTATTTCACTTTTTAATTTGTTTTTCTGATTTGAATCAAATTTTACTTAAGTATAGAACAAATTAGGATCTACTTATGACCAAAAAAAAATTCACCGCCTACAAATGCAAAGCCACCTGCGTTACCAAAATATGCGAATAAAATCAAAAAATCATATTAGGCATATTTTTATTGGAAAATTTTGTCAATGAAACTTGTTCAGAATTGTTCAGAAACCTCCAGAATTTAATCAAAATGAAAAATATATAAATTTTTATTAAAATAATGTCCAAGTCCAAAAATATAATTTTAATGGGTTTTTTCGTTTAGAAAACTGTACTATGACAATTTTATTTGAAATTAAACCCAAGCTGCCAGGTAGTTGTAAAGCAATTTACAGTTTTTTTTTAAATAATTATTTTCAAAAGTTTCAAGTTTTTTCAGTTTTTCATTTTTTAATTTTGTTTAAATTTTGGCCATTTTGTTCAATTCTGATCAAGTTTTATTAACAAAATTTTCCGATAAAAAAATGCCTAATATGGTTTTCCGATTTTCTCCACATATCTTGGTACCGCAGGTGGCTTTGGTACCGGAGGAGGCGAATGTTTTTCTGGTCATAAGTAGATACTAATTTGTTCTATACTTAAGTAAAACGTGATTCAAATCGGAAAAAAAAATTAAAAAAGTTATTGGGGTGTTACCATTTCAAGTGAAACACACTCAATTATTGAAATTCTCCATTTTATTTAAAATAAAGTGAAATTAGACAGAACTAACATATTGTTTATTTTAATTTACATACTTTTGTTTTCCATGGCTAATTTGATAAATTGTAAATTTATAGTAAATTAGACAAAATTTGTTTAAGATAAGCACCATGTATTATATTATAAATACAAAGCTTTTTTTATGGCGTTTCAAATGGTACATATATGGAGTGTTCCTTTAAAAAAAAGCAAAGTAAAGTTCATATCTCCGAAATGCGACTTTCAATAGGCATGTCCACAAAATTTTAATTTCAATTGTAAATGATAGAATTATCGATATTGTACACTAATTTAACAATTAAAAAAAAACCGCTGCCCAAGGAATCACTACTTCCACATCCAGATTTTCTATCCAAGTCACTCACAACGATAAAATGTTGTATGTGGAAATAATTGTTTAATAATATAATATTTGAAATCGTCTACCTCAAAAACCCATAAAAACCCCCACATCGGTAGTGGGGTGGGGGTGGTGATAGAGGGTGGTAGTGGGGGTGGATAAGGTAAAAAAATATTTTGAGGTTTCTGGTTCTTGTGCACACATTAAATCAAAATTTTTTTCCATCCTCTTTAATAATGGGGTGGGGGTGGTAATGGGGGTGGCTAATGCCAAATTTTTTTTTGAGACCTTAGCTTCTCTTGTATATAGTAAATACCAATTTTATGAACTCTTACCTGCTTGATTTACCTATTTACCCCAATTTACCCCCCAATCCTTCGACGGAACAAGATGAAAATATAATCTAGTTCTAGATTTCATTAAAGTACATATGCGTACCAAATTTCAAGTCAATATCTCAAACGGTTCCAGAGTAAACGTGTGCACAAAAAAAAAGTTACAGACCGACAGACAGAAATTTTTTTTCGCTCAAACTTAAAATCTCGACGTTTCATGACATTCTAAGCCTATTTAAACAATAAAAATTTTAAAAAAAATTTTTGTCGTTACTATACTACCACTGGATGTGGAAGTAATATATGTATCCTTATTTTGCCAGTTATTCGTAATAGAAATCATCCCAACATAGCAAGGATTTTTGGTAATTTTTCAATAAAAAGTCTAAGCCTATTTGAACAATAAAAATTTTCAAAAATTTTTTTGTTACTATACTTCCACTGGATGTGGAACAGCGTTACCACATTTGGTAGATTTTTATTTCTTTTTAGTAGAATTTTAAGGATTTTTTTCAAGTTTGGTAGGTAAAATTTGCGGGTAGATTTCTGATAATAATTATCAGAAATCTGCCAGCAAATTTTACCTACCAAACTTTACAAAAATCCTTAAAATTCTACTAAAAAGAAATAAAAATCTACCAAATGTGGTAACGCTGATGTGGAAGTAATTAATATTCTATTTCCTGATTTCCTGTACTATATGTTTCTTTTTATGTTTGTATGTATATTTTGCGTATTGATATTTTGTTTTTTTTATCAAATGTTTTGTATTATGCTATCATTTGTTTGTTTTTTACTATATTTTGTTTTTATACATTCATGTATTTTTTATACAATATAATTACTGACTTACCTTATCCATTCTATTATATGGCAGAAAAGGTTAATAAATATATTATTATTATTATTATTAAAAAGAACGCCATTGCCATGTAAACCAGAAGTGATATTTAAAATTTACCTGCCTTTTTTTAATTTATTCCTTTAATAGTCAATTAAGAACATAAATAATCCGATCAATTCTTCTTTGATGTTTAATTATATGTTTCTTAGCGGCATCGATTCCCCGGAAAAAAATACTTATCTCAAAAACTACCGAGAAAATCGGACATAACGCGTTAACTAGGACACCCTGTACACTGTACATTTACATTATGTATCTACAGATAGTTTTTCTTTTAATTAAAAACCACTGCCTAAGGAATCACTACAACCGCATTCAGTTTTCCTACTCAAATTACTTTAAATAAAAATTCTTGTGCACCCAACGCGAAATTCAACTCTGTATGACAGAAATAAATTTGAACTATTTCTCTTATATTACACAATTTTGTTAATCTCCTCCTGTTTACGTAGACGGCATATTTCATTGGTCAAAGGGGCACGCCCACCTGTATAAACCTTTTTCATATATATCAATGAAAATATTATTTGTCCTACCACAGATTATCCTCTTAATGACAACATTTTTAGGTAAGGAGGTAATTTATTATAAAATAGTGGACCGTAATAATCTACGCTATTTCTTGATTTTTTTAGCCTTAAATATTTGATATATATATGTTGGAGTTTGTACGAGTATTGTGATTATGGATTTCGGATACATTAGTATATTTATGAATGTTTGTTTTAACGTAAATTAGGCTTTGATAAATATATAGACTTGGTGTAGTTAATATACCAAGGTTTTTAAAATGTTCTTTAACATCTGCCCTACATTCTAATCCTAGTACCAGCCTTATAGCTTTCCTTTGAATATTAAAGACCCTTTCACTGTGGGCAGAGTGTCCCCATACAAGTATTGCGTAGCTTAAAGTGGAATGGATCAGAGCATGATAAGTCTTTAAAGTTATCTCGCGTGTAGTTATTTGGGTTAAAGATTTTAGCAAATAAAGATGTTTAGATAATTTATTACATGTATAATCAACATGTTGGTCCCATTTTAGTGTAGGATCCAACATGACGCCCAGAAATTTTACTTTAATAGGATTATTGATAGTTTGATGCCTTAAGCTGAAAACCATTTTCTCAGTTTTATCATCATTTAGATTTAAAGAATTACATAGGAACCATTGTTCTGCATCATCCTTTGATTTTGCCATCGTTTGGGAGAGAGTTTCATAATTTGTATCGACATTTATGATTGTAGCATCATCGGCAAACAACACATAGTCACATTCACTGCCAGGTCCAATAGTTGGTAAATCGTTAATATAGATTAAGAACAATATTGGACCAAGCAGTGAACCCTGAGGTACCCCGTATTCAATTTTTCGAGGCTCTGAATATTTATTGTTATAAAAAGTTTTTTGATACCGCTCAGACAGATAACTTGTCATCAAATAAATGGCATTTGGTGAAAATCCATAATACTCTAATTTGTTGAGTAGTATTTCATGAGATACACAGTCAAAGGCCTTACTTAAATCACAGAAGGATGAGCCTACAAACATTCCTGATTCAAAGCCCTTGACTATGTTCTCAACTAGGCTATTTATGGCGAGGGTAGTTGACTTCCCCTGTTGAAATCCAAATTGATTTGGATTTATCAAACTATTTGACTGAAAATAATCGGTGATTTGGTTTTTTAGTAAGTATTCGAAAACTTTTGATAGTATAGGAATCAATGATATAGGTCTATAATTATTTGGATCATCGGCAGAGCCGATGTGAGTAAAAATATCACAGAAGGTGTCAAAGTCACCATTAGGAGATCTGTATATTGTAATTATGACGGTATTTTCCCTCAAAAGTTCAATAGCAGAAATTTCACAGTTAATTTCATTAGAGTATTTTGTTATGTCAAATCTTTCTTTATATTGCAGACCGTTTTCACAAAATATCATTGTGCCACCATGAATATGATTTAACCTAGCATAAGCGGAAGCCACATTGTAGTTTTCAATTTTTATACTGTCAATTTGATCCTTATTTAAGAAATGTTCACAAAAACACTGTACTTGAAAAGATGTATTTGAGCACTTTAGGTAACATTCCAGTTCACCACATTTATTATTTAGCGATTGTATATTCATGAAGAAAACATTTAGTTTATTTGCAGAGCAATTTATTTTACTGGAACAGCTAGCGTGCGTTAGGTGGTTGAAGTGTTTGAATGAAAGTTTTGAAAATTTACAGTTTCTGCAACTTTCTTTTTAGGAAAGCGGTAAGTGTCTACTACTACGCCCTTGGGCCAGAAATCTACAGAACCAAAATTTTTTACCAGTCTCTCCGGTACTCCAATTTTAAAAGCTGAAACGTGGTCTGGCAAACTTCTCAGTGTTAGCTTCTCACATGTATAGTTATCATCTTTTGAAAAATCAGTAAGGCAATCAAGAATGTCTTGAGTATTGGTATCATTGTTAAAACCGGATATAAATATCCAGCTAGTTCTCTGTGCTACCTGCAGTTTCTTTAAAGCATTGCTTAGGTTTTCATTACCGGTACATATTTTCTTTGTATTACGTACTATCTTTCTCGTGGTTGATTTAGTTTTCCATTCAGTATTTGGAGCATTTATTTGACGTGTATCCGTGTTAATTTCTGTAATATTTGATAAGTTATTTTCAGAACTTTTATCGGGAGTTTCCATAATTGTTGCTTGTGCATTTATAAGAGCTTTGTTTAGCTGTGAATCTGTAATTTTGGTTTGAGAGGGTGGGTCGTCTGATGTTTCACTTTTCTTGATACACCCTGTATTTGGTTTGGACTTTGAAATCTCAGGAATGTTGATGCCTTTCACTGGGCTCTGTTTTGCTATAGAACTGTAAGTTCTTTTAGTGTTTTTTGTACCAATGTTTTTTTTTGCTTCATTTCTATAATTTTCAATTTTTTCTTCCAATAATCTACTGTTTTTATTTAACAAATTGTTGTTTTCTTCTTATAATTTCTTGTTTTCCAACAATAATTTGTATTTATTTTCACTTTCATTAAGTAACTTTTTGAGCAATTCATTTTCTGCCATTAATTTGTTTATTACCTCTTGTCTTGTTGAAGTTTCATTGGAGGTTAACTCACAACATTTGAATCTTGTTTCTCCCTTTTCATATGCTACATTAGGAAAAACTCTTTAGACAAGAGTTATGATAGATATTTCCACAATTAACACACACTACATTATTACTAGTCTTAGTTTTACAACATTTAAATAGCTTTTTATGAGGATCTGATAATTCAGACTCATCATCAGCAGCCATCTTTTTTAGATATGAAGTATAGGCTGCCTATAAAGACACCCCACGGTCAGAAGTGCATGCTGTGACAGTAGAAAAAACACATTCAGACAAGAAGAACCCTGACATGGACATGCATGAAATGCTAAGTAAAGTATTGGCCAAATTGGATTCCCTGGGAAGACAAGACAAACAACAAGGTGAAGCGAAACCAAACGGACGTATCCGATGCTATCAGTGCGGCAAATTAGGGCATATTAAGAGAGATTGTCGACAGTGGAGCCCTGAGAGAGTGAAGGCCACTGGGGCGGTGCTGGCCCAGAGAAATAAAGGTTTGCCAGCTTCGAAGAATCTCGAGTAGTCTACCATTGCCAGGACGTGTAAATGGAAGTAAAGAAATTCTAGAGAATTGGACAAAGGAAGTTTTAAGACAAGAGCAACTGGACGATACAGAAATTGGACCTATATTGCGAACAAAGGAAAAAGGAACCCGACCAGACTGGAAGGATGTTTCAAACCAAGGAGTAGGAGTGAAGGCTTTGTGGTCGCAATGGGATTCACTGAGAGTCTTAGATGGGCTGTTGAGGAGAGCATGGGAAAGCCCGGATGGGATGCAGGTTGCCATGCGTCTAGTGATTCCCAGGTGTTGTGTAGCAGAAGTACTCCAGGAAGCGCATAGTGAAACGTCCGGCGAACACTTCGGCGTAAACAAGACATTGAGTAAAGTACGAGAACGATTCTATTGGGTCAATAGTCACCAGGATGTGGAGGCTTGGTGTCGCAAATGCAAGAATTGTGCTGCCAATGGGAAACCACTTTCCGGAAGCGACCATACGAATGAAAGTCGAGAAGAGCCGAAGAATGACCAAGAGCAGATGACCAAGGCTGGTAACCGAATGAAGGCTCGTTATGATCGGAATGCCAGTACAAGAGGATTCAAGGTGGGAGATCGGGTCTGGCTGTACAACCCACAGCGGGAAGAATGGAAGTCCCCGAAGCTTCAACCACCTTGGGAAGGACCGTATTTAGTCATCACCCGAATTAATGATGTCATCTATCGGATTCAACGAACCAAAAAGTCCAAGATGAAGATCGTACATTTGGATAGACTGGCGAAAGAAGTTGAATTGCCTGACCGGGACGTTCAGGCTTAAGGAGGGGGCAGTGTAATGTATTTCAACCCCTAGAATGTAGGCAACACAGAATTCGATTAATTGATCGGATGTCTGCCTAAATATAGAGATTTGCACCTACCAGAGAAAGAACATACTAGTAGGTCTAGAGTGATGACATATCTGTTCTGGAACCATCTGGAGAATGTGACATCATCACAGAAACTTCGAGATCTGTCATCTGTAGGTATATAAGGCATGGAGTAAACCAAAAGGGAAGAAGTCAGTTGAAATGGTCAGAGAGTAAATACAGTGATAAAGTTCAGTTCAGTTTAGATAGCAAGAGTAGTAAGATCAGAAGAGAGTAAAGTGATCAAGTAGTACACAGTGTGTTATTAGCCAAGTAGTTATTGTTGTAATTAAGTAAGTCAATAAATTAGTGTTTAGTGTTACCCTGCTGTTATAATTTTCGAACCCACGATACAGGGTGTTTACAAAAAGGGTGTAAGCACGTCACAATATTATATAATCTCCCTCGGCAGTTAAAAGAGTTAGGTAGAGCTAAATTTAAAAAGAAATTACTAGAGTTACTTCAAAACGAAGCTTATTATTCACTAGGTGAGTACTTTGATCAGGCGCTTAGGTAAAATATATTTTTTTTTTTATAAAATGCTATTTTGTATGCTTATATGTTATTGTCATTATATTACAAAATTATATTTAAAATTATTTTACTTTATATTATACTTTATATGTTTTACTTAATAGCTGTAGTGTCAATGTCTCCACAGTTTACAATTATTCATTTGTGACATTTGAAATAAAGCATATTATTATTATTATTATTATTATTATTTTCTAAAAGCCAGTCACCCTTTAAACTCTGTGGCTCCGACACTCACAGAGGGGAGCTGGTAGTACCAGCTTATTATTTACATTTATTATTATTATTATTATTGTTTATTAACGCGGAAATAAATCGGACGAAGGACCATTCAGCGTAATGCTGACAAACTGAACTAATATTAATAATTGAATTTGAAATACCTTGTGACCTCGTGTACTAGCGGCACTTCCTGGTGTTGTTCTCTTCTAGTTGGGCCCAACAAACTCCAGGTCTCCAGTATAGGAATATGGCAAGGTACACAAGACACTCGCGTGGTGATAAATAGCGGTTTTTATTATTTTTTAAGTTGACCGAAAAATGACTTTATATATTTTTTTGTAGCGTTATTTTTTTTTTTGTTGATATGGAAATCAAAAACAAATTGAGTTATAGAAACAAAAAATGCTAGCATTGTTTTCTGAACATACCGCCCATCCAAATGGCGAAGCATTCATAAAACTATGAAACTAAAACTAGGTTAAATAATAATACAAAACTAGTGAGGAGTAGGTAAGGGACATAGTTTTACAAGAGGTCTCTTAAGGACACCGTTAGCTGTTCGCACAGTAGCAACACGGGTCTGCCCATCAAGACTAGAGTGCAATTCGACAATTCGGCCAAGATGCCACGTTAGCGGTGGGACATTGTCCTGTTTGATGACAACAATGGTGCCAATATTGGGAGGTTTTGTAGAATCTGTCCATTTATGTCGTTGCTGGAGAGTGTGAAGATACTCGTTATGCCAGCGCTTCCAAAATCCTTGTTGAATTTGTTGCAACAACTGCCATCTGGACAAACGATTTATGGGTACGGAGATTAACTCCTCGTCGGGAGGAGTTGTTAATGAAGATAATGTTAAAAAATGACCTGGAGTTAAGGTCTGAAGATCATTTGGATCACTACTAAGCTGACATAATGGTCGTGAATTTAAAACTGCTTCGATTTGGTGAAAAACGGTATTAAGCTCCTCGTAGGTCAGTACTTGATCACCAATAATTCGAGAAATGTGATGTTTGACTGATTTGACTCCTGCTTCCCATAAACCACCAAAGTGTGCCGCAGACGCGGGATTGAAGTGCCACTTAATCTGCATGACTCCGGCGGCGTTTTGGGTTAATTCATTCAGTTGACAATTAGCGCCAACGAAATTAGTTCCGTTGTCACTGTAAAGATGAGAGCATTGGCCTCGACGTGCAACAAATCGCCGTAATGCTGCTATAAATGAATCAGATGAAAGATCTGAAACAAGTTCAAGATGGAGAGCTTTAATGGCGAGACATACAAATAAGCATAGATATGCCTTTTGAGTTTTACCACCCCGGCGTCTACCAAAAGTAATATGAAACGGCCCAGCGAAGTCTACTCCGGTGTGCAGGAATGGTTTAACTTCAGAGACTCGAGGAGTGGGTAAATCACTCATCAGAGGTGTATAGGATTTTGGATTATGTCGCGAACAACGATAGCAATGAGAAATGCAATGATTAATTGCTCGTCTAGCGGACAATATCCAGAATTGTTCAGCTAATAAAGCCTGAAGAGCGGTTGCGCCAGGATGCAGATACTTATTATGAAACTGATTAATAAAAAGTTTAGTTAATCGGTGTTCCCGTGGTAATAAGATTGGATGTTTTCTCTCAAAGGATTCTTGAGAGTGGCGAAGTCTTCCGCCCACCCTGGGAATACCCTCCTGATCTAGGAAAGGTGCAAGTTTGCGTATAGGTTTAGCACAAGGGCTTTTTGAACAAATTTGCTTTATTTCATTAGCAAAGACTAATTGTTGAATATGTTTTATAATGATAAGCAGCGCATTATGTAGTTCCAAATTTACCAAAGGACCTCGAATTAAATTAGTTTTATCCTTTAAATAGCTGGTAAATCGAATTAAATAAGCTATGCTTCCTTGAACCTTTCGCAAAGAGGAAAATCGTGATAATAAAATTATTATGAAGTCATGTTGTCCAGTGACAACGAGAGAGATTGTATTGGTTTCTAAGTCTACATCGGAAGGCAAGGTAGAAGATGAACTAATAGGCCAAAGTTCAGGCGGAGAGCTGAGCCACTTGGGACCCGCCCACCATGAAGAACATTTCAAGAGGTCATGGGGAAGAAGACCCCGTGAGGCGCAATCAGCAGGATTATCGATACCATCAATATGATGCCAATTTTCCGGAGATAATTTTTCCTGAATTTGTGTAACACGGTTTGCAATAAACGTTTTCCACTGATGTGGAGAGGATTTAATCCAGGTTAATGCGACTGTGGAATCGGACCAAGCGTAAATATTTTTAAAAGCAATGTTGGCATAGGTGTCACGTACAAAATAAACTAAATCTGAAAGTAACAGTGCTGCACATAATTCAAGGCGTGGAATTGTGATACGCTTAAGCGGAGACACCCTAGATTTAGCACAAACCAAAAAAATGCGTACAGAACCATCATTTTCTGTAACCCTAAAATATACCACACATGCATAACCAGTCTCAGAAGCATCACAGAAACCATGAAGGTCACATGCTTGATAATTGTCCGTTATAACGCGCCGAGGTAACTGAAGTTGAGCGAGACATAATACCTCACGCTTGTATTGTGACCAACGTGAACAAATCTCAGCGGAGGGAACCTCATCCCAAGACAATCCTTGTGTCCAAAGAATCTGGATCAAGTGCTTTGCAAAAAGAGTAAGCGGAGCTAACAATCCAAGTGGGTCAAATATGCGTGCGACTTCAGAAAGTATTGATCTTTTGGTACAACAACGGTCGATAGTGTCTATTTTGTAAGTTAGGGAATCATAAGTTGGATTCCAGTTCAAGCCCAACACCTTTTGAAAGTAATCAGCAGTGTCAAATGATTGACAATTAGTTTGGCGTAATGAGGGGGGTATGGAGTCTAATACGATAGGATCGTTGCTAGGCCACTTCCTCAAATCAAATCCACCACTTTTAAGAAGATCTCGAAGTTGAGATTGTAAAGTAATAGCTTCTTCAGCAGATGAACAGCCCTTGACTACGTCATCTACATAAATGTCGCTAAGTAACACTTTTGCAGCGTGAGGAAAATTATCTTTTTCATCTGAAGCAATTTGTAAAAGAGTGCGGATAGCTAGATATGGAGCAGATGATACTCCGTATGTAACAGTATTCAATTCAAATTCTTGAACAGGAGTGTTTTGAGAAAAGCGCCATAATATGCGTTGATAGGCTCTGTGATCAGATGTTGCTAAAATTTGCCTGTACATTTGTTTTATATCTGCAATAAGTACAGTGGAATGGGTACGAAACCGTAAAAGTAATGATACTATGTCTTGTTGTAATTTAGGACCTGTTAATAATAAGGTGTCATTCAGAGAAACATTATTAGTAGACTTTGCTGAGGCGTCAAAGACGACACGTAATTTCGTGGTAGAACTTTCGGGCTTCAACACACAATGATGAGGAATATAATAACACGAATCAGAATGATTGGAAGCACTTTGACCACTCACAGGAGACATGTGTCCACAGTCAAGATAATCCTGCATGAAATTTGAATATTCTTGTTTTAATGTAGAGAATCTTTATTCAAGCGATTTTCCAGAGATAAAAAACGACGCATTGCGGTATTAAAAGAATTACCTAAAATAGGAATATCTTCACGAAAAGGTAATGAAACGATATATCTGCCTGATTTGTCACGAGTATGAGAATTGATAATATTTTGCTCGCACTTAGTGTTCTCTGGAGAATTGAATATTTTGTCAGGTATGCTTTCAAGTTCCCAAAACTTCTTTAATGTGGAATCAAGTTGTGAATAAACAGACACATGAAATGAGTTAACAACAGCTGGTGTAGAAATATGAATTTTTCCAGATAGTATCCAACCAAAGATGGTTTTCATTGCGATTGGTTCACCAGGACGACCATATTTAATAGCGGGTTGTATTATTTGTGAGTAGACATCAGCACCAAGCAAGATGTCTATTTCACTTGATTTCCTATAATCAGGATCAGCGAGAGGCAGGTTTTTTAAATGTTCATAACCTTGAGTGGTAATGTGACTAGACGGAATATCATTACAGATGACCGGCAAGACCATTGCCTGTATATTAAAACTGGGATGATGTCTAAACATCGGAGTGACCTGACAAAAAGTCATGCCAGTACAAGCGGGTGAAGAAGTTCGACCAATTCCTTGAATAGGAATGGAGCATTGCGTAAGCGGTAAATTAAGTCTGTTTAGACATTTCTCAGTTATTACTGATATTTGACTGCCATTGTCTATAAGAGCACGGCAAGTTTGAAAATTACCACTAGCATCACAGATAGATACTAAGGCGGTGGATAAAAGAACTGTAACTGGAGCAATAGCACTAGCAACAACTTGAGGAATGTCAGCAGCGGCGGCATTATCTGTAGAATTAAAAGTCGAGATCGTAGTTGCTTCACGTGGAAAATGTAGCATCGTATGATGGCGTTTTTGACAAACGCGACAAACAGACAGGGAAGCACAAGTCGAGAAACTATGTGTTCCAAAGCAATTTACACAACGTCTGCATTCTTTAATAAAGTTATATCGATCTTGAGGCGACTTATTTAAAAATAAATCACATTTAAAAATAGAGTGGTTAGTATTGCAAACAAAGCAAGATGCTTGTTGAGGTTTTGCAAGAGGCACTGCTGAACCAATATTGTTTTGAGAAGATGTTTCCACCACGAGAGACTGCTGTTTTGATTTTATGGGAGATTGCGTATGTTGCTTATGAGATAATGAAGGAGAAAATATTCCAGTGTTAGAAGTTGAATACTGAGAGACACCAGAACAAATATTTGACAACATAGTGCTAGACTCCAAAGCATTGCATTGATCGGTCAAGAATTTAATTAACTGTTCATATGTGGGCAACTCCGTAATGCTACGATGCATTTCAAACCGTTTTCTAGTATTGGGATCAATTTTCTGCATTAACCAATTAAATAGAGTAAAATCCCACAAGTCAATTTCATATTTATTGAGAGCAAAAATATTTTCAGAAAATATATTTAAGAGAGTACGAAGAGAACTTGCGGAATCAGGTTTAGCTTTTGGTGAATTAAGAATATTTCCCCAATAGGTCGAAATAAGTATGCGTTTATTGTCATATCTTTTCTCTAGGGTTCCGAATGCAATATGATAATTATCAGAGGTTATTGGTAAATGTTTCACTAATTTTAATGGTTCATCAGATAAGGCACTTATTAAGTATTGGAATTTCTCTATGTTAGACAATTTTGTGTGATTGTGTATCAATGACTTAAACAGTTCATAGAATGAAGTCCATTCAATAGCATTACCTGAAAATTTAGGTATCTGAATCTCCGGTAGATGAACAGTATTTTTATTGCTTTCAACATCAACCTTTTGATTTGTTGTAACAGCAGATGCCATTTTGGTTAATTGTATGTCAACAGCTTGAATGTTATCATGTAAATCATCTATTTCTTCCACCAGTGAATTCAGTTGATCCAAATTTTCAACTGAGAGTTGACTCAATTTTAATGATTTGCGTTGTTCTTGAAAATCCTCGTAAATGAGGTTAGATCTTTTAAATTTTGCATAAAACATAGAGTGCGTTGAAGTGTCTGCCACAACGGCAGATGAGTATTCTGACACGGCGGTTAATTTTCTAATTACCACATTACATTCCCTTACAAAGTCCTCAAACTTCATTTTGTAAGTATTGATAAGCTTCTTAATAAAGTTATATTAACCAAATGTAAATAAAATTACAAAATAGTTCTATTATCAGTACTCACAAATACATTAGAATGACAATATAATAACGAAAATATGTTTAGAGGAAACAAGAAAATGAATTAATTATAGCGGCAGGTTCAATAAAAAACACCGTGTGCTAGTGTCAAAATGAATTTAAGCAACAAATGTCAGTTATGAAGTAATTAATTTAAAACGGTTTTAGATGGATGTAAGGCAAAGCTGGTTTTCTTTTTTTAAGGTATCGGCATCGAAGGATCAAAAATGTTTATTAACGCGGAAATAAATCGGACGAAGGACCATTCAGCGTAATGCTGACAAACTGAACTAATATTAATAATTGAATTTGAAATACCTTGTGACCTCGTGTACTAGCGGCACTTCCTGGTGTTGTTCTCTTCTAGTTGGGCCCAACAAACTCCAGGTCTCCAGTATGGGAATATGGCAAGGTACACAAGACACTCGCGTGGTGATAAATATCGGTTTTTTTTATTTTTTAAGTTGACCTAAAAATGACTTTTTATATATTTTTTTGTAGCGTTATTATTTTTTTTTTTTGTTGATATGGAAATCAAAAACAAATTGAGTTATAGAAACAAAAAATGCTAGCATTGTTTTCTGAACAATTATTATTATTATTATTATTATTATCATTATTATCATTATCATTATAATTATCATTATAATTATCATTATTATTATTATTATTATTATTATTCTCCTGCGTTTTGTTGCAGTTTGTTAAAATTACACATACACATATTTTAAATAAAATAACGTACTTATAAAAATCTTGTCTCTGCACAGAATTAGGTTTTTTGCTATCACTATAACTTCAGGTCAATTTAAAACACGATCACAAGTAATTTAAATATAACAAACAAAAGATATTTTTAAAATTCTGAGATTAAGAAAAATTCTGCGACTTTTAGCATATATTTATTATTTTCTTACACACAAATGAATGAAAATCGATTGCAAAAAAGATGGAGCTGTGCTCTTTGTCGTTTAGTTAATGTTTCCTAACCTTGTTTAGTTATGATACAAACAAAAAATTTACTTTGCTCTAAAAACAATGCATGGAATAAGCAATGTGTATTAAAAAAACAGGTCTATCTGCAAATCATAGGTTCTTTTTTTTTAATGCTTTTTAACCTCTCGGTATTTTTTTCGAAAACTGGTTTATAAAACACCAAAAATTTGTTAGGTGTGCAATGAAATCTTTCCAAGTAAAAAATATGTTGTTTGTAGGGTCTTGTTTAAAAAACTGTTTTGCTTATTATACTCTTCGCAAATACTATAACGAAGAGTATATTGTATTTGATCGGCACATTTCTAAAATCGTAAATATCGCTTGCAGACAAAAAATTTTCATATCATTGTGTTAGTGAACGAATTCTGAACAACTTTCAAAATGTCCGTCTGTCCGTCCGTCCGTCCGTCACATTTCTTGTAAGCACGATAACTCAAGAAAGAAAAATCCGATTGTATTGAAATTTGGACAGTAAGTTAGTGTTAGCTAGAGGAAGAACCCTATTGTTTTTGAATAAAATCGATCGGTAAATAAAAATGTTATTAATGATTTAAATTTGAAAAAAAAATTTTTTGATTTTTTGTAATTGAAAAGAAATTTGGTAGAATGATATTTCATTTTAATATCTAAATATTTATATATTTTACAAATATACATTTCATAATGTAATATACAACTGTGAAAATATGATTTTAGCTCGTGTCGTATAATGTAAAAATTTACATTTTTTTACGTGTAAGGTGGTGGTCTAGTTCTTACGCTTTTAATTGAAATTGACTCGGAATCCAAGGGTCCCGGGTTCGAAACCCAAATGGGGTTTGGTATGTTTTTTTTATTTTTACTTTATTTTACACTAAGTCTTTTATCAACTAAGTTCGTACTATAAAATTAAAAATGTCTAAAACTAACATTATTTACAAAAAACTGCGAAGAGTATCCTATAGAATGTGTAACAATTTTATAAAAAGTTCAGTGAACAGGCGAAGAGTACGTTTTTAGCTTGTTTTTATTTTCTAGTTGACAAAAATTTATCTACCTAAGATATAAAATAAAAAATACTTTCCAAAACTTTGTTGGAAACGAAACAGAAAACGGAGAACAATTATTTTATGCATTCCGAAAGAACACAAAAATTTGTGATCAATACTGCATATTATTATACTCTTCGCAAAAACGAAGAGTATATTGTATTTGATCGGCACATTTCTAAATCAGTAAATATCGCTCGTAGAGAAAAAATTTTCATATCATTATGTTAGTGAACGAATTCTGAACAACTTTCAAAATGTCCGTCCGTCCGTTCGTCCGTCCGTCCGTCCGTCCGTCTGTCCGTCCGTCCGTCGCGTTTCTTGTAAGCACGATAACTTAAGAAAGAAAAGTCGGATTGTATTGAAATTTGGAAAGTAAGTTAACGTTAGCTAGAGGAAGAACCCTATTGTTTTTGAAAACAATCAATCAGTAAATAAAAAAGTTATTAATCATTTAAATAAAAAAAAATTTTTTTTCATAAATTCTGTCATTTGTATTTAAATAGAAATCTTGCGAAATGTTATTCCCTATAATTTTTTTTTGTTTTTATATTTTACCAATATATATATTTCATAATAATGTATCTAATCCGTTGAAATATAATTCTTGAACGATATTCATTCAAGTTTTGTGGTAAGATGAGATAGCCCAATGGCTAAAGCATTTGCCTTTCAAATAAGTGCTTTGCCTAGTGAGTGATAATTTTTTACAATTTTCTTTTAATTAGCTTTAGGTACGTGTGGACACATCTTTAATTTTATTTTAGTTTTTAAGTCTGCCTGTGACAGACAGGAGTATTAACTTATAAGACATCTGTCGTTAAGCCAATCCGGACCTGCCTCGCCCAGCCCTGCAATCACCACGGCACTCAGCGCCGTGGTTGTCTGGCTGGCTCCGGGACAGGTTCCGGCGAGGCGCATAAATGTATATAAAAATGTTTAATAAATTGTTATTGTTGTTGTTGTTGCCTTTCAATCCAAAGGTCTCGTGTTCGATCCCTCACATGGCGATTTTTTTTTCACAACAAAGTTGGCATCACAAAATTTAGAATGTCCAAAAACTAACATTATTTACAAGAAAAATGCGAAGAGTATCCTATAGAATGTGTAACAATTATATAAAAAGCTCAGTAAATCGGCGAAGAGTATAATGTTTCCACTAGTTTTTATTAGCTTTAAGTGAAAAATGGTATTAATGATTTGTAAAAACTATTTACTTATTGTGTTGTGAATAAAATGACATCATCTCTAAAAATTCTGTTTTAGAACTATTTCTGTTATGTTTTGCAATGAAACATATAAATGCTTGTTGTTTAAGGTAGTTTAATTGTATGTGGTTTTTTACATAGACATTGACACACAAGTTAAACATATATATTAAAAATCGCTGGTTATTATTCGCACCATTTCCTGGCAACGAAATTCAATGGCGGGGAATGTGCGGTACAAATTAAATTACAAAATTAAGAACAATAAGGAAACAAATACCTAACATGCCGCCCCCCTTTGAAAGCTCTAAGCTTTTAAAATAAACAATTTGTTGAATTTCATTCACTAATACTAATGTCTTGATTTGGTAAAACATATTTTTACAACAGGACGCTGATATGTTCCATTTAAACACTTGATGGTTACACTTCTTATAACACCATCTGCTCCTGGATGAATTGCTAGGATACGGCCCAAACGTCATTTCAATGGAGGTAAACCATCTTCCTTGATTATTTTTAAATTCCAGGTTTGATTAGCGTCTGGTGATTGGTTTTCCATTTTACCCGTTGCTGGAGTTCAGATATATATTCCTTTGGCCACCTTGACCAAAAGTGCTGTAGTAACTGCTGCATTCGTTGAAATTTCTTGAGCCGATTTTCATTAACGTTTGATAAAGCGTAATCTGGTAGAGCTGTTAATGAGTCGCCGATGATGAAGTGACCAGGTGTAAGGGGACTGGGATCACCAGGATCATTTGATAATTCACATATCGATCGCGAATTAAGACAAGACTCTATTTGAGCGAGCAATGTCAAGAATTCCTCGAAAGATAATGGTGTATCTCCTACTACTCGCTTTATGTGATATTTTACGGACTGTACCCCCGCTTTCTAGAGACCCCCAAAATGAGGACCTTTGGGAGGTATGAAATGCCATTCTATACCCTCTTGATTTACTGTAGTTTCAATCTCGTCACATGAATGTTTTAAATATCTTTGTAATTCAGAATTAGCACCATGAAAATTGGTAGCATTATCAGAAAATAATTGAGCACATTTTCCACATCTAGCCACAAATCGCCTTACTGCAGCTAAAAATGATTCAGTCGTCAGATCTCCGACAAGTTTTAAATGAATAACCTTAGTTGCGAAGCACACAAAAAGGCACACATATGATTTCAGTATTTTGTAATTTCGAGTTTTTCGGTCCTTTAGCGGAAATGGACCGGCGAAATCTAATCCCGAAATTAAAAACGGTCTCGTAGTGGTGAGCCGAGTTTTGGGTAAATTGCCCATAATATACCTTTCTTTACCAGGATTAAATCTAAAACAGCGGACACAATCGTGCACTACCTTTCTCACTGAATTACGACCAGATATTGGCCAAAAATATTCTCTAATGGATGCTAGCAATGTTTGCGGACCTGCGTGTAGTAATTTGAGATGCTCGGATCTCGCTATTAATACTGCAAGGTGGTGTTTGGATGATAACACTGCCGGGTGTTTTTTTAGTAAATGAAAGTTAGAATTTTTTAATTTACCACCTACTCTAATTATTCCGTATTTGTCTATAAATGGATTTAAGCTAGATAATTTGCTTTAAGAACTAACTGAATTTAATCGAAGTAGGTCATGTTTTTCTTGTGAGAAGGTTTGCTTTTGTGATAGACGTGTTAAACAATTAAGAGAATTTTTCAACTCTAAGACAGAAAGTGGGCCTAACTGATGAGTTTCTTTTTGTTGTTTTAAGTTTTTCCAAAATCTAAGACAATACGCTACAATTCTTTGTAATTTGGTTAATGATGAAAATTTTGTTATTATATCAAAATTTTCAGTGGTTGATATCAAAGAAATAGGGTTGGATCGTATTTCTGGGAGATTTTCAATACGCAATGTTTCATTAGTAATGAGCGGCCAATTCTCAGAAGGCGAATATAGCCATTCTGGTCCGTGCCACCAGAGTTTTGAAGTGATAAGATTATTAGGATATGTTCCCCTAGATAACATATCTGCTGGATTATCCTTAGTATGTACATAATGCCAATCATTGGGGGTTAGTTAATGTCTGAATTTGTGAAATTCTGTTGGCTATAAAAATTTTAAAAAGATGTGGAGATGATTTTATCCAAGAGAGAACTATATTTGAATTGCACCAGTAAAATGTTCTTTCGAAATGTATATTCATTGAGACATTTGCCTTTTCCATAAGTTCAGCCAATAATAGTGCTCTACATAGTTCGAGCCGGGGGATAGTGACAGTTTTTAATGGAGCGACCCTAGTTTTGAAACAAAGAAAATTAGTGAAAATGTTTCCAGATGCATCAGAAGATACGATGTATAAAGAAGCCCCATAATCTGATTCTGAAGCATCAGAAAGGCCATGAATATCTATGGATATTGGATTATGATAACATACGTGTCGTGGAATTTTCAGTTGATTTAATTGCTGAAGAGTAGACTTAAAATTTGTCCACAATGTATGTAAATTTAAGGGTATGGATTCATCCCAAGAAAGCTTATGTTGCCACAACCTTTGCAATATTATTTTTGCAGTTATAGTAACTGGAGACAATAAACCGAGCGGATCAAATAATTGAGCTTTTGATGATAAAATGGAACGTTTTGTTACCTTCTGTTGCGTATTTTCGTTCGTTATTGTATATCCTAGACAATCAGATGTGAAATTCCATAATAATCCTAAAGTTTTTGTTTGCTCAGTCTCTCCGATGTTCAAAGTAGAATTTGTAACAAATTCATGTTCATCCAACAGCTCTTTGCAATTGGACGCCCATTTCCTAAGTTCAAAACCATATTTTTTAAGTAAAAGTGAAATTTCTTGTTTTATTATTTGTAATTCATCCAAAGAATTAGCAACAGTTAAAAGATCATCAACATAGAAGTCGTTTAAAATGATGTCAGCTATGTTTCTTTTTGCAGCATCGTGAAGACATCTAATAGCCAAAAATGAGGCAGCTGCTGTTCCGTACGTCACTGTGTCAAGTTCATATACAGCCAGTTCATCTGTTGGTTGTTCTCGCCAAAATATGCGCTGCAATGATCTTTGATCTTGTTTGATAAGTACTTGACGGTACATTTTCGCAATATCACCAGTTAAAACGAGGTTGTACTTCCGAAACCAAAGTCTTGTTGAATGGTAGGACCAACCATCATAATATCATTGACAGAATATTTTGAAGAAGTTTTGCAAGACCCATCAAATACCACTCTTACCTTAGTTGTAGAACTAGATTCCTTTATAACACAATGATGTGATAAATAAAATAAGGTATCATTAGAATTTTCAATTTTAGTCATATGTTGTAGGTTTTCATATTCATTCATGAACTTCACATATTTTTTTTTCATTTCTGGATTTTTGTTCAGTTTTCTCTCTATAGAGTAAAATCTTCTTCTGTTCTTCACAGTAAAGTTCTTCGGAAGAAAAATGTTTAATTTTTGGAAACTCTTCAATTTCCCAAAATTTAGTAAGTTGCTTGTCAAGATTTTCACATGTGATAAAATTACAATTTACGTTTGCTTGGGCAATATTCTGATTGCAAATTGACCCTGAAACTATCCAACCCAGTTGAGTCTTTTGTAAAGTAGGTAAGCTTTTACCTAGTTTAACTTGGCCTACGCTTAAAAGATCCCAAAACGTATCCCCACCAATTAGAATATCAATAGGACTGCTTATATTAAAAGTAGGATCTACCAGTATTAAATTAGATGGAATATTTAAAGACCTCTGTTTGAAAGACAATGCGGGAATAGTTTCAGTTATTTTCGTTCTGATTAAACATGAAAGTGTTGCTTTAAATGAGTTAATACGCGACTGCATCTTAACACAGGTTCGATATTTAACATTCAAATTTGTTTGAATAATACCGCAAATAGATATATCTATTTTATTTTTTTGTAATTGTAGTTTGTTGCAAAGATTTTCAGTTATAAAATTGCTTTGAGAGCCACAATCAAGTAATGCCCTACATTCATGAATGTTTCCAAATTTGTCAAAAATCTGAATTATAACAGTGATAATATTATATGTGAGTATTCACATCTATAAGAATAATTTGTCAAAACATTGTCAAATGTGGGTGTGTCAAAATGAAGTAATGTGTGATGAGGTTTTTCACATTTCCTACATGAGCTTGAGTGAGTCATTAAATAAGTAACTTTTGCGCAAGCAGTTTATGCATAATTTAAGGCGCTTTACTTCATTTAACCTAGTAGTTGATTCGAGTTTAAGAAATTCAGGACAATTGTAAATTGTATGTTCAACATTACACATGTTACAATGATAAATGTTTGTTGAAATATGTGCTTTGGTTAACTTTGACCTAACATGTAAATTAGATTCTGAATTGTTGATTTCAAGGGTTTCGAGCAAACGACATTTTTCTTTGAGAAAAACGGTAAATTGGTCTAATGTTAGCAAAGTACCTTTTGAGTTTTCTGTTTCCCATTCTCGTCTAGTTACTACATCTAATTTTATAGATATTAGATAAACAATAAGAGTATCCCAGTGCTTAGTTGGTTGTTCAAGAACCTTTAGTGCACGCAGATGGCGTAATATTCCATCCAATAATTGTCGTAGCCCATTATGAGATTCCTTTACTAATGCAGGCATATTGAAAAGACCTTTTACATGATTGCTTATTAAAAGTTGCTTATTTTCAAAACGCTCAAGTAACAATTCCCAAGCTATTTTATAATTTACAGCAGAGATTTCTAGTGAACGAATTACGTCAGCAGCTTCGTCTTTAAGCGACAAACGCAAGTGAAATTTTTGAATCTCTGAAAGTGATTTGTTTTTGTCTATAATAGAGCTAAAAGTATCGTGAAAGAATAACCATTGATGATAGGAATCATCGAAGTTTGGCAAGATTAAAGTTGGTAATTTAATTCGATTTGTGTCAAATATGACGTTTCGTGACATGACATGTTCTGATACTGTACCAGTTTCAGAATTTGAATTATCATGCATGTGCTTTTAACTTCAGATATTAAATCAAAATAAAGACCTTCGAATAATTTTCGTTCTTCTTCATGATTGACGGTATTTTCAGTATCCAATAATTCAATATCAGATTGAATATCATTAAATTTGTCCCACAATTCATGTACTTTAGTAAGACGAGATTCTAATTGCATAAAATCAGTATTTATTTATAAATTTCTCAACAAAATTATTGAATCATGTTAATTGACCCTTTATAGCGGATCGCTTATTTTGAAGTTGCTCTATGCTATTAAGAGCAGTAATTATTAAGAACAAAGCTATAGTAATATTATTTCAACGATTATAAGGGGTTTATCAAGAGAGTACTAGCTGAAATAGAGTCTAAATGGTATTTGAGATATGGAAAATAAAGCAAAGTGGAAAGAACCAACCTGGTGATCGACAGTGCGGACGTTATATTTCAAAAATCTGTTAGGAGATTTGATTGGTTTACTTCGACGAACTGGATAACGTTGAGTTGGATGTCATCAATATTTGTACTTGATACTTTCCTCACTGATTTCTTGTATGAGGCTCGAGGGACCATATGTTATGTTTTGCAATGAAACATATAAATTCTTGTTGTTTAAGGTAGTTTAATTGTATGTGGTTTTTTACATAGACATATATATTAAAAATCGCTGGTTATTATTCGCACCATTTCCTGGCAACGAAATTCAATGGCGGGGAATGTGCGGTACAAATTAAATTACAAAATTAAGAACAATAAGGAAACAAATACCTAACAATTTCCAATAAGTAAAATTAAGAAATATTTTTTTTCCTGCGTTTATTTATTTTCATAAAATACTTTCCAAAACTTTTGTTAGAAACGAAACAGAAAAACGGGAAACAATTATTTTTATGTATTTCGAAAGAACACAAAAATTTGTGATCAATACTGCATATTATTTTTATTAGCTTTAAGTAAAAAAAAACGGTATTAATGAATTTGTAAAAAACTGTTTACTTGTGTTGCGAATAAAATGACATCATGTCTAAAAAATTTGTGTTTAAGAACTGTTTCCAATAAGTAAAATTAAAAAACAATTTTTTTCCGGCGTTTATTTATTTTCACAAAATACTTTCTAAAACTTTGTTGGAAACGATACAGAAAACGGGAAACAATTATTTTTATGTATTTCGGAAGAACGCAAAAATTTGTGATCAATACTGCATAATATTTCTATTAGCTTTAAGTAAAAAAAAATAGTGTTAATGAATTTGTAAAAAACTATTTACTTGTGTTGCAAATAAAATGACATCATCTCTAAAAAAAAAATCTGTTTAAGAACTATTTCCAATAAGTAAAATTAAAAAACATTTTTTTTCAGCGTTTATTTTCATCATCACATACAATTTATTTCCTAACTCTCTAAGTACTAATATTTTCATTATTATTAAAATAGGTTTTCAAAAAACAAAAGAACAAAAAAACTTATTGTATATTTTATTTTTTAAAATAAGCTTCCCTGTATCGTATCATGATAGAAAAGAAAGAACGAAAATAACTTAAAAACATGTTTTTAAAAAACTTCCAGTGTGAAGTCACTTAACTTGCTGTAGATTTTTAAAATAAGAGGGGAACATTTTTGCCTGTGTTCTATCAAATCAGGCCTGTTGAAATTTTTTACACTTGGTGACGTAGTATTGTTTATTGAAATGTCTCTTGAAAATTTGTTGAACATTGAATACTATTCGCTCACGAATGTGTTTTTATGCTAAACAACGTGTATGGAATCGAGTTTTAATTACCCTAAAAATTCCATCCAATTTGTTGCATCACTACACTGTATGCAGGCTTACCCACGGACCATTGGGCCTTCCCCAGGTCCGCTGGGTATTTCCAAAAGCCGCAGGGGAATTTCAAAATCCGTGGGGTTTTTCCACAAGTCTGCACGATAGTCGTAATGTTTGAATATTACGTATTCGAAATGCGTCAGTTCATTAAAACCAGACATGCTATCTTTACATGACGGTTATTTTGAAAATATATTTTTGCATATGAGAGATGGTGTATGTGTGACGTGACAGTTTAGTGTATTTTTCTAGGGATATAATTTATAATATTTCTATATTTCTACCACTATAAACGGCTGCTATATTTTTTTAAGAAAAATATTTTTTCTGTCATCGCTACAGCATTTGTACATGACTACTGTATTTGGGGTTCGACGTAACAGTTTAGTATATTTTGGGGTATAATTTTTATAATACTTCTGTTTTCCAGCACTTTAAAAGGTCGGTTAAAAATTCTAGTCAATCTAAAAATACAAAATATCAAAGAAATCAAGCGTAAAGGAGCCAATAGAGTAGGTGTATCATTTAATTCAGCAGTAGCAGCCAATGAATTTGTGAGGAATAAAGAAATAGCAGAGATGGGTTACGAAGTCTTTATCCCAGTCAGTCTTATCACATGCAGAGGACTGATTAGAGGAGTGGGGAAAAGCATTACAGAAGAGGATATTTTAAACAATATTGACACGAAATACAAAGTTGTTTCAGTAAGACGTCTAAATAGACGATATGAGGAAGGGAATGAAGTTAAGTATTTGCCAACAGGAACTGTCTTACTAACTTTTGAGGGGAAAATTCTCCCTGCACGCATATATATTTTTCATTATGAGGAACAGCAAAATGCGAAAAATGTGGAAACAAAGAACATGAAAAGAAAAATTGCGATAAGGACAGACCAATATGTATACAGTGCAAGAATGAGCATTTAGTCACAGATAAAAGCTGCCCAGAATACTCTAGGCAAAAGAAAATAAATGAAGTAATGGCATGTGACAATTTATCCTTTTTTGAAGCAGCAAAAAGGTACCCTAAAGAAAATCCAGATAAGGAAAGATCAAATGTGCAGAATGAAGAATCTTTAAGGTTAAAAAACTTTCCCTCTCTCAGGCCTAGAGTGACTCAGCATGAATTAGAAGAAGGGATAACAATCAGAGAAAGGCGCAATAACATTTACCGAACTCCAGAGACACAAAGCCAACAGAAGTACTCGACAGTCGCACGAGGCAAGAAAAGGAAAGCAATTCCTACTTCTCCAAACTATGACGCTGCTGCTCACTCCCAATGTCTTTTCGCTTCTAGCTCTAGAACCCCTAATTATTCTCGCCTTAACAATCCTACCAGATCGAACGATGAATCAATCGCTGGACACCTACAACTTCCACTACCTAGAAATCGAACTCCAAACTACAGTCAACACAATATGCCTAGTACTTCAAATAGACAAGAAACATCAAAAGATAGCAATAGAAAAGAAGCAAACAATGCGATTGCAGAAGTCTTGACCAACGAACCGCTTACCGAATTAGAAGTAATAAAATTAGTAAAAATTCTTTTGGATAAAACACCCAATTTGTACTCATTTTTCCCTAGCTTCGCTGCTAAATCCCCGAATGATAACTTAGACCAATCTTCTGATAATATGGAAACATGTTCGCAGATATCACAAGAATATTTTTAAACCCCCAGTACAAAATTATACAATGGAATATAAGAAGTATAAATTCAAACAAAGAAAATTTACTGATATTAATAAAGGAAGAAAATCCAGACATAATATCTCTCTCAGAAACTTGGCTAAGAGACAGTACAAGTCTTAAAATTCATGGATACAGAATTGTCCGCAACGACAGACCAGATGGCAAAGGAGGCATAGCAATCCTTATTAAAAACGCTATTCCACACAAAATTTTAACCGTCAAAACTCCCAAAGACTTCCCAGAGAAACTTCAAATCCAGGCAATAGAAACTAAAAAATTTACATTATTCAATATGTACGTACCACCAAATATTCACATCCCAGTGAACCCTGTAAAAAATATTTTAGCTAATTATAACAATCTTGTTATAACCGGAGATTTTAATGCTCAACACCCATCATGGGGGTCAGGCATAAAGAATCGTAATGGAAAATTAATTTGTGATATTACTGAGGATCTAGATTTAGTAATTCTTAACAACGGAACTAATACACGTATTACCCCCCCTCATCAACATAAAAGTGCACCAGACCTAACCTTGTGTTCCCCTCTGTTAGCTCCATGTAACACATGGAATACCATTAAAGATCCAGGAATGAGTGATCACTATCCAATTAAGATCACACTTCATTTTAATCAAAACCCAGGTGATATAACTAGGAAAACTGAACATAAATCCTTCAACTGTAACAGAGCTCAATGGTCAAAGTACAGGGATGTTATTGATACATACATGGAGACTAACAAAGAACTAAGTTATGAAGAATTTACTAACATAATTATTCACTCGGCGGAGGAGACTATCCCCCGGAAAAAACAGCACCGTATCCCAAACCCCCCATCCCTTGGTGGGACCAAGAGTGCGATGGTGCCATCCAAAAGCGCAGAGATGCCATTACCTTGTTTACTAGAGATGCGACACTATTTAATTATATACATCCAAAAAAAACAATAGCAAAAACAAGAAAAATACTCAGATTGAAAAAAAAAGGATTTAAAAATTTTTGTGAAACACTAAATAGAGAAACGCCCACTAAAGCAGTGTGGAGAGCTGTCAGATACTATAATAACAACAAAACGCCTCCGCAGGCGGTAACTCCAATTGATTCAAACTGAATATATGATTTTCTTGACTCACTCACCCCACCCTATGCTGCAGAAAAATTACCAATCATAAAAAGTGATCCTGAAGAAGAAATAAATCTTCTTACAATAGAAGAACTCGAGACAGCATTACTCAACAAAAAAAAAGACACAGCTCCAGGTTTAGATGAAATTACTTATTCAATGATTAAAAACCTTCCTGTTCGCGCAATAGAATATCTTGTTGCTTTCTTCAATAAACTAATTATAGAAGAAGAAATCCCAAAAGAATGGAAAATACAAATAGCCTGCCCTATACTTAAACCTGGAAAAGATCCCACCGTATTCTCCAATTACCGGCCTATCATTTTATCATCTTGTTTTGGTAAGCTGCTGGAACTAATAATCAAAAATAGAATTGAATGCTACTTAGAAAGTAAAGACCTATTATCACCAAATCAATCCGGTTTCCGGCGAGGTAAAGGAGTAATGGACAATCTTACCTATCTCACGGTAAAAATTAATAACTGCTTTGACAGTAAACAGAAGACAGTGGCAGTTTTCTTAGATATAACTTCTGCATATGACAATGTAACTCCAGCTATCCTTATAGAAAAGTTACAAAACTGCTTTATCCCAAAGAGTACAGTTAATCTCATTCAGCAATTCCTATCGAACAGAAGTATATACATCAGAGATCCTACGAACAAGTAACGAATGTAGGATTACCTCAAGGATCTCCACTGAGTCCTTTACTTTTTAACATATACACAAATTCATTATATAGTGAAATGACTGAAAAGACAACCCTTTTGGGATATGCAGACGATTTGGTCATATTTAGCTCTGGCAGTAACATTTCCGATATAATCAGAGAAATAAATGGTTCTCTAGGTAATCTCTCTGTTGCTTTTACAAGGCTAGGATTTAATCTTTCTCTTAACAAATCAAAAGCGATCTTATTTCAGAAACGTAATACACATCAGGATCTTCCAAATATTTATTGGGGAGATAATCTCATACCATGGACAACAAACATCAAATATCTGGGTGTGGTATTAGACTCGAACTTGAAATGGAAATCACACATAGAAAACACAGCAAAAGCTTTAGGGGGGATCAATGCAATGAGAGCTGTATCTCGAATTTGGTGGGGGGCTCATCCTTCAACACTAAGTATGATATACAAGGGAATCGTAAGGTCACACTTAGACTATGGAAGTATTTTGATGGTAAATTGTAGTAAAAAATCGTTGGAAAAATTAGACAAAATACAATTTCAAGCCCTACGGATCATTATCGGGGCAATGAAATCAGCTCCTACTAATGCTCTTCTCGCGGAAACTTGCGAATGGCCTCTGAGATGTAGACGAACATGGCTAGCCTGCAAATACATATTCAAATCACTCATTTTCGAAAACAGCCCCCTGACTCCCCTGATTTATACGCAGTACGCCAACTATAATCAGAAACTAATACTACCACCACCTACGCCTCTGATAGAAGCAACCGATCTATTTATGTATTTCATGGACATAATCCAGAAACAAAATATACTCCCATGTTATAGATATGGCCATTATTTACAAACGGGAGAAAAGATATCATATGTAGATTTAGGACTCGATAAATCTTCCTCTAATAATCATCCGGATTTCATCAGGTTGACGAAAGATAAATGGCCTTCAGCAACATATATATTTACAGATGGATCGAAAAAAGGTAGGCATGGGAGTACATATTGCAGAAAAAAATATATCTCTAGCACTAAGGGCGCAAGATTATTACTCAATTTGCTCGGCAGAACAAAGGGGCTCACTACGCTAGTATCTCTGGAGGAATAAAAAGAAAAACATGGTTTCATGATTTGAACCTCACCAGAAAAGAAATCACAACATTTTCAAGAATGAGAATCGGACACTGCCTAACCCCAAACCACCTTCATAAAATTGGAATCCAAGAGAGTCCTAATTGTGACTGGAGAATTAGGTTCACTAAATCATGTCATATTTGAATGTGCACTACACTACCAAAACTCTGACAGGTTGTATAATCTATTAAATCAATACAATGAAGCTCCAATGAATATCAATTCAGTTTTAGCAAATCCTAACGTAGACAACGCTAAAAATATCTCGAAATTCTTAGAAGATGCTCATATCAAAATCTAAAACCTTGTATTATGAGATCAATAAAACTACAATCCCGCATGAATTGACCCAACAAAATCCCAAACCCCCTCTTTTAAAACCCCAGGGTGCTTGATCCGAGGCGTCATTTTCGGTTGTGTTAATGGCTCTGCCGACGCTCCAGAGACAGAAGAGTTTTTTTTTTCTTTTCTTTATGTTATGAAACCTATCAACCCATCCGTTCCCTCACCAAGTACTCGGTATAGAAACAGAAGATAAAAACAAATCAGTGGAGAAAAAGGAAAAAGAAAAACAAAATAATAAAATCAAGAAAACTAGAAACTGGCTAAATAGCCTTGTAGCTAAGGCCAAGATCGTAAAGAAGAAGAAGAAGAAATAGATGACATTTTTCAACAATATCAAGCGATAACAATCTCCTAATCTCGAACAAATGTGCTGTCGAGCTTTGTGCAATTATATCTCTGCAAAATTCATTTATGCTGATTTTACCATTCAGATATTCATGACATTTATTTAGGTTATGTCACATTGTTCTTTGAGCTGCTGATATGAATTATCAAACCAACTTCCACCGTAAATGTTCTCATGGTCAGCATTCCACCTCGAATCTCGAAATTTTTCTTCTAGCACCTCTATTGCACTTTTTAAATTTGTCGTACGTTCTACACATTATATATTATTAACTAGATTTTAACAAACGCAGACAGTAACTATAGAAAATATAAAAATATGTTGTTTATATATGAGTCAGAATGTGTAGAAATGAATCAAAATTCCATCAATTTGTTAGGTCACTATACTTTCACAACGCACGGGTTTTTACCACAGGTCCGCTGAGTATTTCCAAAAATCCGCGGGGTTTTTCCAAGGGTAATTAAAGACGTATTAGGTTAACGACTTAATTACCTCATTAGCGTTAATGACCTAATTAATTTAATTACGTAATTAACTTCCACTTTTCAAGGCCGGTGTCCCCCATTCTACTGAGGGGTTTAGCGGCTATGCCACCGCCTGCAGTGGTAGTAGAATGGGCAATTTTTGAGGCACGTGAGTGTGTAGAAGAACTCACTACCAAGCGTCTAGGTGTCGTGACACCAATTTATTTTTAGAAGGGCGCCAGCCGCGTTCAGCCCTGTTCTTCCACTCCTATACGGGTTCGAGATAAGATATACTTCGATAGACGAGTAATGGGTCAAGACTGCACTACCTCAGATCATTAACGATGCTCTGTCAGGACTTGATTTCAATTATTCACTGACAATAAGAGCTTTTATGTCTTTGGATTATTGCAATTTTTGCATAAAAAAATCCTTATCGAAGATTTCTCTTCGACTGGATTGGAATTTGACATGGTTTTGATCTGATTATACAGTAATAACGGTTCTGACGTCCTTGGGTTTTTGCTATTTTTGCATAAAAATAATCCCCGTCAAAGATTTCTCTCTGACTGGATTGGAATTTGACATGATTTGTATCTAATCGCCTACTAATAATAGTCTCTACACTTAAAGATTTCTGGAGCAATCGCATAAAAAAATCCCTATCAAGCTCCCGTAAGGCGACCAGAATACTGAGTATCAGACTTAAGGAATCATGAGATTCCAATTAACTCAGTTGTTTTAGGTCTTTCAAACAAAAACTCCAGGGATTAAGACTAGCAACAACTTACTGATGTAAGGAACATCAGTAAAATACAATTAGTTCAAAGAATTCCATTTATTTAATAAGTATAAAATAATACAGTGATTTTCTGCAAAATGATATAATGTGAAAGAATCACGCCTCCCCCAACTAAGGCAATTACTTTTTAATCATACAAATGAGAGCGTACGCTAACAATCGATTTGGCAGATAAGATTCATTTTACCTCTTCAGGATTTAATGCAAACCTTTTAAAAAGAATTTAAAAATTTAGTATTTTTGGTAATTATGGCTGACTGAAAATAATATAAAGATATTTTAATTAAATATTTTGGTTCACTTATGAATAGCTTGAAGGTCCCAGATCGTGATTTTATCATTCACGGTACGGAGCTCGACTAATACATGAGTTTAATAACTTTCGGCCAGTCTTACCACGTACTTGTCCCCATGCAGGTTCAATATATAAAAAATGACAGCGAGTCGCCTCCGAACGACTTTTTGGCAAAATGGATTTTTGAGTCCTTTGTGCAAAAAGCGGTTTTCTCTATAACTTTATTATTTGGAAAGCCCTGTATTTGGCTTTCCTAGCATCGCTTTGTATTGACCACCCAACGCACTCTTCCAAAGTATGAGGCGTTGCAGGGTTGGAAAAAAACAGTTTTTTTTCATTTTATACAAAAAACAGTTTTTTTTGTTTTGAGCAGTTTTTTTTGTTTAAAACAGGTTTTTAAGTTTTGAATGGTATGTTTAAAACAGGTTTAAATATTCAACTAAAATTAAATGGTGCCAGGCACACTATGTCTGCTGCTACTAGTTGATGTCAGATGGCGCTCTTAAACGGATTTTACAGCACTCTGCAAATAAAATGCTCAGTTTAGTGCACGTGACCACTATATCGGAATGGACCATCATCGGCACTTTTCCTGCTTTTCCACAAACTCCAAAATAATACATTTATTTAAAACTTCACACTGTGTTTTAAACTATTTTTTAAACAGTTGTTTAAAACCTAGCATTTTGTATTAAATATGTTTTAAACATTTGTTTAAACACAGTGCGATGTTTTAAACATGTTTTAAACACTTTGTTTAAAACATTTTGTTTTAAACATGCCAACCCCGAGTCGTTGGGTGAATCCAAACTTGTTTTATGTGAGAAACCGGCCTCGTCCATTTTTACTGATTTTTTGCCAATTTTTGCTGATAGGTGCTACGCCGCTTTTGCGAAATTCGTTGATTTCGCCTTTTTGATATATTGCCTTGTTAAAATTTTATAGTCAATTTTTAGAACATGGTATATAACGACTGTACCTCCATGGTCAATGACTTCGGCGGAGGAATTAAAGTTGAAAATATGAATATTTTAAAAGTACTTTTTTGGTGTACTTTTAAAAAGTATGTGGTTCATTTTTTCACAACGACCATATACTTTCACTCTCATATTCTGGACCAAAATAGATTTTTCTAAGCAAAAATTCGGTGTTTCTTCGAATTTTTACCCGGTTGTGCCTAATATCTTATCGAACTCATAACGGTCCTTTTTGGCTAGATTGTGACTCTGAAGTCTCTCAGACTCTTGAAAATGTCCTTAAATGAATTTTTTACCTGTCAAATTTTTATTTTGGCTTCGACCTAGGTCAATTCTTTTTATATATATATATATATATATATATATATATGTATATATATATGTTGTTTCTTAGGTTTCGCGGGTGTTAAATGAAGGGTTGTTGTGCTTCCGGGTGTTTTCCCGCGTAGTTGACAGGCTCCTGCTGGGGCCCACGGTTGTCTAAACGACGTTTCGGCAGAATCCCACCTGCCATCTTCAGGTTCTTGCTGAAAGCTGCCTACTGCTGCTCCTCGTTGCTCGAACTGAACTGAGTTCAGTTCAGTCGTTTAGACAACCGTGGCCCCAGCAGGAGCCTGTCAACTACGCGGGAAAACACCCGGAAGCACAACAACCCTTCATATATATATATATATATATATATATATATATATATATATATATATATATATATATATATATATATAATTTAATAAAAAAAGCAACAAAAAAACACTGAGGAACTGTGACACCCTTTATAATTGTGGGGTTAAAAATTCATTTATATCGTATGGTTGTGTTCTCACTAATAAATCATGATTCTGAGATTTGAAATTACTTAATACTTGAGCCTGTTGTATATGTTGTGGAAGTTTATTAAACAATTGTAATAAGCACTCTTTTCTGTTAGTGTAAGGCGATGTATTGGATAGTTGTAATTCAGTGTATGAGTTGGGTATTCATGTTTGGGTTCATCTTTCAGGAACAGAGATTTGTTTTTAAAGAGAAAAAGCAAGCATTCTGAATGTAAATGGTCGAGGCTGTTAGCAATTTATTTTCTTTAAATTTATTTCTGCACGATTCTCTAAAACCTATTTAGATAGCACTCTTATGCTGTAACATGCTGCGTTTAGCTTCTTACGAAGAATTCTGGAAGGTTCTACAACAAGCGCAAATTCACCCCCTTCCAAACAATCCAAAATCAGACATTTCCGATTGCAAATGCCTATTTGAATAATAAAAATAAAAGAGATAATTAACTTTGTACTTAATCTCAGTGGCACCACCTAAAAATGAGTTATGCATGTGTTCAAGCAAAATGTTAATCAAATATGTATTCTTAGTTGACTTCTGCTCATTTTAATTTTATAAAAGTAAGAAAGCAATCAGCCATAGTCAACTTGCAGATGAGTTAGGGTTGTGTAGAAATGCCTAGAATGCCTTAAAATTGCCTGAGTATGTTTTTTTGTACTTACATTATCATTTCACAGACAATGAGATTTTAAATGTGGCTTATAACTTTGATGAACTCTTGGCGCATCAGTACTTTTCAGTTATAGTTAGTTATGCACTTTTTCAGTGTTGCATTTATTATTAATTAATTAATTAATACATTTATTATTATAATTCTTGGGGGTGTATATTTTTTGAATTTTTCTCATTATTTTATTTTGTACAACAGTTTCATTCATCTTTTTTTTTTGTAGGTTCTTCTTTTACAAAAGCAAAACCACAACATGGCTTTATTAAAGTAGTAAAGCTGGCAACATTGAGAAGTATATTTTATCCTTTTTATGGAAAGTGGTGGATTGAACAAACATCAATATATGTGTTTTTAGTTAGTCTTCTTGTATATACATCAGAAATTATTAATGTGATTATATATTGGATACATATACCTTCGATAAACAATATAGGGTCAGAGGTAATTATTTTTAATCTGATTTTTTAAAACTTATACATATTTTATTCAAGAATGTATCCTTCATGGAAATATTGGTGCCTTTTATAATGATGTGGGTTTTAAGTTTAATACATTCTCAAATAGTTGCCACTAGTTCAGGACTTGACTCCAAAAAGGCCAAAGTCAAACAAAGACCATATAAAAGAAAGAGAAGCAATATAAAAAGAATTCGAAAAATGGAGGAAAACGTTTGCACTTTAAAAAACCTCATAAAGAATGAAAATGATGATAACGGAACTAAACATAAATTAGGTTCTGGTTGCAAGAGGTAATATAATTAAATCCTTTTTAACTTAAGTTTAATGAAACCATTAGAAAAATAGTTTGCATAATTGACAACTAAATATTGATTATCTAAGTGAGGCAAGTGGGCATTTTTTTATATTTAACATAACAGCTCTTCTTTGTTTAGTATAAATTTACGACGAAATCTTAATATTCTATTATTGCCAATTTCAAATCTATGTAAGGTCCCATATTATGTTTACTCATATGCCCCTCCGGTCATCTGTCACTACCTAAATTTTAAACTATACAGAATCGGAAAGTTTTGCTTTTGGGATTGCATAGTTTCAATGACTTAACTGACCACCCACAATAAAGGTGTCTACCAGTACCCTAGCACAGGCAAAGTGTTATACGCCCCTTAATATATGTCATTGCTTGCTTCGCTCTCGCTTGCTCTTATTGCCGTACCAAATCTTTCTGATACTGTATGTGCTATACGAATGAAATTTCAACGTACAGACTCGTTCATAATTTACATACTTTTTGACTCTTACATAAAACCACATATTTTTAACAAAAAGGCAAGCTTTTACATATTTTTTACATTAATTTAAAAAGTGTAAACTCGAAAAATATCTTGTCCCCCTCAGGAAGGCTGGCCATATCTTCACCATGAAAAGAGAACTTATTTTAAGTAAGAGTAAAATATAATATCTCATAATGATTTTCTCAGCATTGGGAAAAATGAGATAGAAGTACATGCATCCTTTGTTTTAACAAGAGAGACTCAAGTTCTTACCTATTTGACTAGACCAAGCTAGCATGTATATTGTATATTCATTCTTTAGTCACATGATGAGTAATTAAGTCACACAGTTATTCTTTCGTATATTTTTCTGTAATTGTTGTTTTCAAAACTTTTTTAGGCTATTTAATATGTCAAATATATTGTTTTGTTTCAATAGAAATAGTCCTTAGTGTAAATAACAAACATCTAGTAAAATTTTCCGTAATGGGAGACAGTTCTGGCAGTCTTGGGGTTTCATCACTTTAATTGCACAATAATTATTGACTACAATTTTTTATTTTAAACATTTTGTAGTTGCTGATGTGGGAAATATAGGTGCATATTTTTTACACATAACCTAAAACTGTACATATTTTCGAAAAGAAATTTACCTATTTACATATTAGGTGCGTTTTTTTGCTACAATTCTGTCACCGGAATATCAAATCTTGTCGTTTTTTTGCTCATCATTCTAATTTCAGTTTGCTACTTTTCATTCTGTCTCACAAGACGGAAGCATCGGTGTAAGTTGAAGTGGGGGTAATCCGTCAGATAGCCTAATGTAGCTGATATTAAGTTGATATTCATGATATGTATCTTTTTATGTTCGCTTATAGTAGAAAATTGTATTCATACACATGAATGTCGATGCTATTATTCGTTATTTAATATAACCTAAGAATTCTAAGAAATGTGTCCCCTCCCACCTAGCAGTTTCGATTTTGTCGTTTTATTGGTAAATATCATTCTGGTGATTCTAACGCTACTGGTCGTGGACCAAAAAAAATGCACTTATTATTATGGTAAGGCCCCACTTTGGACACTGAAATTTGCACCAATAATCAGCTCTATTCTGATGTACATTGGCATCTTTTCCATATAGAAGGAAACCTAATGTGGGAATTGCCGAATGGGTTGATAATTTTCAGGAAAAACACAGAAAAAGAAATTGATTATTTGTATACAGAATACCTGACTGTGTAACTGCAAGTAACAGAAAATTATATATCATCACGCACCAATACACAGGATGTGTATGTAAAAAAATTACCAATCATCAGCACTAGAATTGATAATCGATCATGGTAGGAGTTAATCTTCAATTAAAAAAGATATATGAAACAAATTTTAGGGCCAAAAAGGTAAAATTCAATCCTTTTTTCTTATTAACCCTAGTTTTCAAAGTGCAGATGATACTGGTAGCCCCAATACAAAATCTGATTCTTTTTAATACAACTTCAAAACAACAAGCATATGTAATAAAATGAAGGATATCTATTTAAACACTCAAGAGTCTTTCAACATTAATGGGTTAACTGGAACATGGTTCCCAGAGGATATCATTAATTGCAAGTTCCTATGTAAAGATTCACAGTCTATAGAAAAAACAGGAGATCAATTCAGAACTAAAAATCGTGGCGGTGGTGTATTAATTTAATAGTTTAGCATAGTTTTGGAACCGCGTAATGTTAAATATAAACAAAGGTATATTTTAAGAAATACATTTATTTCCTTCATTTTAAATTATTTTTGAAGCGCTTTGTTTTTTATAGAGATAAAACAATTATATTCATAGACAATATTCATTTGCAGCTAATTTTCAACAGCATCATTATTAAATTACATATAACGTCCAAGTGTATTATGTACAATAAAATATTGAGGACCATAACAAAGTCATCAATTAGTTGTATGTGTTCACACTATAATTAGAGATGGAGGAAAATTATAACAGAAAGTTTTGCAAGAGTTTTAATAAGCCATGGAATGTTTATTTCTTTGTAACTGATATAAATGAGTTTATTGGTATATACTTTTTTTGACTGTGTTGCATTAACGTCCTTACATATCATTATACAGTATCGGAAAGTGTTGGTTTTGGGATGGCAATAAGAGCAAGCAAGAGCTGCAAGCGAGAGCGAAGCATGCAATTGTGTACATGTTTCTCTTGATGGGCGTCACTGTTTACCTCTGTTAGAGTACTGGTAGACGTCCTTATTGTGGGCGGTCGGTTAAATCGTTGAAACTAGTGCAATACTAAAACAAACGCTTTCCGATTTTGCATGTAAGTTGTTGAAACGCCACGCCGATATAAAAATAAAACAACAATAATAATAACAATAAAGTATTTATTGTGCATATATACAGGGTGTTTCAGCTAAAAATCCCTGGGTCATTATTCAGCTAAAAATCCCTGGGTCATTATCTCGTAAAATAATAAAAATACTTCAATTTGTAAATCACCAAAAAAGGTCTTAAATAACTGCAGTTAGAATTGTTCCTTTGCAATGCACAGAGATGGCGCTGCGATGAGAAATTATTTTCGATGGCTGTAACCTTGAAACATAATTCATACGATAAATGAATAAATTGTGAATAATTTTGACTATGTAAAAAATTTTGTAAATACCAGCCATTTTGGAGCTACATGAATTTTTTTTGTCAATTTTTTTGTCTCTGTTAATTTTGAAAACTCCTGTAACTTTTCTGTTTATCATTTTAGAACACCAATTATTTAGAACTTTTATCTTATTATATTCCATACTTCTTATATTATTACATATTTCGAAAATTTTTATTAATTTCAAATTTTAAAAATTAGTTGCATTTGAAAAATTCTGAAAATTATAAAAATTTTCAAAACATGTAATAATATAAGAAGTATGGAATATAATAAGATAAAAGTTCTAAATAAATTGGTGTTCTAAAATGATAAACAGAAAAGTTACAGAAGTTTTCAAAATTTACAAAAACAAAAAAATGAAGAAAAAAATTCATGTAGCTCCAAAACGGCTGGTATTTACAAAATTTTTTACATAGTCAAAATTATTCACAATTTATTAATTAATCGTACGAATCATGTTTCAAGGTTCCAGCCATCGAAAAATAATTTCTCACCACAGTGCCATCTCTGTGCACTGCGAAGGACCAGTTCTAACTGCAGTTATTTAAGACCTTTTTTGGTGTGAATTATCCATGATTTACAAATTTTAAGTATCTTTATTATTTTACGAGATAATGACCCGGGGACTTTTAGCTGAAACACCCTGTATATATATATATGGGACATTCCACGTCAACGGGATCACTGCTGCGGCCAAAATTTGAAGCAACGAAAAAATACCTACGAGGGCTCAATTTGGAACCTGAACTCAGAACTACAATAAGCCGTATGCGCCTTTGCAAAAATCAAGAAGGTGGCATCAATATGGCGGCCATAAATTTAAAAATCGATGATAAATGACCAAGAAGTTCAATTTTAGAGTCGTCAAAATGAACTATCCAGTTTGAAACTACTGAAAAGTAGTAACCGAAGTTAATGATTAAAAATTTGGTACAATAACTTTGAAATCACAAAATGGCGGATCCAAGATCCTAGGCTTTTTGCCAAAACCTAATGAAAATGCCTTTAAAACCATCAGATTTGTTTGAAAATGGATTTGCAGGGATTCTTAAGGTCACTTATCTCAAATCTGGTGAGATTCCAAATCACAAAATGGCGGACGTATGGCCGAAACTTCCATCAATTGCCTTTAGGAACACTGAATCCCATTGAAAACGGATTTACGGAGTTTTTAAGATCGCTCATTATAAATCTGACATGAATAATCAACAATTAGAAAATGGTGGATTCAGGATTCCGGACTTTTTGCCAAAACCTGATGTAAATGCCTTTACAAACACCAAATTTGTTTAAAAATGGATTGGCAGGGATTCTTAAGGTCACTTGTCTCAAATCGGCTGTTATGAATTCCAAATCACAAAATGGCGGACCCAAGATGGCGGACGTATGGCCGAAAGTCCCATCAAATTGCCTTTGGGAACACTGAATCCTATTGAAAACGGATTTCCGGAGGTTTTTAAGATCGCTCCTTATAAATCTGACATGAATAACCCCAAATTACAAAATGGCAGATCCAAAATGACTTATGACACAAATCAAATTGCAGATGTTTCAACAATTTTGATTAGATATGAGAATGCTTGTTTTCAGAAGTATCTGATTGTAAATGTAGTATTACGAAATCAAAATCAAACAATGGCGAATTCATGATAGAGCAATTCATTTATTTAGATTAGAAATACTTCAAACAATAATAGTCCAGTCAATGAATATATTGTAGAATGCATGGAATATGTGAGACTTTTTGACTTCAGAAGTTTATTAGAAGTAGTCAGTAGGTAAACATACTAAAAGTCCCCGCCGCTGGGAGGTGATCTTACTGTGGGAGGGAGGGGGGAAGGTACCATTTTTGTATTTTTCGATTATATCTCGGAAACGGTGGACTAGAAAAAAAATATGTTTTAAATAAAAATGGAAGCTGGGTCCGTTGCTGTTCCTTCTATTCGTAAACGATCTGCCAGTTCACATAAACTGCGACAACATAACAATGTTCGCAGATGATACCACTGTCTCTAACGAAGATAATGACATTAGTACTCTTAATAACCACATGAACTTATTAATGATTAACATAGAAGAATGGTGCGAGATGAACAATCTCTTAATAAATGCGACGAAAACATATGTAATGAACTTCAGGTCAGTCTCTGGGTATACAAGAGTGCAATATAATGACGAACGCATAACAGAAGCCAATCACGTTAAATTCCTAGGAATAATCTTGCAAAGTGACATCAAATGGGATCAACAAGTTACCGCTGTATGCTCAAAGTTAGCAAAATATGTATACCTTCTAAACGCCACAAGGAAAGACATAAGTCAAGAAGCTGCTAGAACCGTATATATGGCATATTGCCAATCTCAACTAATGAACGGAATAATATTTTGGGCATGTACTACAGCAGCTAATATAGCTAATATAGATAGGGTATTCAAAACCCAAAAACGATTGATACGAGCATTATGCAATGTCCCAACCACCACTAGTTGTCGACCGCTATTCAAATCGCTAAGAATACTGCCAATAATGAGTCTGTATGTCTTAGAAGCAGTAAAATTCGTACACAATAACACTAATCTATTTAATAATCATCAAGTTGACCATCCCTACGGCACCCGTACAATGGACGTAAGACTTCCACAACATATCCACGCTTTCTTCCATAACTCCTTTAAAGTGCAGTCTGTGAAACTATATAATATGCTTCCGAATAAGTATAAGTCTCTAAGCAAGTCAAACTTTAATAAAACAGTGAAAAAATTCATCTTGCAACACTGTTTCTACACTGTTCAAGAATTTATAAACTGCTGTGATGCCATGTGATTATTCATATTATTTTTTTATGTGATTATTCATATTTTTACATATTATTTTATTTTTAGACCAAGCACTTATATTTTATATTTTACAATAAGTATTTTATTCGTTTGTATTATTTTGCATGTTTTTATATTGTAATTTTTATGAGTTGCACGCTATGTATAGTATGTATTTTAATGTTTAACGTTTAACTTAATGATCAAGATGAATAATCATCCTTCTGTTTGACCCACCCACAACATTCATTTGTAATGTATTTTGGAAATAAAACTATCTATCTATCTATCTATCTAAGCTAATTAAATTTCCTATAAAATTTTTTCCATACATATTTGTCGAATTTCCAACGGTTTGAAAATCGATAATTTTCGAAAAAAATATTTTTTAAGTGTATATCAAATTGAAGAAAATTTAATGCTCTACAACTTCGTTTCTGAGAATTTTTCTGAGAAACGATTGTGGGAGGCACTAGAAGCAAATGTTTGACAAAAAGAGTTAGGTAGAAATGATTTTTTTCGAAAAGTATCAATTTTCAATAACGTATATCTCGAAACAATTTTATAGGGAATTTAATTAGCTTTCATTTTTATTTAGAACATATTTTTTCTAGAGTCCACCGTTTCCGAGATATAATCGAGATATAATCGAAAAACCCAAAAGTGGGACCTTCCTCTCCTCCTTCCACAGTAAGCTCACCTCCCAGGAGTGGGGACTTTTAGTATGTTTACCTGCTAACTACTCCTAATAAAGTCCTGAAGTCAAAAAGTCTCGCATATTCCATGTACTCTACACCTCTCTTTTGAGCACTCATCGACTGGATTATAAATGTTGCATTGCGTGATCCCAATGCTTTAGGTGAAACTCAGCAACGGTCTTTTTCAAGATAGTTATTGACACTTTCATTTGTTGCTAGGAGGGCAGCCTTGATTAACCGCTTGTCCAGCGGTTCTTTTCAGAATAGTTGGCGAGTTTTTCAATGGTGTCTTGCAGGAGAACGGTGATAAGTCTCAACAGTCTTTCTCAGAATAGTTGGTGACTTTCTCTTTAATATTGGTTTTCTCCTGAAAATTCTTTATAAAATTGCTGTACATGTTTCATTCAATTACACAGGTCAACAAAAAAAAAGTGTTTTTGTGTGCTGAAACGAATTTTCAATTTAAAAAATTTTCCACCTCGTAGATTTCGAGTAAGTCCCAGTCTTTATCGTCAAAAAACAGGATTTTGATAATAAAAACCGGGATTTATTCGAAATCTACGCTGCGGAAAATTTTTTAAATTGAAAATTCGGTTTCAGCACGCAAAAAATACTTAAGGTGTTATCGGTTTAGTTCTTGGAGCAGAACATTTTTTCTTGTTGACCTGTGTAATTGAATGAAAAATGTACAGCAATTTTATATTGAAGAAAACGTCCCCAACTATCCTGAGAAAGACCGTTGAAAACTTATCACCGTTCTCCTGCAACACACTACTGAAAAACTCGGCAACTATTCTGAAAAGAACCGTTGGACGAGCGATTAATCAAAGCTGCTCTCCTAGCAACAAATGAAAGAGTCAACAACTATCTTGAAAAAGACCGTTGCTGAGTTTCACCTAAAGCATTGGGATCACGCAATGCAACTGATCTAAAAAGCAATGTGGAAAAGCAGATCATAGATTTCATCATTACGCAGCGCAACATTTATTATTTGAAGTATTTCTAATCTAAATAAATGAATTGCTATCATGAATTCGCCATTGTTTGATTTTGATTTCGTAATACTACATTTACAATAAGATACTCCTGAAAACGAAAATTCTCCAATCTAATCAAAATTGTTGAAACATCTGCAATTTGATTTGTGTCATAAGACCGCCATTTTGGATCCGCCATTTTATAACTTGGGATTATTCATGTCAGATTTATAATGAGCGATCTTAAAAACCTCCGTAAATCCGTTTTCAACGGAATTCAAGTTTCCTAAAGGTAATTGATGGGAGTTTCGGCCATACGTCCGCCATTTTGTAGTTTGGAATCTATCACACCAGATTTCAAATAAGTGATCTTAGAAATACTTGCCAATCCATTTTCAAACAAATGTGTTTTTAAAGGCATTTACATCAGGTTTTGGCAAAAAGTCCACAATATTGGATCCGCCATTTTGTAATTTCGGATTATTCATGTCAGATTTATACTGAGCGATCTTAAAAACCTCCGTAAATCCATTTTCAATGGAATTCAGTGTTCCTAAAGGCAATTGATGGGTTTTTCGGCCATACGTCCGCCATCTTGGGTCCGCCATTTCGTGACTTGGAATCCCAACCAATTTCAAATCTGGTGTGTTTAAAGGCATTTACATCAGGTTTTGGCAAAAAGTCGACACTATTGGATCCGCCATTTTGTAATTTGGAATTACTCATGTCAGATTTATAATGAGCAATCTTAAAGACCTTCATAAATCCATTTTCAATGGGATTTGGTGTTTCTAAAGGCAAATGATGGGAGTTTCGGCCACACGTCCGCCATCTTGGGTCCGCCATTTTGTGATTTGGAATCTGTAACACCAGATTTGAGATAAGTGACCTTAAAAATCTCTATCAATCCATTTTCAAACAAATCTGATGGTTTTAAAGGCATTTTATTAGATTTTGGCAAAAAGTCCGCAATCTTGGATCCGCCATTTTGTGATTTCAAAGTTATTATACCAAATTTTTTATCATTAACTCCGGTTACCACTTTTGAGTAGTTTCAAAGTGGATAGTTCATTTTGACGACTCTAAAATTGAACTTCTTGGTCATTTATCTTCAATTTATGAGTTTATGGCCGCCATATTGATGCCGCTTTCTTGATTTTTGCAAAGGCGCATACGGCTTTTCGTAGTTCTGAGTTCAAGCTCCAAATTGAGCCCTCATACGTATTTTTTCGTCGCTTCAAATTTTGGCCGCAACAGTGACCCGGTTGACGTGGAATGTCTCATATATATGTATAAAATTTAAAAAAAACGCACACAAAAGGACTAGGCACATTTAAATGATTTTAACCTAACCCTAAAAAATATAGTCAATAGTACAATAAAATACGATAAGAAATAATAAAATACAGCAAATACATAGAAACTTGAGTAGTATGGGGGACACTGGCCTTGAAAAGTGAAAGATAATTAGGTCGTTAAGGTAATTAGATCATTAACGCTAATGAGGTAATTAGGTCGTTAACCTAATGCGTCTTTAATTACTCTTGGAAAAACCCAGCGGATTTTGGAATTCCCCGCGGCTTTGGAAATACCCAGCGGACCTGGGGAAGGCCCAGCGGCATGTGAAAGTGTAGTGACGCAGCAACTTGGTGAAATTTTTTGGGGTGATTCAAAAATCGATTAAGACTCGTTTTCTTAATAAAAAAACACACAATCTTGAGCGCTTGGTATTCAGTGCTCAACAAGCTTTCAAGAAATGCAGTAAAATACGCGTTCAAATGACGCGTTCGTGAGCGAGTAGTATCCAGTGTTCGATAAGTTTTTGGTAAAATATGTATTCAAACGCCTACAGTAAGAAGAGTCATGGTGTACAGACAGTGGCGGATCCAGACACAGCTTCCGGGGGGGGAGGCGTTAAGTAAAATTTGTGGAAAAAACCTTTACTCAATACGTACAAAACAAAAATAAAAAAATTTCCTTATGATTTTTACACGAATTTTTTTAAAATCATCGTATAAAGATAAGAAAAGCGCTATTAAAGCTAGTGAGAGGGAAATATGCATTGATTTTCGGTTTATTATAAATATTTAAAAAACCAAACATAATCTTTAATACTATTTTAAATAATTGCTATTGTTCCTACGAATACAACTATATATATATTTTTTATGTAAATTTCTGTTGTACTTGAATATCTCAGTTTGTCAATGAAAATAGTTCCTAATTTCATTATTAGAGCATGGCATTTAACTATATACAAAATTTATGATAAGAGCTGTGTATGGTTATATTCCTTAGAGCAATAGGAAATATCTAAAGCTATTTTAAACATTATGCTATTTATGATTTTTTAAATATTTATAATAAACAGAAAATAAACGCATATTTTCCTCTCACTCTGCAAAATCTTATCCTTAACTAAAAGAAATAAAACGTAAAAAGATGCATTCTTAATTAAAAGAAAACGCAATATATCAAAATACCAAAAATACTTATAATAAAAATTCTAATCTTGTTTTTTGTTGTGGCCTTTATTACTGTATTACTTAATAACCATAACAGTGTGCTTGATTTAGAAAAACATAAAAGAACTCTTAAATTCTGTTTGGGTAAAAGTAAAATTTGAAGTACTTGGCTATTTGCCTTAGATTTATTAAGCTGCGGGAGACGACATGTAAAGAATTTGCTGGGGACCACCAGAATTCGTCCATTCGTAGAAACAGACCCTTAGGAGAGACAATTACCTACCAGTTGCAAATAAAGAACTTCGAAAATTCGTTACGGCTCATAAAATATTTGAGATTTTTAAGCATTACGGAAATACCATGAAAGGAAGTCACGACTCGGATTAGCTACTAGCTAATTGAATATATTATATTCAAAATTATACTCTCAAAGCTGTGTTAATTATAAATTATTATTTCTGTGTGGTGACAGGTAAAGCCCTCCGAAGGTCCGGGGGACAATGGCCCCTAGCGCCCTTCTCTGGATCCGCCACTGTGTACAGAGTGTGAGAAAAAGTAAACCATATTTAAGATCGGCCGATAGTGATTATAGAAGAGTTCATCCAAGTCAACAGCCAGCCAAATCGTTTGGGCGGTTCTAGACGACAGGTTTGACATTCCAGACTCGCTGTGGGAGTTAATGGACCAAAAAATGTGTGGATTGGAAAAAGACGAAGCTTATTTAGAAACCTACGAGAGAAAGAGGCTATTCCAGGAGAAGAGGTACCCATCAAACCGGAGTGCAAGTAAAGTGGTTTCTGTCGGCCTCGACCCATTTTTACATTTTAACCCTTGCTTAAAAATTATTAAAAATGGCATGGATATAGGCAATACCTTTAATATTCAGACATTTTCGCTGTTCACAAAAACCCTACCGGACATCTTAAACCATATTCAGGCACCCACTAATAGGATAACCAAATTTGATTTATTAGATTATACAATTGAGATATACTATCTCAAGGAAATGATTAAATTTGTACCTAAGATAGGTAGTAGTTTTGAATTGTATCTAGGCTTAATATCTTTAAAGCAGCAGTTTAAAATGAGTGGTTTTTTAAATAAAAGTCTACAACAGCTAGAAATTTCATCGCCATTCGAGGACATGCATAGTTTTAAAACTTTCCTAAACGATATAGGGAGTAATATTATTGAAAAGGATGCCTGCGAAACTTTCGACGATGCGTTTATTTTAAACTTTTTGGAAACAAATAATCAATATAGAAATGTTAGCTATATCTATACAGATTTGTTATTTAACTTTAACAGTTTTATTTGTAAATCTATACGCAAGGCTGTATCACATATGTTAGAAACAAACCAGTTTTATATATAATAATAATAATGTATGTGTGCAATTATGTATTCGCAAAGAAACAAAAATATTTTATAAAATTACATGTGTGTTTATTATATTATTAAGCAAGTAAGAGAAAAATTGTCACTTTACTTATAAACGTTAAGGTGTGAACATATTACAAGTAAATAATGGACCTATCTTTTAAACGCCCTTTTACAGCGATTATTGCTGGCCCCACATCCTGTGGAAAATCGGTTTTCACAACCAGGTTTATAGAAAATATAGAGGAAATGTGTAGTGTCCCGTTTAAGAATATAGTTTGGTATTATGACGAGTGGCAGCTATTATATATTAAAACATCAAACATTTTATACAAGCAAGGCCTACCTGATATGAATGATTTTAGTGGCGAGGAAACCACTCTGATTATAATTGATGATTTAATGAGAGAGGCAGGTGGCAGCATTGCAGACATATTCACAAAAGGGAGTCACCATAGAAATTTAAGTGTTTTTTATATCATTCAAAAGTTTCATCAAGGTAAGGGCCAGAGAGATATATCTCTTAATGCCAACTATATAGTATATATATATTTTTAAACTATTTAACGTCGGCCTATTTCTGCTACCAGGGCCTATCACCGACGCCAGGAGACGAGCTACCCCCAACCTGGGAATTTTGCCGAACCTCTTCCCTTAAGAAGAGTAGGGATCTTTTACTTGCCTAACATTTAATAGACAAGGGACCGCCTGCTTTACATCCCCTCCGAAGGATGGTATATCCACTACGTAATCCTCGTTTGAAATTACGTAACTTCCACGTATACACTGATATACAAGCCGTTAGAAGGTGGTACGAGAACGCTGTATTTCCCAAGATGGGACCCCATCCAAGTACTAACCGTGCTCGACGTTGCTTCAACGGAATATCGACTGATATTCACATTGAAGTCGCCTATACACTCGCCCCATAGTATATTTTACAAATCCACGAGATAAAGCCCAAATATCACTTGGCTGGGCAGGTCTATCCAGAAAATTCAAAATTTATTCAAGATGCATATAACGATGCGACGTCACGACCACACGGTTATTTATTATTTGACTTGAAGCAATCAACCCCAGAGCCTTTTAGAATTAGAACAAACATATTACCACACGAATACCCCACATCAGTGTATATTCCTAAAAAAGGTTATAAATCTGAGAGTCTTCAAGATTTTATTGTTAATTCAGCATAATGTCTCAAGCAGTTGTGAAGAACGCATCCGCGTTAAAATGTTTAGTTAATGCTAAGCCACATCAGAGGAAGGCTGTTTTAAAAACAGCCGATAATGAACTTATTCAGTGCATATGTGAATGTGTTTATAATACGATCCAAGAAAAAGTACCATTAACAATTAACCAAAACTGGCTGATTGGACTAGCTCCACAGTGCCACAAAAAAAAAAATTAACCAAAAAAATAAACTTTGTCGCCATAAAAAAAGATCTGCGCATTATAACTCAGAGGGGTGGTTCGTTAAAGAAAAAGAAAAATTTATTAGTACAAAAAGGTGGTGCCATTTTACCCTTAATATTGGGGCCTCTAATTACTGTTGTATTAAGCAGTTTATTTAATTAACATGGAGCATGCAAAGAAAATATTTTTAATAAAGCCCGATGTGTTTCAAAAAATACAAGAAACAAATGAGACCTCCCCGAACACAATTTCTCAACTGGATAATGAAATGCAGCAGGTATTAAAAACTAAAGTTGACAATGGTGAGAAGTGGAATAAATATCAACAGGTGTTACAGAGATTTCTGCATTTTTCAAATAACCTTAGGGAGCCCGTGAAAATACCTATCATAGAAGAGACTAGTTCAGCCTCAAATCAGCCAATAGTACAAAATCAACCTTTTAGTAACAAATTATCTATGACGGAAATTTTGGAATCTGTACCCAAAAATTCGGGCAATAAATCAACGTTACTCTTACAGCAAATTAGTAAAAATAATGTTTTTGAGTGGGATAAGAATGGTCAAGTAACTATAAATAATGAGGTCATACAAGGGTCTAACATTATCGATCTTGTTAATGATGTAATTCGAACACGTAAGCCGACATTTCCTAAAGGCACAGACATATTTTTGGCAGGTTTAAAACAGATAAACACACCTATAGAGTACATCGGAAACGAGACATATTGAAACTATATGAGCTCAAACTAAATTGCCAACCAGTACACCGACGATAGTAAAAAAAAAAACACTGCCTGCTAAGCTTCCTATACCTTCCGGTTATGAAGCTGACGTAGAAAGATTATATTCACATGAAAACAAGAAAAAGAATCAAAGCATTTCCGATCTTGGCTGGGAAAAATTTTAGAACATGTTGGAAAATATTTATTATGATCCCGAACACCCTGCAGGGTTTTCATCTGTAGAAAAGTTAAAAGAAGCTGCACTCACTTATGATAAGAAAGGAATTCAAAACTGGTTACAACGTCAGGAAACTTATACACTACACAAACCCCTAAGAAGAATATTTCCTAGGAATAAATATCACGTTACGAATATAGATGATTTATTTTAGATAGATAGATAGATGATAGATAGATAGAATTTATTGGTTTTAAGACCTAAGAACAAGGTATAAAACAAGTCAAATACAAATTTAGAAAACTACATGGGTTTGTTTTCTATTCTATTAAAAATACATTTTTAAAGAAAAGAAAAATACATACAATACTATAAAATTCAACATCGAAAACTAATGACAATAACAATGTAAACAATGCAGTTATCCATAGTAAAATTTATACAGAGAAGTTCTCATAAGAAGAACTCGTCTAAATTAAAATATAGTCCATTCCTTAGATAATTTTTTAATGACTTTTTGAATCTGAAATAGGTAGGTTGCTCCTTTACGTAAGTTGGAATTTTGTTAAAGATTCTAATATCATTACTTAAGGGTCCTTTTAGGGTTATATTTAGAGAATTTTGAGGTGTGCACAGAGAAGCGCCATTTCTTGTGTCATACTTATGTAAGTCCCTGTGACATTGAAAGTTTTGTTTATTTTTAAAGATATAGCATGCAACTTCTAGAATATACAGACAACACAGAGGAAGAATATTGAGATGTGAGAATAATTGCCTACATAAGTCGCTTTGACTTTTATTTAGCATAGTTCGTATGCATCTTTTTTTGGGCTGAAAATAATTTTCTTGCTGCTGGAGAGGCTCCCTACAGTATAATTCCGTACAGTAGACTAGATTGTACCTCAGCGAAATAGAAGTTTTTTTAATACTTCAGTGTTGAGTAGAGAACGTATACATTTATTTGATAAATTTTCAAGTGTTCGATTTTTTAATAATAAATTCTATATGACTGGTCCATTCAAGAGTCGTATTTTTAAAGGCAGTTGTCTATTGCCAGGTGTATGTCTTTTTATGTGAACATCGTATTTCCGATATCAACTGTCTACTTTGAATAGTACATTTTTTTTCATTACAACGTACTCTTCGTTAACCTGATAAATAAAAGTAAAAATTCTGTCAGCCTTTCACTGTTTGAGTCTAAAATCCATATATCATGTTTATATTCTCTATTTTTGATCGTTTTGGTTCACATATGGTATAATATCAGTATCATCTGGCAACGCTGCACTGAAATGCTCAAATCATATTCGATAACCTCACTTTCTATTGTTTATGTTTGATACGATATTTACGTAATTTTTTCTTTATAATTAGAAAATGCCGCTTACAAGGGTTTGTTTTGTACCAGTGTGTCCAATCACTAGTGAAAATACCACCAAGTTATTTTTGCGCATCCCAACAAATTTGAAAATTCGAAAATTGTGGTGGAAAGTTGCAAAAGTTCCTGGTGTTGTTTATACTGCTCCTGGATTTTTCTGTTGTGAAGATCATTTTAATGTATGTGTATATTGTTACTAACTTCCTTTTAGTGGGCTTGATTTTATACTTTATTTGCCTCTTTAGATTGAAATCACAACATTTACGTTTACGCAATGTCAATCAGGATTATAAACAGACGTTCTCAATTAAACGTTAGCACTTTACTTTACTAGATTCTATTGGTGGTTCCTCATAAATGTACTTCAGGCACCAATAGAATTGCAAGATATGGAAAACAGAACGCAAGTGAGATTGTTTGGGAACTTGATTTGGGAATGCACCTTTATAGCTAATTCTGCCAGCGGTTTAAGATCATATTTGATTGGTGTGGTTATGATGACGTCACATTGCCGCTCGAATGCTATCGTTTAAATCTGCTGTTGATTTAGGTAATATTTGAATATTTTCTGTAGTATTTTATGCGTTCAGAAAAAAAATTAAAATTCATATTTAGTAATATTTTGATAGGACCTTTCCAATAACACAATAAAAAAAAATAGCGGGAAAGGCCCATTACAATCTGGTCTCTGAATCTTCTAGATCTAATTATTCCCATGGAGGTGTAGCCATATATGCTTTAAGTAAATATAAGTGCACAATAATACCACAGATAAATATTCTGTCCGATGAACTAAACTGTGAAGTTTCTGCAATCGACAGATAGTTCCAGAATAATGACTGTCTATAGATCCCCTAACGGAGATCTTGATATATTTTTTGAAAAAATATCAACTGCATTAACAATACTTGTAAAACATAATAAATTATTATTCGTCTCTGGCGACTTTAACATCCAGTTTCAAAACATAAATGACCGTAATACTCAAATATTACTAAACATATTTAGACCCTTTGGCCTCGCACCTACAAATGAAGATAACACTGGGAAAAATCACACCCTAGATAACATTTTTACTAACTTACCATCTAACAATTATGAAGTGAATATTATTGACACTCTATTCTCAGATCATCTAGGCATCCATCTAAAAGCAAATGTTAAAAAAAAGAGTAACAACTTACTTGTGACCTATCGACCTTTAAATGATGTAGGGTTTACCAAGTTAAACGAGTACCTGTTCCATAAAAATTGGAACTTTATACATAACCCATATTTAGATGTAAATGAAAAATTTGAAATGTTTATTGGTGTTTTAACTGACGCAGTTGACAATATATTTCCCTTAAAAACAAAAACACAAAACACAAAAAATCGTCAACTAATTAGGTGGTTTGATGATGATCTACGTGAAATGAGATGTCAACTCCAATTCTTGCGGGATTATGCAAAAATAAATCCAACCACGGATAATATGGCTATACACAAAAATTATAAATCTCTTTACACCTTTGAATTACGAAAACATAAAAGACAAGCACATGACAATTACATAGCCTCACATAGCAATCCACAGCAAGCAATGTGGAAACTCATAAACAATAGCAAACCTGCTTCTCAACAAATTACTAATAAGATTAGCTCAAATGATTTTAACAAATTCTTTGCTAACGTAGCTGATAATATAGTGAATGATTTACCACCTAGCAATCATGACTACACTGAATTTTTGGAAAACTTCACCACACCTAATATATTCAATTTTACTATAGTCTCTACAGAAACCTTACTTACCACCATAAATAACATGAAAAACAAAAAAATCAAAGATGCGTATGACTTGAGCACAGAAATAATAAAGGCAGTCAAACATTCTATATTGTTACCCTTAACGGCATTAATAAATTTAGGCATCAGCAATAATGTGTTTCCCGATTGCTTGAAAATTTCAAAGGTAGTTCCCATCTACAAAAAGAATGATATAGATGATCCAACTAACCATAGACCTATTTCGATCATACCATCTTTAGCAAAAATCTATGAGTCTATTTTAAAACTTCAATTAACTGATTATTTTGAGAGTCAAAACCTATTTAATCCAAATCAATTTGGATTTAGGAACAATCTTTCAACTACGTTAGCGATAGACAAACTAACTACTATAATTAATACGGGTTTCGAACAGAAACAATTTACTTGCTCGAAGTTCTTTGACCTAACTAAGGCTTTTGATTGTGTATCACATCAAATCCTTGCAAACAAATTGTATTTTTATGGCTTCACCACAAGCAGTGTCACCTTAATGGAATCCTATTTGAGCAATAGACAACAATACGTGTCTTATAAAAATATCAAATCAGATCAACTTAGAGTGAATATTGGCGTCCCTCAAGGCTCAGTCCTAGGACCAGTTCTCTTTTTAATTTATATAAATGACTTACCCCTCTCGCTTGATAGTTCTACTTCCACCATCTTATTTGCTGATGATACAAACCTTACTGAACATAATATCAACTTAGATGCTTTATTAGAAGGAATGCTGGTAACTGAATCTAGGATTCAAAATTGGTTTCTTTCAAACCAACTGAGTCTTAATACCGCAAAGACTGAGACAATGATTTTTGGCCAAATAGAAAATCCAGATCCAGTAAAGTTTCTCGGTGTTTACTTAGACTACAAGCTATCATGGGAAAGTCACACAGACTATATCTCCAAGAAAATTTCAAAAAATATTTTTCTACTTCGCAGTTTGGCTCATCGGGTATCAACAGAAACCCTTGTCACAGCCTATCACAGCCTGATTCACTCTGTAATATCTTATGGTATCCTCGTCTGGGGGCATGCTAGCTCTGCGTCTAGTGTGTTTTCCATGCAAAGACGAGCCATAAGAGTAATTGCAGGTCTCAAATATAGAGATGACTGTAAATCGAAACTGATTGAATTAAAAATCTTAACTGTCCCGTGTACGTATATCCTGCAATGTTTAATTTACATAAAAAACAACTTAACCTCATACACAACTCGTGGCGAAATTCATTCTTACCAAACGCGACACAGAAATAACTTGGCTACTAACTACTTAAGACTGACAAAAACTAGAGATGGCACTGCATACTGGGGCCTCAAATTCTATAATGCTTTATCACCAGAGATCAAACTTCTTACGGAGAAATCTTTTAAATTCAGGATTAAGCAGTTTCTTGTACATAATGCTTTTTATTCCATACAGGAATTTTTAAATAGTGATTTAACCACTATATAATATCACTAAACTGAAGATGAAAATGTTTCATGTTTTTTTACTTAATCTTGATTTTTAATTTTAATTGTGTGTTATAAACAATTGTATCATTTTACCTATAATTTTATCTAATACCGTGCGTGTAGCCGAACGCTAGGCATAGGGAGTAAAATTACAACATCACGCATGCCAGCTGGCTGAAATGAAATAACAGACTGGAATGCTCCGCTCGACGGAGGAATTTACGGCAGCTATATTGTCATATCTATCGCGCAACGTGGATGTACATGCCTAATGGGAAATTACACACACGGTATATGTATGTGTGTATATGTCTATATATGTCCATATGTGTACATACTTTTAAACAATTCAATTCAATTTTAGTGTCCTTTGAACTGTTTATAATCGAAATTATATGTGTTGTAGCCTTCTAATTTTTTGACTTGTGTAAATACTCTTGTATATTAAACACCAATAAATTATCTTATCTTATCTAATAATAATAATAATAATAAAAAATCTTTAGTGCCTTAAGTACACATAAAAAATAGAAGTATACATAACACAAAAGGGAGTTGTTCGTTATAAACGTTTTTCCACAATCCCTACAGAAATACATATATAAATAGTAAACATAATATTAGTTGTAATAACTGTCACAAATTAAAACTTTAAGTGTGGGTATTAGTAAAACTTATCATTAAATCACTAAAATATCAACATTATAAAAACAAAAAAAATTCACAAAATTACGTAATAAATTGTAATTTAAGACGTGTCACTAATTTGGTGAGGAATTATGGCTTGCTTGTATTTAACTTTGAAAGTATTTGGTGTATAGCGAGTTAATAGATTTAAAAATGTAGGATTACTAAAATAATTGACAGACATAACTAAACGAACATTCAAATTTAGATGGTATATGCTAAATAAGTCGTTGTTTCTTAGGTTTAGTTGATGTATATTTCTCCTAGGAATTAATAGCTCATATAAATATTCAGGAGTCTTATATGTAAATATTTTCATAAGGAATACTCCAAATAAATATTGATGGCTATATGCAATGTTCATATGTTTATGGTCATTATATAGGGGTGTTATGTGATCATATTTTTTTGTTAGGCAAAATGCATACATGCATTTTGAGCCACTTGCAATTTGTGTTTACAGTCGGCGTTTACAAAGTTATAATACATTGGAACAATAATCGAACTGGGGAAAAATTAGAGACTCAATTAACCTGTATTTGACATTTTCAGGGAGTAAAAGTTTAAATGAATATAAAGTTTTTAACTTCAAATAACATGTCTTTAATTTGTTTGTAATATGCTGTTCAAAATTCAAATGGCTGTCAAATATTACTCCTAAATTTCTAACATGTTCTTTGATAGGTATTTTCTATGTTGTTTATGTGAATAGTAGAGAATAGTGATGGGCGATATCGTGATTTTTCAATCACAACGTAAATCATTACTGTGATTTTCTTATATCAGTGAATTTAAAACGTGATGTGATCACGACATTCATAATTCGACGTACGGAAGAAATTGTTAATTGTTCCCGTATAATATATATAATATGATTTGTTTATCCAAATAGCCTAATGTATGGATTGGTAGGTAATAAAAGCAAAAGCACTAGATTTTGAATGGAACTTGATTATAGGATATTTTTGTAAAGTTGTACAAACATTAACATTTCGGAGAAATCAATAAATTCTTGTTTATACATATTTGTGTTGTTTATGTTTATTTTACACGAATTTTTGTTCATTTAAAATGGTAAATTTATTTTTTAATGTTATTTTTGTGTTGTTTTATAATATATAAGGATGTTTTTTTAAAATGTTTTCCTTTGCTTATTGTCTAGTTCCCTATTTTTATTCATATTTCATGCCGAAACGTAAATGCTCAATATTAGCTGTTTTCTTTCGTGCTGAACGAACTGATTGCAATCACTAAACAATCAATCAAATCGAGGTATTTTTGAAATCCTTGATCTCTATTGGTTGCTTACTGATTTTGTTCACTTTGTTCAGCACGAAAGAAAATAGCTATTTGCAATAAAATTGCTGGTATATTTTTTTAATCACATAAAATATTTTTACGCATGGTTTTAGTAGTTGGTTACAACAAAAATATTCCGTCACGACGCTGCCTCGAATCGCCACATGGCGCATCGCATCGCCAGTCAATAACAGACATAAAGATATTTATATGTATAAATATCTAAATAGTGTGAAATGCGAATCTAATAACGCTAATAAGGCACGGAATCGCTTGCTTTACGTGTTAATACATACGGCCGCAAACAATAATCGACTCAAAGTAATATCGTTAAAGATATATTGGTCTTGATTGAATCTTAATAGACCACGGCATGGGAACGAAATACGGAAAGTCGTGATCACGTCACGCTTTTCTGCCAATTTTACTAACAGTCGTTACCTGTGATTTCTTAATATCAGTGATTAAATCACAGTTCGTGATATATCGTCCATCACTAGTAGAGAAGTTATATTGAGTGACTTTAGTTAGAGTTCGTTGATTACCAGCGAACATACCACAACTTTTATTGGCATTGAGAATCATGGCTTGGTCTCATGACCAATTTGATATGCTATCTAAGTCTTCATTTAGACGTCTTAGAGCGATATTAGTATCAGATGCAGCAAATGACATGGTCAATTGTACATCGTCGGCATAAAGTTGAACATTACAGTGCTGAAGTACATTTGGCAGATCTGAGGTATATATAGAGAACAATATGGGACCTAAAATGCTTCCTTGTGGGACACCTATGGCAGTTGCCATATTAGTCGATGACCTACTACCTTCTATATCTACAACTATTGATCTGTTCTTTAGGTAATCTTCGAACCAGTTGCAAAATAAGATGTCTAGTCCAATATAGTGTAATTTGGCCAATAGCATTTCGTGATTCATTAAATCAAATGCTTTACTATAGTCCAGTAGGACTAAGCATGCAGCTTTTGACTGGTTTATGCCTGTTGTTAGATCTTTCGCTACTTTAGTGAGTGCAGTGCATGTGCTATAATGTGACCTAAAACCAGACTGTGATTTTGGTTGAATGGTATTATTCTCTATATGACACAACAGCATTTTGTATACTATTTTTTCTGCGATTGTTGATAAGACAGGTAATAAATGAATTAATCTTAAATCGTTGTACTCCACTGGATTTGGTTTTTTCGGCAGTGGCTTTATTACTGATATTTTCCATAAGGATGGGAATATACCTAATTGTAAGGAATCATTTTAAAAAGTTATGGGGAATATTTTATCTCTGAAGGTTTTATTTTTGCTAACATAGAGCACGCTAATAAGAGAATGAACATGAAATTTTATATTGTTAAAAACGGTGGTCCAAATATTGTAGGTAGAGATTTTTTAACAAAATTTAACATTACGTTAAAAGTATGTAACAATGCCTTAAAACATGTTAACGACGAGGTTCAAGGTATGATTCTGAAATTTCCGGAGGTATTTTCAAGCAATATTGGTAAATTTAAGTACCATAAAATATCATTGAAACTAAAACCCGATGCGAGACCAATTTTTTGAGAGCCTAGGCCGGTACCTCTAGCGTATAAAAGCATGATGGATGAGGAGTTAGATAAATTGATTGAAAATAGTGTTTTAACTCTAGTAGAAACCAGCGAGTGGGCTACTCCTTTGGTTCAGGTACTTAAACCTGATGGTAAGTTACGTCTTTGTGGTGATTATAAAGCTACATAGATACTTGGTAGATAAATAGATACTTGGTAGATGAACATCATTGATCCCGACAGCAGCGGAATTTTTTTCTAAACTTCGGGGTGGTGAGTATTTCACAAAGCTTGAACTAAATAGGGCCTATAATCAATTAGAACTAGACGACGAGGCAAAAGGAATTTTACGATGGTCGACACATTGTGGTATATTTACTGTGGAACGTTTACCTTTTGGTATAACGCCTGCTAGTGGTAGATTTCAAAAATACATCGAATAATTATTTCAGGGTACAAATTATGTAGCCAATTTTTTAGACAACATCATCGTATCAAGAAAAGATAGGAAGTCTAATTTAGAAAAACTAGAAAAGGTTCTAATTAAATAAAAAAATGCAGGTTTAACTTTAAGAAAAGACAAGGGTACATTTTTTTCAACCCGAAATGTTTCTAGGGTATATAATTAACAAAGATGGTATTAAAAAGGTAAAAACCAAAAACCAAAACCAAAAACCAAACCTATTGTAGAGGCTGAAAGTCCTAAAAATTTAACAGAAGTTAGGTCTTTATTAGGAACCATTAATTTGTTACATGTCAAAAGTAAGCTTGCCTATTTAATTCTGGATTTAAGCTATTGTCACTACCAAGAGTAGGCATAAAGTATTACACGTTGGTGTAAAGAGGGTTGCAGCCCTTACGGTCAAATTTTAACGCGTCGCCGCGCAGGCGCATTCGAAGGCATTCTAGAAAATCAGTTCTTACTCAAATGGTTGACCAGACACGTTGGTAAAATCTCTCTCGTGAATTTTTCTGTTTAATTGCCTTTTATAGGCTTTCCATTTAATTCAATTATGGGATCTTAAAAGTTCACTAATTTGTGTGTGCATTTTTGGTTATTTTGGACGCCGCACAATGTTCGTTTTGACGGATTTTTAAGAAATTGTAAGTAGCATTTTTTTTTTATTAACCTATGCAGCACGTGTTCCACTAATATATTTTCTTGGTATTGTAGAAAGCCATTTTGTCGTAATTATATCCAAATGGTTTGATATTTTGGATCACCTATTCAACGTATTTTCCTAGTATTGTAGAAAGCCATTTTATCGTAATTATATCCAAATGGTTTAATATTTTGGATCACTGATTCGAGCATCTTTCAGTAAGTTGGGTTTTGATTTTTTTTTTATATTTGTACTTACCAGTATTTTTTTTCAGGGCTCGCAATTTTAATTGCAGATTTCTCTTTCAATTTAAATTTCAAATTTTATCTTTTCACGTTTATGTGTTCAACTTTACTTAATTTCCATTTCATTTATACTTCGTTTTATTCGATTTTACGTCGTCTATCCCAACGTTGTTAGTTGGAAGTTCCATTACCATGGGTATGGACTTACTCTAGCTTTGTTTGGCTCCAACCATTTACGTGCAGGAGAAACTATGGGTTTCAGTGTTTGTCTTGTACACCACTTGTGGTCACCGGATTGATTTTAATGACGAAGACTTTATGCATCATCTTGGATTGTGAATTGGATTTCTTTGGTAAACCGGAACGATGTGGAAGTTTCTCTACGAGGGATAAGGATCTCTCCGGAAGGCAGTTTTGCCCTACAGGTTTTTATGTAGTATATGAGTGATTATAGACTTGATCGATTCAATGGTCAATGTTTAGATATTATATATATTTTGTTTTATTTTCGTTTGGCTATTCAAAACTCCAAAAAAAAAATCATTTTAATATATTTATTGCGGCAATCATTAAATTATATATCTCTTGTTAAATTCACAAATTTAAGTACCCTTTTCCTTGCTAAATTTAAAGTTTTATGTATCGTCCATAATTTATATTGTAACTAAGATTATTATGGGGGGGTGTTATCGATAACATTGAGTGAAAAGTTATACCAAGAGGTGCAACCGTGTACTGAAGACCATAGCCAGCGCAGGGTCTGATATACAGTACGGCGCCACCGGCATTGTGGTCTAGATCTTATTATTCAGTTGCACAAACATTAGTCTATACTGTGCTCGTATGGTTCACGTCGCGTGAATCGTCACTTTTGATAAACAAGGCTTAGGAGATATACGCCAGAGGCGGCTCTCATATAGACATAATATTATTATATTATACTGAAACATTCAGAAAAACGACGAAATGGTGAAATATTCATCATGCCAGGCTACATTGTATTTGTAAAATTAACCTAAAAACGGTAATGATTCTTACAAAAACATGTAATGCATACCCAGCAAATAAAAAACAATTTTGAACAAAACACATACCTTCCTCTTCTGTTTAGTATGTGTGGCGTGTTTATTATGTTTATTTTCATAACAATTAAATATAAAACCCAATGAGCTGCTGGCAACATAAAACATTTCTTTTCCAGTAAAATAAACCATTTTTATATAATATTAAATCATACATAACAAAGAAAATTAAGGATTAATGGCATAAAACTGCCATGTACCGTGTGCATCACAAATGCGCACAACGTGATAAAGTGAATTTTATTACTTTCACATCCAGTGGAAGTATAGTAACGGTAAAAAAATTTAAAATGTTTTTTATTGTCCAAATAGGCTTAGAATGTCATAAGACGCCGAGATTCTAAGTTTGAGCAAGAAAAAAATTTCTATCTGTCCAACTTTTTTGTGGGGATGTTTACTCTGGAACCATCAAAGATATTGACTTGAAATTTGATACACGTATGTATTTTAATGAGTCCTGCAACTAGATTATATTTTCATCTTAATTCCATTGAAGGGTTGGGGGAAAAATTGGGATAAATAGGGGTAAATAGGTAAATCAAGCAGGTAAGAGTCCATAAAATTGGTATTTAGTATATATAAGAGAAGCTAAGGTCTCAAAACATTACCCCCATTACCACCCCCACCCCAATATTAAAGGGGGGGGGGGGGTGGAAAAAATAAAATTGTGAGTTAGTGTGTGTACAAGAACCAAAGGCCTCGACATATTTTTTTACTTCATTCAGTAACATGGATGCGTGGAGAGTTACCTCGAGTAATTTGGATGCGAAGTTGGTTATCTCGGGTGGTAAGGATGCGCAGTGGCTTTCCTCGAATACTATTGATGCGCAGTAGATTACCTATATGGATACGCAGTGGATTTCCTTGAGTAAAATGGATGCGCAGTGGGTTTTCTAAAAGAAAGTGCTTGAAGTAGATTACGTCCACCATGTAGTCCACGGCACATTATGATTTTTTATATTTTGGTCATGCCATTTTCTACGTATTACTCCCACTTCCAGTGTAAGTGTGGTAATGCAAAAAAAAAAAATTGAAAACTTTTATTGTTCAAATAGGTTTAGAATGTTATGACATGTCGAGATTTTAAGTTTAAGCAAAAAATAATGTCTATCTTGTCGGTCTGTGACGTTTTGGGCACACAATTACTCTGGAACCGTTTAAGATATTGACATGAAATTTGGTATTTTAACGAGATCTGGAACTAGGTTACATTTTGATCTTATTCCGTTAAAGGATTGAGTGGTAAATTGGGATAAATGGGGGTAAATAGGTAAATTAAGCAAGTAAGAGTCCATAAAATTGGTATTTAGTTTATTATTATATAAAAGAAGATCTTAGAAGAATTTTTGGCATTAACTACCCCCATTATCACCCCCACGCAATTATTAAAGGGGGTGAAGAAAAAATGTGATTTAGTGTGTGTACAGGAACCAAAGGCCTCAAATAATTTTTCACTTCAGCCACCCGCCTACCACCTCCTACCACCACCCCAACCCCCTCTATCGATGTGGCTATCGTTTTTTGGTTTTTGGGGTAGACGATTTCAAATAGAAAATTCCATAAACAATTATTTCCACATGGTGGAGTGCAAATATTGTATTTTCATTGTGAAATTTAGATAGGAAATCTGGATGTGGAAGTAGTGATTCCTTGGGCTGCGGCTGTCATTTTAAAATGTTAAAACTGCTGCCCAAAAGGAATCACTACTTCTACATCCTGACGTTCTATTCAAGTCTCTCAGAACGAAAAATATTTTGATATTATATTTGCATTCTACTATGTGGAAGTAATTGTTTATAGAACTTTAATAATATAATATTTGAAATCGCCTATCCCAAAAACTCATAAAGCGGTATGCCACATCGGTAGTGGGGGAGGGGGTGGATAAAGTAAAAAAATGTTTGAAGCCTTTGGTTCTTGTACACACACACTAACCCGCAATTTTATATTTCCCACCCCTTTTAATAATGGGAGTGACAATGGTTAATTTTTTTGAGACCTTGACTTCTCTTATATATACTAAATACCAATTTTATGGACTCTTACATGCTTGACTTAGCTATTTACCCCCATTTACCTCTATTTAACCCCAACCCTTCAATGGACCAAGATCAAAATATAATCTAATTGGTACAAAAATATTTTCTTTTATCTTCTCCCAAATATATGCTACTGCAGTGATGGGTTCATTATTTGTTTATAGGTTTTTCTCTGTAATTTTTTTTTATAATTAAAACGAAAAAGCGCTTTTATTGGGAAAAAAGTAATAATTAGTAAACACAGGGGCGTAGCTAGCCAACTTTTTTGGGGGGGGGTTATTTTTCAAATTTGCCAACTTCCTAAGGCTTCAAAAGCCACAAAAAAAGTTGATGAGCGGGGGAGAGAAATTCTAAAAAAAAAATTCAGTAAAAATTGTCAAGTAGGTATTACTTTTTTGAGAGCCAAGTTTTCGCGGCGATAAAGTATCGCACTGCACAAATGGCACACTTCTGAAATCGCTTGCATTTATTTTCTGGTACTAGTAAAAAAAATATTTCAGTGCAATTTCATTGAGTTCGATGGTAACAGTATTTGTGAGTATTTCAAGACCTCCCAATGCTTACACGATTTTAAAAAAAATTTCGAAGAAGGTATTTTTTGACTTTTCACAGCTTACGCAGCAAGAACGGTAATAAGTATAAAGAAAATGTACTTCACCCTTTTTATAAAGCATCGAATTTTGTACAAAAAAGTCCCTGAGAGCATATTTTTATCTATTACAGCTCACAGGCTAAAGGCGCCCTCGCCGAACCTCACAATAACCGTTTTTCGCGCTGTTCTCCAAGCAATTAAATATTAGCTGTCCAATGAGAATTTGTGGTCGATTTTTTTACTTATGATTATGAATTTCTGATCGCTCTACACGATGGCGTCCTTTATTTTTCTTAAATATGCATTTTTTAATGCAAAACACATTTAAAAAATCGTAAATTTGGACTTTTCCACCCCTTCTAGGATGTAATCGATTGATTTTAAAAAATGCTCTTTTAATGGATCAGCGAGGAAATCGATTTAAAAAATAATATTTAAAAATTGTTATAAACAGTTCATAAAAAATGCATTTCAGCAGTCGATGAGGCTTAAAGATACAAAATCAAGCCCAATTTTCTTTCTTCAAAAAATGTATTTGTTGTTGACATATCATTTTGTTTTTATTTATCGCATATAAACAATAATTATTAGGTACCGAAAAGTGTAATTTTTCATTTTCATCGATTTTTATATAACTGGAACTTGCCGCATATTTTTATTAATTAGTGTTTTTTCTGTATTCTGTACATACATTTCAATAACACAAATAATGTTTAACTATTTTTTTATTTTATTTCAACATTTTCTTAATACTTATAACCCCATTATTAAATATTATGCATTGTATAAAAAACAGTGTTAAACAGAAGTTACTCATTATATTTTGCGTAATTTAAATTAGACTATTAGCATCGCCGTTTTCTTAATTTTTTGTTAATTAAGTCGGCCGAAAAATCGGCGCACGCCCGTGCTACTTGCAGAGTAGCGTAAAAAACAGTCATTTTTATGCTTACATGTGGGCACCTGCGTAGCTCGAAAACTATAATAGATAAGAATATGCCCTTGCGGACTTCCAATGTACAAATTTCATGTTGTACAAAAAAAAGTGCGGTGCATTTTTGTCGTATTTATTACCGTTTTCGATATGTAAGCGCTGAAAGATCAAAAACACCATCCTCGACATTTGCATATTCTTTTTTCTCATTATTTAAAAAAATTAGAAGGTCTTAAACTTACTCATAAATACTATTCCATGGAGCTGAACCGAATGGCAAAATAAAATATTTTTAATTACCTACGTCTCATTGTGCTCCAAGGCCGGCGAAGGGGTGAAACAGCGAAGCAGATGTTTCAGGCGGTATTTTAAGACTTGATTATTACCTTTTTATAAATTTCAGAAATTCAAAATTGCACAAAAATCTCAAAAAAACATTTTTTAGAACTCCAAATGGGTGTTTTATTGTGGAGCGTTACATATTCTAATCCGTACTCTGTACTTATTTGTTTACTCGTACTAAATATGTCAACGCCGCGCTGGCCGTCGCACAGAGGGGCCGATAACATTAAAAGATGGCAAAAATTGCAAATTTCAAATTACACCCTAATGATACATTATTATCTAAAATCGGTAGGGGTATAAACTGGCTACCTAGAACCGGTTTCAGAGCTGTGGTAAACCGTAAGGGCGACGAGTTATAACAGTTAGAACTTGTGCTTCATAGAGATGATTTGCTATTTACTATTTAATAAAGCTCGCACCATTGAAATTGTTTACTTATAATTTTGTGATAAAGCAACGAATACCAATTTTGAATTAATATGGCATCATTGGCTACAGATAAGCTTATTTTCTTCAAATAAAACTTAGCTTTTAATGTATATTGAGTTTGAAACATTTTTGAAAAACATGTTCCACCAGTTACCTGTTTCTTATTTCGTTCATAATAAGTGTGGAGTTTTAGTTCATCTAGGTGTGCGATCAAGATTCGCTGCAAATTTAGTGTTATCGTTAATACAGTACTCCTTTCATTTTAGTAAAAAAAATGTAGCACATATTTGCACTTTTTTGAGTAATTAAGGGTTATCCATTGTGGAGTATCGTTAGACTCAAAAAACGGAGAACTTCAGAACCCATTTGTATTGAACGAATTTTATCGAAACTTGGAGAATATGTTTTGAACACTAATTAAAGCAATGTTTACTTATTAAAAATTGATGTTGTTTATTTGAGGGTGATTTTTACCCTTTCTGGAGGATGAACAAAATAATAAAAAACTTATTAGGAAATCTGATAAAGAATCCAATTCTAAGAAGAAGATTGTAGATTGTTTAAGGGGTCGCTTGGCCCTGGGTTGGCCTTTCTTCACCTCGACCTAAAAGGTCTTTTGTGAGTTACCCTGCATCTAGTTGTTACCCAGGATTCCAAGACTTTTTGCAAAGCTTGCGATTTTCCTGGGGGCTAGTTTCCCTATGTCTTCAGGCGTTAATTCCGCCTGTTCTAGGTACTTTAGCCTAATGCGGATTAACACCTTGCATTCACAAAGTATATGTTCCGCAGTTTCAGTTGCAGCTTCACAGTATCTGCATTTGTCATCTTCTGCCATGCCCATGTTCTTGAGATGGTATCTCAAGGGGCAATGGCCAGTTAGAAGGCCTGTGATCAGCCTTAAATCGGACTTTTCCAGTTCGAGAAGCCTTGTGGCATTCTTTGTAGAATAGGTTATAAACCTTTTTGCTTGTCTTTGTCCTGGAGTGTTCCTCCAGTAGGACTCTTTTTGTTCCTTTTCCCATTTTAGGACCTCCTCCGTTATGTGTCCCCTGGATAGGCCACAGAACGGTTCGGGTCCAAAAAACGGGGCTTCAGCCCCTTTTCTTGCGAGGCTATCAGCTAATTCGTTGCCTTCTATCCCCTCATGCCCTGGCACCCACATCAAGGTAACCTTGTTGTTTTTTGCCAGTTGCTTCAGGGATTGTCTGCATTCCCAGGCAATTTTTGACTCAAAGGTATATGACCTGAGAGCCTTTAATGCTGCCTGACTGTCTGAAAGTATATAGATCTTTGCCCTTCGAGTGCCTCGATTTAGGCATTCCTGGGCGCATAGATCTATAGCATAAATTTCTGCTTGGAAGATGGTTGGGGTGTTACCAAGGGCTTTAGATAGCCTGCATTTAGGCCCTGCTACGCCCACACCAACCCCTTCATCCATCTTGGATCCGTCTGTGTACCAGACGTGTGACTCTTTCTCCAACCGCAATGCTCCGGCCCTGCCCGCCTGACGGCTTTCAATCAGCACATCAAACGGGCAGTCAAAGTCATATTTGATTGGCATTGAGTCAGTGGGTTTGGTCATGGATTCGAATTGGATTAACTCCAGAATCCTTAAGTGACCAACCAGGTCGCCTGGTCTGAATTTAAGTGCCTGATGCAGCCTTAAGGCACTAAGTGCTGCCTCCTTCCTCACATGCAAATGCAGAGGAAGTAAGTCCAGCATTGCCTCCATAGCTGCTGTGGGACACGAGCGCATTGCTCCTGTAGTCCCTAGACAGGCAAGGCGTTGCAATTTCTGCAACTTTCCTTGTGCTACTTTTTCTTCTGTTTTTGGCCACCATATGCATGATGCGTAGGTAACCATAGGTCTCACAACCGATAGGTATGACCAATGTATCATTTTCGGCTTTAGACCCCAAGTCTTACCAAACAGCCTACGGCACGTCCAAATGGCCGTTGTTGCTTTGGTAAGTGTCCTTTCTAAATGTGAGTTCCAGGTGAGTTTTTGGTCCAGAATTACTCCTAGATACTTGACCTCACTGGAAAAGGTCAGTACTGTTCCATTCAACATAGGGGCTCTCAAGTTGAGTTTTCTCCTTTTGGTGAATGGAACAATAACTGTTTTGCTCGGATTGACACTAAGACCCTCTGACGAGCACCATTTGGATATTATGTTTAGGGCAATTTGCATGTGGTTTGAGATCATAACCTCATGCCTGCCCCTGACAGTAACGACCAGGTCATCAGCGTAGCCCTGAACGTTGAAGCCATAATTGCTCAGCTTATGGAGGAGATCGTCAACCACCATTGACCACAGCAAGGGCGATAAGACTCCACCTTGTGGACAGCCCCTAACTGCAGTCACGGTGGCCGACTCACCCCCCATATCTGTGGTTATTATTCTGCTTCTTAGCATGGATTGTATCCATTTGATTGTTGGGGATTGTATACCCCTTTTTTCCGCGGCTCTCTGTATGGATTCATAGGAGGTGTTATCAAAAGCACCCTCTATATCTATGAAAGCACACAGAGCCAGTTCCTTGGCAGTAAATGTCTTTTCGATGCCTTTAACCAGGCCATGTAGAGCATTTATTGTTGATTTGCCAGGTTGATAGGCAAATTGTTTCGAGTGAAGCGGTTTCACTGTAATGATTTCGCTTCTAATCTGTTGATCTAATATTTTCTCCATTGTCTTAAGGAGAAAAGAGGTTAAGCTGATGGGGCGATAAGATTTTGGCTCGTCTGGTGGACGTCTGCCTATCTTTGGGATAAACGCCACCTTAACTTCCCTCCAAGCTTGGGGAATATACCCAAGAGTGTAGCTTGCTATGAATATGCTTCTCAGGCATGGGATAAGTTCCTCAATTCCATGTTGAAGCAGGGCAGGAAAAATACCGTCCCTGCCCGGTGATTTAAAGGGCTTGAAGGTCGATACCGCCCATTTAATTCTACTAGGGGTGAATATTTTTCCAGCTAGCCTTTTCCCTTCCCTGGTAGGACGATGTGCATCCTCTTCCAGGGAGGCCTGTGGAAGTTCACCTTCGATTACATGAGAGCCAGGGAAGTGAGTACCTAAAAGTACTCTTATGTTTTCCTGCTGACTCTCTGTATGTTGGCCATCGGGCTTTTTGAGTAGCCCTATTCCATTTGAGTGGTCTTTTGCAAGGACTTTTTGGAGACGGACTGCTGGGGCTAATTCATCTATCCCCTCGCAGAACCGTCTCCATGATCTTCTTTTAGACCTTCTCAATTCTTTGTTGTACTCCGTGAGGGCTTTTTTATAGTCCTCCCAGTTTCCAGACTTTTTGGTTCTATTGAAAGCTTTTCTGGTCTCAGCCTTAAGGCGGCTGAGATCCCTATTCCACCAAGGCACGTCTCTTTGGACCGCCTTTTGTTTCACAGGGCAGCTATTTTCATAACACGAGGTCATGAGGTTTTGTAATTGATATGATGTTATATCTAAATCCTCTATTGTGACGATGGAGTGTGCGACACCTTCAACTTCCGACTTTAGGAGCTCTTTATAAACACTCCAGTCGGTCAGTATTCTACACTCCTCGATGTTTGTTACAGACGCCTCCAAGTCGAACCGAATGTGCCTATGGTCCGACATTGAGGGCTCATCTGTAACATGCCAGTTTTTTATGGAGTCAGTTATAAATGGATCCGCCAGAGTTACATCTAGAACCTCTTTTCTAACCGCATTTATAAAGGTGGGTTCATTACCTTTATTGATAATGTCGATATTATTTGCAGACAAATATTCAAAAAGGTACTCACCTCTAGTGTTATTGTTTGTGCTGCCCCACATATGATGGTGCGCATTAGCGTCGCTACCGATGATGTAGTGTTTGTTTCTCCTTTTGCACCAGTTGATGAGGCTCTTAACTTCCTCTGGAGGTGGACTTCGGTCTTCACCTGGAAAGTAGGCCGAGGCCACTATGATCTGCCTTTTTCCTCTTTCCGTAGGCACATCCACCGCTGCTGCAACTAAGTCTCTTGTTATAAACTCTGGAAGGAGAACAAAATTAGTGTTTTTATCGAACAGCAAAGCTGCTCTAGGGTTTTCATGCAAAGTATAATAAATTAACTTACATGATTGTGTGGGGAGTCCTTTGATATGTCCTCTAAATACCCAGGGCTCTTGGATTAGCCCTATGTTGATTTTCCCCCTAATAAAACTCCTGCTAAGCACGCTCGAGGCTGCTTTTGCATGGTGGAGATTTATTTGGAGGAACTTCAAATTGTTGGGGGTCATTTTGGCGGCTTGGGGCCCTTTTGATGGCCCTTTTTGCCTGTCCCCTTGCCCTTACCTGTGTAAGGCTTAACATTAGACCCTGGTACACCTTCCGGCAAGGCACTGTTATTACCTTCATCCTCGGGCTTACCTGTGGGTCCGCTGGGATCTTCCCTAGGATCGTCCTGTTTTTCAGGTGTTTTCCTTTGGGAAGTGCCAGCTTGGTCTTGGGCTTTCTTAGGATTTTTGCTCCTCGTCTTCAGCTGTAGCTGACTGAACTTGTAGCTAATCCTATAGCCCTTCTTTTTTAGTTTATCGACAGACTGCAAGTCTGCCGATAAAATTAATTCTACTGTGGGGCCTTTGGTTTCCCTTCTGAGCACCCTCCAGTTGGAACAGTTGAGGCCCAAATTTTGTACCTCAAAAAGCTTCAGGATTTTCTCGTTCGAGTAGTCCTGACTGCCAGGTGGTAGATGCGCCACCAGGATCTCTGTGTGAGGCATTTCTGCCTCTTCAGCGACCCTTAGTGACGCATTTTCCCAAGGCTTTAGCTCACCTATTATGCTTTTTAGCCACTGAATTGTGGCTTTATCAGCACAGATGAGCGCCAGCCAACCTGGCCTGAAATGAGAGCTATAGAACTGAGGCGCTATGGTAGCCTCTTTGTTCAACTCTAGCATTTTGTCCAGGAGTGCTTCCTGGATTATATTCATCTGCTCCACAGTCAACAGTTCCTCTGGGAAGTTGGTGGAGAGAATTCCAACCCTGGTGCCCCCAGCAACTTGGTTGAAGGAGGGCCTTGTGGCAGGAGTGGAGGGCCCTGGTGTGGCCCTTTCTTTTGTTTTTGTCCGCTTGTGCGGATTTCCTTCTGGGGTGTTTTCCTCTGAACGGACCCTTTTTGGTCCTTTTCCAGAGCTTGCAGCCCCTGTATTTAAAGGCTTCGAAGCCTGTAGCCGGGCTTCGTCTTTAGGCACGCCCTTTGCCAACAGGTGTTTGAACCTTTTCCTTGCGGCTCCGCCCAACTTTACCTTTGGCTCCTGAAGTTTTAGAGCCTGTAGGGTTTGGTCGAGTTCGTCACCGCTGCTTTGGAGGAGAACATCCTCTGATTGGTCAGGACCTAGAGTGCCCTGTTCCGTAGGCTCTGCAGCCTTTGTTGGTACAATTGGGGGTGTACTAGCCCCTTGGTTTTGGTTATCACTGGTCTCCATATTAGTCCCACGAGTAGCGGAGGAAGAGTAGTTTACCTGAGGCAGTGCCCCGCATACCCCAGGCAGACATTTGTTTAAACCAGGGTGCGTCAGGTGCCCTGGAGTCCGCATAATCTCGACTAAGCTTCCCCTTAGCCATGCAGTCCTCGGCTTATGCTGTTCCACCTTGACTTGGGGGGAGTTTTATTGTGGCTCCCATCCACTTGGTCGGCTGGTTAAGGCAGACCCCCACGTAGAGCAAGTATTCCTCAGCAACCACCCACTTGCTCTACACGGTTTATACCAGGTAGGTTTCCACGGCTGAGACAAAGTTCCCGCGCGCCCGACCCATCAGATCCTGAAAGATCAGATGCCCCCGGCGCCCGAGGGCTGTGCCCCTGCCTCCACGCTCTTGGTCCTGGTATAGCTTCAGGACGTAGGGTTCGCTACCTCCCTTCCTGCAGGTTGTGCAGGCCTGAACGGAGCTTGTTGCGTCCTGTGATACCCATCTATAGTTGCAGACCAATATCACAGGGCGTCAGTACCGGTGCGTGAACCCCAAGCTCATGCCGGCATTTACTTCCCCCGTCACTTATCATGAAGGGGAAAATAAGTCCGTTAGGTACCATTCTAAGAAGAAAATGTGGCGTACAATTTTTCATGAAAATTGATATTTTCCAAGTTATTGAAAATTAAAAATCAGTATTTCGAGACGGTTTTTCGTAAATAACGCGAAAAGTAATACATTTAACGAAAGAGTGGCACAGTACAAAAACAGTGGGCTAGACTGCAGTTGTGTGAGAGACAACACGCTCTCCTCTCCTGAATTCGAGTCTCAGCTGCGGCAGATGGCAATGTCGCAGGGAATGGGTGTTGTGATGTTGTCTATGTGTGCCCATCCGTCCTGGTCACGGTGTATTAAATAGGTGGTCCGACGCACGGCACTTTCCTATTATAATAATGGCTTCATAAGTGCATGGTTTCTATTTACTTTAGTAGATGGCGCGAGCAATAAAGTCCTACAATTACCTGGGCATTTGCATAGTATAACTAACATAACCTCAAATTTTAAGGTTTTTTCGTTTATTCTTATTTTAAATTTTTGTATAGGGATTTTTAGCTTGGAGCCATACTGGTTCTAAGCAAATATTTAAAATTCACGCAAATAATTTTTCAATATTGTTGATTAATAAAAATAGACTGCTAATTATAGGTTAGATTCCTAACCTGCAAAAAGTGTCTTATTTTATTGTGAGAAACTATTTAAAACTTCATACACATTATGTTCAACTTGATTTTGGTTGAAAGTGCAGGAACCAGGCAGAAATTTTAATAATAGCTACGTAATACTTGTAAATCTTAAAAAATATATATTTTTGAGGTTAGCTGTGGTGACACGTGCAATGCTGCATGTAGTGTTGCATATATTCTTTCAATGTTTTAATTTAGCTACTTAATGTCAGATGTCACTGGACTCTTGTTTCACTAAACAAAAAACAAAATCCTAGGAATGTATGTAACACTGTATGCACGTATGCACATAACCTGTAAAATTATCTATCTATGTGTAAGTAATGAGAGAACTTATTGGTCCTGCCATCTATTACATTATGTACAAAGTAAGCACTTATGAAGCCACTGTGAGGGCTGTCGTCGCATCACCTATTTAATACACCCTGGTCCTGGTTGAGGACATTAATCTAAATAAGGCGACTAAAAAAAAAAAAAGTCTGACGTTAAAGATGAATATGATCGAAATTAGAGTCCTTGTAATTATCTTTAATATATTTTTTGATTATCCCGAAATTGTGAGCGATACAATGAGTATTTTGGAAAAAAAAATCTTTATAGGTTTTTATTAGTATACACATTTACTATCATGTCCAAATTTTATAAGATTTTTAAAGCTCTTATTTTAGAAAACATTATACTTTCAGTTGAGGATGTTCGCGATTTTAGTGGATTTTTTTTCTTCTAAATAACTGAAACAGAAAAAATGAGAGAATATAAAAACAAAGCTTATGAAGCGATAAATATCCAATCTATTTTTATTTTTATTTCTGTCGGATTAATAGATAGTTTTTGAGTTATTTGCAAAAAAAAATAGATTTTTCCAGTATAATCGCGTATATAATTTAAAGTATAGTATTTTCTAAAATAAGTGTTTCAAAAATTCCAAAAAATTTGAGCATGTTAGTAATACTGCATATTAACAGAAAACAATAAGTTTTTTAAATTTTTATTTTAATTTTACGGCCAATGACAGCAAGAAATCCCTAAACTTTATTTTTTATTTATAAAACACTCATTGTTTCTCTAATGTACTTACTTTTAAAGCTATTCGGATAAAAAAATATTTTAAGGGTAATTTTCTTCATTTTCGATCACCCCATATAGTAAATCGTAATCCTGGAAATGACTGAGAACTTTTCAGAACAAGCAACATTTTTTATGAAGAATAAATTTTTGTTGAAAAACCAAAAATAAAAGGTTACAAGTATAGTCAAGTCCATCCGTGGACACACTGTATATGTTACTTGGTCGAATCTCTCATTTTATAATACCTTCACATTATTTTGAGTTCTATTTGCAATTTAAAGCACAAAAACAACAGAAAATAATTTTTGCCAACTTTTGATGCTATCGGCCCCTCTGTGTGTCGGCCGCTTTTGTCTTGAGGACAAGGAACAATTGCAATTTCGAGGAAAACACGATTGTTACAGCGCGACTTAAAATATGAAATGCGACAATTGGTAATTAAAAGGTTTCTCTTGTTTTTTAATTTTAAGTGAAACTAATGAAAGAATTATTTATCTGAGATTTTTGTTTATAAGTTTTTATTAAGAAATTTGTCCTAACAGTAGTGACTTGTAAATGTTTTTTCTTAGGGCGGCAAGCAAATATTTGCTTCACATTCCAAATACCCTGACACCGGCACTGATTGCGCTGGTCTACAACCTGCCTAGAGAATTATAACTTTTAATAAACATAAGACCCTCGTTCGCTGGACATCAACGTGTTTGTATCGCGACTCGTGAGTTTATGACGGCTTCAGCAAAATAAGAACGGTGGCACCACAAGTCAACGAACAATATGTGGATAGGGACGTGAGGGGAATCGTGATGAGTAAGATGGAGATATAGGAATGGTTTTGGCCATATAGTTGCAAATCTATAAGGACTTTTCAATCAACGTCGATAATATTAATTATTAAGATTAATGTCAAATTTGAGGCAATTTACGAGTTTTTCCTTTTAGTCGTCAAAATATTCTGTAGTGATTAGATTAATGAGGCCAGTCTTTTACCATTATTTAACTGGTGCGTTATACATATATAGTTTCCTTTTAACTGACAAAATATTTTGTTACGATTAATAAGGCCAGACAATTATCATTATTTAACTGGTTATACATATAGGGTTTTTCTTTTAACTGGCAAAATATTCTGTAGTGATTGACGGGGCCAGTCTTTTACCATTATTTAACTGGGTTGTTATAGACACAGGGTGATTTGTTAGGTAGGCAAAATGTACATTTACTGATTATTAAATAAGGTCAAAATTTGTGAACCTTCTGTAATATCACGTACGGTAAAGAAAATTAATGAGTACTTAACATTTTGATAATATTACTTCGATAGGTAATCTCACGGCTGTCTACTTAATACCTAATTTTTTTTTATCACCTGAATACATATCACCAAATTGAATAAACTTATTCCATAATTTGATTGAAGAGGTGTGTTTCCTTTTTAATTCACCCCATGATAAAACTTACCCTCTTAATTAATGCCTCATTTAGTGTTTGGGTACCCTTGACAATTTTGGGAGCCTTCTAGCTAGGTTGCAGTTTTTGTTTTGCTAGTGGCTCCCTTTATGCATATATTTGTAGTTCTGATAATTATGTTATTTTTTTTGGCAGTGTCAACCTTAAACCTACCCCCCTCACCGACTAGAGCTGAGCTAGCTCTCGACACACATGTTGCGAGCCTCTATCACCTTGCTAAAATTCATTATCATATATATATATATATATATATATATATATATATATATATATATATATATATATATATATATATATATATATATATATATATATATATATATATATATATATGTTCAAAGTATGCTTCTAGAGGGCAGAGTATTTACTAAACGTAATTTCTCTCTGAAGCAACCCTCTATACATCCTTATTTCAAAAATAAGGAAATTGACCAATTGGTCGAATTTCGGTACCGGTATTGCGATGCAATACTGGGCCAGCTGTATAAGGTTAAACTTCAAATGGGGACCGCACATTTAAACTGGAGATTTCAGATTTTAAAATACTCATAATCTCATAATTGAAAAAATTCCCTGTTTTTATATGTAATATGATGGATATATTCGAAATATTTGATTATTACTATAGATTATTATCAATGTACCTACTGCAAGATAGCATTCATTTTATACACGCAACGTATTAATTACACAATCTGTGATATATTACCCTTTTTTACTTTTTTGTTATTGTTTTTTGTTTAGTTGACTTGCTACAAATGTACAAAAATGTATATAATGTGGTTAAATAAACGCTATCTATCTATCTTTTTACTGATGTCTAATGACGACGACGAAATTATTAATATAATAGAAGGTGCTCGAAGTCCTAAAAGTTTAAACTGTACGGTTAATATAACATTATAATCTGGCCCTAACTAACACCACATATAATATTCTATAATCTATGCTGAACACTGTGGAGTGGAAGTATGGGTACGAATAGTACGAATGGTACGAATGTTACGAATCAGTACATGATACTGTTTCGTATCATGGAATCAGTGGTACGAAACATACGAATAGTGCGTATGGTACGAATCAGTACATGATACTATTTAGTATCATGGAATCAGTGATACGAATCGTACGAATCTCTCGATATGAATCTTTTCTTGATACGGATTCATTTGGTACGAATCCTTAAAAAGAGTCGAATTGCCCAACTCTATATTCTCCGGACTAATGCCCCGCCGAGCGCTGAATTACGAATTACAAGCCTGGCCGTGTTAAGTGCAATAACTGTGTACTGCCACAAAACGTTAAAGTTTCGATATTAATAGACATCAGCCGAAAGACTTATTCCTACTTAAAGGAGCTCTCGTGCTAGCCACCCCATACCACTTGCAGACTACAGTTTCGAGCTATTGGCTCTCGTCAGTGCAAGGTAGGTCTGAGAAGGCTGGAATGCCTAGCAGCTAATGTCCATTACAATCGAAACAGCAGTAGCCCTGACATGGGCATAGTTAGTAATGGACATAAGCCGCTAGATGGAGCCTGCATTTTTTGTTGCATGTCATGGTTTTATAAATCTCGTCATGTATCAAGAGTGAACAAATGCCTCGTTCCAGCCATCTCAGACCTACCTTGCACTGACGAGAGCCAATAGCTCGAAACTGCAGTCTGCAAGTGGTATGGGGTGGCTGGCACGAGAGCTCCTTTAAGTAGGAATAAGTCTTTCGGCTGGTGTCTATTAAAATCGAAACTTTAGCGTTTTGTGGCAATACACAGTTATTGCACTTAACGCGGCCAGGCTTGTAATCTGTAATTCAGCGCTCGGCGGGGCATTAGTCTGGAGAATAGCTGTTGGTTGCAGTCTGGTTTTTATTCCTTATATATTTAAAGAAACGTATAGAGGAGTTCGACAGAAATATTTCACTAGTAAATATTCTGCCCTCTAAAAGCATATCTACTAACATGGATTATAGTTCTGCTCTAAGAACACAGACAGCCCATAATTTAAGACAAGATAGTAAAGTTTCAAACCAAAATAGTAGCAATCACTCCAATCACAATATAAGTTATGCAAATCAAACAAATATAGATGGGGTTGAAAAGAGAAATGTAGATTGCAATGAAAAAACACAAGTATTACATGGGGAAATTATTTCTATTAGAGAAGTAAAATATGAAAACCAATTTCAAGAAGTAGTGGGGAGAAGAAATAAAAATAGAATCAAGAAACATATAGGTATGGCTGATATAGCAGAAGAAAGTGATGAAAGCGGGTTTGCTGGAGTTAATAGAAAATTGTGGTTCTATATAAATAGAGTAAAAAGACATACACATACATAATGATATTATAAAGTATTTAAAAACCAGATCTAAATCTAAATTTAAGGAGGAGTTCTCAGTGAAGGAACTCACAACACAAGAGTATCAAAATATAGTGTTTATGATGCAAAAGAGGAACTCTACAATGATAGCTTCTGGCCAAAAGGTGTGGGTTATAGAAGATTTGACTTCAGCAAATACCGGAACTATTTAAAAAAAAATCAAGCTGGTGATTTCTTATAAGTAAGGATATTAATAGATATAATTGTAAAAACAAGGAAATAACTTAAATATTAATATAAATATAATTTAATGATAGGGTAAGATTGTAAAATCATTGAAAAATGTATCTTGTCCTTTTGTATTGCACAATGAAGAGTGTTTTATTTATTTTATTTATTTATAAGATGCAACACATAGAAAGAAACGGGGAGCACGAAATAAATAAAATCCAGGAGGAAACGTAAATTAAAATGTCATGGTTAGGGTCTACCGAAAATTAAATAGGAAGTCATGGACACCAGCGAAAATAGTAAAAATTATCGGTAGGAAAACTTATTTATGTCAAATTTTAGAGGGTAATGTATGGAAATGACACAAAAATCAAATAATTCATTGTACGGTTTCTCATGATTTCTCTAAATCATCTGACGAGCCTAATTATGTTGAATTTCAGAATAAATCGGGTGATGCAAAGTTAGCAACATGAGAATGGTCATTTTTTTAAACGACATAAAATATTTACCTCCAGCAATTTCAGAATCGAGTGCCAGAAAAGAAACTTCCGATTTAAGTGTTTCAAACAGTAAGAAAAATTTTCTTAGTAACGAACTTTTAAATGACGACAGGGTAAATAACTCTATTATTTATGACGGTGATTTTGAAAATTTTTCTAGTAGAATTATGGATAATGATCAGGAAAGTTGCAATGTGTATAGTTTTGATGAAGCCAGTTCCCACGAACCTATCGAAATTGTGCAGGCGAGGGGAAGTGCGAACTCAAAAGGTAAAGATATGCCTAAAAAGGCTGAGAAAAAGTGCACAACGCAATTTTCTGATATAACTAGCATTAAGGATGTGAGTTGTGCTAAAGTAAGTAAGTGTGAAGATGGCTGAAGGGGGTGATGCGGGCGTAGTAGGGCCTAACTGTAGGCTATCCAGAGCCCTAGGCCAAACCCCATCCATCTTCCAAGCAGAAATCTATGCTATAGACCTATGTGCCCAGGAATGCATAAATAAAGGCGCTAAAAGCTCTCAGGTCCTACACCTTTGAGTCTAAAATTGCCTGGGAGTGCAGACAATCCCTGAAGCAACTGGCAAAAAACAACAAGGTTACCTTGATGTGGGTACCAGGGCATGAAAGGAATAGAAGAAAATGAATTAGCTGACGACCTTGCAAAAAAAGGTGCTGAAGCCCCATTTTTTGGGCCCGAACCGTTTTATGGCTTATCTAAGGGGCACATAACGGAGGAGGTCCAAAAATGGGAAAAGGAACAGAAAGAGTCCTACTGGAAGAATACTACGGGCCAAAGACAAGTGAAAAAGTTCATCACTTATTCGTCTAAGAATGCCACAAGGCTTCTCGAACTCGAAAAGTCTGACTCAAAGCTGATGACAGGCCTTTTAACAGGCCATTGCCCCTTAAAATATCATCTTAAGAACATGGGCAAGGCAGACAACGATATGTGCAGATACTGCGATTCTGCATTAGAAACTGCGGAGCATATTCTTTGCGAATGCAAGATGCTAGTCCGCAGTAGGCTAAAGTACCTAGAAAAGGTGGAACTAATGTCTGAAGACATAGGGAAATTAGCCCCTAGGAAAATCACAAGCTTTATAAAAAGCTTGGGAGTCCTGGGCAACAACTAATTGTAGGGTAAGTCACAAAAGATCTTTTCAGGTCGATGTGAGGTAGGGCTGAAGGAGCTGAGCGACCCCTTGAACAATCTACAAGTAAGTGTGCCACATCAGGCAAATACAGTGTCGGTAGCGAAGACGTACAAAAGTCGAAAGCAGTTGAAAGTGAAATGTTAATTTACCGGATAGGTACAAATCATAAAGAATTATGTATGTGTATATATAAAAAAAAATACAAAAACTTTATATTAGTGCTTGTCCAAAATTTTAATCACAGAATTAAGGCTGTGTTACCAATGTCAGAATCTGTAAAAATTACGAAGTAATGTGGATGTGTATTTTATATACTGCTACAAATTGTGTGTTTTTAATGGGAAATAAGTACTTCTTTAAATAAAGTTTTACAGCAATCTGTGCATAAAGTTGCAGTGATTTTTTTGGAAATATATTTGTGGTTTATCAACCTGTGCGGCAGTGAAAATAATTAAGATTTTGTTAATTACTACTAAATTCCTTAAATTATTAAATACAAAAAAACCATCAGTAAAAAATGTATCAGTGAAAAAGAATAAATAAGGTGTATAAAACAGTTGAAAGAGAAGAAAAAACTTATCAGTGAGATAAATATACTCTACTTGGACTAAACTTAAATCTGCACAGGTCTGGACTTGGCCTTAAAATGTTAAAAATTAAAAATGAGTTTCTGTAGAAAATGTAACAAATCTGAGACATCTGAACTTGCTACATGTGACTTATGCAATACTGTCTTGTGTCAAAACTGTTCAAAATTAACTTCAACAGAAATTAAAGCTGTGAATTTAAAAAAGAGACTAATGATTTATTGGTGTCTTGAATGTAAACCTAATGTAGAAACTGATAAGAAATCTTTTACCGGTCAGGATAGTTTAATTCACCATATAAACAATTGTATGTCAAAAATTCTAGAGGATGAATTACCCAAAATGTTAAATAATTGTCAAGATAATGACTCTACAAATATTAATCAAAAACTTGATCTATTGTCTACCAAAATCGACAACTTAAAAGACACGAATGTTGATATAGTTAAATTGCTTTCGAATAAAGGAAATTCAGGTGAATATTCAACTAACAACAACAATAGCAATAAACTGACCATAACTAGAACTGAAAATGATGCATCAATAACTACCCGAAACTTGAAACCTCCAGCAAATAGACATAATTTACAAATAAACACCCCTCAATTGAAAAAAAACCTTATTGTGGGTAACAAAAAATTGGATAATTCAACTATAAAAGCTGCTCACCTTCAGAAACAAACTTCAATATATGTTGGAAATTTGTCAGTGACTGTATCAGAAAATGATCTTGAAGAATATTTGAAAGGTAATTTTGGTACTGAGGAAAAACTTAAGGTACATTCAGGTGAATATAATGCATTTCGTGTAGACGCTTGCCTTGAACTACAGGAACAGCTTTTGAATCCTGATACATGGATTGACAAAATAACTGTAAAAAAATTTGAATTTTTTCGTCCCTCGGGACACTCTGCCTCCCAGCCTCGAAAAGATTCCTCTGCTGAAATCAGAAATAACAACTCATTTAAATCAAGGAGAAACTTTAGATCACGATTCAACAGAGATTATTCTCCAGGACCTAGCACAACCAACTACCTACGGCCTAACAGAAACTCCTCTCCTCAACGAGATATCAGCTACAACAATTTTCACAACAAAGGAAGCTATGATCGACATCAGGGGAGAAATAAATATCAACAGCAAGGAAGAAACTATCCAGCTTCTGTCCAGAGAGGAGACTTATACTATGCCTCTCCTGAACGAAGACACTCTTACTCTTCCTCTCCCGAACGAAGATATTACTACCACGCAGATTTCCAAACACGAAAAAACCAAAACTCTCAAGGTATTCCCTCCAGGTCAAGATATAATAGGAACTGAACAAAATAAACATTTTGTTAAATTGCAAAATAAATTTACCTCTTGTCATCTAAATATTCGCTCACTTAGTAATAAATTTATTGATTTAAAAAACTTTATACTTGATAACTCTTACTCTGTAGTGGCTATTAGTGAATCTTGGCTTAATGCTGATCTTCCAGATTCAATGTATCAAATTCCAAATTACAATATAGTAAGGTATGATCGTGTTACCAGGGGTGGAGGACTTGTACTATACATTTTAAGCAGTATAAAATATAACATTATTGAGATTCCCTTGGAAGAACCATCACTTGTGGAATTTTTAATGGTAAAACTGATTTTCTGTAAGGTCTCATTAGGTTTGGGGGGTCATTTATCGTCCACCTGATGTGAACTATGCTAGTTTGTCAATACTGTCAGACATATTTGTTAACTTTGCAGCATTAAATATTGAAAATTTTGTTATCTTAGGAGATATTAACATTAATTTAAGGAATGATAATATAATGACTAAATTCTTCAATAGATTGTTATTTGAATATGACTGTAAGCAAAACATTGAAACTCCTACACGAATTACCGATGAAACTGAAACACTTATTGATGTGATAGTATCAAATTCTGATCTTAATATTACAACACAAGTAACTAGCTTTAGTTTGGCCGATCACAATTTAATTGAATGTACATTAGAACTACTACATAGCACTTCGAATTCGTTAAAGAAACCAATACGATGTTTTAAGAATTTTGATATTAAAAAATTTCAACATGATGGCAATTTAGTTGACTGGAGTCATGTGTATCTCATACCAAATTTGAATGATAAAGTGGAATATTTCAATTCTTGTTTAATAAAACTGTTTGATACTCATGCTCCTGTTAAATATATTACATGTAATAGTAGAAGACAATCTCAACCCTGGTTTAACAAGACACTACATGAATTAAGAAAACGAAAAAGGCAATCTTGGTTGAAGTACAGAAAGACTAGACTTACTGAAAACAGAAATCAGTACTGCCTTCTACGAAATCACTATAACTACTCGTTAAAATTAGAAAAAAAAAAGTATTTCACACAAACCTTACAGTTACATCGTTTTGACAGCAAACTGTTATGGTCTGATCTGAAAAGGTGGAATATACATGATAATAACAAAAGTAAATCTCTTTCCTTACCACCAAATTTGGGAAATGCAAATTATATTAATGGCTTCTTTCTTGATTCAATACCTAATTTATCTACCCAACCCAACTCTTTAAGCAAATTTTATTCTGAAGTGTTTTCTGAAAACCAATTTGAGTATGTTCCTGTTGAACCAGATTTTATCAAACTATTGATATTAAAACAAAAACCTTATACAATGGGTAATGATAAGATTTCTGCTAGAATGTTGCAGCTAGCTCTCACTTGGGTAGTCGAGCCACTTACTCATATTATTAATTATTCATTCGAAATCGGCAATGTACCTGATTTGTGGAAAACGGCAATTGTTAAACCAATTCCCAAAAAACCTAATTTCATCATTGAAAACTTATCTGATTTAAGACCTATCAGCTTATTGCCTGTACCTCTCAAAATCGCTGAGGCTTCCCTACATATTCAATTAACTGGGTACGTTGAGGCTTTAAACATTTTACCACCTAAACAGTCAGGGTATAGAAAAGGATTCAGTACAATAACTTCTCTTTGTTCAATGACAGACGATTTCATCACGGCTATCGATAACCATAAACTTAATTCTTTAACACTTCTTGATATGACCAAGGCTTTTGATTCGATTGATTTAAACTGCCTTTTAGCAAAACTTCATTACTACGGTATTAGAGATAACTGCTTACAATGGCTAAACAATTATTTATTTAATAGAAATCAATGTACTATTCTTCAAACTGCAGAAAAAATTGATATGTCAGCTTCTCGTTCTATTACTTCAGGCGTACTGCAAGGATCTGTTTTAGGCCCTTTGCTATTCTCTATTCTTATTTCTGATTTACAACATGTTGTTGAATATTGTAATATTTATATGTTTGCGGACGACATTTCGCTTAGTAGTAGTTTCTCACCTGACAATGCACAAAATGCAGTTTATGAAATTAACTCTGATTTAGATAAAATAAAGCAATGGTCTTATGATAATACCTTGCTGCTAAATCCAAATAAATGTCAACACATTCTAATTGGTTTTAACCAAAATATTAATAAAGTCAGAGATTTTTCACTTACGATTAATAATGAACACATACCAACTGTTGAGCATGTAAGAAACTTAGGAGTGACCTTTGACAATCAGCTTAAATTTACCAAGCATGTTGATCTAATATGCCGTAAAGCATATTTAAGTTTAAAACAGCTTTTCCCATTCAAAGAATATTTGGATGTTGAGACAAAAAAGATGCTAATTAATAATTTAGTTATATCACAAATGAACTATGGTGATATTGTATATGGCCCGTGTTTGTCGGTTGAAAATAAAATACGTATTCAAAGAATGCAAAATCATTGTATTCGGTTTTTAACTGATATACCACGTTATGCTCATATTACACCTTACATTCGAGATTTGGGCCTACTTAAACAAAACGAAGCTAGATTCGTACACTACTCATGCTCTCTTAACAAGATTTTACAAACAGAATTACCTGAGTACTTATCTAACAAAATTATAAGACGTGATCAAGTTCATGACAGACACTTACGAAACATTGCTAACCGAGTCACAGTACCTTTACATCATAGTGCTATTTTTTCGGGAAGCTTTTCTTATATTTCATCTTATATCCTAAATAATTTACCTACTGAATTCCACAACATCTCTGTTGCTTCACTGAAGTCCAAACTAAAGCAAGCTATATGTGATAATAGTTTAAATAATATTGACTTTACAACATTTTAAGTAATATTTTATATTCATATTTTTTAAAACAAGTTTCTGTGTATTTGCTGTATTTTATTATTCCTTATCGTATTTTATTGTACTATTGACTATATTTTTTAGGGTTAGGTTAAAATCATTTAAATGTGTCTAGTCCTTTTGTGTGTATGTTAATTTATATGTATATATGCACAATAAATGCTTTATTATTATTATTATTAAAAAATATCACGTTCATTAATTCATCATTTTCTAATTCTTTCAGCAGGTTGTTCTTAAAAACGAACCAATAGAATGCAGATTTGATTTAATTATTAAAACTAGTTAACTTAAGTCTGTTATGTATCATATTTTATATTTGAATACTAAATCAAATTAAGTTTCCAAAGTTTTCTCCTTTGGATTATTAAACAACTCAAATATTCAAATAAAATGTGATACGTAATAGAATAAATATATTTAATGTAAAAAAAGGTAAAAATTGGCACAATATTTACCTCTATAAAAGATTAACCTGTTAGAAAAAATTGCTGGTTTATGCTAATATTAGTTTGATGTTCTACTACTAGATGGCGGAACAGAAGTTGTTCGAAGTGGTAACACTACTGAAATAGCACTAGAAAAACAGTAAGAGTAGGGTCGGACTTATTTTTAATTTCTCTAGTGTTGAAAATAGAGTTTAAAAGAATTTTAATTTACATATCGATTGAATTGTGAACATTATCTATTACTGGTTGCATATTTTTAATATTGTTTAATTTATTTTTATTTATAATTGACAGGGCTTAATCTCTTAAGTACATACTACAATACAGAGAATTGCTCATGGTTATTTATGCAGTAAAAATAAAGTAGAGCCATTACGATTTTGTATGATTAAAATTTTTTAATAATAAAATAGATACTCTAAGTTGTATTCCTTATATTAGACCATATAATTTCACACTTACTGTACAATTCCAGAACTTTTTTACATAAAAGCTAATTTTTGTACTTTTTATTCTTCCTACAGTCCTACATTTCTTGTTTATTCTACATTTTCAATAACTTTTTGTTAGTAATATTGCTAATAAATTATTAGTATATCTAACAAAATGTCATTACCTACTATAAAAAGTGATTATAATTTTATCAAGGGACAATATGTGTACCTATTTTTAATTCCGACTGTGAAGAGTCAGTCATGAGAGATACAAAAGAACTCTTTAATAGTTTTAATCAATATAATTATTTTGAAACAGTAAAATGTCTTATTTCCCGAAGGAGAGCTCAAATTCTCTCTGGGAGTAAAAGTGACACTTTAGTCATTGAAAATGATAATTAAACTTGCAGTACAATAATATTGTTTTGAAGAATGAATGTTTAATTGACGTCAGCTTAAACTCACCGCTGTTGAAGATGCTCTCTTTCTAACACACGCCACTACAAATAAGGTTAGAAAGGGAGCATCTCTAACGGTGGTGAGTTTAAGGTGACAGCGATGGTTCAACATTTCTTTTTTCATTCTGGTATGAAATGTTTATTGAGGGTGTAAAAAATTTTCTACATTGTTCACTATAATTTTCTTTTTATTAAATAAATAACTGTAAATACTTGATATTATTTTACATTACACACAAACATGAACAAAATGTTCATTTCCTGGTGTTCAAAGTAATTTTATTGTCCAAACTAGTTATATCAAAAAGATCAAGGGTACCTACGAACATGACGAAAATGCTACGCAGCTAGAAGTTCAGGCCGCAGCTTCAGACGATGCATCGAAGCCATCAATTTGTAAAACCAACCTGTACATGTAACACAATACTGCTCCACATACAGGGTCAGTGAATAGTGTGTGGAGGGTCAATATCTCCTCAACCATTTGAAATTTAAAAAATGTTTCAGATAGAAATTGTGACAGCAAGAGTGGCATATGCTAAAATTGTTTTTAAATATACGTGGGAGTTCTACATAGTGGTGACAAGCAAATGCTCGAGTTTTTTATAAGGCCAGGCACGCACCGAAGTAGTAAGTAGGTGAGGTGGTAGTGGCGTGGTAACCATGTGGCAGGAAACATTAGATAAATGCTCGGAACTGGTTTCCAGGCGTCAGGAGCTTGCGCATAATGATTTTGTGCTGGTCAATTTCATTATGCGCAAACTCTTGACATTTGGAAATCAGTCCTAAGCACTTATCTAATTTTTCCTGTCACATAGTCAACACACCACTGCCACACCACCTGCTTACCACGTCGGTGCTCACCTTGCCTAAATTAAACACCCACCAAATTTTTTTTATATATATTTAAATTTGACCATACTCTATAGAACTTTATATTATTTTAGACTTACACTGCGGTGCTGTCACGTTATTAAACTTTTTCCAAAAAATTTGCATTTGCAGTTAACATCAAGAGAGCAAAACAAAAAACGTGTTTTGATTTTGCAGAGTGAGGGAAATATGCATTTATTTTCAGTTTATTATAAATATTTAAAAAATCATAAATGGTATAATTTTTAAAATTGTTTCAGGTACTTCCCACTGTTCTAAGAAATACAACCATATACAGTTTTTATCATAAATTTTGTATATAGATAAATGCCATGCTTTAATAAAGAAATTAGGAACTATTTTCATTGACAAACTACAATATTCAAGTACAACAGAAATTTACAATAAAAAACATACAGTTGTATTCATTAGAACAATACTGCCCTGCTATGACAAGAAGTCGTATCTGAGAAAATGTAATTTTAGAGAAATCAACTATTTTCTGAATTATGTTATGCCATCTACATTTCATAATTCATGGTTTTCATTTTTGGCAAATAAATATGTGTCCCTTTTATCAGTGTAACCATATAACAAAACATTGTTATATATGTTAAGTTACGACAAATAAATCTGGTAATGATCGGATATGACTTTTGAGCTTAGTAAATAGGTCTATTTTGTAGATACGACACATATTCTTTATGTATATTCACTAGTTTTGCTTTAGATACGACTTCTACATTTTGTATAGTGGTGCAAATGCAATTAAAATCTCAAAAATTAATTTTTTGCAGTTATGACGTCTTGTCTTAGCAGGGCAGAATAGCAGTATCTAAAATAGTTTTAAAGATTATACTATATGTTTGGTTTTTTAAATATTTATAATAAATCGAAAATAAACAAATAAATAAATAAATAAAAATGCCTTTATTTAACCTAGCGGGGTGTCAGCTCACAAAGCTGCTATAAATGCCAACCAGGGCCAGTACATTATGTTACCTAACAGATACTCAATTGATTAACACAATCATCATAAAATCCATAAAAATTAGAATACGGATAAAATGATATTTATATCAGACTGTAACCTAACCTAACTATTATAAAGAATAACTAAAAAAAAATACCTTATAAGATAAAGAAGATAAGAAAGAACATTACAAAGGAAGCTATCACTAGTACATACGTGAGTATAATGAAGTCGGTGAAAGATAACAAGCTTAATCTCAATTCTGAAGATAATACATTTGAACTTTTTTCTTAAAAGTAGAGTAGGATAATGACACAAAAGACTGGGCAACTTTATTATGCAAATCCGCTGCTAAGTATGAAAAAGATGATTTAAAGAGAGTAGGTACATGTCTAGGACTATGCAAAGTATTTGCCACGAATCTGAGATGAGCATTGTGATGTTGATTTCGGAAATTAAGTTTATCTCTGAGGTATAAGGGTGCATCATTTTTTAAAACACAGTAAACAAGGCAAATGAGATGGAGCTCCCATCTCTGATGCATATTAAGCAAATTATTCATTTTAATTATTCATTCAAGGAGTTATATGCTCACGCCTGGGCACACCAACCGAGAAACGAACACATGAGTTTTGAACTTTTTGTAATAGATAGGCCTCCCTTTCTGTTAGACAAGGGCCATAAACGACATTAGCATATTCAATTTTGGACAAAATTAACGAATTTGAAAGTCTTAACTTTGTGGATGTAGATAGTACGTGTTTAAATTGATAAATAGATTTAAGTTTAGCGAAAGAGGATTGCACAATTTTGGTTACATGTTCTTTGAAAGTTAAATGTCTATCGAAAGTAACTCCAAGATTTTGCACGATATTTTTATTATCAATTTGCTCATCGTCTATAGACAGTTGCACAAGATTATCTTCAAAAGTATTCCTGGCAGATCTGAAAGTTATAGCAACGGTTTTATTACAGTTAAGTTTTAAACCCTGTTTATCTAACCATATGGATATATTGAAAAGATCTTCGTTAATTTTTGTCATGGATTCTTCAACGAATATAGGACAATATGAAAAATATATTTGTGTGTCATCCACGTACGAATGCACTTTGCAGTGTTTTACAACTTTCGGAAAATCTGACAGGTATAATGAAAACAGTATTGGTCAAAGTATTGAGCCTTGAGGAACTCCTGAATTGACAACTAAACTATCTGAAATTTGCAAGCTACGTACTTTAACTTTTTGCATTCTCTGTGACAAGTAGCTCCGAAACCATGCTATAGTGTTTGATGCCAAGCCTAGATAGTGCAGTTTTGCTAAAAGCTAAACGCACTCTGCAAAATTCTATCCTTAACAAAGATAGTTAGAATGGGCGAGGATGCCAAAGATGGAATCTGGGACTGCTTCTCTTCGGTTGCTCACCGTATAGTATAATATGCGTGGATATTATTTCTCTACCTAACATCAATAAATATAGCTTTATTCTTGTCTTATGCATTGTATGTGCCTTTGAAGTGTAGTACTGGCCAGCGCCTCTCAGAGTTGAACCAAATTCTATAGGGTGTTTTCCATGGTAATTCAAATTTTTATGTGCTTTTAGTTCCTAATTTCATTATTAAAGCATAGCATTTAACTATATACAAAATTTATGATAAAACCTGTATATGGTTGTATTCCTTAGAGCAATGGGAAGTACCTGAAACAATTCTAAAGATTATGATTTTTTAAATATCTATAATAAACCGAAAATAAATACATATTTCCGTTTTACTTTGCAAAATTATAATCCTTAACATTCAATAGAACAAATCACTCTTGATTTCTCACAATTTCTATCCAAGATACTTTTTCATATTTGAAACGGTTCAGGAGATATGGACTGTCCACGCACAATTGTACAATGGCCTTTTTTTTTTCAAAGAACACCAAGAAACTTACTGAAAGATACTACAGTTAAATTACAATACAATATCTGCATATTTGTACATTGTAATGTAATAAATCTAAACCAGTATTTATTTCTTCCACAGTCCTGTACTCACTACGGAATTAAACTTCAAAAGTTTTCGTCTCACTGAAAACATAAGATTAATGCAAGTTTCCATTTCCTCTAAACTTCCTTAAGATTTCATCTAGTCTCCTAAAAAAATATTGGAATGATAATAATTGTATACCTAGTAGGAAAATTTTAACATTCCTGGATGACTGTGAAGATTGCTAGGTCAAGGCACAAGCCGAGACCTAGTAACACAGAATGCAGGAATGTGGCTTTTCCTACGAGGTATACATACTATTTTTCCGCAGATCGTTTAAAAATCGATAGAAATTAAAATCTTGTTTAATTTTGCAAAAAGCACCAATTTACAACTGTAAAGAAATATTATTTCCTTACAGTTCAGAAATGAATATTTCCTAACAGTTATTTTTTGTTGCCTGGCAATGACTATGTATGGAAATATTGACCTTTTTCTTCAAGATGTTAGGAATGTCAATGTTTCTAAACGATCTGCGGAAAATAGTTTTTTCTACGACTGTTAAAAAAGGTGTACTATTTATACCATACCAATGAATCATTAAACTAGAAAAAAACTAGTGGAAAACTATAACTATTTGAGTAAGATTTCATATTTGCTAATAGTAAAGATAGCGATGCTTGGAATATCCATGGCAACCGTCAATAAAATAAATTTAGGACTCGGCTTCTATTCAAATGACAACTACTGTCAAGATAAATTAAATCATATTATTATAATAGCTCTGAACATTTTTGAAAATAATGTCGGATATAGAAGATATATACAAGTAAGGCTTGTCTGGATTTACTTCAAATAAAGTTAAAACATCCAATTTAATACTTGTTATATAAAAGATAAAATTCTCCCAAATTTACTTTATTTCCCTAGGGACGTTATGAAAAATAACGACCCGTTGCCAATGGCAACAAGTATTTGGTACATAAAGCGCCACTTGCTGTCGACAAAACAATGGAATTAGAGTATACTTTCGAGGGAGGTATGACGAAAAATTAATTAATATTATTTATTTTTTGTTATTGCAGACAGTCAAATGTTTTATGAAACTCATGCATAATAGTTATTTGTAGTGCAACAAATATCTAGGTACTTTTTGCATATGTTACACACAACATTTTTTCTACGGTTGAATGAAATAGTTTTTCTCATTTTCAACAGTTTTATAATTAATATTCAGATTTTAAACTGACAACTGAAAATTAATTCCATAAATTGTCATTGTCCAAGTAGTGCAAAATTTATTTTTTACATTAGTGCAAAAAGTAAAACTTTTGGCACTGTAAACAGTCTTAAAAGTATTAACTTTTTGCACGATCGTAGAAAAAGTATCTTTTCTCACTCATGGGATTGCAATTCAATTTGTGAAAAAAAAAAAATACTTGCAACTTGCCATTTTGCAATTCTGTACTGAAACATCTTTTATTTATTATTAATGAAGAAGTAACATAATTTTTGACCCAGATATAAGAAATGTGGTAAAATGTAACATTATCTGAAAACATTAAATTTTCTAATTGCAAACATCATACAGTATGTAGAGCAAGAATACGAGGTAAATATAATTCCTACAAGAGACTTTCTTTTTTTATACTCTAGAGGGGCTTGCCCCAATCATTAGTTGATGTTTTCCACAAAAATATCGTGTCCGCTACGGCCGCCGTGTTGAGAAAATTAGAGTCAAAATAGGTTTTTCTGGCTTATCTCCTTTCCTGTTAGTTCTACCCTAAAACTATGTATTACCAATATTGTGGGAAATGAAAAAGACAACTTATTTAAATTATTTTTCTCTATTATGAATATTTTACAATTTACAGCTATCAGATTGGTGAAAATTTGTACTTCATTGCATATTTTTGCAATCATCTCTGTCCTCGTTACTCCTGTGTAGTAATTGGGTATTATAAATACTGTAGATCATAAAATTTTCCGGAAGTTTGAAAAATTTAAAAAATTATGAAACTTTAGAGCTGCTATAACTTGTAAACAATTGATAGTGCAAGAAAATGTTTCCAGCTCCAATATTCAATGATAGTGTTTTGTTTTTATCATGAATTTGATTTATCAAGGTGCAGGCTCAGTCACCCATAACCCCTGGCCCCATTCGTAAAAATTATATGATACTTTAGCACTTCCACTTTCTTCTTGCTCGCTGAGAATACACAATATGTTGAGAGTTTTTGTCACACATTCTAGTTGCCTTCCCTTTGTTGCATGGTACGTCTGATAGCTTCACGCCATAGGTATCCGGCCTTGCCAAAGCTCTTTCCATCACGCTTCAACTGCTTTATAATTTCTCTTTAATTGTACTTTCTCGTTGGTTACTTTTACACAAATTTTTATCGGTTTTAAAAGCTTCTTCCAAGGACTTGCCGGATTTATGGACTTTGTATAGACATTTAATTTCAATTATTCCCTTAGCACCCACACAAGACCTGTAAATAAAAAAGGTGGTATATAACTTAATTTATGTATAAGTATGTTTGAAATAGTGTCTGTACAATTAAAAAAAATCAGATGAATTATTTTAGTAGAAATGTACACAGTAAAAAGTACCCACTCTATCCTGACAATTTTCTATTATAAGTACTTTTTAAAAAAATTCTAACAGTCTGTCAAGTCACCCAAGTAACCTCTTGAAAATCTAGAATTTTGGGTGATGTGAGAGAGAATTATTGTCACTATAATATACTTAAGAATTATTAATAGGTACAATTAGTAAATCTGAATATAATTTTCAAACTTTTATAATAACATTTGTAAATTAACCATGACGAGGGGCAGCTAAACATCCAAATTTTTCATAAATGGATATGCCCGATTTTTTAATGTTTGCTTGGAGTTTTGATGTAGCAAATTTTTGAAGAGCAACTGCTTCTTTAAGTTTACCATATTCCATTGCATCGGAGTGACCATACTTTAATCCCAATATAGTTTTTATCAGATTGTCTGGTTTTGTTCCATTTGTTCTTCTTATTACGGAGCCAAAAATTGAAGCAGTCGATCGTTTTTTTCTTATTTATTCGTAGAAAGAATTATCCCACTGACCAACTGTTGCTTTTTTAATGTTGGCAGTTTCTGTGCTGCCACCTGAAAATAACATTCAATATAAGAAGTGAAATTACTATTATTATTCGCCAGTTTGTATTTTTAAAATTTCACCCATTCTACGATCTTGCAGTTGAGACGAATCTAACGACACCTCATTTATCAAAATCAGTTAATCCATTTCGGCTGTAGAGCATAACATTGAGGTTGATGTCAAACAATGTTCTGAGACCTTTGGTTTTTGTATACACACTAAATCAGAATTTTATTTTAGTACCTCCTTTAACAATCGTGTGGGTGGTAGTGGAGGTGCCTGATGCCAAAAAAATTTTGAGACCTTGGCTTTTCCTAATACACTAAATCCTAAGTTTACGGATTCTTACTTGCATGTTTTACCTATTTACCTATTTACATTTAAATATCTTAAAAATACGTAGAAAATGGCATGACAAAAATATAAAAAATCATTGTGTGCCGTGGACCACATGGTAAAAGTAAAGCTTCTACTTCAAGCACTTTCCCTGAGGAAACCCACTACGCATCCAAACTACCCGAGGTAACCCACTGCACATCCATTTTGCTCGAGGAAACCCACTGCGCTTCCATCTTACTCGAGGAAACCCACTTATTATAGAATCAAGGAAATAATACAGGTGTGTGGTGTTTAAAAATCTTTAAAACGTCGATATTTATGCAACTAGTTGCAAAACCATTTTTTTTTTAATAGGCTTAGAATGTCGACATTTTAAGTTTGTCGGTCCATCAGTCTGTCTGTCTACCTGTAACTTTTTTTGTGCGCATGTTTACTCTGAAACCGCTTATGATATTGACTTGAAATTTAATACACTTATGTATTATAATGAGATCTGGAACTAGGTCATATTTTGATATAATTCCGTTGAAACGTTCCGGGGTAAATAAGGGTAAATAGGTAAGGCAAGTAAGTAGGAGTCCATAAAATTGGGATTTAGGGCATATACGAGAAGCCAAGGTCTCAAAATTTTTTATGGCATCAGCCATCCCCACTGTCACCCCCATAGTAGTATTAAAGTGGGTAATACGATAAAATTGTGATTTAGTGTATATACAAGAACCAGAGGCTTCAAAAATATTTTTTGGCATTAGACCCCCTCCACCACCCCCACGCCATTATTAAAGGGGGTAAAAAAAAATTGTGATTTAGTGTGTGTACGAGAGCCAAGAGCCTCAAAAATTATTTGGCATTAGCCTTAGCCACCCCCCAGTGCCAACCCCACTGTCGTGTGGCATATCGTTTTATGGGTTTATGGGGTAAAATTTCCACATAGTGGAGTGCAAATACAGTAAGAATATTTTTTTCATTGTATGAGGCTTGGATAGGAAATCTGGAAATCTCGGCAGCGGTTTTCGGATGGTAAATAAAAATGTAATAATTCACAATATAACGGGACACCAAATATATGTACAGTGTGTCCCATTTTGCTTGGAACCACCCCCATAAAAAATTTATTTTAACTCCTATTTAGATTGTTTTTTTTTTTTTAAAGTACATCTATGAAAAATGCATTCTTGCGGTACTGACATTACATTTTAGAAAACATAAAAACTCGGCCTACTGCGGTATTTTTTCGGAGCAGAAAATGAAAAAATCTTGTTAGGGATTTTTTTATTTCAAAGGAAGAGGCTCCTAAGGCCTGTTTTTGCCCCCCTACAATTTTTGAGAAAAAATCTTAAAGTAAGTTTTTTGGACTTGAGCAAAAATAAGTTATTTCCAGGTAAAACGGAAAATTTACAAACCTCCCCTATGCCCTACCACCACTTCTCTAATTAGAGCAGGTAAATACACTATTAGTTATTAAAAATAAATGGAGTAATATCTGGATAAATTAAAAATAAATGGAGTGATATCTGAATAAAGGAAGGAAGTAAAATACACAGGTCGCATGGAAAAAGATCAAGTAAAGAAAAATATTACTCCTCCCTTGTATATCTCCCTTTCCCTCCACAATAACGTAAAAATGGTATTAACAGAATTATAACAAATAATTAAATTTGAGTCCAGAAAAGAAATCTAGATTGATAAAGTACATCAGGATAATACAAGTCATTATATAATTATATTATATAATTATAAAATTGGCACTTGCTATAACTTTTGTTTTCATATTACTTAGGTCTTTATTAAAGATTATTTGTTAGAAATATGGTCGCTATGTATGAATTAGAATTTTTGCCTTATTAAATAAAAAATTATTTTTAACACCTTTGAACCCACTACGATGTAATCATGTACAAAGGGGTTTCTAAAGGTGCTGATTACAATTATCTTACTAGTTTTTTTTTTTAATTGCTAATACTTTTTTTTTTAAAAATCGATCCCCTTTTTCGATCCTAGAATTGGGCCTTTGACTAAAATCAAATTATAAGGCATATATTCACCACCAAAATTTCAAAATATTTGGATGTGAGTGAGATTTGAGGGTGGCTCCGAGAAAAGTGGGACACACTGTATAAACAGGGTGGTCAGTGGTCACCCAAAAATATATTTTTTTTAAATGTGATGGAGGACGATAATATTTGGCATGCAGATAACACAACTGCCAAAGAAAAATATGAAAAAAAAATATGCAGGGTAGGGTGGTCACTCTAAAAAAATTTATGAAAATGTGATGTATATTATTTTTTATTTCACATGTAGTTAACACAAAATTGCCATGGAAGAAAAATATGAAAAATATACACGATTGTCACTAAGAAACATAATTATGGTGGATATAATATTTGGACTGTGGTTGACGGAATTACCGAGGAAGAAATCTGACATACTTTTAATGAAATGTATTCAGGGAGGTCACTAAAAAATAGCTAAACGGCAGAGAATAATATTTGAAATGCAGTTGTCACTTGCTTGGAAGAAAACCTGACATACTTTTAATTAAAAAAAATATACAGGGTAATCATCGTACAGGTAATGAATAAATGAAAAGTGAAGAACTTTTAGAGACTTGAATTTTGAATTAATTTAAAAAAAAATGAAAAATGTAGATATTTCATAAACATATCTTAGAAAACGATTCGATGGAGGAAAATAATATTTGCCATGTAGTTGACACAATTGCCAAGGAAAAAACCTGCTATACTCTTTTAGTGACAGTTATACAGGCTGGTCACTCTAAAAAAAATTAAGACTTTTTAGTTTTTAGTTGAAAAAATAATTAATGACTGTACATTTTTAATGAGGCTATGCTCCAGAGAAGGAAGTTTTGGGTAAATCCTTTACCGATTTTTAATAACTAATAGTTTATTTACCTGCTCTAATTAAAGGAAGTGGTGTAGGGGATGGGAGAGGGAAATTCTCCGTTTTACCTGAAAACAACTTACTTTTGCTCAAGAAATCCAAAAAACTTTCAAAAATTTTTAACAAATATAGAGAGGGCCGAAAACAGCCCTAGGGAGTCTCCTACTTTGAGGACGCCACTGGATTCGGCAACATTTCAAATGGGTTTGTATCAAATTTCGTAAAAAAATTTGTTTTTTTGGAGTGACGCATTATGTCCCATTTTGCTTGGAACCACCCCCATAAAAAGTTCCTTTTAGGCTCGATATAGATCGGTATTTTTTAAAACGGAGACTTCTGAAAAGTGCATTCTTGTACCTAATTCATTAAATTTTATAAAACATACGGCATACTGCGGTCTTTTTTCAGGGTGGAAAATGAAGAAATTTTAGTAGCGATTTTTTAATTTCAAATTAATAATAATAATAATATTTATTTCTTCCATTTAAAAGTACAAGTACAATAACAGAAGAAAGGGTCAAAAATAAAACAGATGAGTGTAAACGTAATCAACATGAACATATACACAAACATACACATACATATACACGCACATACACATGTATAGTCGCAAACAGACGTGTAAGTCAGAAAATTAAACATATAGAGGTGTAAGTATAACAAATGTGTATAACAAACAACAAGAAAGAAAAATAAACAAAAATATATAGGAAAATAAAATTCAAGTAGAAGTAGAAGGTGGTAAGAAGAATTCTTGTAGTGTGTAACAGTTTTTTTGTAGTAGTAATTCTTTCAGCCTATTTTTAAAGACATAAACATTGGGGGAACCTTTAATTTCTGCATTCAGTGCATTGTAAAGTTTACAGCCAATATAGTGAAAACTCTTTTGGTAAAAAGTTGTTCGAAAATTATTTGGTGCCAACAGCCTTCTCGATCTCGTATTATGATCGTGGTTCAGTTGGTTTGCCGAGAACGTGGTGAGGTTTTTGTAAACATAAGTACAAACCTCCAGTATGTATATTCCAGCAACGGTTAGTATCCTAAGATTTTGAAATGTATTACGACATGACTGACGATATTCGAGTGCTACAATAATTCGGAGAGCGTACTTCTGTATTAGAAATACTCTACTTATTTGTGTACTCGTTCCCCAGTTAATTATTCCATATCTTAAATGAGAATGAAAGTTGACGTAGTACAATGTTAATAGTACCTTAGGACTGCAATGTTTAGCCATATAATTTAAAGCATAGCAACTCCTGCGTAGTTTAATACATAGTGCATCGATATGTGAGACCCAATTTAGTTTGTAGTCACATACGATACCCAATATTTTTGTCGAGTCGGTGGAAGTCACCTGAAACTCAGTGTTTTCAAAAAGGCAAAATTCTTGTAGCTGTCCCCGCATTCTAAATAGTATCGATTTTGTTTTATTTTTATTTACATTCAAAAAGTTCTTTTCTGACCATTTAATTACATTTTCATATACATGCTCGGCTGCAATTTTAAGAGATACTAGATCTTTTTCGACTATTATAATATTAGTATCGTCAGCATAACAAATAGTGTGAATTGATGGAGAACTGTTATTTAAGAAATTTATTATATCATTTGCAAAAATTAAAAATAATAGAGGTCCAAGTATTGACCCTTGAGGTACGCCTTGTTTTATGTCAATACTGGTACTTGTTACATTATTATTTAACTTAACTACCTGAGTTCTATTTTTTAAATAGGAAGTCAGGAGATTCAACGGAGTTCCTCTCACGCCATACCTTGACAATTTTGTTAACAATAGGTGATGGTCAACGCAGTCGAAAGCGCGTGAAAAGTCTATAAACAAACCTAATACTTGTTTTTTATTATCTAAGGCATTTACGATTACATTTTGAAATTCACAAAGAGCTGTTTCGGTACTCTTATTTTTTGTGAAACCGTGCTGAGACGAGGAAAGTAATTTGTTTTGATAGAAGAATGAAGTTAATTGTTCTTTTATAATAAACTCAAAAAGTTTTGAAATGCTTGAGAGTAAACTTATTGCTCTGTAATTATCGTAATCGTTTAGATCACCTTTTTTAAAAATAGGGATTACTACGGCTTGTTTTAGTTTGCTGGGGAAAATGCCCTTATTTATAGCTAAAAAGCTACGTAAGAGGTCTACATAGCTCATGACTACATTTTTTTAACAAAGTATTTGAGATATTGTCCAAGCCACAAGAAGTTGAATTTTTTAATTTACCCATCGATGATATAACATCTGCCTCGCTTATTTCAGTCATAGTAATTGAATGACAGAACATGGGTACAGTAGCTTGAAGAAAGTCAAGATCGTGTTCTTTATTTTCATTGCCTGATGTAAAGTGTAAATTAAAATTATTTGCAGCTTCCTGCTCACCTATTTGACAATTGTCCTCATACATAACTATGTCACTCATTTGTTTATTTTTCTTTTGTAGATTATTAATTATGGTCCACATTGTTTTTGATATATTGTCCGATTTTGAAATCTGATTATAATAATATTCCCTATTTGCAAGTTGTAATTTGTCTCTGTAAACTCTATTAAAATATTTACTAATTTCCGCATAATTTGCATCATGCGCAGCTAATGTACTGTAAAGAGTCACGTTATTTTTTAGTTTTGTTAGTTCAGGTGTTAATTTAAAATTCTTCTTTTTGTTGACATGTGTTAAAAAACGTTTTATCGGGAAACAAATTTCAAAATAATGTAAAAGTATTTTTGCAAATATATCAAAGGCTATGTCGGGACAGTTCTCAGCAAATACATCCTGCCAGCCTTCATGTTTGAGATAGTTACGAAATCGCGTTACATTTTGCGAACTAAAGTGTCTACGATAGGTATACTTATTATTCTCTTGCTTTGGGGTGATCTTAGTTTCTAGTGTTAAAAATTGTGAGTAGTGGTCTGATACACCTAAATTTACCACTCCAGCTTTATAGTTGGTATTTGAATAGACTAAAAAATTATCAATACATGTTTTTGATACAGTGGTTACTCTTGTAGGAGCTGTTATACTTACGTTCATATTAAAACAGGCAAGGAGATCAATTAAGAGAGTTAAGTTAACACCTGGCACTGAAAAATCTAAATTAAAGTCCCCACCAATGATTATACAATCTTTTTCATTATAAGTATTTGTTAATAAGCCACCTAATAAGGTTAAAAAATGTTGAAAGTCGCCATTTGGTGGCCGATAGAGGACAACTATGGTAATTTTATTTGAAATAATCTTAACACTACAACATTCCATTACGCCTTCAATGCAAAAATCGTTTACATTATGATTACTGATTTTATATGAGCAGTTATCATTTTTGTATATGGCCATACCGCCATGTATTAAATAAGATCTACAGAATGAGTTACACAAGCTAAAGTTTCTAAGTTTAATTTCATTTAATTTATCTTCATTTTGCCAATGTTCAGTAATTAATAAAAAATCACAGTAATTATTGTTTACAAAGATTTCATCCATTAGTAAAATTTTGTTTCCTATACATTGGATGTTTTGATGACAGAAGGTAATGTAGTTAGGGTTTCGACTTGTAGCACTGTCAGAATGCGTAAGTCCATAGTGTTTTACTCCAGTAAAGTTATGTCCGTGAGGATTGGGTATAAAAAAGGAAGTCTGTTATTTTTATCTGGTTTCACATTTCGTACTGCTTCGTCCACTATTGATACTGATTTTGCCACTATTGAACACTGCGTTGAAGTCGCGCATGTACTTAAACTTAGTGTACTTGTATCCAGTAGATCAGCGTCTATTATTTCATTTGAGTTTAAGCCTGCGCTGGTCCGATCCATATTTAGCACATCCCTGTCCGTAGATAACTGCTTTTCCCCAGTTTGATTGCAGCCACTAGGAGCAATAAATACCAAAGATTTGTGTAAAAAGTTATTATTAACAATCAGGTTTGTCAAATCCTTAGAAATATTGCGATTATTGATACTATAATCATGGTCATTTATTTCGTAGAATTTTACATTTCCCTCTGTTACCCGGTTTAATTTTGAGATAAAGTCATGAAGTTTAGCATTGTATTTATAAATACGCTGATTAATATTGCTATTTCCTGTGTACGGTACAGATGAAAAGATATTGGTATGGCAGGTTGTTACATATGAATTTAAATGAGGGAAATTTTTTGTTCTCAAAATCGTTTTTACCTGCAAATATAATGATAGTGTCATTTTTTGTAAATTCTGCAGACAATTTGCTTATATTGTTCATAACTGCAGTTAAGGTTGCATTTGGTTTAATTAAAGATGTGATACGATGTTTAAGCAGATTTCTGCGCAGTCTTAAATTTAGTCCTTGGCCAAGTTCATCTGCTAATAGCAAAACCTTATTTATATTTGCTGTTTTATTTTCTGCATTGTGTTGATTGGTATTATTATGTAGTAATTTACCAATATTGTGCCCCAGTCTATTTGCATTTTTTGAATTTTTATGTACTAGGCCTTCAGTTTGTGTACCATTACACTGCATGTTTGTTATTGTTTGGGTATATCTGTGCTGAATTATGTTGTCCTCTGATGTTGCTTTATTTTTATCGGTTTTTTTTATTGCACCATTTATTGTCTCGATAGAACGCTTTCTATTTATGTTTTGTTTGTTCAGATATTTGTTGCTTCTATTTTCATGAATATCACCATTATTTTTCTCTGAAATATTATCTTTCTTTAAGTTATTCATTTGCATTAAAATTTTACTTTTTTTCAATGATAGATTGTTTACACATTCCCGCATATTTTGGTTCTTTTGGTTCAATATTTCAATCTCGTTTTCGTATCTAGTGAGTTTATTAAGCTCTCTACATAACTCTTCTTCAATTTCACTATTTTTTTTAATCATTTGATCCAGTTTCATTTTTAAATTAACTATTACTGCGTTTTGTTCACTTATTTCAGTGACATAGTTTTGTTCAGCTTCGAAAACATCATGTTCAAAGTTTTGAGATCCTCTTTTTATCTTTTGTATGTGCATATCCTTTTCTTCCACTTCTACTTTGAGGTCGTTTATTTGTGTTTTGAGCTCAGCTATCATTTCTTGGTCTTTATCAGTTTTTTCTGCACATATTTTCGAACAATAAATTTTATGTTTGTCAAGCACCACCACTTCTTTTTTCCTTTCCCAACAGCTTTTATGGAAGATCTGATGACAAGAGATACAACAGTAATTATGCAAATCTTTTTTACAGCATTTGAATTTTGGTTCAATAGCTTTAAGTCCGGATCTGTTCATTTTATTTATTTGTCCTTTTCTTGTATTAAATTTCTTGTGTTAAAATAGGACGCCACTGAATTTGTACTAAATTTCGTAAAGAAATACCTATTTTGGATTTGTGCCATAAGAAATAAGAATTCTGAAATTATTTATAAAATCCACTGTTTCTTACCTTACTTGCATGATAAATTACTGTCGCCGTTTTACTAAAGATATTACTAAGTTAGACTGGCACTTTTTTTATAAACTCGCAACAGTCACAAAAATAAAAAACATAGGTATTAATAATAAACAATTCATTAAAGTTTATCCATGACAGAAATTTTAAAACATATTACTATTACTACTTACCAGTTGCGATCCCCTAGTCAGATAACAAATACGCAAATAAAAACATTGAAACACTTGAAAAATAATCAACTGTATAAAACATACTATAGGTTTATTCAGTTTGCCTGCAAATTCAAATAGGTAACCAGTAACATGTCACTTGGTAACAATACACAACTTACAATTTGAATTGCAATGCACACAAAGACATTGTAATGAGAAAGGCGCAGACAGAAACTAGTCGCGTATGTTTGATGATTGATGAAGCGACAGCGACAGGCCACCTTGCTCGACTCTGGACATATTTCTTGCATTGAAGCAATGCTAAAATAATTCTCGCAACCCGTATTACACTAAGATGTTTTTAGTGTCACGTGAACACGTCAAATTTAATCTAACAGTAATTGAAATTATTACTGTTAGATATTGTAGATATAAATGCGATAGTTGTGTTTAACACGCAACCATGAATTGTTTAATTATTTACGAACATCAAATCTTATTTCAAAAGTTACAAAATAGAATAGGAGTTGAATAATTTTTTAATTCACTGTTGTAAATCTAGTCGACTATTTTCGATACTGTCCGTACGGCCCTGCAACACTTCTGTTGCCAACAATAGATAAGTAAATCACAACTCATAACTAGACAATTGCATGGTTCCTGTTTTACCGGCAGAACTCTTAGTTCGCTATTTCTATATAAGAATTGACTGTGGCGTGCAAACGCAGTCTTCAAGTGTGTTATTGTTAAACCGATGTGTTTATTTAAGAAGGAAGATGTTATGGCGTGAAATATTTAAACTACGAGCAAAGGTTTTGGTCACATGATCAGCAAAGGATGTCCCCACACTAAATAGACACAGCGGACGGTTTGGTTTGGACCTCCGAGTAAAACGCATGTCAGCGCTACATATGTATCTCTTTCATGTTATATCTAGTCAATTCTACAAAGTGTACAGTCTTGTTTCTGTGACATTAATAAAGCTTAGGTGCTTAACAGAAATATCTGTGTTTCCCTTATACCCTGACATAACAGTTACTATAAATGAGGTGAGAGATGAAATATTTAAATTAAACAACAAAAATAGTAAGGACATATATATGAACTTAACATAAAAAGAGGGCATATTTAGTCTAGTTCTAAAAATATCTCGAGTTATTCCCATTTATAAAAAAGGCAATGTTAATGATGTGTCAAATTTTAGGCCAATATCCTTGATATCCATATTAGCAAAGTTATTTGAAAAACTATTAAAAAAAAAGGATTTATGAAATTTTGAGAGTAATAATCTTTTCAATAGGCAGCAATTTGGATTTAGATACTCATTATCAACTACAGCTGCTATTAATAAATTGATTTCACTCATAAATGAAGGGTACGAAGAAGACAGCACACAGCTGCGCTCTTTTGCGATCTAACCAAAGCCTTCGATTGTGTATCTTGATTAGTAAATAGTAAAATATTATAATTTCTCTAGCAACAGTATTTAGTTTATAGAATCTTATCTAAAAAACCGACAACTTGTGTCCTTCAAAGGAAGAAACTCAGATCTTAGATCCGTTACTTATGGAGTACCTCAAGGATCAGTGCTAGGTCCTTTGTTATTCTTAATCTATAATAATGATATATCAACTAGTGACCCCAGCATTGACTTCATTATTTTTGCTGATGATACTACCGAGATCAACAAAAATAAAAATGTTAACACATTAAAAATATCACTAGCAGATGCACAATCGAAGGTCACAAATTGGTTCTATGCCAATCAATTATGTCTCAACCACTCTAAAACGAAAACAATGTATTTTTCCTTACGTGACACTTCTTCAATAAATAATCCCCAAAGTGTAAAATTTCTTAGAATTTATTTAGATCAATGGCTGACTTGGTATAATCATGTAGATATTGTTTGCAATAAGATATCATCATCCACATATGTACGGTAGAGTTTTTGCATTACAAAGAAAAGCTGTTAGGATATTAAGTGGTCTGTAGAGATTCCTGTGTAGACAATTATATCCAAATGCGAATACTTACAGTTCTATCTATATATATTTTTGCAATATCTCACACATGTGAAGCAAAATTTACATAATTATAATTCTCACATCGAAATACTTAATACACGTAATAGAGCAAATATATATATATATATATATCGATTATCACAGGTTAACAAGATCAAAAGCGGGAATAACTTATTATGGTCCTAAGATGTTTAATCCTTAAACCGTGAAGGAATTGTCACAAATAAAATTTAAAACTGTGATGAAAAACTATTTAATAATAATAATAAAAGTTCTTTATTGAATACATAAAAAAATGCATATGCTATCGACCGGAGTACTTCAGCCTATTTTTCCTACATTGTTACTGTTGATACAATATTTTTTGTGGAATATTTAAAAATGAATACATTTTATGGAAAAAAAAGCAAACAGATTTTTATATAAGTATACATCTAAAAAAATTTTATATTAATTAGTTTTGAATTAATGAAGATATTTTTTCAATTAGAGACATCTCTGGATGTTTGAATTTTGATCTTCTGTTGCCGTTTCTTGTACGGCAGAGAGATCGTAACAGTTGCATATTATGTGGCCAATTTGCAAATTTGGATGTTAATATTTGAAGTCTGCTCAAGATTGGAGTTATCCTAGTTTTTTCATATAGTAAATTATTCGGCGGATTTGAAGTGTTTTGCTCGGTTTTTTATTCTCGATTTAATAATTGCTGGGTGTTAGTTAAAATTCAGTTTTTGATCCATGGTAATTCCTAAATATTTGGCCGAAGGTGTTACATACAATAGGAGTAAAAGTGGTGATCTTTGTGGAACCCCTTGCTCAATAATAAATTCTTCCGATGTTGCGCCATCAACCTTTACATGTAGTGTTCTATTTTCTAGGTAGTTTCTTAATAGGTGTATCAGATAATCAGGCGTATCTATTTTTTTTAATTTGTAAAGTAATCCTTTGTGCTTTTTTGATATCAAGAAATATTGCTGCCGATTTAAAATTTTCGTGCTTGGCAGTCTGGACGTTTGAGATGAAAATCGTCAGTGGATGAATGGTGGCACATTTTTCTTTGAATCCAAACTGGTGATTAGGAATTATGTTCCTAGTGTTATCATATAATTTGTTTCTTATAATTTTTTCAAATAATTTTCCTAGTACTGGTAGTAGAGTAATTGGTCGATGATTGTTAATTTTTTTGTGATTAGTATTCGGTTTTGGTATATTTATTATCTCACCTCTTTTCCAGTCTTCGGGAAATAAATGGTGCTTTAGACAATATTTGTAGATTTTTAGAACGTAACAATGAACCTGATAATTTAGTTGTTTAATTACTGACCATGGTATTCTGTCGACTCCTGGTGATGTATTTTTTTGCTTGTGTAGAATATTGAAGTATTCTTCTTCCCCGATTTCTATAGAGTTGTTAGGAATCTCTGTTAAAGTATTCGTGGTACCATCTATTTATTTCATCATATTTATTTTGATTAAAAATTGGATTTTGACTCTCTGCAAATTGTTGTTCGTAATAGTTTGCAAATATGGAGGCCTTGTCTTCATTTTTGTTAAATATTTGCCCATTTTCTTCAATTTCTGGAGTATTGTTTGGGCTTGTATTTTGATAATTTTTTGATTTTTTGGTAAAATAGCCGTCCGTTAGATTCCTCGATTTCCTGACATGTCTGCAGCCAACAATGTGTCTTATACTGAAGTATCATTTTTTGTACTATTTTGTTGTATTCATTTATTTCCGTTTTATGTTGGGGTCTGGGCTTGTGTAATATTCCCGTAACATTTTTCTTTTGGTTTTTATCATTTTAATTATGTATGGTGGAAGTTGATGTGAATAGTACTGTGTTTTAAAAGTTAGGGTATTTTTTTTATTTCATCTGTTATTTTCTTATTAAACTGTTTTATATCTTGGTTGAAAATATAGATTCAACCTTAACTTCCTTAACTTCTATAAAAGAGCACATCACCTCATTTAATGTATCTATGTTACATTTCTTGAAATTATAGATTTCTTTGGGTTGCCAAGCCGATGGGAGTTCATTTGTATCGAAGATGATTTTCATTGCCAAGTGGTCCGAAGCAAAGCCTGGGATTAGTTCAATTTTCTTGAAGTTTTTCTTTATATTTTTTGTATGTAGAATAACATCTGGAGTTGTATCTTGGTTGTTTGGCATTAAAAAAGTTGGTGGTGTATCTATTTTCACAAAATCATTGTTTAAAAAATTTTTTAAACGTTTTTGTTTACTTCGATTATTGATGATTATTTTAATAAGAATTTTAGTAATATAAGTATATAAGCATATACTACTTGTTGAGTCAATGTGCTATACAGCATATCTTGTGTGTGCTCCTTAATCAGTGTTATTTAGTGGGAAGAGTTTTTAATTCTGATTTTTGTACCAATAAGTCGCTGATAGCGCAAGTGCACCATAGTGATAAGATAAAACTATCAATATATACTAATAATGCAATAAACTGCATAAATCAATCTAAACTTAGACAGGACTTTATCTTTTAAATTTCTTAGAAACTTGTTCTTGTTTTTTGTGGCTAACTTTTTGTGGCTCGCAAAATTATTCATGTAGTGATAAAACCTAAGAAATATAAAAAATGTAAACATAAATTCAAGATCAGGGCCGGATTTCGTGATTTTACAAGTCTGGTATTGTTGAGGAGTAACATAATGAATTGTGCAAATTATAAACAATGCAAAGCTACAAATTTAGACGCAAAACAAATTTTTATTTGCGATAAGTGCTCAAATGGGCATTGTAAATTGTGCTCCAAAATTACACCTACTGAAGTTAAATGTTTGGAACTTAAAAAAGAAAGAAGATTGTGCTATTACTGCTCTGACTGCTATGACCGTATCACCGATGTCGATAATGTGCTTGAACTCAATAAACAATTGATGGAAGTTAACTCTAAATTAAATGAAATGATGGAAAATATTCCGCCACCAGATATTTCCAAAGTGCTTGAAGTTTTTGAAGCTACGCTAAAGGAAACACAAGCATCTTTTATACAGGTAATCAATGAAATAAAAAGAAATATGTCAGTACATCAAGACAAATACCAGGAGGAAAGTACGTTATTAAGAAATGAAATAAAAGGTATTCGTGAAAGTAATATTGACATGGTTAGACTTTTAACACAAACTGAAAGTCTGAAAAGTTCACTGCCAGCTGATCCAGTCGAGTCATTGAACATCAACGCCTTCCCCTACAAGGCTGCGCTTACCAGGTCTACGTCCTCAAGAAAAGTGAAAATAAATATGAAAGCAGTAACACCTTCATCAGCTGCTGGGGAGAATGTTGCTTTAACAGCCATGAATAATACCAAAATGGTAGGAAACACAGAATCTGCAAGCACTGGTGGTTCAGCTCCTCCAGTGTTTTCAAAGGAAAATACTAGTACAGAGCCCTCTAGAAATGAAGGTTTTCGTGAAATAAGAAGAAGACGACGAAGACAACCCAAAGTAGGAAGTGGTGATGGAGATGATAACCTTCATGGTCGCAATGATAAACCTAACAAAAAAATATGGTTATTTGTATCCAAGGTGCCAGATTCCATATCTGAGGAAAATATAAAGCAATATATCGAAAAGCATAATACCAATGATGTTTATATAAAGAAATTACCTAAAACCACCCCTCTTCTGTGTATGATGTATCCTGGAACCGCTCTCGCTTCTCTTCAGGATACACGTCAATCGTTATTCAATGTATAGATGTTGTTTTTTCCCGTGTCTGTTCCCTGTATTCCCTCTAGTTGTGCAAAGGGTATAGGTCGGGATTCCTCTCATCTTCTTCTTTATGCACGACGATCCGTGTAATAGCTGTTTCGGCCTTTGCCCAATTGTCTTCAGATTGCAGCATGAATTCCACAAGCTCATCCGGCCCTAGACGATTTATGCCTCGCCTCTCCTCCACCCATCTGTTGCAGTGGAAGACTGTGCTCTGCATCGTCTATTTCGCCACAATATGCGCACTCTCGAGAGTCCAGCTTTCCTATTCTCAACAGGTAGTCGGCAAAACAGCCGTGACCTGTCAGGGCCTGCGTGAGATGATACTCTACTTCTCCGTGTTTCCTTTCAACCCACTCTTTGACTGTAGGGATCATACGGTGAGTCCATCTTCCTTTATGGGCATTCTCCCATCTGTTCTGCCATCTTTCGAACAGTCTTTCCCTGGCGGTTCCTCTCTCGACTCCTTGACCAGTAAATCCACTGGAGGGATCCCTGCTACCACCAGCACTGCCTCGTACGAGACTGTCCGATAGGTGCTACATACCCTCAGTGCCATCTGCCGTTGAATCCTTGCCAGGCTTACTTTGGCATTAGCCCTTTCTTCTAAGGCGTATCCCCAGACCGGGGCGGCATATAATATGACTGAATGCACCACGCCACAAAGCACTCTTCTTTTGCTGGCCTTTGGCCCCTTCGTGTTGCACATCACTCTTCCCAGAGCGGTTGCCGATTTCCCCGCTTTTTCTGCTGTTTTTGTTATGTGACACCTGAATGTTAGTTTTGGGTCCAGCCAGATTCCGAGGTATTTAAGTCCATTCCCCGGTCTAATTTCCATCTGTCCAACCTGATGGTGACAGGCTGGACAGTTCTTTTCCTTGTGATCATCACTGCTTCGGTTTTTTCCGGAGCAAGTTTAAATTTTACGCTCCGCAGCCATTCCTCTATTCTCTCAATAGTGGCATTCGCCTTCTCCTCAATTAGCCCTGTCCAGTTTCCAGTCACAGTTAGGGCAAGATCGTCGGCGTAGCCCGTAAGGGTGACCCCATTTGCAAGGGGAATCCGTAGGACGTCGTCGAACATAATGTTCCACAGTGTTGGCCCGAGTACCGAACCCTGTGGGACACCGCAGGTCACGTTTCTCCATTCAAAGGTGTTATTTGCGTCCATCCCTATTTGCCTATCCCTGAAGTAACTCTTAATGATATTAATGATATAAGGTGCCACTTCCAATCTCTCTAGTTTGCTTATAGTCGCTCCCCATCCTGCAGTGTTAAATGCGTTCCTGATATCAAGGGTGACGATTAAGCATATTCTCTTTGCCTCCATGGCTTCTCTTGCCTTGCTCGTGATGCGGGTCACAGCATCCACCGTCGACATTCCTCTGCGGAATCCGAACTGGTAGTTTGACAAGCCATCCCTCCGGTCAATTTCTAGCTCTAGCCTTCCCAGGATTAAGTATTCCAGCACCTTTCCCAAGGCATCCAACAAGCAGATGGGCCTGTAGGAGGATGGTTCTTCAGGTTCTCCGTTCCCTTTAATAATGAGGACGAGCCTTGCTTTCCTCCATCTGGATGGAAAGTCTCCTCTCTCCAACCTCTAAAACCGCTTCGGGGGATTCTTCGACGACTATTTTCATCACCTCCGGGGGGATATTATCTGGACCCAGGGATCGGCCGCTCTTTAGTCTCTCGATTGCCCCCTTCAGTTCATTTTCTGTGAATGGGGGGACATCCGCTACATCCATGTCATCCCACCTTTCTTCCTCCCTGTGGGGAAAGAGTGCGTCAGCTATCTCCCTGATCTTCTCCAGTGGAATCGCTGGAGGGGGTGCTCTAAATCGACGCATGGCTATTTTGTAGCCATCACCCCATACATCTTCATCTATGCTTGTGCATAGCTCCTGCCATTTCTTTCTTTTTGCATCGGATATCGCCTCTCTAAGCGCCTTCTTTGCTTCTTTGTAGGCTCGGGAGGCTTCATTATCATCCTGTCTGCCCTGTCTCCGGATTCTTCTGGAATACTGTCTCCTGGCAGCGATGCATACATCTCTTAGTCTTGCTAGATCTTCGTTCCACCAGTAAATGCCTCTATGTACCCTTGCTGCCCTTTTCTTCGGCATGGCCTCGTCACAAGCTCTGGTGATGGCCTGTGACGGGGTTGCGTCAGTATGGTTGGGGTTGTTTCCTACCTGCTCCCTTCCCCGTCGGCCTAGAAGCCGCTGGGGGGGGTGGTTGCCCTACCTCGAAGCAGATATACCTGTGGTCACTTAATGACTCCTCGTCGCCTGCCACCTTCCACCCTGTGATTTTCCCCGCGATCCCCGCAGAGGCAACCGTGATATCGGGTATGGAGCCGCTATCCCCTCTAACGAAGGTGTGTTCGTCTCCTTCGTTCATCACGAGGAGATCAAGCTGAGAGATCCATTGGGTCACAAGCCTGCCTCTTGCGTTCGTTTCCCTCAGTCCCCATTCTGGGGCCCTGGCGTTGAAGTCTCCTGCCACGATGACTTCCTTCCGGGTGTTCCTCATTTCTCTAACTACTTCTTCCAAATTCGATAATGATTCCTCGAATTCTTCCATCCATAAAGAAATTACCTACAATTTATGCTGGAAAAGATAATCAGTCTTTTATGGTGGGAGTTGACCCTCAACTGCAAGCTACAATTTATGAACCAAGCTTTTGGCCTAAAAAGGTGATATTTGACAGGTTTGACTTCAAGATGGGAAGGCGATTTTTAGATAACTTCCGTTCAACACATACCAGTAGCGATTCTCAACAGGATTCTTTTTTAGTACATTAGTAGACACATCCAATCTCAGACTGGAATTGAATTCGATTGAGGTACATCATCCGAACTTACAAAGTATATTAAGTAAATCGACTAATAAAACAAAAACCGCTTGGAATATCATAAAAAAAGACAAAAGAAAAGGTAACAAAACCCACATAAATGAAATAAATTTAAATGGTGAACTTGTGAAATGCCCACTATCAATATGCAATGATTTTAATGAATACTTTAACAACACACCACTTAACCTTCAAAATAAAATTGAGAAAAGCGACTTACCTCGTCTTAACTTTAACAATAATAAAAGCTTTTATATGGCTCCTATAACTGTCTCTGAGATAAAGGAAACCATAAAATCTTTAAAGCCATCGTACTCAGCGGGTGTTGATGAAATCAGTTCAAACTTGCTTAAAAAGGTAGCAAACCAAATAGCAGAACCTCTTGCATATCTCTATAATCAATCAATAGCAACTGGCATTTTTCCTAATCAGCTCAAACATTCCAAAATTATACCTATATTTAAAAAAGTCTCGGAGCTTCTTCTTGAAAACTATCGACCTATCTCGCTTCTATCGAGTTTTTCAAAAATACTTGAGAAATTAGTCGCAAAAAGAATAACAGTATTTTTCACAAAATGTAGAATTTTCACACCTCAACAGTTTGGCTTTCGACAAGGACTCTCAACTGCCGACGCAGTCACATCTTTTGTAAATCATTTGTATGATTGCTTGGATGCTGGTGATAAGGCGATTGGTCTGTTCCTCGATCTCAGCAAGGCATTTGACCTCGTGGACCATGATATTCTATTATACAAATTGGAGTGTTATGGTGTGCGGGGTGTGCCTCATGAGTGGTTTGAAAGTTATCTTACAGGAAGGAGACATCATGTGGAACTTAATAATGTAAAATCTACAACACTTAACTGTAATATAGGTGTCCCACAAGGATCGGTACTGGGACCATTGCTTTTTAATATTTTCATAAATGATTTTCCAAATATTGTCAAAACCACTGAACTTGTAATGTTTGCAGATGATGCCAGTCTCTTAGGTAGATCCTCGAATGAGGAAGACCTAAGAATTAAAATGGATGCCACGGTTGAAACCTCCAGCACGTGGATGTCTGGTAACAAACTACTTTTAAACCAGGAAAAAACAATTTTCATAAAATTTTCTATAAATCATGCAGCAAATGATCAAAGTACTTTAATAAAATGTAACGGTATAAGTTTAGAACAAAAATTATCACATAAATTTCTGGGAGTTGAAATCGATAATACTCTAACCTGGAATCACCACATAGACAACGTTTGTAATAAAATCTCCAAATTATGTTTTACTTTGAGGCATTTAAAGACTCATGTCAATAATTTTATATTAAAAAATTTCTATTTCGCTCAGATACACTCGAAAATTTCATACTGTTTGATATGTTGGGGCTCAGAATCCGCAACCCAGAGAGTGTTCATAATGCAGAAGCGTGCAGTAAGAATTCTTGCCAATGTCAATAACAGAACAACATGTAGACCTTTATTTAAGCATTATAGCATATTTCCACTCCCATGCATATATATTTATCAAATATTAATACATACACAGAAAACATCAATAACTATAAGAGACTGGGTGATAACCACCATTAGGCTTTGAACAAAACGAAATATTATACGCCCAATTTTTGGATCTAAGCAAAGCATTTGACTGTGTATCCCATGATATATTATTGAAAAAACTTCAATTTTATAAATTCTCTGCTGACAGTCAAAAGCTACTCGCATCGTACCTTGAAAAAAGATGTCAGTATGTGAATTACCAAAATATGAATTCTGGTTTCATAAATATTAAATTTGGAGTACCTCAAGGCTCCGTATTGGGTCCAACTCTTTTTCTCATCTTCATAAATGACTTACCCAACAATACTGTTTCGGCAAAATCTGTTTTATTTGCTGATGACACCACTTAATTAAACACAAACCAGGATATCAATGCATTGCTGTCCAATGTGCGCGAAACTCGGTCAACTATTCAGGACTGGTGTCTATCAAATAAATTAGTGTTAAACGAGAAAAAGACACAAACAATGATTTTCAGTTTAAGACAGTACATAATAGATGACATAAATATAGTATCCATGGATTGTATTAAATTCTTAGGAGTTCACGTGGACAACAAGTTAACTTGGGAAAAACATGCCAATTTTCTGTGTGATAAGATGGCTAAAAATTTATTTCTTTTAAGACACCTAGTGAACTGCGTGTCCCAGGCAACATTATTAGCAGCATACCATGGACTAATCCACTCTGCAATCAGCTATGCAATTTTGGCCTGGGGTCACTCTTCCCATTCTGCTGCTGTTTTTGCTATGCAAAGAAAAGCAGTTAGAATAATTGCCGGGTTAGGATACAGAGATGATTGCAGAGATTCTTTTAAAAACTAAATATCCTAACCCTGATTAGTACATATATATTGCAGTGTCTCCTTTACATCAAAGAAAATGAAACAATGTATACACCACGTGATCAGATCCACTCATACTCTACCCGTAATAAAGATCATTTGAATCATGACTTTTTACGACTCTCTAAAACTCGCGATGGAATAAGGTATCACGCAATAAAGTTTTTCAATGCTTTACCCCATCCCATCAAGGAACTGGACTGTAGACGTTTTAAATCTGTGATAAAAAAATTTTTAATAGACCATGCCTTTTATAATTTTAAAGAATTCTTAGATGCTGACTTTTCCACTATGTCTAATAAATAAGGTTTTTAATTTATTTGTTTTTACGGTGTTATTTTTACCTTCAAACACCATTTGTTTTTGTTTTTCTCTCTTTTACTTTATACACTACATTATGTAGAAAATTGTATCACTTTTTTGACATGTGTAAATACTCTGTATAATGCACCAATAAAGATATTATTATTATTATTATTATGATACAAGGAATGTAAATATACTTGAAACTCCAGGGCACAGAACATCTAAATTCGAGAAGTGCCCAAAATATAAAGGGATTATATTATACAATAAATTATCTGACGAATATAAAAATCTGTCCGTCAATAAATTCAAACAAAAAATAAGGAAACTGCTATTAGCTCACTGCTTCTATAGTGAGGAAGAGTTTTTACTGCATGATTTTGCATGAAAACATCCGTATATATATATATTTTTTTAAATACTTTTAATTATACTTAATATATTGTAATTATGAATGTATTACCATGATTTGATTTGAACTTTTTTAAATATTTTTTTAATGTTTTTAAAAAAATTTTTTTATAATTCTAAGATGCACCTCAGTGCATCCTATACTGTAACATATCCTATAACTGTATAAGTTCCTTGGATGAATAAATTATTTTTTTTTTTTTTTTTTTTTTTTTTTTTTTTTTTTTTTTTTTTTTTTTTGTAAAAGCCAGTCACCCTTTAAACTCTGTGGCTCCGACACTCACAGAGGGGAGCTGGTAGTACCGGTAGCCACTCCCCACGCCCGTGGGGTGAGTGACTACTGGGTCCGCGAATCGTGTGCCCTGAGCAGACGTAATGAACCGAGGATGACGGCCTTCTGCATTCTGCCGGCTAAGATCTCCGCCGAATTTCGGCATGCCGGTATGATCTTAAGTTCAGAAAGCAGTGTGTGTCTCGTTCCACCGAGGGCTCCTATAATCAGTACCACTATCTTAACAGTATGGTCTGGATAGAGTCTGCGGAGTTCGAAGAGCAAATCTCGATATTTTGTCCGTTTTTCCTCCTCCTTCAAGACAATGTTGTTCTCCGCGGGAGCCGAGAACTCCACGACAAACATTGTCTTGAGTTGGTGGTCGAGGAGGACTATGTCAGGCTTGTTGGCTTGTATTTGCCTGTGGGAAAAGAGTAGTTCCAATAAATTAGACACTTCTCATTTCCCACAACGGACTCAATATCCCCCGGAGCATAAGGCAGCACTGGTGTCTCGTCTATCCCATATGAGTGCCTTAAGTGATAATAAAGCATTCGTAATGCTCCGTCGTGCCTCTGGATATAGGCCGAGACTGCATATGTCGGACAGGCCGACAACAAGTGCATTAGAGTCTCTGGCGCCCTGCGGCAGGCCCTGCAGCTGACATCAGGGACCTCTATACCCATGACACGACTTCGATAAACGAGAGTGTTAAATACACCATCCTGGCAAGCCATTATGAATCCCTCGGTCTCAGACTTCAGCCCGGCTGACCTTAAGAAGGCAAAGGTCAGCCTTTCGGATAAGCCAAGATCTTCTATATTTTTATAGAAGACTCCATGCATTGGCTTATCCGTATGAAGCTGCAGAAAGATGTCGTGTTCTGCAGCTTTAATTTGGGCTTTTCGCCGAGCAGGTTCCAACTCGGTGACAGAGTCGCGATTTACCCGCTCGACGTCGAAGGAGAGACCAAGTTCATCGGCTGCTCTCTGTGCTGCCTTAAACAAAAACGCTCCTACCCCTGCATTTTCATGGTCTCGGACCATGCAGAGGAGGGGATCCGAACTCCTGATAATCTTACAGGCTCCATCCAGAACCATCCTGTTATGGAGACTCTCCAAACTCAAGAGTCCACGGCCTCCCCGATGTCGTGGGAGGTATAACCGTGGAACGGACGATTTAGGATGCAAACTCCTATTGAGATGCATCTTCTTGCGGGTTCCTACGTCGAGTTGACGCAACTCCTCTCGGTTCCATTTCACCACTCCAAAGGAGTGGAGAAGGATCGGAACGGCAAGCATGTTGGTAGCAGACACCTTGTTCTTCCCCAACAGTTCTGAAGACCAAATCTGTCGGAGTCGGTGCTGATACTTGCCGCGGAGAGCGTTTTTCACTACACTCACTTCTTGGGTGGAGCGTTGCTCGACACCCAAGTAAGTGTACGACTCTCCGGCATCTAGATGATGTAAGATGCTTCCGTCTACGAGCTGCGCGTCCTCTCCGTAGTCCCCGCATCGTCCTCTCTTGAGATGGACCAGTGCACATTTGTCCAACCCGAACTCCATACCGACAGCCTGCGTGTACTCCTGTACCACCCTAAGGGACTGGTGTAGGTCCCTCTCTCCGGAGGCATAAAGTTTAAGGTCATCCATGTAGAACAGATGGGTGACCTTATGCCTCCTATCACCGGGGGTACCGCAGTTGTATCCACGGGTTTTCCGGAGCGAAACGGATAATAGCAGTAGTGAGATGCAAAACAGAAGGGGGCTGAGGGAGTCTCCCTGAAATACTCCCCTTCTGAACGATACCGGCTCCGTCTGGACTCTATCGTTACCGGATGTTATAGTAAAGCGAGTCCTCCAGAGCGGCATCAGTTCTTCAATACATCTCACTACGGGACCGGGTACCGCAAGACATTGGAGCAAGTGTAAAATAAGCTCATGAGATGTCATGTCAAATGCCTTGCGGTAGTCGATCCAGGCCATGGAGAGGTTCCGCTTATACTGCACGGAGTCCTGCGTGACACATCTGTCAATCAGCAGGTTCTCCTTGCAGCCAGCGACACCTCTCTTCGACCCTCGTTGCTCATGTATCCGTTCGTAAACCGGTTCAACTGCGTGGAGCACCCGCATGTACAAAATGCGTGTAAACACTTTGTAACATGCGTTTAAACAGGTTATCGGGCGGTAGTTCTTTGGGTTAGACAAATCTCCGTTCTTGGGGATCAGCACTGTCCGCCCCTCAACAACCCAAGAAGGAATTTGCTGCTCCCCATTTAGCCAGGCATTAAAAATTCTGGCCAAATGGTGGTGGGTACTCGATAACTTTTTCCACCAAAAGTTATTTATCCCGTCGGGACCTGGAGCAGCAAAGTTCTTAGAGCCCTCAAGAGCTCTTCGAACCTCTTCTGGGGTTATTGGTTGGCACACCTCGTGTGGTTGGCGAAACCTTTGGCTAAAGGTTTCAAAGTGTGCCAGGGCTGGAGAGTCTCTGTTGAGTGGAAGCTTCTGTTCGTACAACGTTTTCCAGAAGTTTTCCACCTGATCTGCAGTCGGCGGATTTTCAGCAACACGCTGAGGCGGTTCGAATAGGCGCGAGGGCTTTTTGCGGAAAAGTTGATTTTCCGCTATTATTATTATTATTATTATTATTATTATTATTATTATTATTATTATTATTATTATTATTATTATAAATAACAGTGATAAAAAATTGTGCATTGTTTACCAAAACGTCAGAGGTTTAAACACCAAGACTACAAGTTTTTATAACGCAATTTCTCTCACATCCGAAGAATACGACATCCTTGTAATAACAGAAAGTTGGCTAAAACCCAGTGTGTATAACAGTGAACTTTTTCCCAGTGAATTCATGGTTTTTCGGAGGGATAGAGATTTTGAGTCAGCAGGAAAATGTAATGGAGGAGGAGTTCTGTTAGCCATAAAGAATTGTTATCAATGTCATGAAGTTACTTTAAATCTTAACGATTCAGATATCGATATCCTTTGTGTAAAAATTACTATTAGCGAAAGTATTTCACTATACATATTTGTAGTGTATGTTGCCCCAAATTGCTCTTTGTTATCACTCGAAAATTTGTTTAACTTCTTAGAAAACTTACCACATTTGTACAACAGTAATTATCTCATAATAGGTGATTTCAATATTTCTAAATTAAATGAATATTACACTAACAACAATATTAATGGACCTCATGTTAATGAACTGTTAAATTTTCTGAATTTCTTTGACTGTGTGCAGTATAATCGTATTTTAAATCATATGAACCGCCTATTAGATCTTGTAATAGCAAACGTCAATTGTGAAGTGAGTCGGGCGTTAGTTGGACTGGTCGAGGAAGATAAGCATCATCCTACTTTACAAATTCACCTGTCAGTAAATGTTGATAAATTCAAAGACTTAAATGCAAATAAGGTAAGCAATTATAATTTTAGAAAAGGAAACTATGCACTTATGTATGACTTGTTTATGAATACAGATTGGACTGAGCTCGAGCAGTTTGCTGATATTAACCATGCTGTTGATTTTTTCTACTAAAAAATATACAGTATTTTTGACACTTGTTTGCCTAAAACCAAGCCAAGTAAAAAATACCCTGTATGGTTTGACAGACAAATTATTAGAACTTTAAAGAAAAAAGAAAACCTTCGGAAAAAATATAAAAAAACCGGACTAATACATTTAAAAAACGAGTATGTTAATTTAAGAAATAAACTGAAAAGAGACATAGATTTGGCTTATCAAACATACATAAACAAAATACAAGACATAGGCGAAGACTCTAGATTATTCTGGCAGTTCATTAACAATAAAAAAGAATCCATAGCTATTCCAAACGTGATGAATTTGAAAGGCAATGAATATAGAACAGGGCCTGCTATAGTAGATGCTTTTGCTAGTCATTTTAGTAGTGTTTACACTGTAGACGATAATACTGATATCTCACACATAAAACAAGCACCTCATGTTAATGAAGTAATATTAAATACAATTACAAATGAGGACATATATGAAGCAGCAAAATATTTGAAAGTAAACAAAGCTGTAGGCCCAGACAAAATTCCATCATATATAATCAAAGGTTGTGTTGATTTTTTTGTGCAGTCATTAAATATATTGTTTAACATAAGTCTAAGAACTAAAACATTTCCTGATGTCTGGAAAGAGGTCAAAATATGTCCTATATTTAAAAAAGGAGACAAGAATAACATAGAAAACTACAGGCCTATCGCAGTACTACCAGCACCCGCAAAACTTTTTGAATCTATAATTCTTAAATATATATATATAATGCAGTCCAAAATCAAATATCAGTATATCAACATGGCTTTATGCGATATAGATCCACTGCCAGTAACCTAAGTAATGTTACACAATTTATATCGGACACATTAGAGGATAGAGGTCAGGTTGATGTAGTATATACTGACTTTCAAAAAGCATTTGATACTGTCTCTCATAAAATACTAATTAGTAAGCTATGTAACGAATTTGGTTTCCATGAAAACCTAATTAAATTTATGTCAAGTTATTTACAGTCGTAAGCAACGAGTATTTATGAAGGGATATGTTTCAGAACCATTTATAGCTACATCTGGTGTTCCTCAAGGATCTAACCTTGGGCCATTGCTGTTCCTAACATTTATTAATAGCATAACAAATTCGATTGAATCATCAAAAATATTATTATTCGCAGATGACCTAAAAATATTTCTTAGAATCGATGAAAGAGCAGATTGTCTGAAACTACAAAATGATCTAAACAATATAGATAGATAGATAGATAGATAGATTTATTGGTGTTTTAACATATGATAATGTTTTACACAAGTCAATTTGTTACAAATAATAAATATGGACATATCACATTTGTATACTTCTATATCTATGTAAATAGTCTACAACTATCACATTTATTATACTAGTATCACAGTTACTTTTAAATCACATGTCTGTAGTATCGCAGTTTATAAACTCTTGTATATTGTAAAAGGCATTTTTTATTAAGAAATTTTTTATCCTATGTTGATATTTCAACTTTGGGAGATTTCTTACGTAAATAGGGAGCTTATTGAAGAATACTGGGCCATAATAGTTACTGCCCGAGTCACTAGACTTTAGTCTGTTATAATTAATTTTTATGTTTTGGTCATTTCGAGTATGGTATTTATGATTATTTCCTTTTCTCTCGAGCAAGTGTGCATTGTCATGTATGTATAGTAAACATGTATAAATATATAAAGAAGGAAATGTGAGAAGTTTCATTTGAATAAATTTTTGTTTAACATCGTCTCTGTAGCCCAAGTTTGCGATGATTCTAATGGATTTTCTCTGTAGTCCGAAAATTCTGCTGGCTTGGGGTGCATGTCCCCAGTTCATCAGACCATATGCCATTTGAGACACTATTAAAGAATGGTATGCAATCTTTAAAATATTTGCGGGCACAGTGTGGTGCAGATTTCTTAGTACAAATATGTTTTTACTCATTTTATTTGCCACGCTTTCCACATGTTGACTCCAGTTCAGCTTAGGGTCTAGATAGACACCCAGAAATTTAATTTTATCAGGATTATTATGATTTTCTAATGGTCTTTGAGTAAAAATCATATTTGTTGTCTTTTTCTCATTTAAGGATAGATTGTTGCTTGTAAGCCATTTGATTGCGTTTTTATGTGTAGCATTCAGTTGCTCTTGAACTATATTTAATTTAATATTTGATGTTAGTAGAGTGGTGTCGTCTGCAAATAACACAACGTCTGCCTCTGTGACTGCCTGCTTAAGGTCATTGACATATATTAAAAATAGAATGGGACCTAACACCGATCCCTGTGGCACACCACTTTTTACCTCCATGAGTTCTGAATTTTTATTATTTGCACTGGTATATTGTTTTCGGTTCGTTAAATACGATCTTATGAGATTGCAACTGACTTTATCAAAGTTCAAGTACTTTAGTTTGTCTATCAACACATGGTGTACGACACAATCAAAGGCCTTTTGTACTATATGTACTTGGTCGACTGAAAATAAGCTTTTATTTAATATTGATAAATGTAGTATTATGACATTTACAAGAAAACTTGTAACGGTTTAAAAAAACAATATCGTTGAGCGGTCGACTTTAAATTTATTCGCGGGGAAGTATTCTACTCCGTAAGCTAATTGAGTTATTGGAAGACGATATCAGCAACGTTAATTTAACCTAGGTGTATATCTGGTTGCGCATCATGCCGGAGTCGAGCGGTCTCAGTTGTCGAGGAACTTGTTTTTTCCCTGGGACTGATAACTTTTTGTTGGGCATAAAAGTATATGGTGACAAGTGCTAGGTTCGTATTGAATTTGTTTATATTTATAAATATCTGTGAGGGGATTTATATTACGAACCTAAAAGTTAATAATTTTCAATTGGTGTATTGGTGTCTCTGGATTGGAGAAGATATTTATTTGTTGGAAGATTGAAAATTTCCGCTTTCGGGATTTATTGTCACCATAGCTCTGGGTTAAGTTATCTAGCCTTTTCGACTGTTTGGAAATTAAACCCTCTTGTCTAAGAGGTAAAGTATCCAGGTATGTTATTTACCATCATCTCTAATTTTCTCGTATTATTTGTAGGGTTTTCGTACCGGTTTTCATTACCGGTTATATTTTAAATTAGTTCGTAGTTTAAATTGTATCCTGTTGAGTGTATGTAATCAGATATAGTTGGAAATTCAGTAGAAGAAAATATATTTTCCAAGGAGGAGATTCAGGCCTCAAATGGAAATCTAATTTGGCAGTTCAGGGAGCCCCACTAAACAGATAAGCCTTACAAGTTATTCTAATTTTATGTTTAATTGGTTTTGGTACTTGTTATCTTAAATATTTAAGAATAATCGAGATAAATTGCATTTAATGTCACCTGAAATTTAATGTGCTGAGTTTCAAAATTTACATATATTATCAAATTGTGTTTGTTTATATAGAAGTGCTGCCTTGAAAATATGCAGTTCGTATTCGCCCTATTTTATTAGCACAGATTAATTCTTACGTATAGCTAGCTATAGCTCGCAAAAGTGCATCTGGTGCGCTGCAAAATCATATGTAATATATCACTTATATTATTGTCATTATAATTAACTAATTTGTTAACCGTACGTGATCACGTTTGGGTATAATTCTTACGTATTATACATAATGTTAGTTATTTTGAATTATTGTGCATTTTTATATTAGTTTTCATATACACTGCTCGCACAAATTAATGATACATTTTCTCGATTTGTTTTGTAAGTCAACTTTTCTATTAAATTAAGTATTAGATTTTACTTGCGGCTATTATTTGGTGTGGCATGAATTCTCCCTGACTTTCCTAGGTTTTTTTTACAGGGTTACTCCTACAATAATTAATCATTCAGGTATTATTTACTTTATTGTATTTTCGTAGTTTCGTAATTTCAGGAGAATACATTATAGATAGTGGTATATTATACAGCCAGATTAAATTACGTGGCGCCTACGCTTTTATTATTACTTAACCGTTTACCTAAGTACAGCTGAGGCACTGGCACGCATATATACTTATTAGTCACCAAATTATTGTAGGGAAATATTCCCCCCCTTTTTTTTTAGTCTGGGCATTTATATGGCGATTTTCAAAACGAACCTGGTATAAAAGTAAGTTACCAAACGACCCTGAGATATAATTCCAAGTAATCGTCACAAACTTAACATTATTGATTACTCCTATAAAATTCAGGAAGCAGCACTGGCCAGGGTGAGTGAAATGAGAGACTTAGGTGTAACATATGATAGTCAAATTACTTTTAATAGACACATTATGATTATGACAAATAAGGCTAGTAAAATGTATGGATTTCTTGTACGTAACTCGCGACAGTTCCGCAATCTTAAATGCATTAAGCAATTATACATAAGCTTTGTACGAAGTATTTTAGAGTATTGTTCCATAATATGGAGTCCATATTATAGATATCAAATAAATAACATAGAAAAAATTCAAAACAAATTTTTAAGATATCTTAACTACAAAGAAAATGGAGAATATGATAATACCTTACCAAAAGAAGACCTTTTACTACAATACGATCTCAGTACACTAGAGAAACGCAGGAGAATAAGTTCTGTATAGTATTTACATAAAATTTTAAATAACGGCATAAATGACTCTTCCTATCTCTCACTAGTTCATCTGAATGTGCCGACTCATTCCACTAGAAATTCTAGAACATTTTACCTAGAAACACCTCACACGAACAGTCAAATCAATTCATCTTTATATCGGATGTGTTCACTATATAATAGCATACAAGATACTGTTGATATTTTTCATTGCACTCGAAGTAAGTTAAAAAATATATTAGAAGATGTGATGTAATGTCTGTGTTATGTAGGCAACTATGTGTATTTTTATGTTAATAATATGTGTATGTATAATTTGTGTAACTTGTGATATTAACGTTATACATTGTTACTTAAATTTGTTATATTTATATTTTTTATTGTACGTTTCACAATACTCTGTAATGGGGCTGTGCCTGTTGAGTATTTATTACCAAATAAATAAATAAATATAAACTTATGTTTTTAATTTGTATTGTATAAACTTACAATGTTTTTTTAATCTGTCCTGTATTGACTAAACCAATGAAAATAGCACCAATCAACTTACTTACTTACTAACTACTCTGAAGGAGTAGAGCAGAATCGAAATGGCAAGCATATTAGTTGCAGACACCTTGTTCTTCCCCGAAAGTTTGGAGGGGGTGTTTGTGCTTGCCGCGAAGAGTATCCTTAGTTTGTTTCACGTCCTGGATGTGATGTTCCACACCTAGGTACATGTAGGTCTCTCAGGCATCCAGATGTCGTAGGATGCTTCCATCTGCGAGCTGGCGCATCATCAAGGAATATCCCGTTTCGTCCTCTCTTGAGGTGGGCGACTGCACACTTGTCCAGCCCGAATTCCATGACAGTGGCCCGCGTATACTCTCGGACCACCCTTAGAGAGTTTTGGAGTTCACACTCTCTGAAGGCATAAAGTTTTAGGTCATCTATATAAAATAGATGGGTGACCTTATGGCTCTGATTGCTGGGTGGACCACATTGGTATCCGCGGTTTGGCAGAGTATGACAGATAACGGCAGCAGTGAGATGCAAAATAGGAGAGGACTCAGGGAGTCACCCTGGAAAACTCCTCTCCTAAAAGTTACCAACTCTGTCGATACCTACTGAGCACCAGATGTTATAGTGAAGTGGGTTCTCCAGAGTGGCATCGGTTGTTCGATGCATCTCACTAGTGGGGCAGGTACTACAAGGCATTGCAGCAAGTGTAATAGTAGTGCATGAGATGTTGTATCAAATGCCTTGCGGTAATCGATCCACGCCATTGATAGATTACGCTTGTATTGCATAGAATCCTGTGTAATACAGCGGTCTATCAATAGGTTCTCTTTACAGCCTACCACACCTTTCTTGCCACCACGCTGGTCGTGTATCTATCTGTAGACCTCTGACTGACCTCAATGTCCTGGCATACACGATACGTGTAAATATCTTGTAGTATATAATTCTTCGGATTAGACAGATCTCCCTTTTTATCAGTATAGTACGCCCCTCGGCAAACCAGTCCGGAATCGGCTGCCCCTCGTTCAACCATGAGTTGAAAACTCGAGCCAGATGGCGATAGGTGGACGGGAATTTCTTCCACCACCAATTGTTTATGCCATCTGGACCTGGGGCAGCGATGTTCTTAGTTCCAACAAGTGCTTGTTGAACTTCCTCGGTACTGATCGCCGAACACACTTCATCTTGCTCACCCAACAGAGTATTGTAGAGCTCCTCGAAGCGTGGTATCGCTGGAGTGTCGCTGTGGAATGGACTCGTAGTCTCATAGATTCCTTTCCAGAAAGCCTTGACAGTTTCAACAGACGGCGGATTTTCGACAACACGCGGTGGGCCTTGGAACAGAGGGACTTATTTGGAACAAATGATTTTGTTCCGTGGCCTGTGCTCGTCTGACCAAAGATTTTTTGATGACTATAAGTGCTCGAATCCTATCTAGACAGTGTTGTTGTGCAGTGTTGTCTTCTTATACTGGCAGCTATACGCCGAATTTTCGGCGTAAATGGCTTTGCTGCTGTTATGTACTCCACCACTCTGGATTCGAGACGCGTGTTGTCTCGCTGATTTAATTTTTGCCTCTATTATCTGTACATGCCACTTAATCTTCTAAGCTAACCCAACATTCTTGCCAGGCATTGCTGGGGAACGAGTTGCCTAACGGCTGCGTACATGGCACTGTTGATCTACCATATGTTTGCATTTTCTGGAAGCTCATCATCGAGCAACGAATCCATTCTTGCTAGGTCGTGTGACTTTGGGTTAACCCTGGTGTTAAGGCTGACCCTTGTCCCGAGGGTGTTGTCGGTGTACTCTAGGGGATGTTCTCGGCCAGCGGGTAGTTGCCGCTTTGGTGATGCGGCTGGCCCTTCTTCCTGCTGACGGGGTGCCCTTTCATAGCCTGTTCAACGCAGGAAGAATACCTGATCTCTCAGGTGTTGTTGAGAGAAGGCATGGTACTATGGGTGCATATCGCACCACAACCGGTGTAGCTGCTCCATGTACCCTATGCTTTCTGGTTCGCTGCTCTCATAGCGGATAAGCATAAGTCATCCCTCCCATAATCCCCCCGTCTACCTAAAGCGTCCATATGCAATAGCGAGTTCATCATCATTGAGACCGACTGGTATGGCCCCTCCCACGTGTCTCCGACCCCCATCCAATTGTGGTCTCTTGTGAGGAGTCCGTTCTCTGTTGTGATTATTAACCAGATACTTGAGTCCTCGGGGACCCACGTCCGACATCATCCAGGCAGAATCACCTTTACCTGTTGCCCGGGAAGCACCGCATGGAGGCTGCCGGTCCATATTCGCCTCGCCCCCCTTTTATTATTATTATTATTATTATCCACTTTCTGAGGTGAAAGTACATACCTCAAAGACGCCATATATAAAATATCTTTGAATTTGGGCAGGGCACGTCCAAGAACGAAGCCAAGATGTTTTTAAAAATTTTTAGTGTTATATATATGTCTTCCACTTGGATAATCTGTAGTAAAAGTGATCAGTTATTGTCTGACAAAGCGGAAAAAATTTTGGTTACGGCGCATTTGCACAAAAAAAAATTGAAAATTTTTTGTCAAAACTTTAAAAACAAAAAAAATACGTCTTATATATGATTACTTTTAAGTTCTTTTACTTTATTATGACCCTTATACAAACGAAATTGAGGTGGAAGACTTTTTGGGCAAGGCGCAGTCACAGGGGTTGGCCAAAGTAACCACTTGAAAAAGTTGCGCGTGCGGCTAAATTTAAAAATACTTGAGTGTACTTCATTTTAAGCTTTGAAATTTTGTATGGGGCTTCTTTAGGGACCAATAACACTAAATTCACGAGGGAAGAAGTTTTGGCCAACTTTACACCCCTTACTACCCCTTTCAATTATAGCTCTTTTTATAGTTATTTAGTGTACTATTTATCATTTGACTATTTCTTTTTTCCATATTTAAGTGAATAAAGTTAGCCTGGCTGTTAGTTAATAAGAAAATAGTCAATTTCAACCCCTTACATAAGGGTTGTTCTTAGTGAAGTCAAATAGTACATTTTAGAATAAAAAGTTGCACATGTGGAATAGATAAACAGTCAATTGGTAACTAAGTTTTTATGTTTTTTCTTCTGTTTTACTTTTTCTGTATTTACTTGGGGGTTTGATACTTCCACTTTTGAGAATAGCAAATCCTTTTAACCATGAATAGAACTAGTCAAAATAAGTAGATTTTCGAACAGATCCACCTTCATTTATCTACTATACACGTGTAATTTTCTATGCTAAAAAGTACTATTTGACTTCATTAAGAACAACATTATGTAAGGGGTTGAAATTGACTATTTTTTTTATTAACTAACAGTCAGGCTAACTTTATTCACTTAAATATGGAAAAAAAGAAATTGTCAAATGATAAATAGTACACTAAATAACTATAAAAAGAGCTATAACTGAAAGGGGAGTAAGGGGTGTAAAGTTGGCCAAAACTTCTTCCCTCGTGAATTTAGTGTTATTGATCCCTAAGGAAGCCCCATACAAAATTTCAAAGCTTAAAATGAATTCCAAGTACACTTAAGCATTTTTAAATTTAGCCGCACGCGCAAGTTTTTCAAGTGGTTACTTTGGCCAGCCCTGTGACTGCGCCTTGCCCAAAAAGTCTTCCACCTATTTCGTTTGTATGGGGGTCATAATAAAGTAAAAGAACTTAATAGTAAGCATATATAAGACGTATTTTTTTTTTGTTTTTAAAGTTTTGACACAAAATTTTCAATTTTTTTTTTTTGTGCAAATGCCCCGTGACCAAAATTTCTTCCGCTTTGTCAGACGATAACTGATCACTTTTACTACAGATTATCCAAGTGGAAGACATATATATATATATATATATATATATATATATATATATATATATATATATATATATATATATATATATATATAACGTTAAAAAAATTAAAAAATATCTTACCTTGTTCTTGGACGTGCCCTGCACAAATTCAAAAATATTTTATATTTGACGTCTTTGAGGTATATACTTTCACCTCAGAAAGCGAAAGACATATAGCTCTCAAAACCCGCGGCTCTCTAGCTATATTAAAATTTCAAGTAATACATTCATTTATTTATTTACAAATATATTGAGAGATTTTCATTCGTATATAAATGACTATTGTTTAGATTTTCAGCCCAGTGTGTTAAGGATTTATGTGACGAAGATATTAAAAAAGTAAATATAAATGCTTCACAAATAACTGATGAAGACGATTTTCGAAATAATCCTAATGTTAATCATGGTAATAAAATAACTGCTGAAATAACGGAAACTACCATTGGAATAATGCAGGGTAAGTTTAGAGAACAAACACTGTATGTGTATTTTATTGTAATACCGGTCTTATTTCAGCAAAAAAAGAATCATTGGCTACTATCTCACATAAGAGAAATATATGTGGTACTGATTCTGAGAGCGAAATAGAGTCTGCAGTTACACGGAATAAGAAAACACCATTGGTAAGTGTAAAATCAAATGAATAGTTGATTTATATAAAGCTACTGTCTATTGCTAACCATTTAACAATATGACCATTCAAACATCTAGCAATAAATTCAAGTAAGTTAATAAATTATTAAAGGTTAACAATTATTTGGGCAACATAATAATGCGTGCTCTAACTTAGTTAAAAACTTATTATTTGATAGAAAAAGTAATTGATGGTCGACTTCTGCTTAGATGTAGATAACTGTTTTCTGCAACTTGCCTTCCAACTATTTTGCAGATATCTGACAAGCCTGCATGCTCTTCAGTTGTGAGAGCATATTTTTGCATTTAAAATAGTAAATCTTGGGGCTCCAGAATATTTTCAGCATTTCATTACTTTCAAAAAAGATATTCATACATATAATAAAAGAGGTACAAACAATATTCATATTGCAAGAACTAACTGCCGTAACTATGAATATATTGTATTTTAAAGGTTTTAAAAAATTTAATGAGTTACCCGAATCTGTAAAAGATGCTACAACCTTAAACTGTTTTAAAATTAAGCTAAAAGAATTTATTATGGATAAATAGATTGTGATTAAAGTTAATTAAATAAAAATAGAATATAATGACTTAAGTATTGTGCAATTTATAAAGCACTATCTATTTAGGTTAAGGTATTTTAATGTTTTATTTTTAATTTTAATACCTATGTTTACTTTTACAACGTATTTTTTGTTGTATAGATTTTTTTTTTATTATATGTATATTAGGTCTCTTCCTAATTCAATAACGTTCTTCTTCAATACACTGATTATTAGGAGAATCCTTCTAACCGAGTCTAGTTACAGCACTTGGAGCTCTTACGGTATCACAGTATTTGATCCATTTTTCCCCTCCTTCTAGACACTATTTGTCTGAGCAGATGCTAAGAACTCGATGATATACAGGTTTGGTGGCTGGAGAGGACTATGTCAGGCCTTTTTCATTTTCAGCAACAGACTTAATATCAATTTAGACAAGGCGGTAATGGTGCTTGGTCTATTTCATACAAATTCCATAGAATATAATATAAAGGCTCATTCAGACAGTTATGGAATGCAAATATTTTCATACGGAATTTCTTAAAATTTATTTCCAAAGAGTTAAATTTTGCTGCTGAGACTGCTAAATATTCTGAGAATAATTTGTTTAGTTTTAAGTTAAATTCCTAAATTAACTTTTCCTGGTTGAATATAATAAATTTTAAAATAAATTCCGCATGAATGGGTAAGGGCGTAAATTGGTAGAAAATACCACAAAAATGCTAAAACAAATTATCCCGACAGTAGTTATAGCGGCGACCGAGCCGTAGAATAAAATAGAATAGAATAGAATATTTATTTTCCCATTTGATCAATTACATGATATTGGACGTGTCAAACAGAACTTAATGCTAGTTTCCTGTTGCTTTGTAATTGGAGCGTAGAGCGGATTGAGGAAAATCCAACATTATACAACTACAGGTTTATTAATAACTTCTACATGTGCATATAACTAGGAACATTCTACAAATCGACTTACTCAAACTGTGGCTGGCAGAAGACTGCCGTTGTGCACGACTGCCGTTCCTAACATACAGACATCATGCAACCCACTATACACATTAAGCATGGTGTGTTGCATACTGTAACAGTTACTACAGTACAAGATAAGACTTAAAACTAGAGTACAAGATAAAACTTAGAACTTAGTAAAATAGTGGAGTGATAAGATAAAATTTAAAGTATACAGTTTTACTATAAAATGTATCACATCAAAAGACAGACATAAGAAATAAAGCAATAAGGCCGATATGGTCAGGCATTTAGAAATTCGTCTACAGAATAGAAGCAATTTTCAATAAGATATGCTTTGAGATTTTTTAAAAGTGTTTTATGGAGTGGCATTATTTAAGAGAGATAAGGATCAGCTGATCGAACCTATCGAAGCCATCAATACTCCCCGCACGTTGGAGATATCCCATAGTTACATTTACGTTATCACAGAAATACGCTCTCCGAGTTCAGCCGTTGTCTCCGAGTTCAGCCAGAGAATGTGATGCAACTAACATGGAATATCGTGTATTAATCGTACCTTTAATCCGTCAAAATATAGCTGGCAACATTGCCTTCTGCAATGAGTTTGGTTATTTTATTATTGTCACATGTGAATATTTTGAATTGTTTTAGTTTACAATGATTTTTGGATTGTAAATAAAATGATCATTTAATGAAAAATTTTATGTTAAAGTTTTTATCGTCTTATATTTTTCAGGTCAAATAAAATGAATGATATTACGTTATTTTTCAGCTTCGAAGACAATCAAAACATAACTATAAGGTGGCAAGAATTTTGTTTTGTGTCATATTTGCAGTATTTTCCTACCTACATTTTTTTAAATTTGTAAGTGTTGTTAAAGACCTAACGCTGTGTTTAGTGTTTGCGACTCATTTGTTATTCGGATAATTTTTAAAATATTACATGAAAAATATTTTTTATATTAATTAAGGAAAAGTATAGTGATTCATTTAATAAAGTATTACCAATGTAGCACCAAATTAAACAATTTCGCAGAAGTAATGTACCCAGAAGAGGTGGATTACTTTAATCGTCGAATATTTTGTCTGTCTAATGGTTCTTTACGTGTATTAAATTGGCTACTTATTTAAAATATAGTTAAAGAGGATTGTAAACTAATTTAAAATGTTTTTTAGTCGAGGACAAACGACGAACACTACAAGAGATCTGTTGACAATGTGTTACGTTCGCCATTTGTCCTCGTCTCAAAAACATTTTAAAGTAGCTTTTCTACAACTGTCTTCGAAAATGACAAATAACGCACAGTAACCGAAATGACTCAAAACTGTTTCTTTTCACATGATGTGTGCAATAATCCAAAAACAAAAACAATACACATGTTTTTCACACCGTTCTGTCGAAAACAGAACTATTTGTATTTTTTGAAATAGGCTAGCCTATTCTGATTCATAGCAACTGACTTGTTGAACTACTCCAGTTTTACATTAAATTTAAATTGTTAGTGTTTTGTTAAATAAATAATACCTTGCAGTCGTAAAAAAAATATTGTGAACAACACATTTGAAAACATCATTTCACACTCATTGGACTTGTGAAACTCGCCTTCGGCTCTTTCCACCAAACTGTCCCACTCGTTTTCGAAACTTGTTTAAAATACTATTAATAATAATAATAATAATAATAATAATAATAATAATAATGATTTATTGGTGCTAATACATATAAATGTTTACACATGTCACATAGAAGTACCCCACAGGGGCATAAAGAAATTAGATATCTATCCATAGGTAGTAACTAAAAACATTTTATTAAGAAAAAAATCTAGACTAAGTTTAAAATTAGCAATTAAAAGTTAAATGCAATTAAAATACATCAGTTACAATTGTAAAACACTTTAAAATTACAATAAAAGCATATCTGAGAAGTCATTTTGGAGGTATTCGTTTAAATTATAGAAAGCCTTTCTTTTCAAGTATTTTTTTATTAGCACTTTGAATGCCTCAAGACTTTCACCTGGTCAGGTAGTACATTGAAAAATTTGACACCATAGTAGCCCGTGCCATCTCTAGACCTTGTTAGACGGAGAAAGGATTGTTTTACATTGTTTCTATTTCTAGTGAGATGCTCATGAGTCTGCGCGTGTGTAGAAAACATATTGATGTTTCGTTTAATATAAAGTAGACATTCTAAGATGTAAACACATGGTAGCGTAAGAATTTTAAGATCGACAAAGTGTTTTTTGCAATCATCTCTAAATTTAAGTTGTGCAATGACTCTGATGCATTTGCGTTGGAGACCGAAAATTTGTGCACTGCGAGGCGCATGTCCCCAATTTAATATCGCATAGGACATATTGGCATGAAAAAATCCATAGTAGGCCATAATTAGTGTTTTTTCAGATACTGAATTGGACAGAGTACGAATAAAAAATATGTTTTTAGTTAGTTTTTGTGATAGGCTATGTATGTGATTTTCCCAGGTCAGTACAGAGTCCAAGCCCACCCCTAGAAATTTAACATGATTGGGTTCATTGAAATTATTCATGTTAGTGTTTCTTAAAGAAAATGTCATGGTTTGGGTTTTGTTTTCATTCAAGTTTAGACTATTGGCATGAAACCATTGCTTGATGTTAGCTTGAGAAGTATTGGTATTTTCTGCTAAAGTATCTAATTGGTTATGACTATTCAAAACTGTAGTATCATCCGCGAATAGTATGATATTAGATATATCATCGCATTTTGCTAAGTCGTTAATATATATCAAAAATAGTATCGGACCTAGGACAGAACCTTGTGGTACTCCGTATTTCAGTAGCAATTTGTTAGAATTTCGCAAGTTATAAGAAACATATTGATGTCTGTTGGACAGATATGATTTTATTAGGGCTATACTACTATCATCAAAATTATAGTAGCTGAGCTTTTGTAATAGATTACTATGATTTACACAGTCAAAGGCTTTTGTAAGATCGTAGAAGGTACCGTTTGTAAAATTGCTATTCTCAAAGTCATTTAATACAATTTGTGTTAAGTTGTTTATGGCTAATGTAGTAGACCGTTGGTTGCGAAAGCCAAATTGGCTGCTGTGGAAAAGTCCATTTTCTTCAAAAAATTTGCTAATTTGTTGTTTAAGAACTTTTTCAAAAATTTTTCCTAAGATGGGTGTTAAAGAAATAGGTCTGTAATTAGCAGCGTCATCCTTGCAGCCTTTTTTGTATATAGGAATAACTTTTGCTAATTTGAGAGCAGTTGGAAAAGTCTTGTCTCTAATACACTGGTTTATTAAATTAGTAAGAGGGTAAACAATTATGTTCTTTAACGTTTTTATGATCTGTACATTTATATCATAGGTGTCTTTACTTCTACTATTCTTAAGATCGCTTATTATATCTCTAATTTCGTTGTAAGACACTTCTTTAAATTTGAAATTGATTAGAGGATCAATACCATCGACATAATCACTGAAGTGTTTATCTGAAGTTGGTAAGTTTTTAATAATGTCTTCAGCAATATTTGTAAAAAAATTGTTAAACGAAGTTGCATCAATTGAGTCTGTGGTTGGCGAATGTAAATTGGGATTGCTGTTCTTAATGACTTTCCACATGGCTGCTTGAGAGTTTGTAGAGTCTTGTATATATTTGTCATTCGCCCCTTTTTTTGCTTTACAAATCTCGTATCGATATTTTGCCCTGAATGAATTAACAGTTTCCTTAGTAATGAGCCTAGGATCCTGTTTGTTCATATCTATTAAAAAATGTAAATTATCACGCATGTTTTTTAGATGTTCATTGAACCAAGTGTCTTTGAAAGAATTAAAGTTTTTTTTCAATTTAGATTTCACTGGAAAGCTCAATTCAATGGCCTCTGTTAGTTTTTCTATAAATAGTTTGAATTTAAATTCTACATCAGAAATTGGATTATTTACAAAGTCCCAGTTAGTTATTTCGAGATGATTATATAGGCGAAGTAAACCGTAGTCTGTTATTGGTCTAAAATTAATTCTGGTGTTTAAGTTGTTACTTACTTTACAGGTAGATTTAAATTGCATTGTAATGCCATGATGATCTGACAGATATGTATTAGATACCCTAGCGGAAAAATCAGAATAGGTTAGGTTCGTAAAGATATTGTCTAGACATGAATTTTCTCTAGTATTAATGCTGACTGTAGGTATTAACCCAAATGACTGACACAGGTTACATAATTGCATTGCATTATAATCATTTGTACCAAACTTGACATTGAAGTCTCCAGTTAAAATTATTTTCTTATTTATATTAATTACTTCCACGTCCAGTGGAAGTATAGTAACGACAAAAAAACTTTAAAAAATTTTTATTGTCCAAATAGGCTTAAAATGTCATGAAACGTCGAGATTTTAAGTTTGAGAAAAAAAAAATTTTCTGTCTGTCTGTCGGTCTGTCTGTCGGTCTGTCTGTAACTTTTTTTTTGTGCGCACGTTTACTCTGGAACCGTTTAAGATATTGACCTGAAATTTGGTAAACATATGTACTTTAACGAGATCTAGAACTAGATTATATTTTCATCTTGTTCCGTCGAAGGGTTGGGGGGTAAATTGGGGTAAATAGGTCAATCAAGCAGGTAAGAGTCCACAAAATTGGTATTTAATATATACAAGAGAAGCTAACGTCTCAAAAAAATTTTTAGCATTAGCCACCCCCATTACCACCCCCACCCCCTTATTAAAGGAGACGAAAAAAATTGTGATTTAGTGTATGTACAGGAACCAGAAACCTCAAAATATTTTTTTACTTCATCCACCCCCCACTATCACCCCCCACCCCACTACCGATGTGGGGTATCGTTTTATGGGTTTTTGGGGTAGAGGATTTCAAATATTATATTATTAAAGTTCCGTAAACAATTATTTTCACATACAAAATTTTTTCGTTGTGAGTGACTTGGATAGAGAATCTGGATGTGGAAGTAGTGATTCCTTGGGCAGCGGTTTTTTTTCTAACATTAATGCTAGAAAAAATTAATATAAATAAGAAAATAATTTTAACTGGAGACTTCAATGTCAAGTTTGGTACAAATGATTATAATGCAATGCAATTATGTAACCTGTGTCAGTCATTTGGGTTAATACCTACAGTCAGCATTAATACTAGAGAAAATTCATGTCTAGACAATATCTTTACGAACCTAACCTATTCTGATTTTATAGTACTTTATTAATTATATTTTACATAAGTAGACTACAAATTTCCAATTATACTATGTTGTTGTACAATGCTTTTCTTGACAAACCTTGTCAATTTTATTGAAAAATTCTTGTTGCCCGAGGATGTGAAGCAAAATTTTGTTCACGAAACCAGAAGCAAAGTAAAGAATTTTTTGTAAGTAAATTCTTTTAGTTTTTTTATTTATTTTTTCCCGAAATAAAATAAGTACCCATCAACAAGATGATATTTTCTTTATTTTCTATGTACAGAATTTACATAATTTACTCAATTATTCATCGATTTAAAGAACATTATAAAAACAAAGGTTTGGGAATTAAACTCACTAAAGAGGAGTTTTTAAGCAAACAGAATATAGATGAATAACGATTTGTTGACTTGAAACTTATAGTTATATTTTAGTAAGGGCTTCCTGTAGAAATGGTTGCCAGTCGTGAACTGAGTCCTTAAGCGTACCTCATTCGATATTTTTGAAGAAAACAAAGTTTCAAAGTAAAAACCTTATAAAATAAGTGAATAATAAACAAATGCATAAACTTAAAAAAAATAACTCTAAATAATAGAAGAAAAATAAATATGATTTTCCTAAATTAAAATAAATAAAATGAATATATTTTTACACATCCATAAGTAAATAAAATAAATGTTATTTTAAATGAAGACATTTCCAAAATAAATAAATAAATAAATAAATAACCCCAAGATAATAATAATTATTAAGTACCTTATTGAGGTAATAAGAAAGTTTAGGTTCTCATGCCTTCTATCGGGGTTTCTAATCGAGTAGTCTATGCATATTCAATATGAGTAAAATAGGTATACGTACCAAAATGACTGTTTTTGTTGAGAAAAACTGATACTGCGGCAAGGCTGATCATTTAATTCCAACAAAGGATGGATGTTTTTCTTGTTTTCATTTCGCTTCTTTTTCAAAGACTTATTATTAAATAAAAGTAATATATATATGTTTTACATTGACGACTATTTTATTAAATGTTTTCTTATAAATCTCTCATCCCCTTAATTGCACCTGCACCCACGCAATGGAAAAAATAATACAAAGTAGATACGGCAATACAAAAATTCGCACTCACTCCAAACTTCTCTTCATTTCTTTTTTCTTATAAGTATACATGCGATGCAATAGGTATGTTAAACTGTTAGTAATTTACCTCAAAATGGAAAGCCTTCGATTTTTTCTGATTGCGCATAACGTTTTTGTTCAAAATTTTAAATTTTGTTGCTTTCTTTTGTAACCCATATTGTACAATATTTTGTTCAAAATCTACATATAACTAAAAATAAAAATTTAATTTGCAATTTTTTCTTAAAGGTAATATTAAATAACCTGCTAGATTATAGCTAAAAAGTATCGTCTATAGGCATTAAACCTTTGCCTGCCTTTCTTCCTTTAAAGTTTAACAAACGCAAAGTCGAGTGTCCTATCTCAAAAATTTATAAAAAGTACACCACAATAAATATAAATTAAAAATGTTTTTTCACATTACACAAAGTTATAATACACTTGCTAGAAACATGAGTTTAAACTAAACAACCTCTTGAATAAACTGAAACATAACGGGCACTCAAAAAGTCAGAACTATAAAATAATTTAAAATTTTAACAGAATATTCTGTTTTAACGAATATTTCGCTCCATCTTTCTCAGCTGCTATCTTTGTCTTTCGACCGCTTGCTTCTGAGATTTTAACAATTTATATTTTTATTTATTAGGTCATCGACAATGTTGTCAAACTGTTTTATTTAAGAAATCAGGCTGCAGATGCCGCTACATACCAGAGTAGAAATTCCAAAACATCGGGGTATAGATTTTGGCCTTTTAATATTGATTTTTTTTAAACGCTGTATTTAGAAAAAGTTTTGGTATTCGATCAAAGAATTTGGCTAACTCCGTATTTTCCTCGGTAAATCAAATTATGATTTTTTTTTTCTTTACTAACGGTTTTATAACAATTTCAGTGAGTTTGCAAAATACAAAACATTATTATAGACAGATCTCCATTCATAATTTTTTAATTAATGCCTTCTAATGAGCGTAATTCTATACCCAGTATTTCGGCAATATGGCAGACCTCCTTAGCCCTCTTAATCTCATTTGACAATATGTTATAGAATAAAGCACCTTGATAATATGTGTTGTTTTTATAGAGCTCAAGGTGGTGTGCATCATACTGTAAGTCATTCCTACCCCTCGCGTCATAGTTATGATTGTTTCTATGTTGAGTAAAGTTCTCAAAATTGGTTTTAACAAAGCATAGAACATTATATATGTAGAAACCAGGCAGGGTTAATATTTTGCATTCTCTAAAACTATCTCTACAACTGGCATTAAAGTTAATTCCAAACATGTATCGTATGCAAGTTTTTGCAATTTAAATATTCTATTTGACTCAAAGTTTGCATGGTAATAGGTCTTGACAACTGTGAAGCTACAAATATCCTGTAATTGTTTTAAGGCATAACAGATACTGGCCAATTTAGAGCTCAAGATACGAATATGTGTATCCCATTTTAGATGTTCATCCAAGACTACACCCAATAACTTAAAAGTCGAGGTCTATTTTATTGTGCTTCCATTTATTTTTTCCAGTGCACTTTGGTGTGGTTTAAGACTTGATGAGTAAAATGCCATGTTCACTGTTTTACTCTGGTTCATAGCTAAACATTGTTCACAGAGATATTTATAGGTGTTATTTGGTTTTTTATTGACATCTTTTACGAGGACAGTAAAATTATCTGAGCTGGCAGTAAGCAAGGTTATATCATCAGCATATGTTGTAGTAGATCCAGATTCAATTGTTTTATGTAAGTCATTGATAAAAATTATGAAGAGCACAGGACCTAAAATTGATCCTTGTGGAACACCATTTTTATTATGCATTATTTCAGATTTTTTTCCTTTGCATATTACATATTGATGCCTCTAAGATAGGTATGCAAACAGACTTCCCTAATACCAAGTAGCTCAAGTTTGCTTAACAAGATAGTATGATCAACGCAATCAAATGCTTTAGGTAGGTCTATATAACTTGCAAGTACGTCTTTACCTTCCTAGATTTCGATACACTTCACTAATGAATGCGATTAGCGCTGTAGTTGTTGATTTACCTTTAATGAAACCATGTTGATTACTGGATACTGTTTTACTTTTAATTCTCTATTATTTTAGATATTACTGACTGTAGGTCTATAGTTATCAACTAAGTCTTTTTCACCTTTCTTATAGATGGGTATAATTTTACTTAATTTGAGGATGTCGGGAAATATACCATGTTTGAAACTATTGTTTATAATATGAGTCAGTACCTCAGCGATTTGTACTTTAGCAGCCTTTTTGAGTTTTGTTGCAATGTCATCAGGACCAGTGGAGTTAGAAGTCTTTAAAAAATTTAACTTCACAAAAACCCACCGACATGTACTGAGCTAGCAGGAGCTAAGTTAAGGCACCTCTTGTTTGGGGAAGTGCTATAACCAACAAAGTCGCGTTATACAGCATAAATATTTCTGAATCCAGTCTCGGTCTCTGAGATCATAAACATCATAGATTCTTTTAAGTTGTATTAGGCCTTAAGATCGTACTGTCGGTATTAGAATTAATGTTCAAAATTTAATAAAATTCGGCATATTGGTAGATTATGGTAAGATAGTGATCCAATTAAATTTTTGAAGAGCTACAGAGAACCGGTAAAAAAATATTGACATTTGAAATTTTATGCTTTTAACATTGAGAAATCACGTTTTATCATATTTTACAAAAAGTACCATTCAGATTTCAATTAAAGAGGAGAAAACAAGAGAAAATAATATACAAAACATTTTAGACACTTAAAAGTACAGCTTTAAAGCATGTGATAGTAGTAATTATTAACGAATGAACATTGACACTTATGAGAAATCACAGGTTTCATCATATTTTACAAAAACTACCGTTCAGATTTCAATTAAAAGGAGAAAACGAGAGAAAATAATATACAAAACATTTTCGATTCTTAAAAGTACAGCTTCAGAGCATGTGATAGTAGTAATTAGCGAATAAATGTTAAAAGTCTACTTTTTATATCATAGTTTATTAGACGTGGCAACGTCGTAAAAGAAGTTACAATGCTCGTGAAATTTAAAAATGCAAGGAATATGAGAATGTAGGTTTCATAAAAGTTCTTTATTAAAAATAACTTGAACGATGTTTGATGAGCACAGCCATATTTATTAAATTTAATAAAATATAAATGACTAATAATGTTACAGATAATAATATTTCATTTTGTTAGTAATTAATCTTATAATAACGAGATTTCTTGGTTATTTTTTTTCTTTATTTTCTAAAAAATTAAAAATTCTCTGTAATATTTTTTGTGTTTGGTAACTTTAACAACACCGTTCTCAACTTTCCCTGAAATCTTTAATAAATCATTATACTTATTTTTTTATATGCATCTTCAACCATTTCATCTTAAAAAAAATCATCTTTCCCACAAACCTTCGTTTTGAAGGGTGGAGATTAATGGAGCGTCTAGTTGATACATGATTTGAAGTGGACATCGTATATGAGATTAATTTCAGTTAATTACCGATTAATTACGGCGACAAAATAATTTTACCGGAAAACGAAAAGTTTCCAATTCCGCCCAAATGCTGATGGTAGCAAAAGATTTGTAGTGGAAAATACTTGTTTAACTTATTTTTAATTTCGAGCTAGCTCTCATAGTTCCGGAGATATCTGCGAAAAATAGCAAACATTCGCAAAAGAAAAATAGCAAAGAACAATAGCTCGCATTTCGGAACCGGAAAAATTGCAAAAACGTGCGATCTTGACACGTTCATATTTTTGGAAAAACACCAGCAGGACGGTCGTACGATGTCGCGACGTAAAGAGGAAGACTTCCAGTTAAACCTGATCGTAAATCGCATATCGTAATTGGAAAATTCAGCTCGGCACGAACGAATCGAAAGTGGCATTTTTTGACGTTTAGTGATTTCGAAGGCAGTTGAAGTGACGATTCTGATAAATCATTGTCAGTTCTCTCTCACTCCATCGCGACGTTGCCTAGTGTAAATATTCGGAAGTCAAACGAGACAGTGTATACTTTTGACTCCTGCAGTATCGACAGTACTACCTTAAGGACACCAGCGTATTTTAAAATGAATACTTGTTACACAAAACCAAAAAAAAAAATGAGAGATAATGTATTCTTGAATATAGTGGTGAGTATGAATAATAACACATAGTAGATAAAATTTGAACAATATATTACGACAATAATTTTTAGAAAAAATTACAATTTCTTTACAAGATAAACCTTTAACATTAAAAAATAATTAAATATAGGCAAAGTTATTAAATAAAATATGAAAATCACAATTTAATTTGTTAAGTTAAGAAAGTAAAAAAATTAATAGTACCTAATGACTAAAAATTTGACAAAACTACTGTTTTTTTTTATAAACATCTTCTGACCAAAAACTTATAATGTAGCAGTACAAGATCTTACATAACTTTTGTTTTGGCCAAGGGGTTGGAAGCTGCCGATAGCTCGGTAGGTATTGAGGGACTTATGGCAGAGCCTTGATCCATAAACAAATCTCCTTATAGCGTGGAGTAAAAAGCTCTGATCTCTCTTAACGTGGATGCTGTCCAAACCACCAATTTCATCACAAAAGATCAGGTGATAGATATTGACTTGTACTGTGGTGACTCCTCTTCTCTTGGTCCAAGGGTTTAACATATAAAAGGGGGAAAAAAATGTTTAAAAACCAGTAAGAAAAAAGTAAGGGTAAGATAAAAAATGAGATTACGATAGAAAATTCGATAATAAGTACTATGTACTGAGGTACACGTTAAAACTGATCAATTAACTACAATCTTTTTACCACTCTATGCTAAGTAGACATTGTAAGTTAAAAAAACAAATTTAAGGTAGCAAGATATTATGTTAAAGAAAAAAAAATTATTATGACCAAAATTACGATAAAGGTACTCTGCAAAAGCTATTAGACAATATTATGTGAAAAATAAACGATATTTCAAGTACGATAAAATTTTTGACTGCAAAAAAAATAGATATATTTGAAAATATCGATTTTCGTGGAAAAGAAAATGTAACTACAAAAAAATTAGATAATTTGAAAATGTTAATTTCTACAGTAAAGAAAATTTAAGCATGAAATCTACACGAAAATAGGTAAGGAAAATATTATTCAAATATCAAAAACAAAATAAGTCTGCACTAAATATTAAGGATTATGTAATTAACATAATTTTACAAGAAAAAACGGAAAATTTAATATATAACTTTTATAAGGCAAAAGTTAAATTAATGTAAGATAAGCAAAAAAAATAATAATCTAGTTCAAAATAATGCCAAAAAGATAATAATTTATTTAAAATTGAGGTAAGGCAAAATTGACTAAAAAAAAAATTACTGGTGGTTTGTTCAAAAAAATTCGATATTTCCTCAGATTTGACTCCAAGGAAGCAGGCAAAAAATTATAATATGTGAAGTGTGCGTTTTTGTGACATTTAAATCACTAGATAAATATATTTTAAAACTTTATGTGGGCAAATAGACATAGGTAATAATATTTGATAATAAGTATAGATATTTAAAAGATATATATTTTTATTTACCAGCTATTAACCGGAATAAGATAAAAAACCGACACTTCATTAAAGATTAATTTAGCTAAGACAAAGATAGCGATATAATTAATCCATTAATGAAGCTACACAAAAGACAAGAAGAAAGAAAATGGTTCGTCAGTTCAGAAACCCCAAATTCTAGGACTCTTTGGATGTACGTTCAGTGAGTGCTTTAAATCTCTACAGATTTAATCAAAAGAAAATGAAATTAAAGAAAGAAAAACACTCACCTTACGTTTCCAGAGGTGTCCCAGCAGCAGACAATCTGGACAGATTCGGCTCTGAGCCTGGTTCCAGCCTAGGTACCATTTAACTCCAAAAGATCCACCTTGAATTCCTTAACCAACATCATGTGCCTATCCACCATATATTCTCTAGTGCATCCACACCAGTATGTAGTTCACCTAGAAAACGCATCAAACAGCGGAAAAATATCTAGGAACCACAAAAGAGAATATAATGACCACCACGGGTCTATCTATGATTGTTTAACCCTTATGTTACACAATCAGAGATAAAAGATAAATTGCCAAGTGGACCGATAATTATTTAATCATTGTTAAATAATCAAGGTACATAAATGAGCTGATAATAATAATTAATTAACCCCTACGTCAAATAATTATTGATACAAAAACAGGTATTTAACCTTTTAGACAGAACACACGGTTTAATAAACTATTCTGAAAAATATGTCCACCCACAAACTTAAAATATACATACAATTAAATTACCTACATAAAATAATTGAAAACTAAAAGGATTAAATAGATAAAAAGAGAAATAAATGCACAAGACCATACCTTCCCATGCTATCAAACCAGCCAGGATCTGACCCCAACCATTCCGTACAAGCGCTGAGTCAAAGATGATCAATATTCTCCCCGATTCTACCGGCAATTATCAGAATTCCCCACAGCGGCGCTGGATGTCTTAATTACATTTACCCACCAAATATTGTTAAAGGTTCGCGCGCAATATAGCATATCACCTTATAACTCAAAACTTCACAAAATATTTTAAGCTGATCGCAAAACAGCGAACAAAATACTAAATATTAACAAAACATAATGTTAAAGGGAGCTGTAACGTTATTTCGTCAAAAATTCTGTTACAACATGGCAAATGAAAACGAACATACAACAGCTAATAATAATTCAAGTGGTAAGTTATGTGAAAATTCACAAGATACCTCGGCTGATTCATTTTTTCAAGGCCTAACAAGAAATTAATAAGTCAAATGATTTAACATTAAATGGGTTAAGTTTTGTTAAATTTTCTTAGGAGAATACTAAATTAAAATTTTTAATAGATATTGGAGCAACAGTAAGTGTTATTTTTAGTAAATACCTAGCCGAACATGAAACTATTGACTTGACAAAAAATATTAATCTAAAAGGAATTTCTGGGTCAACAGTGTCAAAAGGATCAGTTTCTATTTCATTATAAATAAACAATACAACTATGTCATCAATTCTTGCTACTAATAGACGACATTGACCATGACATACACAGCATATTAGGCTCAGATTTCATTTGTAAATACTCTGCTATAATAGATTACGAACAATTTTTATTTTCTTTCTGGTGTAATACTCAAAAAATTTGTATTCCTTTACAATCTACAGATTCGTTTTTTACTGCAATTCCTACAAGGTGGGAAATAATAAAATATTATAATGTTGACATAACTGAGGATTGCGTTGTGTTACCGGGTGAATTATGTGAAGGCGTTTTCTTGGCTGGAACTTTAGCCAGATCTAGGCAAAATATGATACCTATTAAAATATTATTGTTAGAGATGAGAAAGTTGTGCTAAAAAATTTTAACCCCAAAATAGAAAAGTTAGAGGAATATGATTTATGTGAATTTAAATATAGTAAAAATTCAGTCGATAGAGCGAATCAATTATGAGAGCTATTTTGAACTGTAGTAAATATACACCAATCAATGCAATGTTAAGTGTGCTGAATTTCATGAATATTGAACACCGAATTGTTTATAATACATTAATGTTTGTATTTAAAATGAAAAATGGAATGATACCATCCTACTTATCTAATCAGTTAAAATATGTAATTGATTTACACTCTCATAAAACACGGGCCACAGTAAATAATGATTATTATATAAAAATTGAACATGTAAAATCCAATACTATATTGGGAAGAGGGCTAATTTGGTATGACTAACCAGCTGAGCTAAAAGAATGTAGGAATAATCATATTTTTAAGAGGCTTTGTACAGAGCACATAAAGAAAAATTTTAATTAAGTAATTGTTATGTGTCATTTTATGGTGTTTGTAAATTTTGCGTTGTATTTTTTAAGAGCTCTGCTAATAAAGTTTATATTAGATACAATTAACGTAGAGCATTTAAGTAGTGAAGAAAAATGTACTTTAAGAAAAATCTGTGTTAAATACTCAGACGTGTTTCAATTAGAAGGCGATCCATTAACAACCACTAATATTTATAAGGAAAAAAATAAGACTAAATACACCTGCTAAATCTGTGTATGTAAAGCCTTATTGGCTTCCCCACACACAAAAGGCAGAAATTCATAACCAAATTGACAAAACATTGAAAGAGGGAATTATTGAAGAAACAAGGTCAAAATGGTCAGCACCTTTGCTGATTGTTCCAAAAAAGGTTGATCAGAGTGGAATCAAAAAATGGAAAGTTGTAGATTATAGACAATTGAATAAACAAATACAGGATGGTAAATTTCCACTGCCCTGCATTACAGATATCCTAGATTCATTGTCTGGTACTTCTTTCACCTTGATTTGTCCCAGGGTTTTTATCAAGTTGACCTTGATCAGTCTAGTAGAAAATATACAGCATTTACAACAGACCGTGGTCAGTACCAAATGACAAGGCTTCTAATGGGATTGAAAATGAGCCCTAGTGCTTTTTCTCGTGCAATGACAGTTGCAATGTCTGCGTTAAATTGTCAATGTCGTTTTGTTTATTTAGAGGATTTAATTGTGTTTGAAAGAAGCGGAGCGAGAGAGAGAGTGATACCCAGAGGGAGCGAGATAGTGCGTGACGACGAAACATGGCAACATCGCAACTTTCATCTCGCACGTAAATAATGACATGAGAATGTCAAAAAATCGGGGGTTGAGTATTATATTGTTCTATAAGCACTTTTGGCGGGAAATTAGGTTTTCATAAAATTAAATAGTTCAGAAAATTCTTATTCTATCTGTATAGAAATCTTTATCCCAAACAATCTACAAATAAAATAAGAAAGATTATTAAATTGTACTATCAGCATTATTATTTGAATATCCTTTAATATTATAATGTTCTATCAAATAGACAAACATGGGGAAACTAGAAGCTTTTCAAAATGGATTTAAAAAATCCGTTGAATGTTTAAATCTCTGTTTCTCCAATTTGCAATTTGTACTATTAGAACAATATAATACTCAACCCACGAAATGTCACTTTTTGTACGCTCTTGTAGGCGCGAATTATCGATTTCGCCGGTGTGATTTACGATGTGCATCACATGCAATTCTTCCTCTTTCCATATTGACTTAGTATGGCCCATCAACTCATATATTAAAAAAGATCTGAACCTTCAAAGATTTCGTGTTTTGCCTTCTTTGCAGATTGCGAAAACCTAAGCCTCAACACGGTTTTTGTCAAACAAATCGAAAAGTATTACTCCTAGCAAAAAATTAGAAATCTCCCAGGTAAAGATCATAAACCGGGAAACAATTTACTGTTTTTGTTCCAATAGAAATTGTAAGTAATTATAAAATAAACAACTTGTTGGGCCAAAGCGGCATTAGACGTAATCCGATCTCAACCAAAACCTTTTCAGATCTTCTGGAGGGCTAAAGAAACCCTCACACAAAGTTTCATCTAAATCCGTTTAGCGCGCGCGCCCACACACACGCACACACACACAAAATAATTACATAATGTATGGGAAGCAATTTACTTACTGTGTACTGCGTCGGTGGCCAATGAAATTTAGGTTATCCCATATCTCTGTATTGAAACATGGGGCGCTAGTCAAACTTTAAGGGCATGACTACCAAGCCTAATTGAAGACGTCTTATGAAAAAAAAAAAATTCAATTGAAATTCACGAAAAAAAATTTCCTCACCTCGGCTGTACCTATATAGTTATTTTATGAAAATATTTGACACTCATCAAAAATTTTCGATTTTTCATTTGCATTTTAAACTATAGAATTCAAAGCCATCAGAAGGTGTCGTTTTGTAAAAAATTGAAATTCTCTTCATTACTGAGGAAAATTTGAAAATATACTTTTTTCAAAAATATTAGCAGGTCAAGGAAAAACATTTTTCACGAATTTCTACTGCAATTTTTTTTATATACAAAAACTTCTTCAATTAGTCTTTTGGCAGTCATCAATCATGCCTAAAAGTGCAACTTGGTCCCACGCATTAAATACAAAAATAAATGGGTTAACCTAAATTTCACAAGCCTAATGCACAGATTACCCAAATTAAAATAGTATATCTTTGTACAAATCAGAAATTGCCATTATGGAAGTTGGTACAAACATTTTTCTAGAACTACTACCCATACATATACTTAATATTATACGTTCATAATACAATTTCCCCAATTTATAATAATTTGTCAGTCTAAAAAATAATATTTTTGCCGGTTTTTGTAGCTTTTTGAATATGGTAATGGTAGAACAATAAAATGAGAAATTTTTATTTTTTTGGAGTATACTTGAGGTTCATTTTTTTTACACCTTAAAAACAAACAATAATTACCATGATGGAAAAAGTGTATATTGTATGTTATTAGCACTTCTTAAAATTTTGTCTTAAATGTACACTTACATTTCTTATGCGTTTTAATTTGAGAAATAATCTGTGGATTTCACAAATTATTTTAATAAACGCAAACACACAAAATTAAAAATTCCTTAACACAACATATCATTTTTCGAACTTTACCTCTATCCCTATCAGATTTAAAAATAAACAGAATAACCTTGTGATCATATATTCTTTATTTAAAATGTTAAATTAAAATTCATCTGCAGGTATTAGAAGATAAATAAAATGTATTCAAACATAAAATGTAACTATATAAATATAGTATCTATCTATTTATTTAGCCTGCTTCTTGACATCTCTTGCGTATCGTTGTTTTCCTTGCCTGAACCATTCAGCAAAGATTTTTTCAAAGTCTTTGTCAAATATGGAGGCAGCCACACCTAAATACATATTGAGCCTTCAATATTATGATTGTATATACAGTGTGTCCCCGGATGGAGTTGACGAGGAAAAACATCTCTATTATTGATTTTACGACAAAAAGTTATTCTTTATAGAAAATTCTGCTTATCGAAAAAATGAATTTACCATATAAAAATCTTAGATCAGATGTACCGGGTGGTAATAAATTAAGAAAAAATCAAAATGCCTCAAGAGAGAAGTACCTTTACTTATTATTTTAGACAAAATGTTTATAAAACAAAGTTGTTTATATTCCAAAATAAAGCCCAAATACAAATTATGAAGTCTAAATTTTGACTTTTACATTTATGTCAACTTACATTTTTTTTTCAAACATTAACATAACATAATAACATTAACTTAACGATTGTAAAAAAAAAATTCTACATAGCCTCCTCCAACCTCAACACATTTCCCATCCTTTTAATAAATTCACCATAGATCTTACGAATGTTGAGGGTACATTCACTTCATTCACCGCGTCTTGTATTCGTGCTTTTAGTGTTTCTCGATCATGCAGCAGGTCATCTGCATAAATTTTCAGTTTTAAAATCGATTGGTGATCTTGCAGAAAAATTAATTGGAGCATATCTTCCCATCCATCTGGCTCTGAAGTGATCTGTCAACCACTGCCATACCAAAACTGAGGAATGAGCTGGGCAACCGTCTTGCTGCCAAAAAATGTTAAGCCTTACTTCCGGTTGCAGAGTGTTTATATATGGCAATATAAAGTTTTCCAAAAGGTCCAAATAAACATGCTGATTTAAATTTTTATGGCCTAACAATTCGATCATAAAAAAATCCCACACCATACATTCACTTTTTTTATAACGTTGACTTCGTTTGTGAATGACATTGTTTGGATCTTCAAAAGCCCAATAACGACTGTTTTGTGATGAAACGTGGCCACTGGCACAAAATGTTGCTTCGTCAGTAAAAAAAAACATTCTGCGAAAACTTCTATCTACGAGGTAATTCTCACCGACCCATAAACAAAAATCCAATTGCTTCTCGTCATCTCCATTTTCAAGTGTATGTCTGAACCTTGGCTTAAACGGTCGAACTTTGGTTTCCATATAAATTCTCTGTAAATGACTTACTTCTAGTCTTTGTGAGAGTTTCCGTAAAGATAATTTCGGGTTTTCTATTACTGCATTTATTGCCAAAAGTGTTGCCGCATCGTCTTCATTGTACTTTTTCTTGGGTTTTTTGACATTCAATACAGATCAAGTTTCATTCATTTTTTTAAAAAGTTTGCGCAATGATTGGAACGATACCGCTGTGTTAGGGAACTTTTGGTGGAAGAGGTTAATTGCATATCGATAAGAGACGTCTCCAATCCCATAACATTTGTTCAAATAAATTATTTCTTGTTTGGTAAACATTTTTTAAATAATCAACAGAACACTAATAAATGCAGATGTAACATAGTAATATTCTACACAATGACGTTTGTCAGTTAAATATTATCGACAGCACACTCTGTTTCTTAATTTGAATTCTTATTCATATTAATAAATTCAACGTAAAAAGATAAACACAATAAAAACATAAAAGTCAAAATACAGACTTCATAATTTGTATTTAGGTTTTATTTTGGATTATAAACAACTTTGTTTTATAAACATTTTGTCCAAAATAATAAATGAAGGTACTTCTCTCTTGAGGCATTTTGATGTTTTCTTAATTTATTAACACCCGGTACATATCTGATCTAAGATTTTTTCTATAAGCTGATTTTTTTATAAAGAATGACTTTTCGTCGTAAAATCAATAATGGAGATGTTTTTCCTCTTGTTAACTCCATCCAGGGACACACTGTATTAATTAATAATACTATTATAATTACTGAGTGCACAGTACTTTTTGTAACATTCTTTTGTAGACTTAAATACTTCCCAGCTAGTCACCACAATACACCAAAAGTAGTTTTTTGTGCAGCCGTACGTGAAATGAGTATTTCGCGTTCCCAAAACAGTCCGAGAAATTCAATTTCACGGGCGTTACTAAGGGTAATCTATTATAGTGGGTGCGGTACACGACGAAAATTAGGTATATACACACGATGCCGCTTGGCATAATCATAGTTATAACATACGAGAATGATTTCAGATGTGGAGCTACAAAAAATTTCCCTTAGAATTCAATATGGCGCCCTTTTAAATAATAGTACCCTCGAAACACATAAATCTTATACGTTACCGCATTTTTTCGCATTTGGTATCATTTTCAAATATTTTCGGCTTGTGGAATACGACATGAAGTCAAAATAAATAAAAGACATAAAATATAGGAATAATAAACAAATGGTTTATTAATTTTTTTTTTAATGGAAATAAACTCAAAACTTTTTCATCATTTACGTTAAGTTAAATTGCAACTGTAATATCATGTCCCGACACGACACAGTATTTAATTATCTTACTTAGAATTAATGCACTGGCCACTGCACTCTAGTGCACATTAATATGCAAGGAATGCCTACCGAAGCGCAACTGCATCTAGTGCAGCCCTGCTTACACCCGCACTTTAATAGTTCCCTACAGGCTTCCCATATGGCAGGTTGACTAGTCCTTTGTGGGGTCCACACTTTGTCTTCCTCTGTCCAGCCCCAGTTAACTGGAGATGGTAATTCTTCAATAACATTGGCTGCTTGACCCCATATATGGCCGGTTTGGTAAGCCGCACGAAGGCAATGGTCTACTCTTGGTTGTAAATAATACTTTTCTTGCCTAGCTGAATATCTGCACCATACATAATCATAGTAAACTTTTCCAAAGGTATTCTCACATTCTCTTCTAATGCTGGTAGAGGGTTAGAAATTGCAGTAAAGGCAGAAGTGACCCCGGGACTGCTTGCCTTTCATATTAAATGCCGTCACTGTGTTGCAACCGATAAAAGCATGAAATCCACGAAGGGCGACTGCCTTCTCGTCCCCCAATTTCCCGGCAATACGATGTATTGCAAGATGTCTTATGATTCTTCCGACCCCGAATTGGATCCATAGCTCGGTTAAACCGCGAGACTTCAATGTATGAAAAAATAAAATGGCTAGCACAACTATATCTGTGTCTGTTGTACACAAAAGGACCCTTTTAGCCCCGTGGCATGCCATATCATGTATATGCAAGATCAGACGACCATCAGCCTCTTCCATTTTCTCACATGATGCATTACAGTAAAATTGTAGGGTCTATGACTGAAGGAACATCTATAGTTCCTTCAGTCATAGACCCTACAATTTTACTGTTGACGTTTGTCAGAACTTGAACTGTACCGAAATTCTTTAGAGCGTAAATAGCAAGAAGATGAAAAAGTTCTTCTTTGTTTCTGGCATTTCTAAGAAAGTCTGGTCAATTACGTGGTAATTTGGCACTAGGTGTTACGTGCCGTCGTATGCCATTCCTCTTTGTTGCCGCGTGCTATTCTTTAAACTATCAGCAGCATACATATCCCAAACTAGATCTACTCGGCTACAGGAAAGCCAGGAGAGATCTTTTGACAAATGGGGCAGGAAATCCTTTTCCAATAATCCTGAAACGTTTTAGACCATCTCGGTTTTAGGCGATGCACCAGTGCTGCACCGTCTTAAACGACTCCATCACAAGCGCCAGAAAAATCGGTTGACTCCAAAATTTCAACCAAAATAAGCATTAGGTCACTTTTTGTTCCCATCTCTTCTTTGACAGATAATGATGGAGGCCATGTCTGATTTTCATGTGCAAAGAAAAGATCAAAATCCATTTCCCTATGTTGACTAGCAATAAACATTCTTGAGAAAAGCGCAACGTCTGTCTTCATTTTCTTCTAGCCAGTAACTCCTTTGTTGGAGGAAGCTGTGAAAATTTTTTGTTTTTTATAGGATCAAAAATAGATTTTGATGATTCAACAAGTCGCTCTTTGATAAATATTTGGTACGATTTAACAGCGTCACTTTCAAGGGAGTTCAAAGTATCAACACCTTCTTTGCTCACGATTATTTTACTATCTAGCACAACAAGGTCTTTGGTGGTTTCTTTAAATGAACTACCAAATTCAACAAAACTATCTTTTAAAGCTGCATACTGCTCGTGATGTTGGAGATCACTTGACTCTTCAGATACAGCAGGTATAAATTCGTTTAACAACCTCAACACTTCTGGACCTGCAACTGACCATTTCCTAAGTGCAGCCGGATCTTCAGTGAGGCCCGCACGGCTCCATCATCCCCCTTGACAAGTGCGTTGTTTTGCTCGTGGGCCTGGTCCATCGCAAGCGCAGAAAAAGGCCTTCCAGTCCGAAATACAAAGTGTCCTCTGCAAAATTGTTGCGAGATGAATTTATAAGAGGTTCTCCTGTTTCACATTGGCACAAACAGCATTTCATCCAGTCTATGATTTTAAACTGTAAAGGTCCTAGTGCCTCAACAGCCGCCACTTTCAATTTTTTTTGTACTTTCGGAGGCATTTTGAGTTAAATATCCGCAACAGATTGTATAATTTTGGGTCCTATTTTTGTATTTAAACGATATATTTATAGAACAATAAACTTTTACACATGAATTTGCCTGCAACAGGTGCTAGCGGTTCTTACATTCCTACATATTCTCAAACAACTGACCAACTCTGTGGGATATACGCGTGCGCGGTTGTCATGACGACGGTGCGTGCATGGCGTTGGGATAACATACAGGGTGTCCCTCGTCATAATTAATTAAGCATTTCCATCAAAAGTCTACAAAAAACACTTTGTAGTATTTTTTAAATGACAAATGAACTAAATGAGAAACGTCGCCAAAATACAGGTACCGTACCTGTAATCTTGACAAAAAATGGTAACTGTTGCTGAATGACAAGCATTAAGTTTATGTTTTATATACGTGTTAAGTTTACTCAATTAAAATAACAAATCTGATACGAGAAAACAACGTAATAATCATGTGAATAAATTATATAAAATTTAGATAATTTCACTGAAACCATCCCTGTATTTTTGTAATATGGCAAATCAAACTTTATCTTGATCCTTAACTCAAAAATAGTCAAAAACGATGCCAAACTCGAAATAATACGGTGCCTTAAAATTTATTATATTTTAAGACTGTTATTTTTTAAATCGGCCGCCATTTTGAATCCTAAGGGAAATTTTGGGTGGCTCCCCTTCGAAATTTATTTTCCAACATCTAATCTAACACCATGCCAAGTGGCATCGCGTGTTCATTAAATGAAGTATCGTTTCACGTACCGCAGCCACTATTAATCTTATTAGTGTGTACTGTACTCACAGTATCTTAACATATATTTTGTGACCTTCATTGTTATTTTTCTTTCTGTTACAATGAAGTTGCTGTAAATTTATTATTATTTTTCCAATCTGGAAAATAAACAATTAAACATTAATCTCAATTTGTAACTGAGTCCAAAGTGATCTTACTCTCAAGCTACTGTAGTTGATTAGAACATACCAACAACTGAGTAATGATATAAAATGTGAAAATAAACAGAATTTCGTGTAGAATGGAAGCGGCTATAGTACGTCCGGAATTTCGCTGGACAGTCCAGCATTTTGAAATGATTTTTCGGATTTTCTGGTCACCCTAAGCTAGAGTAGTGATGAATATCCAAAAATGTCCTAAGTTTCACGTGCCTAGGCGATAAATGTTGTAAAACATCAACTTGGTAACAAAACGACAATTGAAACACTAAATAACCGAATATTGCAATATAGAATCAAATGACGTCTAAAGGTAGTTTTAAAACTTAACGAGTGCTACATACCTTATGATTTATGACGACAGTAACTGTTTTATTTGGTTTTATTACTGCAGCTCACGTGATATATTCCACAACTTGAGAATTTATTCCTTCATTGTTGACAGTTTCAACTTGATTAACACTATCGGTAATTCGCCTCCGTCTTTGTCCATAAGACAAATCTAAATATTTGTTTTTAGGCATTTTGAAAAAATCTCATGAGGAAAATCACATAACACAAATATTATTTTAGGTTAGATAAACATCAACCATCAACAGATAAACGATCGTTACGATTAGTAATTCTAGGTGCGCCATCTACACGAATGTATTGATTATTATGAATTCATATATAAATTTATCATATGTACAGTATTTGATAAAATATAAATTTTATAGAAAAGGTATGTTTAACTTATGAAGATGTGATGGAACAGCAATATTTGCAGGGCATCACGTTTTTTTGTAACAAATACAAATTTACCACATTTTACAGAACACTACCAGAACTTTGGTATGAGGTGAATACGGAAATGGTGATTTGGCGCTGATGTCAGAAATGTTCATCAATTTTATGAATGTCTGTTTTGTATGATTTATAAAACATTATTTTATAAATATTGCGTCAATACTATTTTACTTATAGCACTCATATGTAACAAAGAAAAGATATTACCATATAATGACTATGTTAAGAATAGCGGGCACAAATACGAAACTAGGATGGTATTTTGTAATAAAACACAGTTCTTTCTTAAGTCTCATCTAGTTATGTAACTACTATAATTAGGTTGACTGGGTTATTAATGAAAATAAAACTTGTTTCAAATGAACGTACTGACGCTCAAAAAATCATGCATTATTCTAATAAAATATTGTTGATTCATATTATATTTTTTTTGGGTTTGATATTTATTTTATATACAGTGTGTCCCAGGATAGATGTAACAAGAGGTGTAATGGACCAAAAATTTTGGAATTTTGGAATGGTATTTGGGGATTGAGTCCTGCTTGTTGTAAAACTAAAGCATACCAAAAATGACTTGATTTGGTGTTCTACAGGGTGTTTTATAAGCAAAGTTGTAAAAATCACCACTAATAAAGTGCCTTTATTTTTCAAGATATGAAAAAATTCCACTAATAAAAGTTATTTAGAATGCAATCTATACCAAATTTCAGGAATATAAAATTATTTTTTTGAAACTTCCCATTTTTTCAATAAATTAGTATTTTATTTTGAACCATTCAATTAAAACTGCATAGAAATTATTTTTTGTGAATTAATATTTAAAGTTATGTAGAAGCTAAAAGTAGGCTATGAGAAAAGCAGTGGATACACATTTATCATTTATTATTGACATATCTGTCAAACGTAGTCAATATTATCCTTAATTTCTGTTTCAAATTAACGAACCAAGCATAAAAAATTAAGTGAAAATGGTACTCACAGTGCGTGAAAAAATTTATATTGTGCAATGCTACGGAATTGGCGGTGAAAACTCGTGTGCAGCTGCAGAAAGTTGTTGTGTTCTGCAGCTTTAATTTCGGCTTTTCGCCGAGCAGGTTACAACTCGATGACAGAGTCGCGATTTACCCGCTCGACGTCGAAGGAGAGATCAAGTTCATCGGCTGCTCTCTGTGCTGCCTTAAACAGAAAGGCTCCTGCCCCTGCATTTTCATGGTCTCGGACCATGCAGAGGAGGGGATCCGAACTCCTGCTGACCTTACAGGCTCCATCCAGAACCATCCTATTATGGAGACTCTCCAAACTCAAGAGTCCACGGCCTCCCCGATGTCGTGGGAACGGACGATTTAGGATGCAAACTCCTATTGAGATGCATCTTCTTGCGGGTTCCTACGTCGAGTTGACGCAACTCTTCTTGAGTCCATTGCACTACTCCAAAGGAGTAGAGAAGGATCAGAACGGCATCATGTTGGTAGCAGACACCTTGTTCTTTCCCGACAGCTCTGAAGACCAGATCTGTCGGACTCGGTGCTGATACTTGCCGTGGAGAGCGTTTTTCACTACACTCACTTCTTGGGTGGAGCGTTGCTCGACACCCAAGAAAAGAAAAAAGGAAATATTTTTTAACAGTCTAGGGTCAATTTAGAGTCGATTCAACCACAAACGGAACCAACCCCATCCCCCTCTTAGGGTCATTTCAAGGTCAAATTATGAATAAGCCGTGAAATAAACTCGCCTTTTCGGAATGAGTAGGCTTATTCTGGGACTTCGATTTAATATATATATATATATATATATATATTGATGAAACATACGCTGCTACCTCCAAAGTAGATACTGACACGACGTTGTCACCTCATATATAACGTTGCCACCTCCGTTTTCGGAGGTGACAACGTTTTGCTTTGTTTTGCACTGTATAGCATCATAGAAGGCATAAGGGGCCTAAATTAAAATTTTCGTCTGGAGGTGACAAGTGACCCCCCATACCCACAAATTTAATTTTTAGTTCAGCTGTAGATCAGTGGCGCTAGTGTCGTCCTCACTTGTACAACCGGCAATACGTTGTTACCTCCGCTTCTATATATTGCGTTTTGTAGTATAAACTCTACGTTGTAACCTCCAAATATTGGCAACGTCTTGTTATAATCTTAGCCATTCATTCCGTTTATATTTATTACATCTACAACGTGATTTTGACCTGCAGTTTTACAGTTCATTTGGGTATAATGTTATTCCATGACAGTTTCTGAACTTTCATTATTTTAAACGTTTAGGAAGTCGAATAGTTGCATGTAAGGCATAGTGTCTTGGTGCACAAATAATATTGCACAAATTTCTATAGTTTTCTAGGTCTTGAATATATTGTCCAGCGATGGGTTTATAGACAGCTGGTATTATGGTAAACGAAATATATTGAAATTAACAATATACTTATATTCACTGTTATAAGGGAAGTGAAGTTCTCCATGTGATAAAATTTTAATTTTGTTACACGATTTTATTAGCTTGACTTGTATGTTTAATGTATGTAAACAGATTTTGCAATTCAATATTCAACCACTTTTAAATGCCGTATTGATTTGAAACTTTGCAAATTTATTAAAGACTGGTGACTATGAAGTATTATAGTGTTAGACTTTGAAAAACTTGATGAGGAAAGGAAATAATAATAATAGTAATATATGTAAACTTTTTATCTTTCTTAATAGAAAGATTTTTTTAGTACGATATATCAAAAGGAAATGAAGATAAAAAAATAGATGCGACTTTTTGAAGCGAAACTTATAGAGCTCGTTATGCATTTCTCATCAGTGGAGAGTGAATTTGTGCTATAAATAAAATATTTTTGCTGTAAAGTGCTTAAAGTCAAAATAACAAGAAGGAATGAGTTTCTTCTAGTACTACAGATGCGCAGTGGGTTTCCCTGAGTAAAACGCGTGAAGTAGAAATATTATTTCTGCCGTGTGGTCCACGGCACAAATATTTCTTACATTATTAGATGTATGTAAAAAGACTAAAAAATAAACTTATAGTTAAAAAAACTAAAGAACTCGCTTTTATTACAAATAAAAATTAAATAATAATTTTCGATCACTGCTTGTGCCAAGTACTGGGATCACAAAGTTATAGGTTTTAAATAACTAAATATGAAAGCGTGGAATGCTCAATGAATAATTTGTTTTGTAATTAAACGAACTAAATAATTAACTTTTTGACACAAGAGAGTCCTTTAGCCGTCATTTTATAAAAGCGAAAAATTACTGAGCGTTTTGGTTTTCATCTGTTGTTTTAAACAATTTGTTTTTTTTTACTATCCGATTCCATCGATAGTACACCTGAGAACTTTTTCTACAAAATGCTAATATATCTGAACTTTTTTTGTATATACGTAGAATACGTAGAATTACTTTAATTTCTGAAATAAATAATTATTTAAATGAGTTTATTTGTTCTCATCTCAATTTTGTTTTAAAAGTTATGATCGTGTCATTTAAATTAAAACCTAAACAACCTATTAAATGTGGACAACTAAAAAAAAAAAAATAAGTTGCTGAATACCAAAATAACTTTTTTAAACTGAGTTGTCGAAATAAAAGAATTAATTAAATAGTGGTAGACTATAAAGTTAAGAAGTTTTTTTGCGGTAAGTCAGTCTCTGTCTATCTGTTGGATTAAAATCTGACAACTTTTTGACGTAAGAAAATTATATTTTAATTAAGTA